>CM062290.1:293943840-295143840 GCA_031216915.1 Pictodentalium vernedei
ATATAGAGCACTTTCTCGAACGAGTGACTCCACATACTGCTCTATGTCTCATTTGCTTGATGAGATTCGAGTCGAAAGAGCATTTGCTTATCGTCGCCGGAGTGTTAGATTGTTCTATGTCCCCTATGGGGACATAGAACATTCTAGCACTCAGGCGACGATATGGAGAAACTACTCGATAGCTTATTTGCTCGATCGGATTCGAGTCGTTCGAGCAATGACGTTTCATTAACTGCTCAATAGCATATTAGGGGAACTTGGAATAGGTATGAAAACGTTGTTCGAGGAGGCAGTAGTGGAATGATAGTGATGTGAACTGGGATCCGTAGCGGTATTAATGTACAAAGAGCCGCAGTAGCGCCGCAAGCTAGCAATAGTTGAGACACAGGACAGAATAGTGGTAAGCATTAGTAATGGTACAAAGCCTTAATGGTTCAAGTCTTCAAGGTTGGTAGAACACCACACTAAAGATGAATACAAGTGAGGCTAATGAAAGGACAGATGATAAGTCAAGACAAGGTGGAAGTGGATGGTAAGACTACCAAGAGCTGAATAGGAGCTTGCAATCCCACTAAAAAAATCCCTTTTTATAAACGACTGTGGTTGACATTCGAGCAATTTTTCTCGATAAGAGTAGCTGGAGGAAGCAGTAGAAGAAGACAACTTTGATAGTGATATGAACTGGGACCCTCAGCGAATAATGTACCGTATTAGTAACACAACTTGGTAATGGTGAGACTCTTTATCACCGGACAGAAGAGTGGTAGCCAATAGTAATGATTGAAGGCAGTAATGGTACACGACTGCAAGGGTTGCAGAAGACTATAGTACAAATACAGTATGAATACATTGGACGCTGACCCCTGGAAGGATGATAGTGAGTAAGGACAAGTGATGGTGATGGATGGTCCAGAATCCAGGAGCTGAAAAGGGTTAGACGCCATAACTATCTTCTGATAAATATCCTACAAAAGGTATTCTCCAAAAGGTATCCCAACAGGTATCCTCAAAAGGTATCCCCAGAAGGTTTCCTCAAATAGTACAATACTATGCCATAGGTGTCCTAAAATACCGAGATAAGTCGTAGAGCAGTATGTGGAGTTATTCGTTCGAGCAATTGCTCAATAGCTCATTTGCTCGATGGGTTTCGAGTCGTTCGTACCAACTGATAGGCTCTTCTACTCTACTGGGGTATACTCCAGAACAAATGAAGAGGGTTGGATTTGCAGAACTATAGCACAGCCTATAGATACATAGATAGAAGTAGAGGATTCCGAAGGAATCCGAACTGGTAGAACATGTCGGGTCTATTTGGGTAATAAGATATACTCTTATACACGGGAGCACATCCTCCGAACATACCCCTGTCGTATTAGTGGGTTGTGGGTCACATGGCAAACACGGTTTACAATATAAACCAAGATGGCCTGTCACCAATATACAAAGTGGACGACAGAAACATGTATCTCCCTAGCAACACGCTCCGCGCGGGCGCACTGTCGCCAGATGTCACTATGATAATGACGTCACAAGATGCCCCCCCCCCCCCCCCCCCACGCGGGCTACCATGACAACCGAACATGTCGTGACTAAGACATGACATCACGTCCGTTATCGGGGACGAGGTCCGAGTGACGGGTGTCGTCTGGGTACATGATATACTACTACTGCTTATACGCACTGGAAAAAGTTGCACTGGGAAAAAGACGAAAAGCCCCTGCTTCTATGAGAATTTACACTGTTGTAATAGTCTGTCATTCGTATTGGGTAAGGGTTGAACTATCAAACAACACTAGAGTCAAGAGCCTAATTCCTGACGGGAGTGTAAAGGGGTGCTACACCCGGAAAATGTTTGTCGGGCAGACATCGAGCATCATGATTTCTACAGCCGCACCCTTGTTACGTGAATGTAAATCTGGCGGCTAACTCACAGAGCAAAAATGTAAAACTTCAACTGATTAATGCTTGGACTGATATTGAAATCCGTTAATACCTTAATTAACCGTCTAGACGCAAACTGCCGAAATACTAGCAGTAAAGTTTTCTGATAGAACGATCGGGAACCAAACCAGTTTTGTATTGTTTTACAAAGCCCAATGAGCTCTATCGAATAGGACTGAATTGGTTAAATTCCTGGTTTCATCGGTGTGGGGGTGGGTGGGGGGGGGGGAGGGATTTGCGGTTTAAAATTTTGATATTTCAACATCAGTGTGTTCAGGGTTAAACGACCCGTATTTCGCGAATGTGTTTTGTATTTGGGGTGAAAAATTGCGTTCGTATGGATTCATCTTGTTACAATTTTTTGGTATAGTACCAGAAGTTACTTCAAAGTTATTCATTTATTTATTTATTGGTGTTTAAGGTCACAAAGAAAAACAAATTAAAAATACACAAGCACGTGAACAACCAAAACAAAAATAGCACACAACCAATTAAGAAAAATGCGTTTATGTGACAATTTGATGTTTAAAATTGTCTGGCAAAAATAAGTTACACACTATAGTCTAGAGTTACAAATTATATACACCCACAGTGACCAGTGACGGATCACTTTGTCGGAGAGAGTGCAGAAATTGCACCGGAACTCGAGCTTCAGGGATACACCAAAATTTGAAGGAATTCATGATACTTCTAATAACATAAATATCATGCGGGTAAGATAGAGAGAGAGAGAGAGAGAGAGAGAGAGAGAGAGAGAGAGAGAGGCGGACCGGAATTTCGGGGGCCTGGTCGGTCTAGTGGTATCGGAGTCCCACACGTTTATAATCCGAGGTCCCAATACCATTCAGTTAACACTGGGCCCAAAGCAGAATATTCCAAAATTTGTTCGACAAATGTGAAACAAGAAAAGGCTTACTAACCTGGTACACGCTACCGACGAAATAAATAGTGCACATATGAAAAGCCTCATGGTAAAATAGAGGTGCCTGTTTTATGCTTACTGAACAAACTCCGATGCCCAATGTGATACTGATAATCTCACGGATGTTTTAAAGTTTACCCAAGTTTTATTTCACATACATTGACTTTTTAAAAGTGCATAATATTTTCGTGGATGTGTCAAAACAAGTTTTAAGGTTGCTCGCTGTTAAAGTATGTCCAAATAACATGTTTTGCGGAGATATCTGTCGAGGGTTCGTATATTAATGACAACCTATGAGCGTGCACTTAACACAAGTCTAACGTGTTGTTTAACACAATTTGTTAATAACTCTACAGTATTTCTTCGAAAATTAAGAAATTTTAGAGGTAGCTCTATTGCATGTGGACTGAAATACAGATTATCATGATAATGTGCATGACCTGTGACCTGTATCAGATTCGAGGTGGTGTCCAGAATGGGATCTCAACGAGCCGGCTTTGCCAGCGAGTTGTGATCCCATTCTGGACACCACCGAGAATCTGATGCAAATCACAGGACATGCACATTATCATGATAATGCATTTATTTAACAATTCTGGCACATAAACAGATTAAATCTTAAATTATTAATACAGTTTTGGGACTTAATGTTGGGCGAGAAAAAGTTAAAAAAAAGCCCACGTTTTATGGAACAATATTGTTGTGCTCTTTAACAAACAATGAGTAACGCGGTTACCGCAAATTTTCAAAGTTGCGTTGTAAAGTTATTCACTCTCAATGTCATATAATGATGCGCTTGAATTTACAAATGTGTAATATTTAATTGTGCCGTTTCTATTTATTGTGTGTGTGTGTTGGGGGAGGGGGGGGGGGGGGTCATTGGCTATTAATAATTCTGTCGCTAAATGTAAGAAATTGTGTTTTGTTTTGTATGCGATCAGCTGGTTCGATCACTGAAACGCACATAGGATGTATTCATGTTCCTGTTATGATAGCCCATTGCATTCCCGGAAACGAGTCGTCTATATGATACGGAATCAGAATGAGTCGTCTATATGATATGGAAACGAAACACATTATGTGATGATACGTACAGTTTCTGGTGGTTTTCAAGCCAAAATGTATACAGTACGTGGAGAGTGTATTATCACTAATTCACCCGCAGAGTGGAGATTCCACCCGAGCAATAATTGCAAATGTGTTACAAAGCATAACCAGCACCAGCAAAGTTTCAGCAAATGGACCGCCGGGTTAAACCCGGAGGTCCATTGGCTGAAACATTGCTTGTGTTTTTTGTCGATATATACAAAATTTGAAAGTTATAGCTTGGTTGATAACTCCACTCCACGGGTGATTTAGTTACAATCCACTCTCCACGTACTGTATGATTGTTTAGATAAATAGTATTATTAGTCTGCCAAATAGTCGTATTTGATTTTTCGTGAAGATCTCTCGCTTCGACGTCGAACAGTGAGAAATTTGTTTGCTCATTTGTCATGATTGACCAACACTACTCCAATCAGGCTGATATCCCCGAATTTCACCTTCCAAGTGCATACGAGCGATCAATAAATGTCCCTGTGAATAATGATGAAATAATCTCAGCTGGCTAGTCTGCATTCATTTGTCTATATAAAGGTGAGGCGACTGTTAACATGGACAGTTTGCGTGGGAACGTATTCACAGATAAAGTATCCAAATCGGTGTCGGCTGTCGAACCGAAAATATTACCACAAAGTAAGAATTCTACTCAATATCATAGCATGAGGGCGTACCTCCAAATATGTGAATGGAGATGTGACGATTCGTTGGCAGTCACATACTGGGGATGGTCTATGAAAGAAAACGTTCTTCATCCTTTGAAACCAAACAACCCCCAGTATCCTGAAGACTTCTGAAAATTCACTTCAACTGCAAAACTGACTGTACGTCGGCAAAGTGCAGTTGCAAAAATGTCGGAATAGAATGTACAACGATGTGTGGGCCGTGTAGAGGAACGAGCTGTGACAATGTACAGCAGCTAACAGTAGGCGATAGTTGAAAGTTTGGGCTTATCTGTTTTGTTTTACTCTATTTGTAATTTTCTTGATAGGAGAGAAATATCTCTGCTCTTTGGGATAGCAATGTGAGATATCTGTAAACATATTTTATACCATGATTACCTTTTCTACTATATATGAAAAACCTATGACATAACTGTTAGCTTTGCACACCAACTATGGTGAACACGACAGTAATGGGATTTCAATAGTTAAAATTTACACCTACATTGGAACTACATCCAAGTTGACCTTTGGTGACGTCGACCTGAATGCGAATTTGTCTAAATTACGTCGCCTCGCGAGGAGTGAAATGAAACTGGCAATTATTTATTACGTTTTTAAATGAGTTTATCCCAAAATACACCAAAAATAAACATGCACTGTCTCATGTTAATAAAGCATCCATAACTCGAAATAGTATGTTATTATGTTATTAAAATGAAAAAGGCCCCGTTTCTTTTTCCATTTCGTTTCGGAGATAAAATTGACAGCGGAGTACCGCCCACCGATGCTCATGTAAACAAAAACAGGTTCGCACGTTTGTACGTCTGCTGCTCAGTAGAATCGAGAAAAAAATAATAGCGACTCTTAATAATTTGACGATCATGGTATAAATAAAACATACCTGAAGTAGCTTGTTGTACCAAATGTTCACCACTCGTGGTGAAGTGGTGTTAACCGCACGCCAAAGGCTCGCAGTTAACACCACTTCATCACTCGTGGTGAACATTTGGTACACCAAGCTACTATGGGTATATTCTAGATGTGTTCTGATGCACCCCAAGACTTTTTTGGTTTTTTTTGTTTTGTTTAGAAAGAAGACTATAATTTCCCTATCCATCCATCTTAATAACCCCCACGATTGAGGGATGTAATTCTAGGGGGATCATTTTGACCCTGTTTTGTCCGGTTTCTGCATTCAAATTCTGAGCAGAGGACATATTGACATCTGATTCCTATTATTGTAACATGCATGGTAGTTATTTTCATTCTGCTGTTCATTTCAAAAAGATCACAATATTTTGACTTGTGTGACCGTCTTATGCCATTGTTGGATATAAAAGTGAGATTTGGTGGGTATTTCTGGTTGATGGCTGAAAATGCACTCTGAGCAGACATCTCGTACACAAAAAAGCCGTTTCGCTCGCACAACATCGTGAGCGCATTGACCTGTTTTGGTTCATTTTCAGTCGACGCGAACCTTGTAAAATATGTAATTGTGGGTGTGTTGCGGACAAAAGGGACGCATGCTATTTGAGGATGGCCTTCTTCTGTGATGGTATAGCATATTTTGTCATATGTGCACAAATCCCGTCTCTATATCAGAAAACATACACAAAAAATATGAAAAATCGATTTTTTCGAATATTTGCATCAGCCATCCTGAATTCGGATGAACAATTCCAATGGCAATGTATCTCTGGTTATTGTAGGACATATTTCCATCGCAATGAAGCTCATCTTCAAACGATTCATTAATGCATGACGTCATCAAAACGACTTGGTTGATTTTTCACAGTAGGCGTTCATCTTGGACGCCATCTTGAAGTTATTAAAAACTTCGAGCTCGTTGTTTCGTCTCTTGTTGGGGAAGGTTCGTAGATTCAAAAAAAGTTAAAACCAATTCGGTACTGTTTTTTTTCTACGTTATCCAATTTTCGTCGTATTTTAAATGGCTTAAAGTGTGAGAATATAAGATAATACAATTCGTTCCCTTGATGCGTAATTCAATGACGACGCATTTTATGTAATAGTTCCATCCAACGACTCCATGGATTAGATAGATTGAATTAATACTAATAATATTATCACCGATTTTACAAGTTGCGTGGCTTATTTGTAACCTTTTTCGTAAATATTGTGTGGTGCCGGCAATGTCCATTCGTTCGAGAGTTTGTGCCTTTCCTGACATGGTATTTTCACTGACTCAGGCATATAATATATTATGCCGCTAACTGCTTATAACCAGTGTATCTTGTCAGCTATATTTTCTCCATGGCAAGTGAAAATATTAGTATTCTTACTTGTCTTAATTTCAGCAATGGGGAAGCACTCTGTTGGCAATATTTTGATTTCAATTGACTCTCTTTGGTTATATCGATATAGCCTACGGGTGAAGTGTTAAATTCAATTAAATTATCAGAACTTTAAAGGTCGTAACTAAAATGTTGCTCGTTATGACACCACATTAGCCTGACACGTTCACTCCAGATTATTCCAACTCGACAACTTGGAAAATCAGTCAATATTCGCAGTCTACAGGCTATAAAGGTTGAAGATATTATATGATCTACATATATGTGTGTTTCTAAATTGATCAGTGATTAAGTGATATATAATTTTGACTTAATGTTTTGCTGTTCAACTATAAACCACAAACGATGGCAAACTACGGGACATGATTAGACCACATATTACCAACAGACTGAATAAATTGCTTGCCTTCAAGAAGAAGCAACTATTTTTCCATATCCTAATAACAAAATTTCTTTGTCTTTTTATTTCCTCTGTAATATTTCGACATAGGTTACCGCACACTCGTGAAAGAAAGGCCGTGTTTGTTTATCAGTTAGACGGAATAAGCAGCTGAGTACTGGGCGGATCGCAGGAGGTCGATTGAAAGTTACATTTTTCAGTTAATATATTGCTTTTATTCATCAAAATTGAATATAGCATTTCAATTCTTGATAATTTTACATTAAAAAAAGTACACAATGGAAATGTCATTTTCCTTCCAATCAAGAGTTAATGACCTTAATTTTGATGAATTCGTGAACTCGTTCCTCTCATCGATCATAAGCTCTAGTTTGAAATTCGTTATTCTACTTTCACAGATTTGCTACCTGCAGAGGTATCGGGAATCTACAATAGTAACAACAAAGCTTTGTCAGAGTAAATGCTATACCACCCTTTTAGAGTCAGCATACTCCAGTATTATTTATTTATTGGTGGTTAAGGTCACATATTTCTGCACAATGGCTAACCATGACCGTGACAGTTTTACGGGTGGAGGAAGACGGAGGACCCGGAGAGAACCACCGAGCAACGGCGAGCAGCTGTCAGCTCCCCAACATACCAACTCCACACAAACAGGGTTAGCATTGGTTGAAGACAGCTGCCCCATCGACGTGCAGTGCGCCTTAGTACACAGCGTTACCGTGCCCCCACGTGAGCAATGGGGGGTGAAGTGGCTTGCCCAAGGACACAATGCGGTTGCCGCAGGTGGGATTCGAACCGAGAACCTCTCGGCTTGCAGCCTGCACCTCTACCAACTGAGCCACCGCGCCCCCATTATATGGGTTAACAAAGGAACAAACTTGCCTCAAAACAGGCAAACATTGTCACACTGACTCACATCAATTATCTGTGGCAGAGTAAAGCATGCAGGTTACTTGCTTCCAATTGCTTACTTTCACAGATTTGCTACATGCAGAGGTATCGGGAATCTACAATAGTAACAACAAAGCTTTGTCAGAGTAAATGCTATACCACCCTTTTAGAGTCAGCATACTCCAGTATTATTTATTTATTGGTGGTTAAGGTCACATATTTCTGCACAATGGCTAACCATGACTGTGACAGTTTTACGGGTGGAGGAAGCCGGAGTACCCGGAGAGAACCACCGAGAAACGGCGAGCAACTGTCAGCTCCCCAACATACCAACTTCACACAAGCAGGGTTAGCATTGGTTGAAGACAGGTGCACCATCGACGTGCAGTACGCCTTAGTACACAACGTCACCGTGCCCCCACGTGGGCAATGGGGGTGAAGTGTCTTGCCCAAAGGACACAACACGGTTGCCGCAGGTGGGATTCGAACCGAGGACCTCTCGGCTTGCAGCCTGCACCTCTACCTACTGAGCCACCGCGCCACCTGCATACTCCAGTAGAAGAGATAGAGGATATCTAGTGTTTTTGAGTGGATACCGAAATTATCTCACTTGTGATGGAGACAAATGGTCATTTTCGCTCGCGCTGGTATCCACTCAAAAACACTAGATTTTCTTTTTATTATACGCTTTGTATAAAAATCTGATAATTCCACTCATTTCAACCTTGAATTGATGCATAAAAGTAAACAGCGCATTGAATCACTGAAACGCGGAAGTGATTTGATTGATACCCAGAACAGATAGCGTCTTGCAATCTGATTCAGTTGGCGGGTTTTTAGTCCAAACATGGCCTGAAAGTCCGTAATATAAGTTTTCGGTTTGGTACGTCCTTTGAAAGGACGTACCAAACTAAAAACTTATATTCCGGATTTTCAGGCCATGTTTGGACTAACGGGTTCCGTGCATCATTTCAAGGTGAATACGTGTTGAAGTATTGCTGGAAATGATCGGTATCCACTCAAAAACACTAGATTTACTTTTTCATTATACATTTGACTCGTAATCACCTTGAAATGATGCTTTGAAAGCCGCTATTTTGATTAATAACGTGAAAGTGAAAATATCTATATCTTCACATTGGGGGCATACGATTTCTATCTTTCCGCAATTTCTTCGATAATCTATAGTTTAGCGTATAATAAAACGTGTTTTTAGACTACTCTACCACGCTATGGCATCACACGTGTCCGGTATTATGTACAGACGAAATCTTTAGGTACGTGAATATCATCAATGGGCTTTCCCTGGTCTGAAAATATAGAGCAAAACTAAGTATAAACCAACAACTTTGTACTACCATTGAACTACGGTCTATTCATCTCATCCGAAACCAAAGCGTCCAATACCAACGAGAAACTCCGATTTGGTGACTTGTAAGTTATCACATGGGGAACAGAATCACGTGTCATCAAAACGACACTGATTCATGGCATACAAGTACAACTGTACAACGAACTATATTTCTTCGGGCCTGATAGCGGAGATGCACTATTGTTCTATTACAGTACGTCTTTTTTTTATCACAACATCGGTCTCGTTTACGATTTGATCGCGTCACAAGCACACCAATCTGTCAAAATTTCCTGAATAAAAGACAGCGAAATCAAGTCCACACCAAAGAAAAAAAAAACACGACAATAGCTTCCCAAGTCCAATGTTCTTGCATTTCTCTTTCGACAGGCGATATTCTGCAGTGTTGCGGAGAGGAAATTGGATAGAGAATTACAGCGGATCGCGACCCAATCACATCACGGTGTGATTCACATCGACATTGTTGCGAGAAATACTACATAGCACACACTAGCAAATTGTTTGTGTGAAAGAATGTTATCTAATTTATACCACTAAATATATGGAAATTTCTTCCTCCTGGCAATTAAATGGTTTAACGTACCTTATTATGGGCTTGTCTGTGGAATAACATTCCAAAGTAGCCAATATGTAGAATAATGTTTCGTAGTAAAACTATAAAGGAACTGATTATAAATAATATCTTCGTAATAGGATTGGGTAATTAAGGCCTCCCTGAAGGATAAGCTCGAAGGTCTTACAATTGCCTGCCGCGGTTCGGTAGTTGTCCGAGTATTCCAGCCTCCCCCATTCGTATGACTATCCGACCCGATGTGATCCCGGCTGTTCAAAGTGTCGTTAAACTTCAATAAAGAAACAAACACGCACTTCGAAACCAAGGTATATGTAGTGTTACTGGACGTTGTGTTAACCCTTCACCTAACATGAAAAGCAGACGACACTTGCAAACAAAACTCTTGAATAACTAATTTTTTTCATTTTTTGTCTCAAAAACATATTATGAACCCTTAGTGGAACGAGCTCGACAAAACATAGATTATGACCCCTCATTGGAACGAGCTCGACGAGTTCGTTCCAATGAGGGGCATAACCTATGTTTTTGAGACAGAAAAATGAAAAAAATAATGAAAAATAATTGGCGATTTTTGAGAATAGCGCTGGCCGGTTTGACCGTTACGTTTTTAAAGGGTTAACAAGCTCATTAATGGTCAGATCGTGCGCAACTAACAACTTGTTTACGATCAATTGCCCATGAAAGGAGAGATCACAGGTATTGTTTTTATATTAATTTGATAGCTGATCTTGTGAAAATAGAGGACACCTCAATATCCTATTACGTATGTCCAGTATTGAAATATCACATAAACAGCAGCAGCACCATAGATAATTAGCATTCGCCAAACATTATCTTCACGAATTCTGCAATTAAAAAAATGATTTTGCATTAATTTTATATTTGTTGAAAACAAGAATTTACAGAGTGCTAGGTGTGGAACAGGAAAAGTCAATTTTTTAAACATTTTTCTGAAATGCAGTTCTGTGGACGCAGAAGATGTCGCCTTCTTAGACGGGTCACGATAAGACTGCGACCTGGTTGACACGCCCCTACACCGATGGGCCGAGACTCGATGAATGCATCAAAAGACTGAATCAAAAGCAAAAGAAAAAAAGGATATTTCTTTTTTTTATTTTTTGACAGGCGTACTTCTAGCGTGATGTGGGCAGAAAAGTGGACAGAGAATTTATACCGGGTCGGGACCAAGTCACAATCTGGTCAACATGCCCTGTCCGCTCTTGTTATGACAGTACTGTATTCCTCACATGGTCCCGTTTTATTTTAACAACCACACATGAGAGGCGAAAATCCGTTTTGTTTCTCTACAGAACGTTCACGAAGAGGCCAGTCTTATGAGACAACAGTTCTATGGTTGCTCAGTTAGAGGCCCTTGCTTTTTGTTCAAACTGAAACCTAATCCTGTTGTTGATAAGAATTGAAACAGTACTTATTTGTTGATAAAACTATCACATTAATATCCCGCAAAAAGGACAATAATTAATGTTTGTTAAAAAATAATTACGTACACCATCCATCCTCGAAATAAGTAGGCGTTTCTAAGTAACATCGATAATATATTAATGAGGTAGATGGAGCACGGTGGTTCAGTGATTAGAGAATTGAACGTTAAACAGAAAGTTTGCTGGTTCGATCCTGACCAGCGGTAAGTGCATTGGGACCTTGTGGAAGACACCTTATCACAATTGCTGACGTGGGGCATGGTGACGCCGTGGGCTAAGACGTACACTACGTCGATGGTGCACTTGCTTCCAACCGCTGCTAACTCTGTTCCTGCAGTGTTAGTAGATTGGAGAGCTTGATAGCTTCTCGCCGCTACTCGGTGGTTCTCGCTGGGTACGACAGCTTCCTCAACCACAATGTGACCCCGGCTGTTGGGTCGTTAAAAACGGCAATAGGACAACAATAAACAATAAGATAGATATATGGAAATGTATTCGGAATGTATTTTTATCACACGCCTGTTCTATGAACTCCCCCATCTACAACAACACTAAACCATGCGGAAAATGAAAATCTGTTCCGCACATATGTGAGGAACGGATATCGTTGACGGACTATTTTTAAATCGAAACGAAATTTCTCTGGAATTTTCTATAAATCGGGCGCCGCAATTACAATTTGAATGGCTAATGATAGCTAAAAATCATATCCAGAGTTCCAATGTGTTCTGTGTGCCTGTAGGCACATAGAACACATTGGAAACGAGGGGACGAAATAGTAACACGGGTTCCCCTCGCAAATTTGATTGGCGATAAAATGTGTTCTTTTTCTTGATAGTTGCCAAATGAATTGCTGAGTGTCCTTCTAATAATTGTTTTTATAGATGTGAAGGCATGTAATAAATACGGAACAACACATGTGTGTGAATGGGTTAATCAACATGGCACTTGTGCCATTGCGGAAGGATAAAACTTGCGGCCTCTCGTTCTATCCTTCCACGCTGGCACTCGTACCATGTCGATTAACCCATTCACACGTGTCTGTGTCGTTCTGTGTATTTGCTGAATATTCATCACTTGGTGGCCTCAGTTATACGCTGTAGTAAACGACCGCTCATGGAAACGACGGCTAAGGTACAGAACAAATAAGAAATGTATGACAATGCGCAGCACGGCAGCAGTACATAGTTGAAGTGAGATAGTCATTATAGATAATGTTTCTTGCACACAACGCATTATACAGTTGATACTCTCCCAGAACTATGCTGAAGATTGTGGGGCCACTTGGAAGAATGAGATTTATGTGACGTGCGAACGAACAGCCTATCCAGCACTCCACGCTACAGTGCAACGGAACTATAAATCATTGGTGGCAGTTTTGCACCGCAAACTTCAGATCACATTCCAGTATTTATTTACATTTTTAGACTAGAAGATATTTGAGTCTATCGATAAAGTAAGGAAGAAGTTCTTGTAAATCACACTTCCAGTCAAAACATATCATACATTCACAGAACGTCAGGATGTGTGAATGCGTTCGTTAACACGGCAGGAGTGCCAGCGCGGAAATATAGAACGAGAGACGCTGCCTCGAGTTCTGTTTTTCCGCGATGGCAGGAGTGCCGTATTGAAGAACACATTCACACATCGCTCCATGCTGTGTTTATTACACGCATCTATGACACATAATCCATTAATTTCAAAATTCGAACATCACACACAGAAAATTTCAAACTTTAAATTCGTCGTTATTTTTCCAATTGACATTCGATTTATCGGTTGTCACCGCAGCTTCGGAAACGATTTGGGCCAGAATGCGACGTTTCGATTTGCCGAAAATAGGCGGAGTTTAGTTCTTTTGATGGATCCATGACATCAGGTGGAAAAGTAGTCCTTCACTGGAAATCTGTATGGAACAAGTGTTCCGTACATATTTGAAAATTTGGAAATAGAGGAAAAGTAATACGCGCGTAACAAAATGAAATGTACCTTCAAAACCAGTTGAAATTTGCAAGGCGCGATACACTTGGGACTTGCCACTCTCCCTCCACCTCCTATACAAGATATGCATGTCTCATTAGAGAAGGCCATGTAAGATAGATATCTATCTCACATGACCCACGTGACCGGCTTATTAGCATATTTAATAAGCGCGGGATTATTCAATCCTCGCACATTCTTCTGTAAACAAACAACATGGTGTCACGTTTCGGAAATATTAGCAGACGGACGTTTGTCAAAGAAAATAGAAATAAAAACACAGACCGCAAACTCAAAGGACACATGACTCTTTTATATGAATTTTTGGATAGAAGCCATTATGAGTGGAGGGAGTTGTACGAAATTTCCGTCGAAAAGTTATGTTAATACATTGCAGAATTCATAATATGATGTCATCGGAATGTTTCAATGTTCATTTCGCTACAGATCTTTAACCCCTGTTTTGCCGGGATTCGGATTTAAGTTTGAGTTATATACCTGTGGTATATACCGAAATGTTATGCGCTCTTTCCGATAAGTAAAACAGTTTTTTTCAGAGATGGTAAAAACAATTGTTCGATATAACTGCACTTGCCCCTGAATTACTTTTGTTGACGTCAGACCGATTTGGTGGGGGATGCCCAAATGCCTGTTAAATGGCTAGCCAAAGTGTACCTCTGTATCTATCACGACAGCAAATCCTACGTCTGTAGCCTAATAATGACGGGGGTGATGGAATTCAACTGCGGCACATTCTAGACATTGGGTTAAAGAAAATTAATCTTTTGATTCTCAGGCACCGGCGCATTCTTTTTTTCGGCCCGCGTTCGTCGTTTTTATTTCGGAGGCAAAATCCAAAATGTACAAAACTACCATGTGATTTTAGCGGTATCACATCGCGATTTGTGATGCTTTATGTTGTATACATTGATAGTTATTCTCTTCGCGAAATGCGACACGATTCTCACATGTATACGAAATAAATATTTATTTAACTGGTTGAGGACTAGATTATTTTTGGTGGTCTGAATTTGTTCATCAAAAACTGTTCCATTACAAATTATTGGAGAGTGCCAACAGACACTCTCCAATAATTTGTAATAGAACACATTTGTATAAACACACTATTATTTACGTTTAACTGAATACGAAACTTGGGTAGGGAAATGTTACTTTTGCACTGGTACCTTCATTTGTTTAAAAGACCTGATTGTGGCTTCTAGCACTCAGTTAAAAAACTCCTTATTATTTTTGATCTCCATTTTAGTTGTTCTATATTGATTTTGTGTTGTGTGATCGCCGTTACAAAAAAAAAAAAACTATCAGAGAAATGAACATGGAAGCTCTAGTATTTAATTTTAGGCTCTCACAATTGGATTTTAGGCATCGGCGATCATTCCGCCTGGAATAAAAACAAATAAAAATAAAAACCGCCCTCCCTCATTCGTTTTAAAAAGAAGTGCTTGAGAATCAATTACTTAATTTTGTTTATTTTGTTTCCTACGTGTAAAGTGAAAGTTACATTGTCAGAATCACAGGTTATCTTGTATGCCTTTTTTATATGGTGAATTCGACTGTTTCTTTTGAGTGATTAAACGGTGATCCCAAACGTCTCCGACAATTAGGCGCGATTTGAAGGCGTGCTGAAAATTGCCCTGCTCTCCTAGAAAATGATTTAGCCAAACGGAATGCAGCCTCCTCCCCCTGCACGCATTGAAACTACCTGTTATGAGATCAAATAGCACATTAAACATACCTTCGCGACTTATCCTTCCGTCTCCATCTATATCCAGTTCAGCTATCATCTCCTCAACTTCCTCAGGTGGCATTTTATCTCCCATTGTCGTTAACACATGCCTCAACTCGGCAGCACTAACGTAGCCGAGACCCTGTTTGTCAAAGACATCAAAGGCATCACGCACTTGCTGTTCATCATCCTTTTGTTGCCCTGCCATCATCTGTACGAACTCTGAGAAATCTAATATACCATTTCCTGAAAACAAAGTATTCAACTGGTAGACATAGTATTTGAATGCAAACATCTGTTTCTACTTTGTGAGGATTAGCGAACGAATTCTGCAGTTTAGTAGATTCGGTTTTAGACGTTGAATACAACCGAGCATCGCGAGGGTGAATTAGCAGTTTTAAAACGTTAGAGACTGTTCAAGCTCTGGCAGGAGTATCTGGGTTGCGTTTCCATTCGACAGCCCGGTAATCTTTGGCAGCAGTGAATCATCACCCCATGCTACCAGGAAGAGTCTGTTATCTCTGTATCTTTCGTGATCTTGTGTGAAACCCGGAACCGTTAACAACAAGCTAAGTAGCTTATCTTATCTGTGGATAATGGTGGCATTGTGAACAATCCACTGACAATATTCACATTCAACAATGTGATACTACTAAGATAATGACCAGCCTCTCAATATTCCTACAGGTGTGTTTTGGACTCTGTCCGGGAACGCAATCGTGCACGATGATTTACGAACTATGGAAGATTAATCTCTCAGCTGTACAGAAAACACATTTACTGACAAAAACAAGTTCCGATATTGGGAAGCTAGTATTGATACCGTGTTACAAGTTCCTAGCTGTGTAAATATCATGACGTTTGATGTGGTGAAAGCTTTTACTAAGGTTTAAAACCTGGAACGGGAATTTTAAGGCTCTGCGGCTCCAAGTTCTAAACGCCAATCAAGATACCCGGGAAATTCATAGACCATGGTATCAATGATTGCATATTAAGTTTATGAGATTACGGCGAATATCAATTTCTTCCGAGATCAGCTTCGCCGTTGAAGCTATGGTTTAACCTGCGAACGAGAATTTCCAAGTTATCGGTTCTGGAAATGAGTGCTAATGTCCGGGAAATTCGAAGACTAGAATCTGGAATCAAAGGTTGCGAAACGCAACCTTTGATTCCCGGTTCTGTCCTTTGAATTTTTCGGGTATCCGGACTGATATTCAGAAACGACAACCGGAAAATTCCCGATATCGTGACTGACTTTCAAAAACGAGAACCAGAAATATCCGTTCCCGGGATTAAACCCTAGCTTTAATCACAGTGTAACAGCATTCACGTCACCAAACGCCTCCAGGGGGAGTAGTTATTCAGTTAACTCTTTTGACTCCATCTAGATGGTATAGACATCAGTGCAAAGGATCCGATCAACAGCTGAAAAGGTGGGATGAGTTACTGTGTTAACTGACCTGGCGTCATCTTGAGTTGTAGAGGGAAGCTGTATAGGGATCTGTGGGGCAGCACATTGGAAATAATGCTTGGACAAACGCCCAAATGCATTAAGATGCCATTTATTCTTTGAAACCTTGGAACCATTGATCCTGGCCGGGAAAAGTGTGCTTTTTGTTCAAATTGGTAATTGGCACAGAACGTTGTGAGTTGGTTATCACTTAACCCTTTACCTAACATGAAAAGCAGACGACACTTGCAAACAAATTCTTGAATAACTATTTTTTTTCATTTTTTGTCTCAAAAACATAGGTTATGACCCCTCTTTGAACGAGCTCGACGAGCTCGTTCAAAAGAGGAGTCATAACCAATGTTTTTGAGACAAAAAATGAAAAAAAATAATAAAAATTATTTGGCGATTTTTGTGAATAGCGCTGGCCGGTTTTGGCCGTTACGTTGGGTAAAGGGAAAAACAACTACATCGAAGCTTCTGTTACAAAAAACATAGCCTAATATTTACACAACATAATTGCTTGTACAGTATAGCAGAATGAAACTACTGTTTTCTTCTGTATAAAAGATGAAATGGGTGTGGTTCGGTCAGTGCAGCCATGACCGCAGCACTTTCACGATAATCGATATATTTATATATTGAGGTATTTAACGGACATGTTTGAACAAATATTTAGTTTTTAATGGCGAGTTCTCTGGTGATAATGATTTTCCCAGCCTCGTGCCCTCTATAGAATACGATCCACTGCCAATAAGTGGGTACGCCCGGTATATGTAGGAAGGAGGAGATAAGTACTAATGCCATTCTTCGGTCATATGGGATTGTAGCATTAAATTCTTACTGGCCACACCCCGGCTAACTATTTGATATTAATTATATCATCCACCTTTTCTGTATCTGGGGCGCGGTGGCTCAGTAGGTAGAGGTGCAGGCTGCAAGCCGAGAGGTCCTCGGTTCGAATCCCACCTGCGGCAACCGCGTTGTGTCCTTGGGCAAGACACTGGTGGACTGTCTTCAACCAATGCTAACCCTGCTTGTGTGGAGTTAGTATGTTGGGGAGCTGACAGTTGCTCGCCGTTGCTCGGTGGTTCTCTCTGGGTACTCCGGCATCCTCCACCCGTAAAACTGTCGAGGTCATGATTAGCCATTGTGCAGAAATATGTGACCTTAAACACCAATAAATAAATAAATAAATAATTTTCTGTACCTTCTGCTGATGACCTATCGACTTTTTTCCAAAATCTCCTTTTTCTTGAAGTAAATGCTTCATATTCAATGGATATGTTTCATATTATCTTTGAAGTGAATTTATGTAGTATTATGGATTTGCCTTGTTGCCTTGACTCTCCCATCAATTGTAACAAGACGAAGACTTGTGAACAGATTTTAATGACCGAAAATAAGCACTCTTCCAGTTAATGCGACAATTACACGCAAAAATCGGACGGCGATAAGATGCTTAGACATTACATCCTGTACAACTGGTCCCTATAGATGGGGATTGTAGCATAACATATGTTAGTGTAAGTTGAATAGACAGTGCATCATTATTCGCCTTGATTTCATCTGTGTATCTGTGCATGTATTCCATATTGGCTTGCTACTTCAATCGAACAGAACGAGACCATCTATTCTAACGTATGCGACCCCGTAACTGTTTCCCTCTTCCAGAAGGTCCGGGATAGTATATAACTCCAGACATACATTTGGACGTACCGTCAACTGCACGCCAAAATCAGACGGCAGTCGTGCAAGTCGCGATAAGATGTATAGATATCACATTCCGTATACCTTGCCACGTGAGATGGGGATGGTGGCCTGCGTGTATGTTGCCGCTAGTGGGGGAGAGTATACATCATTATCTGTGGGGCTTGCATCTGTGTAGCTTTGTATTCCATATTTGTTTGCTATTTCAGTCGGACAGAACGTGTCCATCCATATCAACATCTACGTCACGTAACTGTTTACGATTCTCAAAAGGTCCAGAACCAGATTAGTATATATATATAAATACAAACATATATTTGTACCTACCGTCAAGATCGGATTGCCGTACAAGTTCATCAATCTCGTCTTGTGACGGGTTTTGGCCGAGAGATCTCATGACAGTGCCAAGCTCAGTAGCCGATATCGTTCCGTCGCCATCCTTATCAAACATTTTAAATGCCTGCACAAATTCTGAAAACAAAACAGTAAATCTTTAACAATTGTGAGTGATACTTTAGTAATTTTAAAAAGGAACAAATTTAGAGAAGGAGTACACTATTGAGTTCGTGTGCCTGCCGGCACATTATTGTGGAAAACACACACACATAAAATAATACAAAAAAGAAACAAAAGGATAAAGACTCCTGCAAGAAAGAACATCATCGAAAAGGTATGGCCTGTGAGAATGTAAAACGGACTCTCTCTCTCTCTCTCTCTTTTAAAAAGGTATCTGCGATAATTCAGTGTAGAAATTGCCGAATGTTGTTTTTTCGACTCATGTTTAGACGGAGAAAGATCATCAGAATCACCATAGTGAGTAACCGTTATGCTTTCAAACTTGAAATGTGCCTTTGATTCGTTAACCCTTTAGCTACATGAAAAGCAGACGACAATTGCAAACAAATTTCTGGAATAACTATTTTTTTCAATTTTTCTCTCAAAAACACAGGTTATGACCCCTCTTTGGAACGAGGTCGACGAGCTCGTTCCAATGAGGGGTCAAAACCTATGTTTTTGAGACAAAAAATGAAAATATAATGAAAATTAATTGACGATTTTTGAGAATAGCGCTGGCCGGTTTTGGTCGTTAGGTTGCGTAAAGGGTTAAATGGTGGAGCGGTAGAAGTCCATATTTGGACTTTGTTTTGAAGTACAGTTGCTGCTACTTGAAAGTTTCAAATTCAGTGGATGTGTCATATAATTATCTTCAATTGTCATATTATCTTTGATGTGACATTATTTCATCTTCATGCATTTACGTTGTTAAAATGTATGGGAGAGTGCCTATTCCTGTGCTTGCACAGATGGACAGAGAATTCAAAGTGAATCGCGATTGGGTTTCAATTTAGAAATATTTTATTCAGGAAATCCGGCTCTATTGGCAGGAATTTTTGATGACCAGTACGCAATACTATCACAATCCGAACTAGAAGGAATATGCTTTTGCAATCACAGTTCTGTGTCTCATATTTGATCATAGCTGTAAAACAAACGCAAACATTTACTATGATGAGAGTGATATACAAAAAGAAACATAATTATTGAATCGTTGTGTGAATATTTTTTCAGTGATCGTTTTTATTATATACTATCGCACATATACAAGGAAATAGTGAAAACACAAACGTCGTATTTTTCGTCTTGACAGACACAATAGAAAAGATAAGGTTATTTAGAAATCGCATTGTTCACTGCAGGCGCACCCGGCGAATCACTGTAAAAATAGAATCAAGTAATACGAAATAAGTTCGCTAAAATGTTATGAAATTTTTACTATTTCGTAGTCGAAAGTTGTTGTTATTGTTATTTGCGGTATTAAATAAACATTCATTAACGTTTCTGCTTAGCTTTCAGCGAGAAGCTAGCTTAGGGAACTGTTTTGTTTCGTGAAAGACTAATTACGTCTTTGAAAGCGGTTTGTTGGCTATCCGCTGATAGATTGAAAACAGGAATAGTTACCTCTTTACTTTGTCTTAATTTGGGATATTAAAACGCAGAGGTTTTATTTGGATAGGCAACGCTGATAAGAAACAGAATACCTATGTTCTAATAAGAGTAAAATCCTCGCCCTCCGATTGGGCGAGAGCTGGCGTAGTTTCTTTTATGTTTACGGCTCCAACGGCTCCAGTTGCAAATGTTACCGTCTGACACCACAACGCGAAATATTTGAAATGACGTCGCCTATTTCGTAATTGCCTCATCAACGGAGTGACTAGCAAGCCGCTTCATTTCTTATCAACCTACTCACAATTGTTTACTACAGGCTTGCACTACAGTGGAAGTCCCTAACTCGGATAAAATACTCTCTATTTTTGTCTTTCCCAAGCAAGTTGGGAAAGAAAAGTGGTGCAAAAGCACCAATAAAAATAAGCCAAAACTGGGTCGAGTGCAACCGGCGCAGACCCAGTACGGGACGCTCTCTCCCAAGTACAATTCCACGACTTCCGTTGCCAGTGCGCATACCGTCTCTAAAGACTCATTCTTTTTAAAATCCGCTTCGTGTCGAGATGTTTTTGCACGCTTATCAGTGTTCCACCAACTCGATGTTTGATGTTTCCTGATTCATTATACCGCAGTGTATCCTTTGTATTCTCAGGAACAGTGTTTTATATTCTCTTTTTTCTATTATATGTCCATCATGTATATTTATTTGCTCTCTCTCGAGTCGCGCGCGAATTTCGCGGGCCACGCGGTTCGGACTTAGATTATTTCACAATTATTGTTAATGCTTTTTTTGCAAAATTTTTTAATTGTGTTAGAGTTAGGTGTCAGCGGGGTACCACTCCTACAGTGTTTCTTCTTTCTGTTGAGAGTAGTCTTCCTGTTGGGTGGTTCCCGGTCGGCCGTCTGGGGTCTTTGTTTCTGTCACCTTTCTCTCTTTGGGGGTGTTCTGTTTTCTGATCTCACCTTCTCTGCTCCTCTCACCTCTTTCATGCCTAGGACAATTCCTTGTGGGCAGTGTCTGCTGCCTAAGCATGTGGACGATGTACATTCGTCGTGTTCCTCCTGTAATGGGTGTTCGGCCGAGCGGCCGTGTGGTGTCTGTGGAACATGGTCTTCCACCTTTTGGGCGTCTGTAAATCGTGTCGTTCGTTCTCGTGGCCGTGCCTCCCGCTCCCGCGGGAAAGGAGAACGTGGTCGTTCGGGGCCTCCCGAACCGACTCTGTCTGGTGAGAGTTATTCCTCCTCCGTGGGGGATGTGCAGTCTTTTCCTGTGGTGGATACTGCGGGAGCCGTTGAGTGTTCTGGTGTAGAGATGCCTGGTTCCGGGACTACGGTCCCCCTCCAGTCGACATCTGAGGCTGTCACTAGGGTTGTGACTCCTCCTTCGGAGCCGAGCCGGTGTGCTCTCTCCATTATTTCACCAGCCTCAACGACTCTCGACGTATCTACTACTGCTGCTGGTCCGTCTGCTTCGTTGTCTGTTTCAGCCGGCCTCGGCTTTTCGCTGCAGGGGACTGCAGAACTGTCCGATACTGTAGACGTGGGATATCGGCCCCAGCCTTCCCTGACTTCAACTCGGCGAAGTCGGAAGGGGCTGCCGGCCGAGCCCATCGCTGTGGTCTCGTCGCCGTCGAGTACCACAGTTGTGTCTTTGGATTCGGATGTTCATAGTGGAAACACTATGAACTCCGGGGCGTTTCCGTCCGCTCACTCTGGTCACACGGCCAGTTTTGGGGGACCAACGCCTTTTGTGCAGCCTGGACCTTCTGCCCCGCAGAGGTCCGCGGTGACTCTCATGAGTTCTCGCAATATTGATCCTCGGGGTGCATCGTACCCCTATACACGTCTGCCTTCAGATGTTTCGGCTGCCGCCCGTCGTCCCGCGTCGGGTGTTTTGGAGGATCGTGACCCTTCGCTGGTTAAGAGGGTCAGAGGTGAAGCCACTTTGCCGGTTCGCTCCCCTGTCGAACCGGTCGGTACAGGCAGTGAGCTTAGGGAGGCCCTCTCCTTACTCACTCAGGTTCTCTCAAAGAGCCTTCCTGTTGCTTCCAGCGAGGCTATGGGTGGTTTCCAGGCGCCTCCTATGGCGCCGCCTCCCGGGATTGGAAACAGGCCGGTTTCCGATTCCTCTGGTGTCCCGACACCATGGGAGGCGTCGGCTGGTTTGCCCACGATGGGCTATGTGTCTTCCGACTCTGGGGAGGAGTCCGACATGCTTGAGGTCGAGGGCCAGCAGTCTTCGGACTTGGGGGCGGCTCTTGACTTTGTGTTTGGGTTTCTGCCTGAGCTCAAACCTGCTAACCAGCCGACAGTGTCAGCCTGGCCGCGATCTTCGGTCGCGCGCCAACAGCCTATGGAGCAACCTGCTTCTGGGCGCCTTCGACCGTGCCAGTCGGTACAGGTGGTTGAAGCTTTTTCAGCATTGGATGCCAAGCTGAATTCCAAGGCTTTGAAGACTTCGTTCTTCACCAGGGTTGACACCTTTTTGCCTCCTGTGCGTTATCGTTCCTACGATTCCGCCAATCCGTCAGTCTGCCAGACTTTGACGGTTCTGGATCAGGACTCCACTTCCCTCGGGCTTTCCAAGCCCAAGTCTGCCGTCATTCCAATGACGACTCTGGAGTCCACGTTGGGCTTATCTAGAGAGATGCTTGGCATGCTTTCTCTCTCAGATCACGTCGTCTCAGCTTTGGCTGCTTATCTGCCTCCAGATAAGTTTGACGAGGTACAGGCTCCTTTGCGTGTGCTGTCCAAGGCGCTTATGCACCTTACTCACACGCATGCCTGTAACACGGCCAATTTGGAATTAGTTCGAAGGGACGCTGTGCTGGACACAGGACGATCCCTTCCCGAGGAGCAGCGTGCTACTCTTCGATCTGCTTCTTTGGCAGGTCCGCAACTTTTCCATGGTTCCGTGTCGACGGTCCGGGATGACGTCCTACGTCATTCCAAAGATCAGCTGCTGTTTCGTCAGCTTGATCAGCCTTCTCGGGGAGGCAAGGGCCGTTCCAAGCCTAACAAGTACCCTTCTGCTTCCTCTGTGAAGCAAAAGGCTGATCCTTCTGCCGCCTCCTCTGCTTCTTACTCACGGGGTAAAGGTAGGGGTCGGCAGAATCGAGGGAAGTCTCAGGATTCTTCATTTAGCAGAGGAGGTGGTTTCTCCTCTCGCGGGCCTCGTCGGGGCTCGAAATGAAGGTCCTCACCTCGACTCGTCCCAGGTTGGAGGAAGGATAGCAGAGTTTGCAGACCATTGGACCACCATCACATCCGATCCATGGGTGTTAGATGTTGTTCGGTCCGGGCTGCGCATATCCTTCCGACGGCACCCCACTCTGTCAAGGGTGCCTCTTCCAACCACAGTTCCTTCAGACGTTTTACGTCGGGAACTTTTGTCCACGGAGATTGCCAATCTCCTGGCAAAGGGGGCGATCGAGGTCGTCAAGAACGTTCAGTCAGTGGGTTTCTATTCCCGCCTGTTCTTGGTGCCGAAGAAGGACGGCCGACTCCGACCGGTTATCGATCTGAGCATCCTGAACCAGTCTATCATTGCTCCCAAGTTCAGCATGGAGACTTTCAGGTCGGTCCGCCATTCAATTCACCAGGGAGATTTCGCCGCCAGCATCGACCTGCGAGACGCTTACTTCCACGTTCCGATGCATCGGGCGTCACGGAAGTATCTCAGGTTCGCTTTTCTGGGGCGAGTTTACCAGTTCAAGGCCATGCCTTTCGGCCTCAACCTGGCTCCTTGGGCGTTCACCAGACTGATGTCGCATGTGATAGCGTTCCATCGCACACAGTCCAGGGTGACTACTTCGGCATATCTGGACGATATCCTCCAGAGGCATTCCAATGCTGCCTTACTGGAATCGGATGTCGCCACTCTGTTGAGCTTGCTCACGTCGCTAGGATTCAGAGTCAACGAGGAGAAGTCGGACCTGGTCCCTTCTCAGTCGTTTTGTCATCTGGGGATGTCTTTCCAAACCGAATTCAATTTGGTGGCTGTTCCCCAGGCCAAGGCTGTGATTCTCTCAGCTTTTGCTCTGACTCTGTCCCAGTCCAGGTCCGCGACCGCTCGGAGTTTTCTCCGGCTGATCGGTCTCTGCGGTTCGGTGACGGATCTCGTTCCTCTAGGTCGGCTGCGTGTCAGACCTCTCCAACACTTTCTGCTCAGTCGTTGGAGACCGAATGTAGATTCTCTGGATCAGGTGCTTCCGTTTCCGGACTCTCTGTATCCTCACCTTCTTCCCTGGACAGATGTTCAGTGGATTACGCAGGGTGTTCCGCTGGACTTACCCACGTCCGATCGCGTCCTGACGGCAGATGCCAGCGATCTCGGATGGGGTGCGACGTTGGATCCTCTCGGTCTTTCCCTACACGGGATGTGGGACCAGGATCAAGCAGATCTACACATCAACCAGAAGGAGCTTCTTGCTCTTCTTCTGAGTTTCAGGCAGTGGATCCCTCTCTTGTCGAATCGCCAGGTCCTTCTACTATCCGACAATTCGACAGTGGTTGCTTACATTCGGAACCAGGGCGGCACGCACTCGCTTCCGATGTACGAGTTAGCTCGGGATCTTTTACTGCTCGCTCAGGAGGTTCACGCCGGGGTGGTTGTTCGTCACATTCCCGGTCGTCTGAACGTCCTAGCCGACTCCCTGTCCCGACAGGGCAGGGTTATTTCCACCGAGTGGATGCTTCACAGGGCAGTGTTCCAGTCGCTTTGCGATCTCTGGGGACGTCCCCACATCGATCTCTTTGCGACTCGTTGGAACCATCAGGTGGACACTTTCGTGTCCCCGTGTCCAGATCCTCTGGCTTTTGCCGTGGACGCTCTGTCACTCGATTGGAACGGTCTAGTCGGCTACGCCTTCCCGCCGGTTCCGATTCTTCCTCAGGTTCTCGCCAAAATTCGAACCTGCAGTTGTCGAATCATTCTGATCGCTCCCCTGTCGCCTCAGCGGGTGTGGATCAATCAGCTCCGCTCGCTGATGGCGGCGGTTCCGGCACGTCTCCCGCTACGTCGCGACCTTCTTTGTCAAGGTCGCCCGAGGAGGTTTCACGTCGACCCGACTTCATTGTGCCTTCACGCATATCTTTTGTCAGGTCCTGTCTCCTCCGTAGAGGTTTTTCGAGACGAGCAGTGGAGTGCATTTCTTCTTCAAGGAGGCACTCCACTGGTTTAGCTTATGCAGCTAAATGGAAGGTCTTCTGTCGATGGTGTGCTGATCACTCTGTTGATTATGCCAATCCTTCGATTTCACAGATTGCGGAGTTTCTGGTATATCTGTTTGATTCTCGGGGTCTCCAGCCTGTTACCATCAAGGGTTACAGGTCTATGCTTTCAGAGACTTTTTCTTATGTGGGGAAGCGTCGTATCGGCACTAATCCTTACCTCTCCAAGCTTGTTCGGCACTTTTCTTTGAAAAGGCCTCGGACTTTGCAGCTTACTCCACGATGGAATCTTTCGTGGGTGCTGCTTTGCTTGGGGGGGGGGGGGGGGGGGGGGCGTTCGAACCTTTATCCCAGGTGGATATGCAATTTCTCACATACAAGACGGCTTTTCTGATGGCATTTGCTTCGGCCAGACGGGTTAGTGAGCTTCACGCCCTCTCGGTTGACCCGGCCTTTTTTAGGAGTTCTCCCAACAGTGTTACTTTTACCACTGATTGCTCCTTTTTGGCTAAGAATCAGTTACCAGATACTACTCCTCCTCCTATCTGTATCAGGGCTCTTCCCTCTGTTGAGGGTACTCGCCCTTTGCTCTGTCCGGTCCGTGCTATTCGCATTTATCTTGATCGGACACGCTTCATACGGAAGGGCAGAAAACGGTTTTTTCTGTCTCTCATTCCGGGTCGACAGAAGATCTCTCCTCAATCCATTTCTCGATGGATTTGTCTTGCTATTCGTACGGCTTATAGTCGTTTAGCAGCTGGCGATTGTATTACCAATCGTATTTCTGCCCACGAGGTGCGGGCACTGTCTACCTCTTGGGCTTATTCTAACTCCGTCAAGTTGTCGGATGTTATGCAGGCAGCCTACTGGAGAAATGCTTCTACTTTCTCCACCTTTTATTTACGCCAGTTGCAGGAGCAGTCGGAGGACCTTTTTGCCTTGGGTCCTCTTTCTTCTGCTCAGGCTGTTGTCTGCCATAGCCATTAGGCTTCTTGAAGGTCAGTTTCAGCCTTGTGCTGTTACTGCCCCTTTTTTCTGTCTGTGTGTCACACAGGCTCATATGTCTCTTTTCATTGTCCTTTACCAATGATTGCGACATTATGGTTGATAAGCCTCGGGACCTCTTCCTTCTGCTTCACGGTTCCAGTGCACTAGGGTTATGTGGGGGTTGGTTATGCGATTCCCTCCAGCCTTTTGTCTATTCAGCCTGTAGTAAACAATTGTGAGTAGGTTGATAAGAAATCTAAATTTTATAGTAAATTTCCTTTCTTATTATACCTACCACAATTGTTTACATGGAGGCCCTCCCGTCTTCTTTACGGGTAAAGAATCTTTCCTCCCCGCTGATCACATAACTCTAACGTTTACGGATTCAAAAAGAATGAGTCTTTAGAGACGGTATGCGCACTGGCAACGGAAGTCGTGGAGTTGTACTTGGGAGAGAGCGTCCCGTACTGGGTCTGCGCCGGTTGCACTCGACCCAGTTTTGGCTTATTTTTATTGGTGCTTTTGCACCACTTTTCTTTCCCAACTTGCTTGGGAAAGACAAAAATAGAGAGTATTTTATCCGAGTTAGGGACTTCCACTGTAGTGCAAGCCTGTAGTAAACAATTGTGGTAGGTATAATAAGAAAGGAAATTTACTATAAAATTTAGATTTTTTCTAGATTTTTTACACGTGCAACAGACGGGTGTTCTGGGTAAAGTGTTGTTTAAATTACAATCCGATTTACGATTTGAACTGAGATGGAATGAGTTTATTTGATTTATTGATTATTTATCTAGTGCTGTCGTGAGGTACACGAGAGGTTTATTTACTAAACATGTGGCCGTTAAAAGTTGCCTTGAACAAAGCAACTTTCAACGATCGCGTGTTTAGCATTTAAGCCTTTCGTGCTTCACGATGTAGGGTTTGGGCTATGGGTAGCGTCTTATTGGAACATATGCGTTATTGTGATGAATTGACGTTAACATGGTGTGAGGTTTGCAGACCGGGGCGTATGTTCAACCTCGACGCTTCGCGTCTCTGTTGAACATAAGATCCGATCCGCAAACCTCAGACCATGTTACCGTCAAGTCAATTCATCACAATAACTTATAATGTTTTTTTGAGTAGTTACCATATCTAGCAGGTAAAATATAAATTGTCATCTCGTAACCTGCCGTCGCGAGTTGAATATTTTTATTTCACCTACAAGTACACTAATGGACTAATTATAGAAACAATAAATGTCCTCTGTTCATTACTTTGAACATTCGGCTCGGTTAATTATCTGCCTTAACTCGAAGCAGACCGCACGCCAGCATTGCAGATACAATCTGGAAACTGAGAGAGAAAATAGTCAATTATTTTTCTGCAAACGCGCGCAAGGGTTGTGTCGCTTTCATTGTGTAACCGTTTGCACCTGTTTCGCTGTAATTGTTTTCTTCATGCACTCCAGATTTTCGTTACCAGATTGTTTGAAATCAGCTGGGCACCTTTTCGCCCCAAAACTGATATAACCTATCAAAGAAATCCCAATGTAAATAGGGTTAATTCCTATATTATTTTCTAACATAAACCCCTAGAAAGAATATTAAAAACTGTGTACACTGATACGATCTGTTTATTTATTTATTTATTTATTTATTTATTTATTTATTTATTTATTTGGTTTCACGACACTTTCAACAGCCAGGATCACATCGTGCAGTTTTACGGGTGGAGGAAGCCGGAGAGAACCACCGAGCAATGGTGAACAAGAGTCAGACGCCCCAACGACGTACTAACTCCACACAAGTAGGGTTAGCATAGGTTGAAGACAAGTGCACAATCGATGTGCAGTACGCCTTAGTACACAACGCCACTGTGCTACCACATGGGCAATTGGGATTAAGTGTCTTGCCCAAGGACACAACGCGGTTGCCGCAGGTGGGATTCGTATCGAGGATATCTCTACCAACTGAGACGCATCTGCTTGTTTACTTTTGTAAGTTAAAACTGAGTTACTTTCACACGTTGTACGAAGCACCGTTTCCACCTGACCATCGCCGAAGTGAATGTGAGAAAATACAACAGAAAGGCCAGCAAAGTTTTTAGGTGCATTGCTGTGATTACAAAAAAAAAAAACTGTGATTACAAAAGAGTACAGATGTTGTTGACCGGGTCGCACGCAATTCTTCAGAAAAATAGTTTACCGTCCTCCAGTGAAGCGAGTTCAAAGGACAATACACTAGATTTCTTTGGAAAAACTGAAAATATTCAGTTAGGCCCCACAAAGTTGATTGTCTCTTGCTGACGCCATTTTTTTGTAAAATTGCATGTTTGCGGGCGGTTTTTTTTTTATTTTTTATTTTTATAATTATTTCATTGCTATCAAAGGTACATGTTCTTGGTTTGTTTTATGTTTAGGCCTCATAATCTACAGAATAGCATGAGTGGTGGCGTATTTCGTCCATTGAGTGCAACAAGACTTCGCAATGCTAAAGCATTGCAAAGTCTTGTTGCATTCAAGGGAATATTTATCAATTTTATAAACTTGGGTAAAATATCAGACATAAACCATTTCATTTTTATTTTTTCAATTTTGCATTGGTTATAAAATAAGGGCTTGTGGCAGCCAAAAGGACCATGCGGCGACACCCCAATGGTGGTATTATGGTGTAAAATATACTAGTAAAGATAATGTTGGCCTAATCTCTTTCCCCCTCTCTCTTTCTCTCTTTTTCTCTCTCCCTACTTCTTTCAACTAGTTATGGAAAAATGGGGGCACATTCTCACATGCCCGTCTCGATTCCTTCGTCCGTGCTTCCATACATTATTCCTACTTTTTTTCTAACCCTTTACCCAACGAATCGCCCGCATCCGCCCGCGTCATATGCAGATTCAGCAGTTGAAAAAATATTATTTTTCGAATAATTTCAACAATGAGGGGTCACATGGTATGGTTTTGTTGATATTTTTCGAAAAAGATTAAAAAAACGATATTTAAATTAATAAATTTTGATATCGTCCGCGTTGGGTAAAGGGTTAAAGAAGAGTTAATATTTACGGAACAATAAGTGCGTTAGTGCAAGTCTATATTATATTAATATTGTTTGCTTATTTCTGTTTGTTTTATTTTGAGACATATCGATCCCTCACTTATGTACCTGTAGAAATTACATTGAATTATAGGTATGTATTCACTACAACCACTGTTCGTAATTAAGCACACACTCACACTGAACAACATAAATACAAATAAAGTTATACATACGCCAAGTATACTACAGACTTAGTATGTTGTGAACAAACACTAAATAATACGTTAATTTTCAGGTCATAAAAAATCGTTGTGTTTCATCTCTCCAAGTCCAAAGCTCCACCTCTACCGAGATGTTTTGATTTGTAAATCTCTATTTACTGTGCCGTGTACAAACATAATTCTGAAATTCTGAAATTATGCAATGCCGTATGGTGCGTGCAATCCAGGGACGGGGCGACATGGGGGGGGGGGGGGGGGGATTTCACCCCGAATCCTTGCGAAAATTTCCTATAGTGGGAAATTCGGAGGGAAAGTCATGAGTAGTTGGAAACTCCATCCATCTGGATTTTAGAGCTTCTTTGGTGATGCTGATCTCTCCTTCACTTCCCAAAATTCCAACTCGGTTTCAAATCGGCAAAAAATCCAACTGTTACTATTTACAGCTACAGTGTACGCAATATCGAGCTTCATAAGTATGCATGATGTCAATCAGTACGAGATTTCTATAGTACGTTACTTATCGTAATAAAAAAGAATTCTCGAAATGCACTTCAAGAAAATCGCATCATGTAAAATCGTTATCCTGAGCTAATTCCATCATTCACAGTTACAAAATGATGCAACATCGAAAATTGATCATTCCTGCATAAGATCTGATTTAATGTTAGGACAGTGTGAATTGCTTAGAGTTCTCAGCTTGAGCATTGGTTTAGCACATATTCAATTCCCAGAATAATACAAAATAATAATAACCTAATAATTCTATCATAAATGTGTTGTCATTTCAGTTACTAGAATCAATTTTATGCCCCCTTTCATGGCTTCATTTTCAAAATGTTTCTCGGTAGTGATTTTCCAACTATGGTTCCCCCTTCCCGGCCCCCCCCCCCCCATAGTCGGAAATTCACTACCCTACACCCCCAACAGGAAACCTCTAGCCACGTCCATGGCGGCATCGGACTTGTAATAAAAAAAACTGTGCATCTGGATCTGGCCTTCACAGCGTTCATCGTGCCCTTGCCTAATTGCAACGTAGTTCAGAGCCCCTTTAACCGCCCCGATCTGGACACCAACTGAGTAATGCAATAACATGTATGACTGCCTGTTATCGCTTTTTGGGTTTCACATGTTTTCTACACCACCACATGGCTGACAATCTTCATTATTGTACGAGATTTTCAGAAAATTTAAATCACCCTAATTTTCTGAATTTGCCAGTAAATTTAACACTAAGGGTATGGGAATTTCATATAAAAATAGAAATTTCGAAATGTTAGCGACGTTTATCAGATGTGCGCATCATTTTACAATCTTCAGGCAAACTAATATTTTCTATTTAACTATTTTGACGCGACAGGTGACTAAAGTCGACAGACGGCAGACCGCGGAAAGGTACTGCAGTAGTGATTTTAGCCAACTGTGTGTGTTCCATTGCCAAGAGCTTTTAACCCTTTACCCAACGCAGACAATATCAAAATTTATTATTTTAAATATCATTTTTGTTTCAAATTTTTCAACAAATTTCAACAAAACCCTATCATGTGACCCCTCGTTGGAACGAGCTCGACGAGCTCGTTCCAACGAGGGGTCACATGATATGGTTTTGATGAAAAGTTTTGAAAAAAATATATCTTTTCAATTGCTGAAGGTGCATATTATGCGGGAGGTGGGGGGGGGGGGGGGTGCGGCCGATTCGTTGGGTAAAGAGTTGAACAAACATACGTATTCCTATGCTTCATGCACCATTTTTGTCCTATTCATGGACAACTATAACGTCCCTTGAAAGTATAAAGATGCCATTTAAATATATCCATAAAATCATTTGAAAAACTGTCAATGAGATCATTAGAACATGTTTTAACTGGTAGAGTGCTGGAAGCCCTATTTTGGGCTTTACTAAAAGTGACAGGCAATAACTGTCTGTAGCTACATTTTGCCTGAGGAAGCCTTTATTGTCCCTGATATGAATCAGATTTTTTATACAATACGTTGCTCTATTACATTTAATTGGATAGTGCCTATAAGGCACTATCCAATTAAATGTAATAGACCAGTATATGATGAGCGTTGATTTGTTGTCAGAAAAAACTCAGCACTTTACCAGTTAAAATAATAACGCTTTAGGGTAACAACCTATACTTTTTATAAAATTCCTGATGAATATTAGGCGCTAAGAATTCTGTTTCTCAGATTATTCCGAGCCAAAAGAGTTCAACAAATTTAAAAATGAGAAAACTGGGCTTTCACCATCTTTTGATGTTCTGTAATTTTTCCTGTTAATTTTTTAAACAGTGTGTGCATCGTGACAAAAAACACAGACACTATCCTTCCCACTCATATAAAAGTCTAAGAAGTAAGATTTACATTTTTTCCCTGGGAATAAAAAAAACCCCTACAAATTGATGTAATACACGTTCGCTAAACAAAGAGCCAAAGTGTACACTTACTTAGTAGCTTCTTATTAGCTTTCCATAAAATCCAAGTTTCCCTTTGTAACTTTTAATGAACGAAAACAACAGACAGCTCCGTTTTTCGTTTATTAACTCTTTTGGCGCGAATAATCTGAGAAACATAATTCTTAGCGTCTAATATTCATCAGGAATTTTACAGAAAGTACAGGTTGTTAGACTAAAGCGTTATTATTTTAAAAGATGTCCTAACGATCTCATTGACAGTTTTCAAATGATTTTCTGTATATATTTAAATGACACCTTTATACTTTCAAGGGACGATATCGTTGTCCATGGATAGGACATAAATAGTGCATGAAACATAGAAATATGTATCTTTGTTTAACCCTTTACCCAACGAATCAGCCCCGCATCCGCCCGCGAACTATGCAACTTCAGCAGTTGAAAAAATATTATTTTTATAAAAAATTCAAGAAAACCATATCATGTGGCCCCTCGTTGGAACGAGCTCGTCGAGCACGTTCCAACGGGGGGTCACATGATATGGTTTTCTTGAAATTCTTTGAAAAGTTTGAAAAAATGATATGTAAAATAATGAATTTTGATATCGTCTGCGTTGGGTAAAGGGTTAAAAGCACTTAGAAATGGACACACACAGTTGGCTAAAATGACCACTGCAGTACCTTTCCGCGGTCTGTCGTCTGTCAACTTTAGTCGCCTGTCGCGCCAAAAGGGTTAAAAGTAACAAAAGGAACCCTCGCTTATTTTTACTGACGTCATAGGTGTTTTCTCAACAATTACATGCGTCTAATTTGGACCTTCCTCTCCCGTCTAATTTCAACAGAAATAACATTATTGAAAGTCAATTTTCATGACGAACTAAGTTAGGGCTGCATAAAACAAAATCCCGCCAGTTGCGATAGCAAGACACCGACTCCACATCAGTTCCCTTCGGACCGACCACCCCCAAAAACTATTTCTCCATCCTATTGCTAATGAGTGCGTATTGACTGATCGGATATTATTGTATCGGACTTGTAGTCGAGATATTGTAGTTTACGCTCTGTTCCTGACCAAAACACGTCACCCCTTGCACTCACGGGGACACGACGACACAGTGTGCCTTTAGCATATGCGACTAGACTCATGTGGCTCTTGTGCCTAAACCGTAGGGCGTTAAAAACAGCTGTTTTACGTTGCTCGGTTTCCTCGAACCGCCAAGCTATTCACCCAGGAACCAAAAATCGCAAGGAAGAGTGATGAAGGTCTTCGACTGATAGATCATCTCTACTGACTTGCAATCCGTGAAAAAAACTTCGTTAACACCACTTATGTTGTTTGTTGCTTTCGAACGAAAACAGTTAGGTTTCAGAACATGACGAACCTAAAAGTACTGAATTCTTTTTAACAAAATCCCATATCGTAACAACAATTTACAAACTCGTCTTGTTGACGTTATTATAAGTTATCTCAAGCAACACTCAAAGTACCGGAAATTTAATACCAGGTTGTCGATTTTCAAGCCTGAGGCGTAAGCCGAAGGGCTGGGAAAGAGGCATCCCTTTATTAAATGTCTATGAACTCTGGATTTTGCAAAGATAAAATTTTTGTCCCGTCTGACGGAGATATTTTCGGGTTTCCATAAATATTATAAACTTTCCCAAATGTAGCTTTAAAAAATAAATCTCAAGTCCCACATTGGACCCCAAATTAGGAGCAACGTTTAAATGTATCTGGAACAAGAAGATAAATTGACCGATGAACAGCATTCGGCTTTCTCAACACTCGGTGACTAAAATTGCGTAATGCACTTTTCTATCAAACACTCAAGTTTACACGATTACAAGAAGGGGCGTAGCTGGGAGGTTTACAATGGGGATGGGGGGGGGGGGGGTTATAGATCTTTGAAAATTTCAACTAGAGATGGATACTTAAAGGGGGATTTACCCTACCCTAACAACCAGCCCCCACCAGTACTGGAAATGAGACGGGGGCGAGTGCAATTGCTCCCGTCAGCACCTGTGTTTACGGGAGCTAAAAACATGCAGTTGTTGAAAAATATTGTGGAGCACTAACAAACTATGAGGGCATAATAATGTGTGTTGTTTTGAGAAAACATCAATCTCTGACCAGTGTTTTTTGTTATATTCCAGCAGGTCTTAAAACATTTAAAGTTTCTGGTGTTTGGTGACAGTATTCCCTCAAAATTCATGTCCTAACATTTTACGGGTGCAATTTACACCCGTCTCTGAAACTGCACACGTCAATTTTGTTCATTTCCAGCACTGCCTCCCTCCCTCACCTCCCCCTTACCCCCCCCCCCCCCTCCCCGGGAAAAATTGTTCAAAATGTCCGAGTGACTGTACTGGTAGGTTGTATGGCATTCTGGGAGTATTTCCATGTTGATTAAATGATTGCAGCTAAATATATGTTACATAATATGAGGTTTTAAGACAGCACAAAATGACAATTTCTTGTGGTTTTGTAGTCTATAAGTAGGCCCTACATGTATCTGCCTTCATCAGGCATTGTCTCAATTACATGCACAATAAAGATGAACCGAAGTCGAAATTATTCTCATCTGACAAATCATCATTTGTCTGTGTGAAACAAAGAATATTGTTTTGTATGATTTCTTTTTTTTTAGCCCGCGTGAAACACACAAACTATTGTTTCTTCTTCTTCTTCTTCTTCTTCTTCTTCTTTCGACCACCTATGTTTCTCAGATTATTAGGGCACTAGTGGTGTCCGTAGGGGTGTTTTGAAAGTGGGTCACGCCCATATCTTAGGCGTGGTATGACATAAGGACCTGGAACCAACACCAAATGAGTCGACACTCGATGCAATTTCAAAATATTGGTCATGGTCACTGGGGTCACCAGGGGTCATTGAGTGCATTTTTCAGAATTGCTGGAAATCACATTTTTGACCCTCTAATGCTTTCCCAAAGTTCATACATGCATTTTTACACGAAAAAAGAGGGCGTGACCAAAAATTTTGAAATTTGGCCACGCTCATATCTCATGCATGGTATGATGTGTGGACCTTAGACCAACGCCAAATGAGTCTGGCACTCGATGGAGGTTCAAAATGTGGGTCACGGTCACTAAGGTTACTCAGGGTCATTGAAGTGCGAAATCACATTTTTTAACTTCCTAATGAATTCCCAAATTTCATAAATGGATTTTTACACGAAAAAAAGTGAGCGAGGCCAAAAAGTTTGAAAGTGGGTCATGCTCATATCCAAAGTATGATATGACGTATGAACGTGGGACTAACAGCAAATGAGCCGAAACTCAATGGAGGTTCAAAATATGGGTCAAGGTCACTGAGTGCATTTTTCAGAATTGCTGGAAATCACATTTTTGGACCCCCGAATGCATTCCCAAAATCCATACATGCACTTTTTCGTAAAAAATGTGGGCGTGGCCAAAATGTTTGAAAGTGGGTCGCGCTCATATCTCAAGCATGGTATGACGAATCGACCTGGGACCAACACCAAATGAGTCGACAGTCGATGAAGGTTCAGAATATTGGTCAAGGTCACTGAGGTCACCCAGGTGTCATTCAGGGCATTTTCAGAATTGCTGGAATAACATTGTTAGACACCTTAATACATTCCCAAAATTCATACATACATTTTTGCGCTCAGAAAAGTGGGTGTGGTCAAAATTTTTGAAAGTGGGTCATGCTTATATCTCAAACATAGTATACCCCATGTATCTGGGACCAACACTAGATGAGTTGAAACTCAATGGGGGTTCAAGTTATGAGCCAAGGTCACTGGGGTCATCCAGGAGTCACTGAGTGCATTTTTCAGAATTTCGGCAATCATATTTTGGAACCCCAATGCAATTCAGAAGTTCAAATGTGCATTTTTATACATTAAAAAAAAATATCCATTGCTGATTCCTTTATATAACACATTTAATGCTGTGCACAAAAGTTATTTCCAGTTTCTTGAAAAAAATTATCTGAATCCTGTATGAATATCTTTAAACGCTGTTTACAGAAACCTATTTCAGAATTCTTTAAAGATATTTTATTCCGGAAAATAAGTCTCCAAAAATTCTGTTTTTATATAATTTAGTTCTGATGCTTCTCTTGCTTTTTGTACGGTTTCTTCTTCTTCTTCTTCTTCTTCTTCTTCTTCTTCTTCTGTCTGCTGTCTTCTCCTCACTTTCTTGTCCACATGATAAATCAAAAACGAATTGTCCTGTTTCGCTGAATTTTGGCTTAGTGACAGACAGTCACAAGTTCTCGGAACCCTATTTTTTTTAAGGTCGTTAGGACCCTTGAGTATGGCATAGTCGGCCACACGGTTTTCCCTGCCTCCAATTTCCCGTAACAGTAAATTTTCCCGAAGCAATACTATGTTATATTTATCCACATTGGAGACAATGTAAACAGAAGAGGAGGTAGCTGTCAAACATTACATGTTATCTGCTATTTCAATCAGATTTCAGGTCCTCAGACGAAGTTGAGAGAAACCCTTTGCTTTACAAGGAAATAAAGGACAAATTATACAATTGAATGCTTTTAACCTTCACAAGACTTCAACGTGGGTTCCAAAGATACAATGTGGGAATAATCATAACCATTTCCATTCTCACATTATTTATCTAAGCATCTGTCAAATAAGCATCAGAGCAAACAATGTCCATTTCTGATTCCTTGATCGAACCCTTTGAATGCTGTGCATATATATGTTTTGTTCTGGTTTCTTGGAAAAATTTATCCGATTCCTGTATAAATACCTTTAAACACTTTTAACGAAAACCTATTTCTGAATTCACCCCAAGAAATAAGCCTGCATAAATTCTCTTTCTATTTTGTTTATTTTCGATGCTTTAACCCCTTTCACTCAGACTTGAATTTACTGGAGACAGGAAATTCTGTTTCTCTCGTAGTTCCAGTTGCACTTTGTAACTGACTAATCCGCGCCAAACAGTCGTATGGAATATATTGTTGTTTTGAAGTACCTTGGTAAACCGGGGAAAGCTGCTGATATGCTATGATATTTTGGGCCAATGCCGTTGTGTGTCACGGTACATATTTAAGAGGAGATAAGCGATAACCAAACAATATATAAATTATCCCATGCGGTGTGTGCTATAACTGGCCAAATACTTAAGAGATTTGCTGAAACCAGCAATAGCGGGGTTTACGGCATCTATCGTCCAGCCTTGAATGATCTTCTACCATACCAATTCAGCTAGCGACCGACCGCACTCCCTCCCCCACAGCCCCCCAAAAGTTGTTTTAACCCAGCAAGTATTTTGCTTCCTCTTCACAACCCCTCAATCCGATATACAAGGATTGACAATTTCTGGGGATGAGATTTTTGAGGTAACTTGCTATGATGGCGACCTACTCTATTCTGAGATCTAGTGCGGACCGTATGCTTCCACATTCAATGCAAGACGGAACATAGTACTAATATATTTGTCTGTTGTCCTAGTTTTAACACAAAAATTTGAAATAATGAGAGATCTGTGAGGATTTGCTGGATCTAATTTATTTGTATTCGCCTGATATGGACGTTAAACAATTAAATTCGAGCAGATGTACCATTTTGTACGTTTTCCATTTAACGCCCTTTTGGGATTTACGCCAATTTACTGTTTTTAAACTTCAATTTTCGGCTGGTAGCCAAAATGTTTATATTTCATATTTTGCGTGTCCCGTTTTACCTGTAGGAGAGGGTCACACGGGAAATAATGCAAAAAATTATATCGACAAAATTTATACAACGCGCCCTGTTTGCCCCATAACTAACTAAATTGGATATGTTATTTACACAAGCCGGCACGGAATCTTTGATTATCTTCGATAAGATCTACTACGGGTAAACGAGCATTCGTCTCTGCAGCTCTCTCCCTGTGGAATACACCCCCCAAGAGTTCAAGGAAAACCTCCTGTAATGAAAGTCTCAAAAAAGTTTAAAGCCCTCTCTTTGGGATACCCTTTGACTTCTTAATCCTTTCTTTTTGATTGTTAGTTTTACATAGTGTGCGCAGCTGAGCAGTTTGTTGCCGGTAAAAGTGCTATAAAAGTAAATTATTATTATTACCTTTATTATTTTTATTATTATCACTGTGATAAGTTGGAAAATCAGTCAGTGACTCTCACTTTTGTAAACAATTTTACTTTTGTCATGTCTCGTATATTGTGCAATAACAATCTGACAAGTCATTGCTGAAACGTTAGCGAAACACGTCGTCACTCAATCTGCTCCTCCCCAACACGTACTGAGACCAATCCGCGCAGTAACTCCTCCATTGCTGATGATCGATGACGTGGAAGCTGTTACTGTAGTCACAGCAAATATCTTTCCCATCATTAAGCATTAAACGAGACCTGGCTCAAAAAATAGTATCATTGTACCAACTTTCCTAATAAAATATGTTATATTCCCTTTATATTGCAGCAAAAATGAACACATCATCAAAATATTCATTGTTCAGGGGCATCAAGATATGTTCTTTAACCCTTTACCAAACACAAAAAGCAGAGGACACTTGCAAACAAAATTCTTGAATAACTAAATATTTTCATTTTTTGCATTAAAAACATAGCTTATGACCCCTCATTGGAACGAGCTATTTTTTGAGAAAAAAATGAAAAGAATGATGAAAATTGATTGCAGATTTCTGTGAATAACGCTGGTCGGTTTTGTCAGTACGTTGTGTAAAAGGTTAAAAAGGGATCGGCTATTCAAAGGAGTTGAAAAGCTTCGCGAAAATTGTTCTGTAAAGCATTGCTTATCCATAACAACAACCACCCTGCCTCTTAAGATGACGATGGTCGACACACTTTTGTATATGCGAACAATGGGCGTTCTGGGAATCCAATTTGTATAGAGATCGGTGGTTTTGTTGCAACTGTACCTCGATAAGTGTGGTAGATACAATGAGAAAACTCCACAAAATTCACCTGCAACCAAATATGTGCCTCCTCTCGGTTTCCTTGCCATTGACTTTAAACATATGAAACTATAGCGTCCATAGCATAACATATCTTTTAAAAAATTGGCAGAAAGAAACACTTCCTATTTGGACAGCCATACCCCAGGAGCTGCAGCAGGTGGTGCTATAATATTCCAGAGACAACTAGTTCAATTGCTAAAGCGATGCCTCGTGCCTTTTTGATTTCGACTGCCGAACAATATAACCGTCCAGACGTTACATGTGACCAGCCGCTGGAAAAACATTATATTTCGTGCTACAAAGCTGAAATTAAGTAATCGTTTAACATTTCTGACCAAAAAATGAAAGTTGCAAAAATGTTCACATACCTATTTTATTGTTTATTTATTTGGTTTTAACACCACTTTCAACAGCCAGGTCGAGTATCAGTTTAGATGCTAAGAAAATGCTTCAGAGGTATCTTTGACCGTTTATCGTATTGTGCTTCTGAAAATGGAGGGGTTACAGCCTTACTATATTGGCGATGTATCTCTGATATTTGAAATCGACCTGGCTGTTTAACCCTTTACCTAACACGAAAAGCAGACGACACTTGCAAAATAAAAGTCTTGAATAACAGATTTTTTTCGATTTTTGTGAATAGCGCTGGCCGGTTTTGGCCGTTACATTGGGTAAAGGGTTAAAGTGTCGTTGAATCCAGCATCGTTGTGTTTCTGTTTGGACGGTAGATATATATTTCACGATATACTGCTAAATGTGACCGACAGATGTAGAATGTCAATACAGAAGTTTATTCTACAAAATCAAAATCTGATATTTTAGTATTTTACATTCCAAATAGAGTGTTAAAAGAGTTTGGAAAAACAAATGACAAATGCGGCAAATATGACGCAAGTAGAGGCCTGTTGGGTGTTTTTTTTTGGGTGGGTTTTTTGTGACATTGCCGCCAAGGAACTGCAAAAGGCACCCTCCATAGTATACTACTCAAAGTTTGCTAAGCACCAAATATTTGACACATCATTGTGAAATTTGCTTGTGACATATTTGCGATATTTTTGGTGGATATGATTGAGGAATGTATTGAGATGGTCCCCATTGTTTACATTAGCTCTCTTGACAGGCAGACTTTTCGTGACAGTCATAGAAAGCACATACCCCTTCATTTTCATGATGTGTTCGTGTACTGTCTACATGTACATGACATGTGTAGGGTATTCAATCTTCATTGATCACACACCCTTGTGATTTAATGATTGAATATGGCAAATGCAAATGTAAGAAGACATTTGTCTGAAGCAGAAATGCGGCGGGCTGTAGGGATGGGGGAGTAAAGGGCTACCCATCGACAGGTTGGTGAAGCCCTTTGTGTGCACCATACGGTGATCACCAGGGCCTGGGCAATATTTCAGCAGTATGGCACACCAGTAAGAAGGCATGGTGGTGGCAGAGACAGGGCAACATCTGCATATGAAGACTGGTTTTTGATCATTCAGGCCAGTAGGAACCGCTTTGCCACAACAACCCAGCTTCGCAGTGACGTTCAGAATGCATCCGGGGTAAATGTTTCGACGCAGACTATCCGGGCAAGGTTGCACGAAGGTGGTCGGCGACCGAGAAGACCATGTATTTGCATTCCTCTGTCCCAGAATCACCGCCAGGCACGATATGAATGGGCCATGGACCACGTTGGATGGGCCAGAGAAGATTGGCGAACTGTCCTTTTTACAGATGAGTCAAGGTACTGACTAGACCACACAGTAGGGGTTCTAGGGTATGGAGAAGGCGTATTCCAAAGCTAAAACATAATGTCAAACACAAATGAAATCTTAATTTCTGTTACATGTATATCATTAAAGATATAATTAAATAAAAAATATATACACTTTTCAGCACAATATTTCAACTAAAACGTAAAACAGCCAGTTGGATATACTTAGTGCTTAGCAAACTTTGAGTAGGAAAAATAAACATTAAGATCAGTGACTGAAGTTTTGAACTGATGGCATTTTATTGACGATTGACAAAATATTTCCCATTTTGACGTTAACGGAGAAGTAGTTGCGCTAAAAGTCCACATTCGGTTCAGGGAAAAGCTGGTAAGCTTCATTCTGTAATTTTAAACAACAAAACGTAGACTTCTCTTAAAAGGGGTGGGAGACTTGGCGTTAGCAATGATTTCTCGAAATTCGCGTTGCGATGTCAAATCAACCAAGTTCTGAATGTTATTAAACTGACGTTTGGTCTTAATGTTTCATACTTCTGTATAGTATATTTATTTCAATGGACTTTCAGTAGAACCAAAACACATACTGGCTTTAGTTTCTACTGATATGGCGGAATGTCACCCTTTACGGGTGATGTCGAAATAGTCTCCTCTGACGTTAATATCTTTCGAAGTGAGATAATCTCCAATAGCGCATCAAACGAAGGTCTTTCCTTTCATAATGTAATATGCAAAAAGTTGTTTTTGTTTCTACAACAACCTCAACAAGAACACTATTCACATCATCATTGTGAATGCAGAACCGATAATTTGTCTCGACAAAAACATCACGGAGATTGACAATGTTAACTCCTTCAACACGAGAGTCCCATTTTTCGGTCCAGGAACACGATGCATCACAATTTCGTTACGTTGGATGTCTACTCAGTGAATGTGTGTGGTAGAACAATTAATATTTTCAACGTGCAGCCTTCAGGCTGCACGTTGAAAATATTAATGGCTCTACCCCCAAATAATGGACGTGGACTCTTCCAATTTCTGTCATTTGACTGGTTAACCCTTTAAACAAGAGAGGACCAGAAACATGGTACTTCATAATTTCATAAAATAGGATGGATGGTTGATAAGTAAATGTGTGCGGTTGGCCAATCAATATTTTCAACGTGCAGCCCCAAGGCTGTTCGTTGACAATATTAATTGGTCAACCCCCAAATAATGAATATGGGGTCTTCATATTGCTGCTATTGATCTGACATGGAAGATACTACCAGAGTTTAAAGGGTTAACAGTTCCCAAAAACATAGTTCAAGTGAGGATTCTCTCTCTTACCTATAAATTGTTCGTCTGTTACCCCTATGTCATCGGCTGTCAACTCATGCACGGAGCTTTCTCTTCGCGAATTCCTCCTCCCGCCTGTCAGCACTTCAAGGAAGCTTCCTCTCCTCGAATTCCTTCTACCTTTTACCTCCAGCTGTACGCTGCCCCTTCGCGAATTCCTTCTAGCTGTCAACCCATGATGTGAGCTGTCTTCATGGGGCTTTTCCTGTAAAAAAAGTATGACCGGAAATACATATGAGGATTGAATTTTGCTGTTTTGTTTTGGTTTGAACTATCGCATTTAAGGTTCCAGTGACACGACCAGACAAAACTAGGGCGTGTACAGGAAAATGCGCGATATCAAGGATGAGAAACACAATCAATCATTACCCATCGTTTCAAACATACTGCATGTCATTGGTACAAATGGAACTTAGGTTTTAGTGGTTTTCCGCCCTTATAGATAATATTCTACACCTCATATTACGAAAGCCAAATCTGCATAGATCATATTACATTTCTGTTCCTATAAACATAGTTAATAACCCATCATTGGAACGAGTTCCTTCCAATGACGGGTCATAAGCAATGTTTTAGACAAAAATGGAAAGGGGGGAGGAGCATCTCGCACAAGATATCAGGAAACACACTTTCATTTTACTCCAGCCGCCACGGTAGACTGAGAGGAAGGGAGGGGGTTAATTTATTCACATTTGATCTTAATTTCACATTATTTCATTATGAATTTATTCAACTCGAGAGAGCGATTGATTTATCATTTATTCAAAATCAAACAACTATGGATTCACAGATTGATAAAATGATAAACTCTGTTCCGGACCGGGACTCGTCAACGAGGTGGCATTAGACAACCATGATTGAATGACAGTTGTGATAATTTGCTTAATTATCTTATATGACAGTAGATATTATAGAGGTTCCTCGAATCAAAGTTTAGCAGTTACGACTACAATTAGGCCACTAGTCGTCACCAGTAATAACTGTCACGAAGAATAGAATTTGAACGCTTTCGAGAATATGGAAGTGATTTTCAGAAACATCTTTTCAAGTAACAAAAATCAGCGAATAAGTTCCATAGTATCCTACACTTGTCATCTATGCAATTAGGATCGGTACGTTCACCCCACAGAACGCAAACTTCTAGATTATGACTCGTCGTTCTTTTTGGGAAACGATTTTTTTCCCAAGACAACGACGACAAGCCATCCGTAATCGTAATTGTTGATAGCAATTTTTCGAACCCTTTCTATATAATAAATTAATACGGCAACTGAAATACAAAAAAAAAAAAATGTAAACAAAAATGGAATTATATTAACCAGATAATTATAATATTACAACTACAGGAGTTGCAAATAATTATCTCGTAGTAATATATTACAACCCTTTAAACCCGAAAGTTCGTTATTTGGATCCAGGATTATGATACGTAGTATGTGGCTGTTCAGTGAATTTGTGGGGCTGACCAATCAACATTTTCAACGTGCAGCCCATAGGCTGCACGTTGAAAAGATTAATTACCCTACCTCCAAATAATGAATATGGACTCCTCCAACTGATGCCACTGACCTGGAGAATACTATCAAGGTTCAAAACGGTAATATCAACTTTATAACGAGTAGCCTTCAAGATTACTCAAATTTTCATACGTTTTTTGGTGGATTGGGTTCATGAGATTTACAGTGTGAAGAATTTTCAGCCAAACCTCAAATGCAGCATTCTTATTTATTGTTCAGAGCACAGGCACTCGAGTTTTTATTTCACGTGTGGAAAGTTATGGACCTGAAAGTCTGCTCGCGTCAGTGGCGTTACGAGAGCCTCGATTGAGTCAAACATGACATGAATTTGGAAAAAATGAGACTTTTGTTTTCCCGCGTGCCAAAATTGATCGGAAAACTACAGTTGTATTGAGGGGCTATTCCTTGTTGCCATGCAATAAAAAATGACTACATCATTTCGGGATTGTTTGCAGACAAACATGTCGGGAGAAAAATCAGTGGAAAAGTATTTCCCTGAATAGGAGAACCTAACAATCGTAGATTCCACAGCCAATCGCACATTACTGTCAACACATACGGTGTGCAACATTCTTCAGAACCGTTTCAATAGTCAATAGATGAAGTACTGTGTGGTTCCTTTATTGTGTTCCATACTCTCGGCGAACATGTATGAGTTTCAAAGCGCGCCACTCCTAACGGTACTCTTATATCGTTTTGCTAAACAGAAAAAATGTAAATGGGTCAAGATTTATACCCTTTTCACATTGCCAAAAACACACTACTCTCTTGATGCACTCTTGAGGTGTTACAGTGTAGGTTCAATGGATTTGAAGCCTTAATCATATGTTAGATACGACACTTCCGTTGAATGAGTGTTCTTCACAGCCGGTTATACTTCTTTATATCGAAAACATTCGATGCCTCAATGAGAAAACAATATGCCCACATTACGTTTTTCCGTCCTCGTATCTCAAAAGTTAACGAATAATACAATAACACGTTTTCTACAAGGCCGTTTCCTTTCTTCGAAACATTTAGTGACGCGGTGAAAATCTGGTCAGTGGTATGTCATTCCATTCAAGTACACACGTACTAAAAAGTGAAAGCGGGATCTAACATTCAGCGAATCGAGGGGAATGCACTCTTATACATTCATCAAGGAACAAAGCCAAATCTTATCCTCATTACCCCACACGAATAGAAGACAACGCTTGCAAAACACTTTCTTGAATAACTGAAGATTTTTAATTTTGCCTCAAAAACATAACTTATGGCTTTTCACTGAAACGAACTCGTTCCAACGAGGGAGTCAATGCTGCACGTTGAAAATATTAATTGGTCTAAGCTCAAATAATGAATATGGACTCTTTCAACTGCTACCATTGAACTGACATGGAAGATACCACTAGGGTTCAAAGGGTTAAGTTACGTGACGAATTACCACAAAATGCCGATTAATGTCCATTTGCCAATAACCGAAGTACTCCATGTGGACTTAACCCTTTACCCAATTAAGGGCCAAGAAAGGCCAAAACCGGCTAGCGCTATTCTCAAAAATCGCAAATTAATTTTCATTGTTTTTTCATTTTTTTTTTTGTCTCAAAAACATAGGTTATCGTCGAGCTCGTTCCAACGAGGGTCATAACCTATGATTTTGAGACAAAAAATGAAAAAAATTGGTTATTCAAGAATTTTGCAAGTATCGTCTGCTTTCCATGTTAGGTAAAGGGTTAATTCAAGAAGGAGAAAATAGGAGAAAATATAAAACGAAAGAAAGAAAGTAAAATTACAAAATAACAACAACGGAAATAATGTAATACAACGAACAGCTAATACCAAAAGCAACAAACAACTTGGTCTGACAAAAGCTTTATCTGAAACTTTGATTTTTTCGTTTGTCATTTTTATCAACACTTGGCACATCAAGTGACAGCTTTTCATGTGAGAAAGTTGGAGCTCCCTGTGAAAAGTATCAAAGGGCAGCACGTAACTGTGGGGGGCTTTAACTTAGTTAACCCGCATTAAGAAGGGTGGTAAACTATGCTTAGAGACAAGAACTTAGCATACTTCATCCTTTTGCTCACACCTGGGAAATTAGGGCTAAGTGTTTTTGCCCAACGATAGGACTCAGCTGACAAGTGTCAGGACCGATTTACGATCCGTCAATCTGTAAATTAAGGTGCCCACCAATGACTTGATGGATTATATATACAGACCAGACAAGAGTAAAAAACATGAACCCTGTAACTATAATATTTATTTATTTGTTTATTTATTTACTTTTTGGACTTCGTGATCAGCTTGGGTCACATCATATCGGACAATTTTGTTTGGGGGGAGCCACTGTACCCCGGGTGAGTACCTGCCGTTGCGATAAAATGTGTTGTTTCTGTTGATAGCTGTCAAATGAATTGCCGAGTGTCCTTCTAATAATTGTTTTTTATACACGTGAAGGCGTGTAAGGAACACAGATCGACGCGCGTGTGAATGGGCTAATCGATATGGCACGAGTGCCAGCGCGGAAGGATAAAACGAGAGGCCGCGGGTCTCGAGTTTTATCCCTCCGCGATGGCACTCGTGACATATCGATTAACCCATTCACACACGTGTGTCGTTCTGTGTATGTATTGTGCTTCTCGTGTGCTGTACCTCAATGTATATTGTGTTTCGGACATGACATATGGCAATATGTACTCTATATCGCATGTGCTGTCTTTCATTACAAAGTGGGTATGCGATACTCTGTATCCGAAATGATGCTGATTATCACATGTAGTGCAAGAAGGGATTTAGTTGCTGATAATTGCAACTAGAATATGTATCCACTCTTTGGAGACGAATTTTGGATGATGGAATCAAGATATAGTTTTCACACATAACTTGATCCCCTGAAGAATTAGACATCGAACCACATCAGTAATTTCGTTTACAATTTTATATCCGTCAGCGAGTTAGGGTTATTAACTGGTGGGATGCTGAATTATTATTGGTCATCAAAATTTGTTCATAGATCCTTTCCTTGTTACAGTTTATGGGAGACTGTCCATAGGACATAAATTGTATCAAAGCAAGTCCTTAAAAACTAAATAATGTCACTTCAAAACAAAGTACATCCATTGAATAAGAAACCTTTAATTTGTAGTACCTTCACTTCCGAATGGAGCCCAGATATCACAACACGTGTTAGTTCATTAACGAGCTGCTTAGATTTGCATGGTAAGGCATAATTTGAGTCAATTGGAAATCGTAAACAAAATGAAGAATAGAGGCAAGCTTAAATTCTGGTATTGGTATCGAGTATGGCTAGAATTTCCGATGCATCAGAAAATGGCACCTGCATATAGTATCAATGGATGGTATCAACATGCAGCAAAATTCTTATCGGTAGTATTTATTTATTTATTTTATTTATTTATTTTATTTATTTATTGGTCTTTAAGGTCACATACTTAAGCACAATGACTAATCGTGACCGTGACAGTTTTACGGGTGGAAGAAGCCGTAGTACCCGGAGAGAACCACCAAGCATCGACGACCAACTGTCAGCTCCTCAACATTCTAACTCCGTCCAAGCTCCGCTCAAGCAGGGTTACAGCGGTTGAAGACATGTGCTCCATCGACGTGCAGTACGTCTTAGTACACGGCGTCATCGTGCCCCCATGTGGGCAACCGGGATAAAGTGCCTTGCCCAAGGACACAACGGGGGTCGTCCCGGACGGGGATCGGACTCGGGACCTCTAGCATAGAAATCCAACAGTTTACCACTGAACCACCGCGCTCACTTATCGGTAGTAATCCCTCTGAATTTAAGAAGTAATATGTGTCGAGTACCACTACATAAACAGCCCCCTAACCACTTCGTCGCTTGCTGCTTGTTTGAGTGTTTTCGTTCCAAAATGTTAAACCTTGGCCCTGCGAAACTTCAAAATTCGTTTCGAATCGAAATCGTCCCAATGCTTCGATTCGCTGTTTTCGGAAATTTCCGAATCATCGAGATGTTTTCAAACTCCAACCAAGTGTCTCCTCTTGTACTCCCCTTCACTCAACATGTCTCCAGTACAGGAGACCCGATGATAGCAGATGGACTCAAGGAGGTTCCTATTCCATTCGAAACTATTTTGATTCCGTTGTGAAGTATTTCTCTTTTTGGATTCTTTCGAGTCCCAAAAATGAGTCACCATTGTATACAATACTTGAGGTGATATTGACAATATTTACGGTTGTGAGAAGTTTCATTATCTATTGACTAAAGTGAATTTTTTGATTTGATTGGTTGATAGATACGTGGTATGAGACCACATTCATTGAAACCCACGATACGTCCGCCCAGCCACTGACAAATTTCCCATACCCAGTGGAAGCCTCGTTCCGAAATATACAAATTGTCCATACCCCGTAGAAGACCCTCCAATGTGGGGTTCATAAGCTATGTTTTTGAGACAAAAACGAAAAGAAGAAATTCAATAATTTTTTTATGCTAGTCATATCTGCATATTTTCACAAAAACTCTTTTGCACAAAAATTCCACAGAAACCTGTATGGCTCAACAATGGAAGATAAAAAATCTCATGCTGTGTGTGTTCACACATGAAATAGATTGTACTTCTAAAACGGAAAGTCAATAGATAAATTCGTTACTCCGTGTCTGATCACGTGGTACGGGTTTTTACCTACCCGAAGCCAACCGTATCCCATGAGGCCTTCGGCTTCGGCCTCATGGGATACGGCTGGCTTTGGGTAGGTAGAAACCCGTACCATGTGATCAGACACGGGGTAACTAATAATATCTACAACTCAAATGGTGAGATTCAATTCAAAATTTGATGCGATTCGAAATGTGAGATTCTCATATCTCTATTTTAAACATAGAATGTCATCGCAGGTGAATCCCTTCTCTGTCTGATTATCTAATCAAAGGTTGAATATAGTTGGCATATACACGAAAACTCCTAACTCAACAAGAAAATATAGAAAACATGGTGTGAATAAAAGATGTTAACATTGGTCGTGATGGGTTTACCTGGTGTGCACTTAAACTGTCGGGTCCAGATTTCTGTTGCGTTTTAACTTTGTAAACCAGAAAACCGAACAAGTTCAGAGAGGCTGTAGGTCAACATCTTGAAAGAATGCACCGTACCTCTACCGCTGTCTTGTTATTCTAGACAAAACACTCTCATTTCGAACAATACTATATTATTTGTCGCACTGTCAAATTCCTCGGTAGTTTATTCCGAGATGTCTCTCATAAAAAGTTGCCCTGACTGTTTTTTACGATAAGAGAAGAAACAGCATTGCAGAAACGCACGTTTTCGGCAGACGGGACCCAGTTCTATAAAGCGTTTACAAATGTATTTTCTTGAATTGTATTTTTTAGTTATGACTACTTCAAATGGGTTGAAATGGAGAAATAGCATTTTCAAAGATATGGCAATTTGCCAGTTGGTAAATTGTCATATCTTTTAAAGTGCTTACGATTCGTTTTAGTCATTTATATTAATAAGCAGAAAATACAATTCTAAAAAAAAATTGTAAAAGTTTTATAGTATTAGTCCCAGTGATCACAAATAGCGATATTTTTTTCGATCAGGGGCCAATACTTATTAAACTTTTACTATTGTATTTTCTAGTAGAATTGTATTTTCCAGTTATGACTTTAAATGGGTTGAAATGAACCCTTAGCATATATGGCAGTTTTCTAATAATTCATTTTAGTCAGTTATATTAATAGGTAGAAAATACAATTCTGGATAAAACAATTGTAAAAGTTTTGTAGTATTGGCTCAAGGTCACCCATTACAAATGTTCCCCAGTGGGTCGAGATTTAAAATAAAAAAAATGGGAAATCAAGACGCAATCACAAAAATAAACTAAACTAGCCTCTCAGATTCATTGTATTCGCATTTCTTTTCCAATTGGTGAGACTTCACAGTGCTGTGGGGGTCATCAACAGGACGTTAATTTTGACCACATCGCGACCCAATTCTACATCATCTTTCGTGATCACAGGACCGTTCGTGGCGTTCTGTGGAATCCAACCACTCCCAGAGTGAGTTAACACCTCAACAGAATGCTTCAAATTCGGAAAAGACAGTCAGGTGCAGTTTCCGGATTGGTCCGCCCCAACACTAACCCCGAGATCCATTTGCTGAAACTTGTTTAACTTTATTGCATTTGCTGTTGGGGCGAATTATGACGTGATTTCCAAATCAACGTTTGTTAAACGAAAATAATTCTTTAATTTATTTATTTATTGGGGTTTAACGACACTTTCGACACCCAGGGTCACCCCTTGTCGGAACAGTTTTCTTGCCAAGGAGGCCGGCGTACCCGGAGAGAACCGCCGAACAGTGGCGAGTAACTGTCAGACTCACCGACGTACTAACTCCATATGAGCAGGGTTAGCATTGGTTGAAGACAAGTGCACCATCGACGTTCAGTTCGCTTTAGTTCACAACGCCATCGTGCTACCACTTGGGAAATCGTTACCTCTGGTGGTGGGAAGGGGGTGGGGGGGGGGGCGATCGAACCCTAGACCTTCTGGTTTGAAGTTCAGTGCGGTATCTACCGAGCCACCACGCTCTCAATTCATTAAAATGGTGATAAGAGACGAACGTTTAGGGCTCATTTCGTTTATTATTGCTTTAACACTTTACCAATCGAATAGACAATATCCCCTCGCGTAGTGTACAAATTCAGCAGTTGAATAAAACATATCATCTGACCCCACCCCCTCCCAAATTGAAACGAGCTCGTCGAGGTCGTTCCAAGAGGGGGTGGGTCACATAATATGGTTTTATTGCATTTTTCTTTAAACTTGAAAAAAATAACACACCAAATTTTGATATCGTTTGTGTTGGTTAACATGAAAAGCAGACGAGACTTGCAAAAAAAATTCTTGAATAACTAATTTTTTTCATTTTTTGTCTCAAAATCAAAGGTTATCACCCCTCATTGGAACGAGCTCGACGAGCTCGTTCCAATGAAGTGTCATAACCTAGGTTTTTGAGACAAAAAATGAAAAAGTAATGAAAATTAATTAATGATTTTTATAATAGCGCTAGCCGGTTTTGGCCGTTACGTTTTAAAGAAGTATATTGAGTCAGATACCAAGTTGATATCCGGAGGTCAACGACCCGTGAACACTATCGGAAAATCTAAACTCTCTTCCCCAATGTCGGAAAATTTTGTGATCCTGGCAACACGTGGGTTAAATAAATAAGAAGAAGAAAACAAACTTTTAAGTCACCTTTGCCAATAAATTTATTTATTTATTTATGTTTTAAGTTCCTAAACTACTAGTTTTCCCTGTGCAAGAAAGATAAGGGTGTAGCAAACGGGCAATTCCGTTCCAGTTTTGTTTTAAAAAAACATTAAACCAACTACATACCATTGATAAGAAGTATCTTGCAATAAAAAATATTCCGGCGATCTGGAAATATTTACATTCTCAAACAACGGGACCTCCACTCTTGTATACTGTATGCTCCTGGCCTGTACGACGGGAAATTACTTTCATTTATTGTCAATGTATTTTAAATGTTCTATGTTTCTTACCACCGGTGAAACATATGTAAATTGTGAAGAGGTCATATCGTTCCAAAATCTTTTCTACAGTTCTTTTAAGGCGAATTCGTGTGGCAAATTATATACATTGTGTGAAATTGTTGTGTATCAACGAGTTTTGTGGGACGAGACATTTAATAAACCTGAACTTACAAAGAGTAATTAGCAATGAACAGAATATTGTTCCGATGAAGAATAAAATTGTTCCCCGCGGTGAACACCTGGTGGTTTAAAGACCTCCACCAGTTTAACACTTCAGCAGACAATATCTTGGTTCTCCACCAAGAGAAACTTGGCGACTGGCGGGGCGGGAGGGGGGGGGGTGGGGGTGGGGGGTTTTGGGTTGGAGTCCTCACGCACCAATCGCTTTCAAACTTTTTAATGGTTAGAAATGTTAAGACTCTAACCACAAACAGATGGCGATTTCAAGACCTATGGTACAATACAGCCGCCATGGACTAGTCATAATCCACACATGGGCAGTGATGTCCATGCATGCGTTTACCAGTTAATAAAAACCATCAGCAGCAAAATTGTAAGAAATGAAGCACCGGGTTGCACCCTGTACTTCATAAATTAATTTTTTGATGATTATTTCTTTAATTAGTGTTTGGAATCTAATATTATTGCATCCGTGGACATATTGCCCACCCGTGGAAAGTGACCAGTCCGCCGCAGCCGTACTGTAATAGATTTCGTGGCATTTTATGTGTCGTTGTGACCATTTCTAACACATTTTAGTGATTTTTGAAGCACTGCATATTGTGCATTGTTGAATTCAAGAGACGACTTCCAACTCTACACCCAGAGGCCATAGACATTTGTTTCGAACACAAGGGAAGAGGGTGCCTTTGGATTTATTCTACAGTTGAAAATTCATGGGAAGCAGTAGGAAAATTTTCTCTTAACCGGAATTTAGAGATAGGCAATATACCGAAAAACTGAAACAATACCGATATCATGGGGATACCGAAAAACCGAATCGAACCAATCAGTGAATACGGAAACCGTCTGCATTTTCAAATATTCCTACGTTTTCTATTTATAAGACTGTTGATGTCCTATGGCAGTTTGAGTGTTCATTTTCATGATAAAAATGCCTGATTTTCTTTTCAATTTTGTTTACCTTTGAATGCTTGGGCAATTGACCCGAGTTCCCAATGGACTACAACCTGTATATGTCCAGTTGCTCAGCTGTGGTTTCTAGGCAAGACTTGGCTGGCTATTAAGGTAGCCAAGACTTCACTAGAAATCTCTACCTAGGTGTTTTGTCTATAGCCAGCGGGTCCTTCTAATGATGGCATATAAAGAACACACGCTCTGTGATCGCAAAACTCTGATAGAGGCCTTTAAAGGTTAAGGTGTGTTTGGAACAAGTCACAAAATCACTGTTGATAAAAGAATGTCAATGTACAGCTCATTTCAGTGGCATTTGTGGTGCTGTGATAGAATGATCCAAGAACAACTTATTCTGTATTTTCCTGATGTGAATTCTCCTTTGGTACTATCAGCAAATCTTAGTTAAGTCAGATACCGAATACCAAACCGATACCGCTGTATACCCCCAATATACCGATACCGAACTCAAAATTCCAATACCGCCCATCTCTACCGGGTTACGAATGGTTTTCTAAAAAGTTCGATCTTCGACAGATGGGGGCTGGGTGATACTGTTCAAAATTCATAGGGGGGCACATACCAGAACCAAAGCCCTCTAGCCTTGTACCTGGCCGCAAGATATAATTGGCGTCTCTTACGTAATGTACCAGTAGAAGCATGTTCTGAATATACGGAACCTTTTTCATTTTTATAACATAATAACATACCATTTCGAGTTATGGATGCTTTTTAACATGAGACAATGCATGTTTGTTAATTTTGGGCATCTTATGAGGTAAACACATTTAAAAACGAAATAACTGCCGGTTTCATTTCACTCTGTCTCATTCTTTCAGGATGTCCAGTGTTTTTGCGAGGATATTGACTTCCTTTACATATACAATTGGATTGCTGGGATATCAGCGACAAACATCGCAGCTGAAAAAAACCTAAAGATAGTGTCGAGTCAACCAACGTGGTAACTCTGAGAATGCTGTAATGTTGTGAATGCAGTCAAATGGAAGCCTAGCACGAAAACTTCAGTATGATCGCCGTGGACTGGTCACTTTTCACGAGCGGGCAATACGGACGCAATAGTATTAGATTCCAAGCACTAATTATAGGAATAATCACAAAAATTTAATTAATGACGGATCGGGTTGTACTCGGTGCTTCATGAATTAAAATTTTGTTGCTGATAATTTTTATTACCTTATAAACGCATGCGTGGACGTCGCGTGGATTATGACCTGTCCACGGCGACTGTACTGTTGCAACACAGACTCAGCTTTCCAATCTCGTCACTTATTCCTTCCTCAATAACGACTAAGATACCTCGTGAATATTAATTTTTTACTCCCGTGAAAAATGTGCACCAACATATTAATTTTCCATGGACACCGGTGTGTACGTTTTGTGTTTTAAAATGCGATCGGCGATTCTGAGATACTCAGGCGTTTGAAAGTTGAAAACCGTCTAGAATTGGATTGTTTATCTATAGCAATAATTAACTGCACACCCCCGAAAAAATTCTGGCGGCATGTGTATATGTAATCAATGAGCGATACAGAAATCCAGTTGTGCAGAAATCAATGTTATAGATACAAAGCAGGGCTATTTGTGCGGTAATTGTATGATCTAAAGAAATAAAAACTAGAAGAGAATAAATGTTGCGAGACAGAGTTTGTAATAGCCAAAGAGACTTGCCCCCAACGAACTCTGTTACACACTTGGAGGGTTGTTGGTGACAAAGTTATGCCTGACTGACTTACTCCATTCAGTTTTCGACTCAGTCTGATGTTTGTAAAATAATGAAAACAAGTCATTTACCTTGTCTGTAGTGTATAGGGAGGGAGATACGGTCATTTCGTTAGTTTTGAGTTTTAACGCAAACATTCGGCGCGTCATAATAAATAATTTTGCGTTTCGATTTGTACATGTACCCAAATTGAAAACCGCAAAGATAAATAATTCAACGGTTTTCCAATAAAACGTTTTTTATGACCCACGCTATTCACAAAAGATCGCCCATAAATTTCTAATACTTTTACTATCACCATTATGTTTATGTACGCAATGTTATATCAGAGTAGAGCGCTTGTTTCCGGGGCGTTATATTGACAAGTCGAGATACAGCCCAAGAAACAAGAGCGAAACCCTGATGAAACATAGCATAAACATGATGGTGATGACGGATTCACCTGACAATTCTCAACTACAGTAACTTGATTAAGCCTCTACCAAACGATCAACCGCATCCTCCGTGTGGAACGCGGTGGCTCAGTGGTAGACTGTTGGACTTCTATGCTAGAGGTCCCGAGTTCGAGCCCCGTCCATGGACGACCCTTGTTGTGTCCTTGGGCAAGGTACTTTATCCCGGTTGCTTACCTGGGGGTACGATGACGACGTGTACTAAGGCGCACTGCGCGTCGATGGTGCACATGTCTTCAACCGCTGTAAAATTTTAATTCATGAAGCATCGGGTTGTACTCGGTGTTTCATGAATTAAAATTTTGTTGCTGATAATTTTTATCACCTTGTAAACGCATGCGTGGACATCGCGTGGATTATGACCTGTCCACGGCGACTGTACAGTTGCAACAGAGACTCAACTTTCCAATCTCGTCACTTATTCCTTGCTCAATAACGACTAAGATATCTCGTGAATATTTTTTTTTTACTCCCGTGAAAAATGTGCACTAACATATTAATTTTCCATGGACACCGGTGTGTACGTTTTGTGTTTTAAAATGCGATCGGCGATTCTGAGATACTCAGGCGTTTGAAAGTTGAAAACCGTCTAGAATTGGATTGTTTATCTATAGCAATAATTAACTGCACACCCCCGAAAAAATTCTGGCGGCATGTGTATATGTAATCAATGAGCGATACAGAAATCCAGTTGTGCGGAAATCAATGTTATAGATGCAAAGCAGGGCTATTTGTGCGGTAATTATGTGGCCTAAAGAAATAAAAACTAGAAGAGAACGAATGTTGCGAGACAGATTTTGTAATAGCCAAAGAGACTTAAACCAACGAACTCTGTTACACACTTGGAGGGTTGTCAGTGACAAAGTTATGTCTGACTGACGTACTCTTCAGCTTTTGACTCAGTCTGATGTTTGTAAAATAATGAAAACAAGTCATTTACCTTGTCTGTAGTGTATAGGGAGGGAGATACAGTCATTTCGTTAGTTTTGAGTTTTGACGCAAACATTCGGCGGGTCATAATAAATAATTTTGCATTTCGATTTTACATGTACCCAAATTGAAAACCGCAAAGATAAATCATTCAACCGTTTTCCAATAAAACGTTTTTTATGACCCACGCTATTCACAAAAGATCGCCCATAAATTTCTAATACTTTTACTATCACCATTATGTTCATGTGCACAATGTTGTATCAGAGTAGAGCGCTTGTTTCCGGGGCGTTATATTGACAAGTCGAGATACAGCCCAAGAAACAAGAGCGAAACCCTGATGAAACATAGCATAAACATGATGGTGATGACGGATTCATCTGACAATTCTCAACTTCAATAACTTGATTAAGCCTCTACCAAACGATCAACCGCATCCTCCCTGTGGAACGCGGTGGCTCAGTGGTAGACTGTTGGACTTCTATGCTAGAGGTCCCGAGTTCGAGCCCCATCCATGGACGACCCGTGCTGTGTCCTTGGGCAAGGTACTTTATCCCGGTTGCCTACGTGGGGGTACGATGACGCCGTGTACTAAGGCGCACTGCACGTCGATGGTGCACATGTCTTAAACCGCTGTAACACTGCTTGAACGGAGCTTGAACAGAGTTAGAATGTTGAGGAGCTGACAGTTTCTCGTCGATGCTCGGTGGTTCTCTCCGGGTACTCCGGCTTTCTCCACCCGTAAAACTGTCACGGTCACGATTAGCCATTGTGCATAAGTATGTGACCTTAAACACCAATAAATAAATAAATAAATAAATAAATAAAAAATAAATAATCCTCCGTGTAATTTACAAATGGGGCAGTTGAAAAAACATGATTTCTCCAAAAAAAGCAACAAATCCATATCACGTGACCCCTCATTGAAACAAACTGTTGAACTTTTTGGAAAATTTTCACACAAATAATTAAAATACTAAAATGAGATATTGTGTTCGTTGAGTAAATGGTTGGCTAGCATTTTTAACCCTTTGAACCGTAGTGATATCTTCCATATCATTTCAATGGCAGCAACGGGAAGAGTCCATATTCTTTATTTTGGGTAGACCAATTAATATTTTCAACGTGCAGCCTTGGGGCTGCACGTTGAAAATATTGATTGGTCTACTCCACACCTTTACTCAAAAGTCAACCTACTTAATGAAATTATAAAGTATCATGTTATTTGGCCGGAAAAACGGTCTCTTGAGTTCAAAGGGTTAAGTGCAAATTCCATTTTCAAACCCATTAAAATGCCTGTCCTTTCGGACGAAACTGTATTCGGCTGCCTTGAACTCTTGCGATTCTCGATCAAACCTATTGAGCGAGTACACGTTCAGCATTCCAAAACGACTGCGCATTGTTACAGTATAACCACGTATTGTCCCGAATCCAATGCGTTCAGTGACACAAAAACATAAAACCACTGTTGTTCCATAATTTAATAATTATACTTTTGAGAAGTTCTTTTTTTCTCTATAGATTTAATGTTCTGTAAACAGTAACATAAATAAATCATAGCCAAGCACGTGCTGGTAGTTTGAAGTTGCAAGATTCAGATTTGAATCGGGAGCCCCTGGTAATGCTGTATTCCGGTAATTACGAACTCAATACATAATAATAATAATAATAATAATAATAATAATAATAATAATAATAAAATTAATAATAATAATTGATTTTCTAGAGCGTAAAACCACAAAATAGTGCTCTAAAACGCTTGACAGAAATAAATACACTTTTCTGAAATAAAGAGTCACATCTGTTTTGGTTGCCTCTTAGATAGGTTTAGGAGAATGCTTCAGTAAATAGGAAAGTTTTAAGATTTCTTTTGAAGACATCGAGAGTTTCTGAATATCTGACACTAATTGGCATGGAATTCCACAATCTGGGACCCACGATCGAGAACACACGATCATCAGCCTGATTAGATCTGCTAAAAGGTACAACTAGTTGAATTTGGTTTTTAGATCGGAGACTGCGCGTTGGTTTATATATAGTGAAGAGCTCTTACAGGTAAACTGGAGCCAGTTTGTGGATACATTTGAATACTAAGATCAATATTTTGAAATCAATTCTTTGTTTCACTGGAAGCCAATGTAATTGTCTTATAACAGGTGTTATGTGTTCAGAGCGTTTGGTACCAGTAATAATTATCCAAGCAGCAGTATTCTGAACTTTTTGAAGCTTCTGAATCAGGCACTGAGACAGCCCACTAACACTGAATTACAATAGTCTAGTTGTGAGGTGATGAAGGAGTGCACAAGTTTTTCAAGTGCTGACTGGTGAAGATAAGGTCGCAGTCTTCCAATATTACGAAGCTGTCAGTAGCTTTTTTGACATATTTTATTGATATGGATGTCTAGTTTTAAATTTGAGTCCATAATCAGTCCAAGATTCACTTTTCATAGTGGTGTTGTTTCCAACCGGAATTGATGTAACAGAGGGTGTAGGCATGCGAACCCCGGATATCACTAAGAATTCACTTTTAGAGTCATTCATTTTCAGTTTAAAGTCTATCATACATTCCCGCACAAGATTTATGCAAGTTTCCATGTTATTGACTGCGGTGAAGGAGTCACTTGGAACAGACGGGTTGAATGTGATGTACTGTTGGGTGTCTTCTGCGTACAGGTGATATGATATGCCATGCTTTTTAAGAAGGCGACTGAGAGAAGAAGTGTACAGAGTAAACAAGAGCGGTCCACGAACTGAGCCCCGAGGATCACCACACTTTAACGTCCTGCTTTCTGAACCGATCTTATTGATATATATTTCTTGACTGCGACCTTCCAGATATGATTCAAATCACGATAAGACAGTTCCACATATGCCATGCTGTGTCAATGTCTGAATGAGAATACCATGGTCGACAGTGTCGAATGCTGCTGACAAATCCAAGAGAACAAGCAGTACATCCTTATCCTCAGACACTGATTTAACAATGTCATTGTTGACTCGTAGTAAGGCTGTTTCTGTACTGTGGTTGGCTTTGTATGCAGACTGGAAGGGTTCTAAAAGACCATTTTCATGCAGATGATTTTTGAGTTGTAAAGCAACAACCCTTTCCAACAATTTAGACAGGAAAGAGAGGTTCGATACTGGTCGATAATTCTTCAGGTTGTCAGGATCAAGAGGTGGTTTCTTGATAAGTGGCGTGACGAGTGCTTATTTCAATGCGTTTGGAACAAACCCCTCATGTAGTGATGCAGATATAATAGATGTTATGGCTGGCAGAAGATAATCAATTGTCTCTTTTAAAAGGAATGTTGGAATTTGATCTAGATCATTGGACTTATTGGATGATGATGAAATCAGTTTTCGAATGTCATCTTCTGAGAGAGAGTGAAAATTAGAAAAATCACTTTTTATGTCAAGATGATCAAACTCTGGTGGTTCACATGATGGTATACTATCCAGAATTACTTGAATTTTAGTTATGAAATAGTCGCTGAATTTTTCCAGAATTTCTTCAGTATTTAGATTATCTGGGAGAATGCCTTTTTGTTCTTTACCAAGGAGACTATTGGTTAGCGAGAACAGCACCCTTGTATTAGATGACTCCTCTATAAGAGAATTGTAGTACTCCCTCTTCGCCTTTTTGATGATCTTATTAGTTGTATTTCTTTGGTGGCAAAACATTTGCTGGTGAACCTCAAGCTTCGTTTTATTGTAAAGACGCTCACGTCTGCGACGCTGTTATTTAGCAGCTCTAACATCTTCTGTAAACCACTCCACCTTTTCCCTATTAGTTATAATTTTTGACTTGGGTGGTGCATGTTCAGCCATGATGCCCTTAAGAGTTTCTTCAAATAAAGATAGCAATTGCTCAGATGATTCATGACTACAACAAAAATAGTACGAACACAGAATTGATGAACTGATATCCATTTTCAAGGCATCAATGTTTATGGATTTATATTTTCGATAAGTAAGTTTCTTGTGAGGAATTTTTGAAGTTGCTAGTGTCAATTCGGCCAAGACCGCATAGTGATCAGACAATGCTGGATCTGTGACATGGACATTTTGTACTTATTATAAGATAAAATGAGTCGCATTGCTTTCTGCAACTCAGTCAGCAAGACTGACTGAGTTGAAAAATGACTAGTAGACTCCATTATTCACTGACATATTCTTTGTGATTTCATCTGATGGTACCTCACAGTGTATATGCATTTCTGAAGGTGTCTTTGTGGTTATATCTACCATAAACCGAGTAGATCATTTTAGCGATGTGTCTATATCATGAACACTTAAACAATCTTTTATTCATTGCTGCCAACTTTAGAAGTAACCGGTCCCTATTTTGCCGCCCAAGTTAAAATTGTTTATCACAGTAAATAAACATACTCCACTTCTGGGATTTCACAATGATTGTTAGTATCAAGTGTCTTCACAGTGCGTATTGTTACACAGTAGGCGCGTTAAGAAATAAGTATTTGAATAGATTGTACATCGGTCCATATTCTTAAGAATAAAGCATCAAAACAAGGTACGGATTTGACAACCATTACTCATTCCCAGTTCCTTATTCGACAATCGTTATCAGCCGATTTTAGCGGTTGATAACGAATGTTGAATATGGAACTTTCAATAAGTAGCGGTTACTACGTTCCCACAAAAGGTGTGATTGGAATAATTTCTGCTATATTTAGACACAGAAGTTCGATATTTTACATCAGAGCGGTGTATTCTGAAAACAAAATCGAGGGTACCCAGTGTTTTTGCGAGGATATTGACGTTGTTTTAAGAGTGGGTTACAGAAATGTTCCTTTCCACGCAGGAAAAATACATAATTTCTCGTACCCACGAGTGAAATAATCGTCAGGGTCCGGTCAAACAATCCTATCAAATAATCTATCTTTGAAGGCATACTTTGATGATGTATTTGAAATATTAGTCGGTCGGAATCATTGTTCAAAATACCTCTGTGAAAATTTATGTGTGGATAAACAGAATGCACACGAAGAAGTCATGACGCAACAGCTTATTGAATTAACATGTACGGTACTCCAGTGAGCGTGAATCGGGCTCTACAGACCTCCGATTTGTATGAGTCTGCGTGTGTGACATTTCCTCCCCTGAGTTCCAATGTGTTCTATGTGCCAGTAGGCACATAGAACACATTGGAACTCAGGGGACGATTTGTCCAACTATCTATATCTTGTCTGGTAATAATATACATGCTTGCTAGCAAGAGTGAATCGCCATTTCCGACCCCAGTTCAGCCGAAAATGTTATGACTGGACATTTATTAATACCCTTTAAGCGACGCCCGTATTGTAGTGAAATTGAGAACTGAGTTTTGTTGGAATTAAAGCAGAGGAGTCTTGAAGGTGGCTGATTGGAGAGGGGCATCTAAATCGGGATTGTTGCGACTGTAACGACTCACGTCTCGCTTATAAAAATTCATACTGTATTATCAGGGTATGTCTTCGTCAAAACACGCCCTGATGGTGTAGCTGGAATACTAGTCAAGCGGGATTATATACTGTTCAAAAAGTAGGGGATATCCAAACTGATATTGATATTTTCGGAAAATGGTATTGGATACGCGTGATTGGACACATCAATATGTTACCAAGTTTAGGGTGGATCATAAATGTCACGGGCCCACGAAAACTTCGTGCAGGTTTTTCGCAGGAGCACCGCGTTAATGTCTGTGGGGTACGTTTTGAAATTTTCATTTGTACTGGACGGGCTTTTTCGGAGGTCTCATCGTTCTTTTCTTGGTATAAACTCGTTTATCAATAGTTTCTGGTCGAAACGTAACTTTTTAGGTATGCGAAGACTGACACGTGACGAACGTTTACGTGCCGTTGTCATGTTGGAAGCTGGCAACAAACAGACTGCAGTGGCTCAAATTCTCAATTTTACTCAATCGGTGATTTGCAGAATGTGATTACGCTACTGTCAGACAGGCAATGTTGATGACAGTCGTCGGTCAGGTCGTGTAAGGGCGACAACTGCTAACCAGGATCGTTTCACCCGAACCACCGCATTACATAACCGCCATCAAAGTGCCTCAGAAATTGGACAGCAGCTGCACCGAGCGACATATATGTGAATCAGTGGTCAGACTATCCGAAATCGCCTACACTGCTGGAAATTGTACAATCGATCGAATAATTCCACGTTTGACTGAACGTCACATCGCAGCAAGGCGTAATTGGTGTGGAGCATGACAGCGCTAGGACATTCGTCGGTGGTGCAAAGTCATGTTTTCCGATGAATCGAGGTTCACTCACTTCCACGAAAGGCGAAACAGAGTGTGGCGGCGGCGGAACGAACGATACTACGACGTAACCGTTAGGTAGCACGATTGTGTTGGTGGTGGATCGGTTATGGTGTGGGGAGGAATAACCATGACAAGCAGAACAGCATTACATGTCATCCAAGGGCGTGTCACAGGGCAGTACTACCGGGACAACATTTTAGCAGCTCATGCAGTGCCATTTGCGCGACTTCACGGCCGTCGATTCATTTTCCAAGATGACATTACAAGAGCACGTAGGGCCCGTGTCGCTACAGAGTTCCTCCAGGAGCAGAACATCATGACACTGCCTTGGCCAGCACTAAGTCCAGACCTTTCAGCAATCAAGCACGTCTGGGATATGATTGGCAGGCGCCTATGACAACGCCGCCAGCAGCCCTACCAATGCCCAGAAACTCGCCGCAGCACTGCAGGAAGAATGGAATTACATCAGTCAAGCTGATATTGGACGTTTGGTGGGGAGTATGCCACGTTGGATCCGCGCTAGTCTTCTGAACCGAGGAGGATTTACAAAGTATTGAGGTCTTGGACTGAATGTGTTAAATTCTCTGACTGCCCGTCCATGTCTTCTAGAGCACAGCGCGTGAAATGTGTGCTTGTCAGACACCCAACTATCGCTGAAACCATTCACCAGATGTCACACTGCAATGCCTCAACTATCTTTTTGATGAAAATATATTTCTTCATATATCTCACTTTTATCAAATATCCCCCACTTTTTTTGAATAGTATAGTTAAATTACTAAAACTCAAACATTCTTTGAAATTGATTTTTAGATGAATAATATACTCTCCCAAAAAAGAAAGTGTGCATGCTAAAAAATAACACTGAAAAAAGATATATATCATTTTCATTCATGGAAATTTTATTCAATCACAGATGAATCAATTTGTGATCAACAAGAGAAATTTCATTACGCTACGACGAATACTCTTGGTGCCATGGAGAGTCAAACACACTAAGGGTCAAACACAAAAGTCACACACTCAATATCTGGTATGACCTCCGTCTGCATCGACTACTGCTGTGCATCTACGCCTCATGGAAGCGAACAAGTTAGCATGGAAGTGTTGTGGGATGTTGTTCCATATTCTGATAAGCTGTCTTTGGAGTTCCACAAGCGTTGACGGTGCATGGGGAAGCCGGCGTAGCTGACGTTTCATTTCGTCCCATACGTGCTCAATGGGTGAGATATCGGGCGAATTTGCGGGCCAGGGAAGAACATCCACTTGTTGTTGCTGCAGATACTGTTGAACAACACGAGCCGCGTGGGGTCGGGCGTTGTCCTGCTGTAGAATGACGCCGGGGCCGTGACGTTGCAGAAAGGGGACAACAACAGGTGTAAGCACTTCATCACGATATCTGGCTGCATTGAGATTGCCATCAATAATGACCAGCTCAGTTCTGTTACGGGCAGTGATGCCACCCCACACCATGAGAGACCCTCCACCATAACGGTTTCGCTCCACGGCACATGGATCTGCGTAGCGTTCGTTTCGACGTCTGTACACTCTCTGGCGGCCATCTGATGATGAAAGATGGAAACGACATTCATCTGTGAATAAAACACGTCGCCACCAGTGTAAGGGATGCCTGAGATGTTGTCTACACCACTGCAGTCGAGCACGACGATGACGTAACGTCAAAATCGGACGAATTGCAGGTCTTCGAGGACGTAAGCCGTATTCTCTCAGCCGGTTGATTACTGTTTGAGGATGTATCCGTCTCAGGTTAGGGATGTTCCTGGCTGCCGTCGTTGCCGTTTGTTGCCGGTTCCGGAGATGGACGACACGGATATACCTACCGATCTTGTGCAGGGGTGGTAACTCGGGGTCTCCCGGAGCGGGGTCGGTCTCGAAGGTCATCATGTTGTGCATGTCGATGGACTAGCCTGTCCACAGTGTTACGGTGGCAGTTCAAATGCTGGGCAACCTCTCTGTGTGTTCTGCCAGCTCTAATCATACCCAGGGCAAGGAGACGTTGATTCATTGTCAATCTTGGCATGCTAATGTGGAGTCGTTTTAACAGCAGCGCAAGTTTGAATGTGGACGATAGGAAGGCCTTACTTTAGTGTTTAAATACCCAAGGATTCTCACTGCTGTATGAATTTTCAGACTCTGCACGTACAAAACATGCCTTTTCACAAACGTGCAGCACGTCATTTAACGTTAATGCAATTTTAACGGGTAAAGCTGTTTTTGTGTTCAATATAACTTATGCATGAACAGGTTAACACTCTTTACACCTAGGAAATTATTTTTTTGTAGTTTGATCAATTTCTGCAATGCACACTTTCTTTTTTGGGCGAGTATATATAAGCCTGCACGTGGCAGCCATGAGGCAACATCTTCTTAGTTATCGGCACTCAACAGCTCAAACTAAGCATTACGTACTTCTGTTTATTTGACCGATTGTGTGTGTGACATAAATCAAAGTATCAAATCTTGTCTCGTACAGTATACCCACCGTGGACTGGACACTTTCCACGGGTGGGCGATATTCCACGGACGCAATAATATTAGATACCAAACTCTAATTCTGGGAATAATCATCAAAAATTAATTAATTAAATCTTTTGCTGATGTTGATTTTATTACCTGGTAAACGCATACGTGGACATCACCTTCCACGCTTAGATTACGGCCAGTCCACTGCGACTGTACTGTAAGATTGGAGCACGGTGGCTCAGTGGTAGACTGTTGGACTTCTATGCTAGAGGTCCCGAGTTCGATCCCCGTCTGGGCAAGGCACTTTATCCCGGTTGCCTACATGGGGGCAAGAAGACGCCGTGTACTAAGGCGTCCTACACGTCGATGGTGCACATGTCTTCAACCGCTGTAACCTTGCCTGAGCGGAGCTTGAACAGAGGTAGAATGTTGAGGAGCTGACAGTTGCTCGTCGATGCTTATTGGTTCTCTCCGGGTACTTCAGCCTCCTCCAACGTAAAACTGTCACGGTCACGATTAGCCATTGTGCATAAGTAGGTGACTTTAAACACCAATAAATAACAATAGATATGTAGTGTAAGATAGTGCATGTTTACAAGCTAGAGCGAATCCATATCTAATCCAGATGAAACTGTCCCGACTGAAAAAATATATTCTACCCTAATCATCAACCCCACCCTCGGAGAATTAGCCAAAAACACAACTAAACGGATCGTTAACTACAGAATGCTCCATGGTTACGGAACTGGTTTTCAAATCGAAAAGTCCACAATTCGATCTCCTCCAAAGATAACTGCGTTGTGACCTTGGGCTTTGTACTAACGCGTTCTGCACGTCGATTATGCACTTACCTTCAACCAATGCTAACCCTGCTTGTACGGAGTTAGTACGTCGGGGAGTCCAGCAGTTGCCCGCCGCCGCTCGGTGGGTCACTGTGGGTACTCCGACTTCCTCCACCCGTAATCCACCCGTAAAACTGCGCGACACGAGGTGACCCTGGCTGTCAAATCGAGATTTACAGTCTTAAAGCACCTGTTTGTGCAAATTTCGAGGGTGATACTGTGAGTTAATGTTCTGCGCGTTGTGTTCATAGATGCCCAAAACCCAAGCAAGCAGGCTTATCGTCACGTTTGTAGAAACTATTTCCAAGTAATAACCAACAAATATTTTTGCTAGTCAAAGATATTTTTTCCAAAATTGAGTTATGGGGAGCGCGGTGACTCAGTAGGTAGAGATGCAGGCTGCAAGCCGAGAGGTCCTCGGTTCGAATCCCACCTGCAGCAACCGCGTTGTGTCCTTGGGAAAAACACTTTGCGTTGGGGAGTCTGACAGTTGCCCGCCGTTGCTCTGCGGTTCTGTCCGGGTACTCCGTTTTCCTCCACCCACAAAACTGTCCAACACGAGGTGACCCTGGCTGTTGAAAGTGTCGTTAAACACCAATAAATAATCTGAGTCATGATTATCGTGGTAACAGATCGCTCCGTTTCTTTGATAGAGTAGGTATATACAGTACGTGGAGAGTGGATTGTAATTAAATCACGCGCGGAGTGGAGTTATCACCCAAGCTATAACACTAAAATTTTATACATAACGACAAAAAACACAAGCAATGTTTCAGCCAATGGACCTCCGGGTTTAACTTTAACCGGGTGAAAATTTGCTTGTACTGTAAATTTGCAATTATTGCTTGGGTGGAATCTCCACTCTGCGGGTGATTTAGTGATAATACACTCTCCACAAACTGTATATACAATACTGTGACAACAAAAACGGACAAAGAATTTTGACCGGGGGCCAACACTATAAACCTGTTACAATTGTAGTTTCTAGAATTGTATTTTCTAGTTATGACTTTAAATGGGTTGAAATGAACCATCGGCATTTTTAAAGATGTGGCAATGTGCCAGTTGGCAAATTGCCAATCTTTTAAAACGCTCATGATTCATTTTAGTCAGCTATATTATAATGTGGAAAAACAAAATTCTAGAAAATAAAATTGTAAAGGTTTTACAGTGTGACTGCGGATTGCGTCCGAGGCGCGATGCGGTCGAAGTCCTCTATCCTCTCGACAGCACTGAACAAACTCATTTGTAGAAAAGAAATGTGAGAACACTGAAACTCAGATGGTATGTTCGTTTGTTTTTTCTTGATTTAGTCTTAACCCTTTACCTAACGTAACGGCCAAAACCGGCCAGCGCTATCTGCTTTTCATGTTAGGTAAAGGGTTAATTGTTGCATTTGTTTTATTTGTAGAGTGCGTTCTGCTCCTACTCAATACTATTAAACTTTACAATTGTATTTTCTTGTTGTGACTTTAAAAGGGTTAAAATGAACCATCAGCATTTTCAAAGATCTGGCAATATGCCAGTTGGCAAATTGCCATTTCTTTTAAAATTATAATGATTTATTTTAGTCAGTTGTGTTAATAGGTAGAAAATATAATTCTAGAAAATATAAATTGTAAAAGTGTTATAGTATTGGCCTCAGATTGCAAACTGATGGCGAAAGACACCGCGTTTGTGATCACAGTTCTATTCCCACTGCTGCATCCGAACTGTAGACCTCGTTGTCAGTCTCCATTGTCCGGCATTTTCATCTTTCTTTCGTATTCTTTGGCGTCTCTAGAACGAGTATCATCAGGTTTGCCACTAGATTCCACGAAGTTCTTTTTGCCAACGTGAGAAGATGTCGGGTACTATATTGACTTTATGCATACGTATGAAAGATGGTTTCTCCACTTTGATTTCTGCTGTTACACGCTCTTCCTAGACTCGATGGTCGAACGTGCATTTAGCTGGATCAGTGTGGAATGTTTCCAGTTATGTTTGAACTTCAAGCCTGTCATATGTTGATAAAATTGTGAATATCTGTTTCGAAGCGCAGTCTGTTTCCCACAGTTTCTCAAATCGATTAGTCTACCTTAATTAAGTTTGTATTGTTATTTTGCTCTAGGTTAAGAAATACGTGCCATCGTTGTTACTCATTATAATGAATCTAGCTGGTTCTGAGGACAAATGACGTCAGGGAGCACGGACTTCCATTTTTTTATGTCTGGAACTATTGAAGTTCAGCCCAGCCAATTATGAAACACATTAACCCTTCGTACCCTGGTGGTATCTCCCATGGCATTACAGTGGCAGCAGTTGGAGGAGCCCGACATCATCATATGGGGTAGAGCAATTAATAATTTCAACGTAAAGTTAAAACTTCCTGCGCTCCCGATGGGTCAACAAGTATTCGAGAATAATTGTAGACACCCGAATCGATTGACATATTTAACAACATGTGAGGTATTCTATTTAATTATTTATTTGTATTTAATGGCATTTTCAGCATCTTTAGCTATAGCGTGGCCATAACATTGGTATGAAGTCAAGTTTAGATCATCGTGCATACCTATGATGCCCACTTTAGAGAACTTCTACTCCAGGACTTGGTTCGGTGTCGTATTTTGTCAATAAAGCACAACTCGTTTGGTTCAGTAAATAAGCACAATTCCACCCCGTGATTCCAACGAAGGCGTAACGTATTCGAGATTTGACTAGTAACCATAACTACCGACGTCAATGTGTAGAGATGAAAGTGGTGAATTAAATTTACCGTTGTGTCAATTATTGCAAATCAAGCTACCACTCTGGAGACGACTCATTTATTCATTTTATTTAGAAAACACACAGGTCTCCGTTTGGGCAAGAGAGATAAGTTTCTGGGCTGACTAGTCAGGCTCTAGATACCAGAATCGTCAGCAGTAAAAGGGATATCAATATTTGACCCAGCTGACCAGTTTGAAGTTTGTTTGTGTATTGGCTGTTCTTTCCACAAATTCTCTACCTCAAACATTCTCAAAAAACAAACCAAATGTTACATGCATACACTACAAAAAAGAAAGCCCTTCCCATTGAAAGAACTATGCTGCGTCCCAATCCCAATCATGAAATCGTTTCAGTATCTTCTCAAGAAGAGTCGATAAGCTCAGTTTGAGTCATGGCTAGTACCAATATTGTTGCATTTGTTCATTTCGTTCGCAGAATATTGTATTCAGTAGTCGTCGGCTACACATCAATCCATTTAGTCCATACATTAATGGCAGTACTTACAGGTGACAGGCCACAGGTCATGTGGGACGCAGAAGTTATAATAGCGTAGAGCACTGGACCATAATTCGGCCCTGGGAATGGCAATATTGAAATATAAATAGAAAAGTCGCAAAATCCTCAACTCTTTGAGCTCCTGGGAAAGTCGAGTAAACGCCACTACCTTTAAGTTGATGTTATTCAGTTATAAATATTCTGCAGTCAGTACACTTCAGTATTTTCTTAAGGCTTAATCAACTCGAATGTGAAGGAATACAATAGCCAAGTGACAAAGTGACAACAAATTTCAGGTTAGAGTAAATTTAAAGCAGATTAAAGCAGATTTTGTGATTTCAGGCATGAATGTATATAAGGTTGACATTCTTCAAGAAAGGTTGTAGAGATGGGTACAAACCCGGTGCCTTGCGTCTGCAATACTGGGACATACACTACAGTTGTGATAGTGTGCTCAAAGTCGCTCAAGACCAGCATTATTCTCGGCGGCCATTAATCCACAACAAAATTGGTCTGCTCGAATTGAGGTTTTCTTGCTATGCTCAAAACACTCAATGCAGTAAAGTGTAATGTAACACTGTTGGACAAATTAACTGGAAGTTAATTACTTCCCAGTTTCCAAAATATCTCCCAGCAATGACAGCGCTTTGTTTAAGACATGAAGCTAGCCCAGTCATCTCTGGTACATTTTTTGAGAACTCTTCATTATGAAATCTCAGTCCACATATTAGATAATGTCATTTACAAATGCTCTACTCCAAAAATACACATGCGCTAATCAGTTATAATCATCAGTTAACAATAAAATTTAATTATATACGGATTGAGTAAATAATGTTTGAGAAAGCAAGTAACAAAGAAGGTGGATTTTATGATCATGGTGGCTGAACAACACAAAGAAGCTAATATAGTGTTGGAATTCCAGACCGAGAAGAATAGATCTGCAGAAGCTCTTAACAGCTATCAGAGTACTGTACGTATTATTCTCTTCTGGGGAAACTGTCCCGATATAGTATTTATTTATTTATTATTATTTATTTATTGGCGTTTAAGGTCACATATTTCTGCACAATGGCTAATCATGACCATGACAGTTTTACGGGTGGAGGAAGCCGGAGTACCCGGAGAGAACCACCGAGCAACGGCGAGCAACTGTCAGCTCCCCAACATACTAACTCCACACAAGCAGGGTTAGCATTGGTTGAAGATAGGTGCACCATCGACGTGAAGTACGTCTTAGTACACAACGTCACCGTGTCCCCACGTGGGCAATGGAGGTGAAGTGTCTTGCCCAAGGACACAACGCGGTTGCCGCAGGTGGGATTCGAACCGAGGACCTCTCGGCTTGCAGCCTGCACCTCTGCCAACTGAGCCACCGCACCCCCGTCCCGATATAGTGCTGTATGTATAGATATCGGCTACGGCACTATTCCCGATCAGACATCACTACAGGCGAAGGGCAAGATACATAATAGATAAAGTACATCTAATATTGTTTTTTATTAAATTGTAATACATCTTTCCTGGGAGGGCTTTGAATAAAATCTCAAATTATAAAGGTTGTGTTAATCCTTTCGACAAGCATGCTCATGGAACAGAGTAACAAGAAATACCGAGACGACACAATCGAAAAATAATTGATTAGGCCTAAAAAAGTTAAAAATCTGTTTCACAGGCCCTCCCGAACCGAATGGTCATTTTGGCTGCCGCATACTCTCTTCTTATTACCAATGCTAACCTAAAACAATAAAAATTAAATGGCTCATGTCTGATATTTTACTTAAGTAAATAAAATTGATAATTTGTCCCTCGAGTGCAACGAGGCTTTGCAATGCCGTAGCATTGCAAAGCCTTGTTGCACTCAAGGGACGAAATACACCACGACCCATGTTATACTGTAGATTATGAGGCATAACACATAAAACAAACCAAGACACGAACTGTTGATGGCGAAGAAATAATCACAAAAATAAAAAAACTAAAATAAAAACCGCCGGCCCACATGCAGTTTTATAAGAATGGCCTGAGAACCAGCCAATCTACTTCGTGGGGCCTTAATCTGATAAGTTTGGATACGATAATATTTGTTCATTCATCTCTGAACAAGGTTCATTGCGCACCAAGGGGAATAACCTTTGACAACACTCTGGATCCCAAAACAGATTGTGCCAGCTCAGTCACTTCTGAGGCATTTCGTACAGAAGTCAAGTTCAAAGGCCACTTGTGGCAAAGTTATCTGTTTGTAATTCGTAAAAAATATTTTCTCATTTATGGATAACAGACATTATTTGTTTATTCCCACATAGAGGTAATGCATTGTCCTCATAAGTGAAGCACTTAACTTTGTTGCATTTTTATCGAGGTTGAATCCGTTTAGTCCTGTATGTCATCGTATAAAAAAAAGTGAGTAATATTCTCTAAAAAACAATATAAGAATATTAGACCTAGAAGAAACTGAGAACGAAGAATTATCAGACAAAATCTGTGGGGTGGTTAACACCAATCAAGGCGATCTAAAAATCTCCCGAGATCACATACTTGCTGCTCATAGACTGCCTTCTAGAAACAAGGGTACTCCAAGACCATGTATTGTCAAATTCAACAGCAATACAAGGAGCAAGATGTTTTTTCACAGTAAAAGTTTCACCTGCAAATCGAAGACTGGTTAGATCAAACATCTACTTGTCGAAGACGATTTAACCAGAGAGAACATTGCGCGTATCAGCAGACTCTACAATCATGATAAGATAGAGCACGCTAATCACAGGAATGGTTTTATATGGGAAAAACTACACACAGGCCGTCGAATAAAATTTGACATTTTTGATGACATAAACTGTAATCAGTTCTCTTACAAACTAGCTATTAGCTTTGAAAGAAATATATTTTCTTTTCCACAAATCACTCATAACAAATAAGCTATGAAACTTTCCGCGGACAAGCTCAAAGGTACATTTACCGCATGTGTCTTCATTTTCCACATGTCGTGGCGTCATGATCTGTTCTTAAATGTACATATATATATGCATTTATACATTATGTGCATATAAATATATTCGTAAATATATATACATTTATATCTTTTTGCGGATGTAGATTTTGATAGCACATAATATACTCATACAAATAAAATATCAAATATCTCAAAGAGACATGACTAGGATCCAGACAATGTGCACCTTGTTCTGGTGCGTTGATGTGAATGGCTTCGATTTTCATTAATATGTCCAAATGCTAAATGTTTTTGAATATATATATATATTTATATATATGTGGAAAGGGAAACAAATTATATGGCTGGGAGGGTCATGGCAGAGTTTGTCTAGCTTTGGTTTTTGATTTTTGTTTTGTTTCCTTACTATCTGGCAAGTTTCGGTGCTCGCTGCATGTTGCCGGGGATTATTTCGTTATCCACAGATTAGAGAACGATCTTTGGCAGCATGCATTGGACGCTGGGGCAGGTCAGATTGTGGGGGTGGGGGGGGGGGGAATATTTGGGACTTTCACGGTCGTTTATATATAAATATGTGTGTGTGATATATATATGATATATGTGTATGCGTGAGTGTATACATACTGATATATAAATATATAACACACTTTGGATATCGTGTAAGGGGGAGGGAAATATTTGGACCTCTTGCACCGGCTTACTGACCCGCCCAGCAATATATATGATAATCACTAGAAAGGGTTTATAAATCACGCAACTTTATCTCTTTAACTATTGTTTTGAACCTTTTACTGGAATAGTCTGGTTTCGTATTAAATAATGGGCGCATGGTCAAGTGACAAAGAAAATAGAACAAACAGTAATCGGGCTATTCGAGAATAATCTATCAAAATTCCTCCCGAAGTTAGAAATTATACGTAAGCAGTAACAGGGACGATCTTATTGTGCAGATCACAGTTATCTTCTTGCTGCTTATTAGAAATTGTAATGTTTTGAAACTCACAAAGATAGAATTGGCTGATTCGGGTTAGTCTGTTGCAGATAATTGGAGAGTTGTTTATTTTATTTTATTTTATATTTTTTTTTCAAAAGTATATTTGAAAATTACAAAGATAGTGATTCCATTGAGACGTTGGTGGCCTAGATTTGACAGGATTGTATTGTGTACCACTGGATTTTGCGGTCATAAGAAAGCTGTTCTTTTTCCTGCCCATAAAAACAACCTCCACCTTCTCCCCCTTAGATCCCTAGATATAGTTAGAGTAAACTGCTGAATCACGAGGAGCCTCTGTAAACCAAACAGCCAAATCGGATTCATTGATTCACATGCGGTCTGGTTCTGTGGCTTGTTCGATCTTTTACCGATGGATTGGCGGTCAAAGCAATGCTACTTTTCCTGTAAATAAAATACCCCCTCCTTCCCCTCCCATTGCTCACCCACCCCCAGAATCAGGTGTTGTAAATTTATGAAATACGAGAGTGCCTTTGTGTACCAAACTATCGAATCAGATACATATGTTGTTTTTCTCTTATACCGATCGAAGTGACTATGTGTACTCAAGATCCACTGACATTGAAGAAATACGTACATATTTTAAAGTTATGATATCTCAAATTCTCACTTCCATAATTACTACTGCCTCATAACAAATCAATTGATTATGCCTGTTAAATTTGTAAAATGCACTTCCACATACACTGAAGTTTGTTTGGAGACACGGCCCACTTACCATTCATTAAACTTGATGAAGCCATACTTGGGCTTCTGAGCGCTGTGTTTTCCATTCCTGGCAAAATCTGCATTCATGATTTATATTAGCAGACGCCATGGATGTTGATATTATTAGTTACACAGTTTGTTGGTGGCCTAATATGGTATATATGGTGTCAGTTAATTTCATATTGGACGAGAGCGAGTCCAATATGAAATTAACCTAATATACCATATTAGGCCACCAACAAACTGTGTAACGAATATATCTTACCGACTGCTGCATCGATGCACTGAACTAATAACAACAGCGATCAAAATTAAATGAGAGAATTCTCACAATGTGTTCATGTGTCTTTGCCTTGTTACAATTTATGGAAGAGTGCCTACAGGCAACCATAAATTGTAACAAGGCAAATACATATATATCAAACAGTTTCATTTCGAAGGTAACATGACACACATCCACAGAATATGAAGCCTTTTAAGTTGCCTAACCTGCACTTCAGACCAAATATGGGCTTCCAACACTCAATCTTTCAACTTGAAGCGTTTATCGACTGCCGCCATTTTGAATAATCAATGAACAAAGGGGAGATTACCCATAACTTTCAGCGCATATTGATGTTGACAGGCAGTTTATGGTTTTATACTCAGTCTGCATGTGACGTCTTTGAACCAGTGAAATTCCTAAATACTTGTAGGAGGTAAGATATGAACACATATCGTGCCAGAATTGGAAAAATATATCGCCACGGATCACTTTACAGGTCAAACACGCATGGGTTCCACAGACTCTGCCATTGGAATGATCTTTAGTTTATTGGGACACTTGTGTCTTGTTGTATTGATATTCTTTTTATTAATAGTTAATGGAGATATGGAGCCGAACGCAGGAGACACGGGTAGCAACATATCATTAGTACACATCAGTGGTAGGGGTGTACCAACCACTTTTGTAATACAACCACTTTTGCAATAAAATTTATTACAAAAGTGGTTAACGCGTACCAACCACTTTTGCAATAAAACCACTTTTGTAATAAACTAACCATTATTGTAATAAACTCATTTCGGTGATAAATCACGGACGTCCATTTTATATACAGACTTTGGGGTGGGGTGAGGTGAGGGACTAGTTTACCTAAACATGTTTGTGTGTCGTTCGATGGAATAACGTGTCCATTCACCTATTGAAACTTGGTAGTGACTGAAGAAAGTACGAAAGTACTTTTACAATAAACTTTATTACAAAAGTGGTTATCGCGTACCAACCACTTTTGTAATAAAACCACTTTTGTAATAAACTAACCATTATTGTAATAAACTCATTTTGGTGATAAATCACGGACGTCCATTTTATAGTTGAACATTGGGGTGGGGTTAGGGACAAGTTTACCTAAACATGTTTGCATGTCGTTCAATGGAATAACTTGTCCATTCCATTCACCTGTTGAAACTTGGAAGTGACTGAAGTAACCACTTTTTCAATAAACTTTATTACAAAAGTGGTTATCACGTACCAACCACTTTTGTACTAAACTAACCATTATTGTAACACACCTATTTTTGTGATGAATCACGAACGTTCATTTTATAGTTGGACATTGGGGTGGGTTGAGAGCTAGTTTACTTAAACATGTTTGTGTGTCGTTCAATGGAATAAAGTGTTCATTCACCAGTTGAAACGTGGCAGTGTCTATAGAAAGTACGCAACCACTTTTGCAATAAACTTTATTACAAAAGTGGTTATCACATACCAAAAAATTTTGTAATAAAACCACTTTTGTAATAAACTAACCATTATTGTAATACACCTATTTTTGTGATGAATCATGGACGTCCATTTTATGGCCGGACGGTGTGTTTGTTTGGAGAGTGGGTAGTACAAAGTAGCGTCAAATCTATTCCCAAATTTGGTGGGCGCTAAAATCTTACTGCACACGGATGGATGGGGAAAGCTGGGTTTGACGTCTATCGCTTTGGATATGTCTGCCCGAATTCCTCCTACGGGCGCAGTTTGTCTTAAACCCCGTAGTTCCTATCGATCTTGTTGTCCCTTTTTATAGGTCAGGTTGAATTCTTCCGCACACTGTTAACCCAAAATGAGGCGAGAAAATTAGAAATTTTATTTCACACTATTGACTGGTGTTAGTAAATTATCACAATACAGGTGGACGTGCATCAGCCACCAACATCGCTGAAGTTAAGCTCCGTTGAACCCGGTTAGTCTATTGATGGGGTGACCATTCAGTGATTGATTTGGTTTAACACTTCGTGCCCTTGGGCAAGGTACTTTACCTCGACTGCTCGCATGTGGAGCGGGTGGGGAAGCTGACGGTGTTTTGAGATGGACTGGTGTGCACGCGTCTTAACCTTAATTATCCTGACTGTGTTGTGCAGTGCGTAGTACTGATGTACAGTGCGTAGTGCAGTCTTGGCTTATGTGACGTTGAAGAGGTTATAGGGTCTCGTCGCTGCTTGGTGGTTCTCTTCTGGTACATCGGCTTCCTCCACTCAAAAAACTGTCACCGACACAAACTGACTCAGACTATATAAGTGTCGTAAAACACCAATAAATAAATAAATACATTAATAAATAAATAAATAAATAAATAAATAAATAAATAAATAAATAAATAGACCCACTGAATACCGTTTTTCGTCGAATGGAACAAAGAATGTGTGAAAATGAGCACATTGCGCGCAAAGTCATATGTCTCAAAATGAAGATTATGAAAATGAGTTCAATGCGTGCAAAATCATACGTATCATAGCCTCATTTCGATATTTTTGGATCCACCGAGTCACTAACTAGGACTCATTAAATGGATTCTAAGGGAAAATCATTTTACATACAGGCACTTTCTGCTTTCAATGGAGATAACTTTTTTGAAACAATAAACAGAGAGGGAAAATGGAAGAAGAGGAGCCTCCGCCGCTTCTAGTGCCTATAGCCCCCCGGTTTCTGCTACCTGACCGCCCCTGCCCCTTGCCGCCCATACTCCAAGAGCCTCTGGTTCCCTGCCGCCTCTGCCGCCTCATCCCGAGAGCTCCTGGTCCCCTTTGCCCCTGCCGCTGCCGTCCATCGTGTCTGGAAGACGCGATATTTTCGGAAAAAATTCCATCCATGGATAGTTTTTTAGACATTGTCAAGCTGTTTTGGGTAATTCTATATTTAATATCGGTTGTTTGGGGGTAATTCCATGTTTTCCCAAAACACACTCCGTACAAACATTGGATCCGGAACATTTCCACGTCCCAGCTACAACATTAACATGGTTACCAGAGTAAAATCCACTAAAATACACGAAAGTCGGGTTCATTTGTGTAATTCTATACTACCGGAACATACTCCCCTCGAATCAAACATACCCTCAAAACATACGCCCGATCTTATACCAAGAGGTAAGATTTCGTCACCATGCAACTACGTGACACGTGAGAAATCAAGATGGCGCCCCTATACACAAAATGGACGACCAAAACACGTGTCCCCATAAACACCCAAGCTGCGCACGCGCATTCGAACCTCGTATCGCTATGGCAATGACGTCACAACATAACCACGTACATTGGTTACATGTCAACACAACATGGGCGCCCGCAGTCACGTGACATGACGTGACTTCCAAGATCCATCTGAATTACAAGAGGGCGCCTTTGGCTGGTCTACTGCTGTACTAAACGGCTGCTCTTAGGGATGTGATAGCAGGTCTGACTCTGCAGCCGTGAAAAGGGGCTCACATCATATCACTTCTGACACATGAATCTAAACTTTCGCCGTTTTTTTTTTTTTTTTTTTTTTTTTTTTTTTGAATGAACTTTACAAATATAACAAATATTGAGCGTTCAGTAGTTAACTCAACTGCACGTTATCCCTCTGGTCTTGTCTCTCCGCGTGCCACAAGACAAGTAAAACATGCCCTTTTCCTTTTTGGTACACGAAAGAATGGCGCAACTTGGACGCTGGTGATAAACTGGATTCAACTTTGATCCCTTTGCATCCATGAAAAGGATTCACCACTGGCCCGATTGCTCGCTCTGAAATGGAGTAATAAATTACGTGCAGTCGCACATGTAATCTTATCAAACATCTGAGTCTGAACTTTCATGAACCTAATTTGGCATTGTAATAATTGACTACGGGCCGATTTGTATATTGCCATACCAGAAGGATGAGTGTCTCAGTTGGCAATACAACAGTTGGCAAATGTACAGTAGTTAAAAGAAATTTATTTACTCTGATCTAGTCCTTCCACATAACACGAAACCAGTTACGCATGCCCCTGATCTTGTGAGGCATGGACAGACTGCGCAACGGTTAACTTATCCGTAGCAATAATCGTGTCTGAACTTTCATCGTTCTTGAAAAGAAATAACCTATGCTTAGTGCAGAATAGTAACAGTGACCACTCATGGTCAATCTGACGCGATCTCGCCATGTGCTACCAACCAATTGAATATCTTGCTTTACATGGGACATTGGCCCCCGAATGCAAAGTGGATCAGCGCATCAAAACCAGTGACCAGATATAAAAAAGACGTTTATTCCATTTTAGATTAATATCATTAACGCTTTCATTACCGCATTTGGCAACACAAAGCTCCTTATGTGCCAATCCTGCTGACATGGAATGTTTAGTCGAGAAAGCCAGTCAGCTGTACATTGAAGTTTTGTCTAACTGATGTAAACGTCCTGTCTTTTTCGAGTGACCTATTAAACCGGTTTTGATAACTTGTGTAAGATGTTTTTCCTTTTTATTTTTTTTTTGTTATAGGAATTACACCGCCAGACATATGCTGTGGTAGACATACCCCCTCTGACCAACAGTACCGCAGTCTATTTTACCATGTATCGTGAGCTGCGCGATTTTTAATTACCCACACAATCCACTCGATAAGCAGTGTTACAACCGGTAATGTAATACAACCTATTATGCAATAAATTTATTGCATTATCGGTTGCGTTGGATGGCAAACCTAACCTATTATGCAATAAATTTATTACATTATTGGTTGCGTTGGATGGCAAACCTAACCTATAATGCAATAAACTTAATGCATCAACGGTTGTCTTGCATGGAAAACCTAACTGCAAATGCAATAAACTTATTACATTATCGGTTGCGTAAGATGGCAAACCTAACCTATTATGTAATGAATTTATTACATTATCGGTTGCGTTGGATGGCAAACCCAACCTATTATGCAGTAAAGTTATTAGATTATCGGTTGCGTTGGATGGCATACCTAACCTATTATGCAAGAAATTTGTTACATTATCGGTTGCCTAAGGTGGCAAACCTAATGTATTATGCAATGCATTTATTACATTATCGGTTGCGTTGGATGGCAAACCCAACCTATTATGCAGTAAATTTATTGCATTATCGGTTGGTTTGGATGACAAACCTAACCTATTATGCAGTAAATTTATTACATTATCGGTTGCTTTGGATGACAAATCTAGCCTATTATGCAGTAAATTTATTAAATTGTCGGTTGCTTTGGATGACAAACCTAACCTATTGTGCAATAAATTTATTACGTCATCGGTTACGTTGAATGACAAACCTAACCTATTATACAATAAAGTTTATTGCAAAAGTGGTTGCTTACTTTCTTCAGTCACTTCCAAGTTTCAACAGGTTAATGGACACGTTATTCCATTGAACGACACACAAGCATGTTCAAGTAAACTCGTCCCTCACCCCACCCCAATGTCCGACAATAAAATGGACATCCGTGATTTATCACCGAAATGAGTTTATTACAATAATGGTTAGTTTATTACAAAAGTGGTTTTATTACAAAAGTGGTTGGTACGCGATAACCACTTTTGTAATAAAGTTTATTGCAAAAGTGGTTGCGTACTTTCTTCATCCACTGTCTTTTAACTGGTGAATGGACACGTTATTCCATCGAACGACACACAAACATGTTTAGGTAAACTAGTCCCTCACCCCACCCCAATGTCCGACTATAAAATGGACGTCCGTGATTTATCACCGAAATGAGTTTATTACAAAAATGGTTAGTTTATTTCAAAAGTGGTTTTATTACAAAAGTGGTTGGTACGCGATAACCACTTTTGTAATAAAGTTTATTGTAAAAGTGCTTGCCTACTTTCTTCAGTCACTACCAAGTTTCAATAGGTGAATGGACACGTTATTCCATCGAACGACACACAAATATGTTTAGGTAAACTAGTCCCTCGCTCTACCCCCAATGCCCGACTATAAAATGGACGTCCGTGATTTATCACCGAAATGAGTTTATTACAATAATGGTTAGTTTATTACAAAAGTGGTTTTATTACAAAAGTGGTTGGTACGCGATAACCACTTTTGTAATAAAGTTTATTGCAAAAGTGGTTGCGTACTTTCTTCAGTCACTACCGTGTTTTAACTGGTGAATGGACGCGTTATTCCATCGAACGACACACATACATGTTTAGGTAAACTAGTCCCTCACCCCACCCCAATGTCCGACTATAAAATGGACGTCCGTGATTTATCACCGAAATGAGTTTATTACAATAATGGTTAGTTTATTACAAAAGTGGTTTTATTACAAAAGTGGTTGGTACGCGTTAACCACTTTTGTAATAAATTTTATTGCAAAAGTGGTTGTATTACAAAAGTGGTTGGTACATAGGGGTATTAGAAATAATACGGAAGTGATACAGGCGGAGCACGGTCAACATGATATCATTGCTGTTACTGAATCTCTTCTTAATTAGAATGTGGGCTCTGAAGGTCTCAGAATAGAAGGATATCATTATCCTCCTACAAGTAAGAACCGCGAAGATGGCCGCGGCGGCGAAATATTAGTTTACCTAAAATTGGGGTTAATTTACAACCGGAAGAGTAATTTGGAACTTCCTGGATTGGAAGCGATATGGACTGAAATAAGAAGTAAAAACCTTAAGTTTCTACTTGGTATTTTCTACCGCCCACCCTCCGCACGTGCGTCATACTGGGATCTCATCGATGAATCGATATCATCAGCTAGAAATGACCTCTCTATGAGATGTGTTATTGTCGGCGACTTCAACGCAAATTGTCTACCGACAACCCACCTAAAAATTAGATGACTTGAAACTGCACACAACCTTGTCCAGGTTAAGGAGCCAATTCGAGAGAGTGAGAACTCAAGTATCCTAATAGATCTAGTGCTCACTTCTTTTCCTAACCTGATCTCCAGTATCGAAGTCACTCCGCCTTTTTTGCAGCGATCACCATGCCACTAGTATTAAAGAGAAATCTACAAATCCTAATCTTCCCTCTTATGAAAGATTTGTTTTGGATTACAAAAATATGGATGCAGATGGTCTGTCACAATCACTTTTGAATTTTAACTGGAATTCATTTTTTCGAATCCGTCTCAGTTGACTATATATCAGAAAACATAACAGTCCATGTTATGGAAACTGTGAGATCGTTTACTCCTGCTAGATCGGTCTTAATTCGTCCAAATGACAAACCCTGGATGACATCCTTTGTTAGAAGACAAATGCGCATTCGTAATAGGGCACATAAAAAGAGAAAAGAACAGATAGGACTGAAGACTGGCAACATTTCAGGAGAATTCGAAACTATTCTTTAAATTGTGTTAGTTTGATATCAACTTAGAAGAGTCTGTATCTATAAGAAAACCATCCTGCAAGCAGGGATGGAAGAGCTTGAAAAAATTCACTAATCAGCAGTCTATGAGGACAGCCTTTCCCCCGTTGCTAGAAGATGATGAAATTATAAACGATCTAGAAGACATCGCGACTATCTTCAACAATTATTTTACAAGTCAGTGTAATACTATAGTCGAAAGAGAATTACATTGCATTTATAAGCATGATGAGTCATTAGAGACTATAGAAACCGTTCTCAAAATTAGATACGACAAAGGCTAGTAGCCCTGACCAAAAGAGTCAATATAATCTTCAAACAATTCTCGAGGCAGCTATCCTTTCCGCTCTTCAAATTATTTAACCTGTCTTTGTCAACTGGAGTCTTTCCCAAATACTGAAAACATGCAAATGTTATACCAATCCATAAAAAAAATTATCACAAAACGGTAATGTCCAAATTGGACCCAGTTTGATTACTGAATAACGTTGATGTATAGGTGAACGTATCAATACTCTAGAAGGTTTCGGTGATGCACTATATACTCAACTAGAGTAATGCGTACTATGTTTCTTCAGAGTGGGTGTTAGAGGGTTAAAACTTTTGCATGTTTGTTTTTTGTCGAGTACGGTATTGTGTCGATCAGGGACAAAAGCTCCTACTAGGCCTTCGAACGTCCTGACTGGGGTCGTCATTTGTATGGCTACACTCATTGTGAAAGCCATGGGTTCACAATTGTATGGAAGTCGGATCTCATGGTAAAAGCGACTCGTTATTGGCTCGATGAGTGTAGGTGTTTGCCAAGTATGGTATTGTTCCGCTCAGAGACAAACGCCCTTACTGGGATCTTCTTACGCCCTGATTGGGGTCCACATTGGTGTTGTTACACCCATTGTGAAAGCTACCAGTCCACAATTGTATGCAAGTCGGATCTCAAGGAAAAACAACTCGTTATTGGCTCGGTGAGTATAGGTATTTATTTTAACCCTTGACCAAGTGCAGTTTTTTATAGTTTGTCAAATCATGATTCGACATGCTAGCTATGCATTGTTCATAGCTTCATCCCATAATCTGGGTGAGTCATTGTTGACATTAAAGTGTATTCATCTGAAGACCGTTAGGTAATTCTGACTAACGTTGGTGATACGATAAATGACTACCTTTATACAATTGGTGGTCAGTTAACTGTGAGATAGGCGTCAAGTGCACCTGTGATTTACAGTGAGGACGAGAAGCACACGTTATTCGGCTGACACGATGCATATTGGTGACATTGATACAATTGGTGGTTTATTACCCGTGATATTGGCATTAGGTGCGCCTGTGAGTTAGGATAAATAAGATAAGCCCATGCTTCTCGACTAGTACGATGTGTGGTTTGTGGATCTCGAGTAATTACTGTATGGGCGCTTGTGTTTTTCACTCAGCGACTCAACCTATATTATGACGGCATGTAATATGTTGTATTTGTAACATCGTATCAGTATCTGGCATGGGTAATAGTCGATGACACTGGTGGAAAACTAAGGGTGAAAGACTTAGCTACCCGTTTCCTCCACCCACCCCTAACCCTCACTCTAAGGCACATTTGTGGAGGCATGCTAAATTGTTGAATGCATGTGCTTTTTGAATAAGACGACGCCAGAGCTGTCATTGTTTCCAATAAATGGATGCTGCCCTATAAAGTCGGTATAATGTTTTTCATATAAGATCGTATTAGTTTCCAGCATGGTATATGACCGTTCTAGCCAGGGCTGTTAATGTTTCCAATAAATTGATGCTGCCCTATTATTGGGTCGGTACAATGTTTTGTATATAAAATCGTATCAGTTTCCAACATGAAATATGACCGTTCAAAAAGGCCTATCAGTATGAGCTAGCTGCATTGTTGGAGGAAAGCACATTTTAATTATTAGGCTCATGCCATTGTCTAAGTAAGTAACTGTCATCAAACGGGGGATATTATCCTCTGACTGAAGGCGACTGAACTATACATTTTGTGCTTTCTGAGCTTGTGGAGCTTGGAGCTCGGGATAAAAGAGCTGATTTCAGTGTGGTACATTGAAATTCGAATGTGCTTCGGTATAAAATTTGTTTAGCCTGATGCCCATTGGTACTTGCCCGGAATTTAATCCGCAATGTATTGCAGATAAAAAAATGTTACGTTTTGACTAAAAACAAAAGTTACATTTCGACCAAACAAATGTAACGTTTTGACCAATGTGAAATGTTACGTTTTGACTAAAAAAAGTTACGTTTCAACCAAACAATGTTACATTTTGACCAAAGTGAAATGTTACGTTTTGGTGTATTACGTTTTGACTAGTATTCCACTGATTACCAGAGAAGTAGAATACCTTACCTCAATCAGGCATTACATCCCATTATCAGATTGAAGAGTCCTATCAAGACTCATGCCACAAGTTAGTTTGGCAGAAACTATGATTGATGGTGGACTGTGTCTGGAACAAACTTCAGAACTCTGCACTTGTTTGCGCACCATTGTTGTTAAAATACAATTGTATATTTTATGTATCGGTGAGGTATATACTATTAGTTACAAAGTTTGGTGGTGGCCTAATATGGTATATGTGGTGTCAGTTAATTTCATAGTTGACGAGAGCGAAGCCGACTGCTGCATCGATGCACAGACCTAATAACAGCAGCGATCAAAATTAAATGAGAGAATTCTAACAATGAGTTCACGTGTTTTTGCCTTGTTATAATTTATGGGAGAGTGCCACTCTCTCATAAATTGTAACAAGGCAAATTCATACATACCAAACAGTTTCATTTCGAAAGTAACATGACACACATCCACAGAATATGAAGCCTTTTAAGTTGCCTAACCTGCACTTCAGACCAAATATGAGCTTCCAACACTCAATCTTTCAACTTGAAGCTTTTATCGGCTGCCGCCATTTTGAAAAATCAATGAACAAAGGGGAGATTACCCATAGCTGTTAGCGTATATCGATGTTGACAGGCAGTATATGGTTTTATATGCAGTCTGCATGTGACGTCTTTGAACCAATTAAATTTCCAGATACTCGTAGGAGGTAAGATACATAGGCTTATGCCTGTTTACCAAACCATTTCATGACGAATAAAATATTGTTTATAAAAAAAAATCCTACAATAAAAAAATAGTATCTCGCACATGTGAACGAGGATTTATTATTTAACACACTCGTCGAGGCTTGCGTTTAAAGTTTTTCATCCTATTTCTGAAATAAATACGTTTTTACACAATAACTGCTATTTATTCTATTTTAGTTAATTTAGCCGTGGACCCTCTACATTAACGCAATCGTCCTAATTATGGGAGACGGAGAATCGGTGGCTGTTAGATCGCACTGTACCAAATAAATAAATAATTAATAATGATTTTATACCCTTAAATGCACGTATAGTACTACATGGCTATACAAATATAGTGTGTGGATGGACTAGGTGTGGATTATTGTCTGTTGCTGTGATTAAAATGTCTTGTGAGTAGGTCGGGGCAGGGTCAAGCTACAAGCTGCACCCAGCAGCCATGCTGGCATCTGCTCTGTTCTGTTGATCGTCGCTAATGCCTAGTCGTATCCACCCTGGCTTCATTACACGCGTGTGTTTGTAGCTGTTCTGGAATCTGTGTTGTCGGAGAATGCGCGGGTGTACTTGTTTGTTAAAGTGTGGTTCTTACGCGCCGGTCGGAGCAGGGCCAAGCCACAAGCAGCACCCAGTAGCCATGCTGACATCCGTTCTCGAGTGGGGGTGGTGGACAGAGTTTATGCTGCTTGTCACAAATTCGTATCCACTGTGGTGTGACGTGACTTCATGTGTGTTTCGAGCTGTTTTGGCGTCGATGTTATCGGTGAGTAAGCAAATGTGGGGTGATTTTACAGTGTGATTCTCATAATAATAAAGAAACACAGAACGACAAACGCGTGTACATGGGTTAATTGATATGGCACGAGTACCAGTGCGGAAGAATAAAATGAGAAGCCTGTGGCCTCTCGTTTTTATCCTTCGCCTGTGTTTATTACACGCCTTCACCTCTATGAAAGCAATTATTAGAAGGAGGCTCGGGAATTCATTTGACTCAGCAATTCATTTGACAACTCGTCTCCTGAGTTCCAAAGTGTTCTATGTTCCAGTAGGCACATAGAACACACTGGAGCTCAGGAGACGAACTATCAACAAAAAGAACAAAATGAACGCATTTTGTCGCCAACCAAATTTGCGAGGGGAACCCGTGTTACTGTATCTAGCTATCGCTAGCGATTCAAATCGTAATTGCGCTGCACGATTTGTAGAAAATTCCAGTGACATTTCGCTTCTATTTAAAAATAGTACGTCAACGATTTACGTTCGGCACATATGTGTAGAACGTGTGTTCCTTTTCCGCATGGTTTAGTGTTGGTATAGATGTGGATGTCATAGAACAGGCGTGTAGTAAATAATTCTATAGCACCGTTTGTCTCGAGGATTATCCATCTGCACAGTGATGTCAAAATTCTAAAATATCAAGATGCAAAGACTTCTTAGGATGCAACTAGGCATTCAACCAACCAGCGCAGTCAAACAAGACTTAATTGGTTAAATAGAGTGCAAAGTTATTACTTCCCCTTCTCGTCGATTTGGGTTTACGTATGTAGTCTGTTCTACCACTGAAGTTCTTTCTTTAACCCTTTACCCAACGTAACGGCCAAAACCGGCCAGCGCGATTCTCAAAAATCGCCAATTAATTTTCTTTATTTTTTCATTTTTTGTCTCAAAAACATAGGTTATGACCCCTCATTGGAACGAGCTCGTCGAGCTCGTTCCAATGAGGGGTCATAACCTATGTTTTTGAGACAAAAAATGAAAAAAATTAGTTATTCAAGATTTTTTTTTGCAAGTGTCGTCTGCTTTTCATGTTAGGTAAAGGATTAAAACAGCAACATTTCACTGTCACTGACTCTCAGTGGAATGGGTTGATCTGACGAAAAACCACTTCTCAGTCAACTCTCGTCTGTTTAGTAGAGTTGTTCAGCTGCTCTCAACATCCAGGCTCTTATTGTGTTGGTCAGTTATACGGGTGGTTGAAATAGAGCTAGCCGAACAGAACAACCATGCAGAAACGGCAAGTAACTGAACAATACGATTATTAAAAAACTGAGTGATGCGTTCTGTTGAGGGCAGATCAAACCTACCATCTGATTAATTTATGCAAAGGCTCAGAGATCCGATTCCAACAATTAATCAGGTGAAAGAGTTCCAAGTAAGTCATAAATGTTATTAAACTTCCTCGCATACAGGCGTAGATTGAAGTCCTCCATATATGGCAAAAGTGGGCGTGGCTGTAAAAGGGTTAATAATCATCTGTGCAATGATGAACAGATTCTAAAGTGTCAGGCTTCAAATGTGTCTTATGAAGCCACAACCAGATCAGTCAAACAAGACTGAATTGGTGAAATAGAGGGAGAAGTTATTACCCCCCCCCCCCCCCTCCTCGTCGATTTGGGTTTACTTATGTAATTTGTTCCACTGTTGAAGTTCTGTAAAAAACTGAACGACACGTAAAAATAAAAATAATAATATTGTTTAATAAATGAACATTAAAAATGGATAAATAATAAAATCTGAGCTTTAAGTTATAATAAGGACGCTATTAGTTCCATATCCCCGAGATGACTTCCAACAAAAGGCGTATGCGTTAAAATTTTGGCATTATCAATTGCAGTTTTTTGTTATGGAGCTGGTCGGTTGCTGACCAATTAGCCTCATTTTCCGAAGGTCATAAGGAACGTTTAATCTAGGCATGTACAAAATGGGCGAACGATTATTTCCTTGAAATATCCTTCTAAAAAAGTACAGACCCAATAATAATTTCCTGCTCGCCAACACTATCGGTCCTAGTGCTGGCATCAAGAATGTATGCTGGAGTTGACCTTGATATTCTTTTGTTAATTCTTCTACAACTATGGTCTACTGTGTATTAGTAAAAATTAATCACACTGCTGTATGCCTTTAGAGACAAAATAACCTGATTTAATACACTGTTTGAAAGGGATCTTCCTGCCTTTTTCGACAGTGTATTATAAGTTACAGGGCGTTTAGTTGGCAGATACAGTGTCATATATGGCGAAGAGAAAACAATATTAGGTGAGGCGTATATGACATTGTATCTGCCAACTAAACGCCCTGTAACGTATTTATTATGCACGGCATGCCAAAATGTCATTGAGGAAGTTAACTCAACGAATAGGTAAATGAAGCGCACTTCTCGAAAAATGTAAACAAAGCAGTCGATGTCTACATACGCAATAAGGGGAGTACTTTTGCTTCCGCATTCTAATAAATCACTCGTGACTTGTTCTATAACCGCCAATGTTTTGGGCTGGTTTGGCATTTTATTATAACAGTTTCATTCAATCGAATGCAATGTTTATACGACGGTGATATTTTATATGGTGGGTCTTCTGTACGACTGCGCTGCAGCATGTACCTACGTGTAAATTAAAAGCTGAGGCGTGTGGATATAATGATAAAACAAAATGGCTGACGGGCACCTAATATTAAATTAATATTGGGTGCTTTTCAGCCATCCTGAACCTAATATTGCGGAGTCTATGTCTCTTAGTAACTCCATTTGATTGGATAAACAAATTTACTAACATAATAATATATATTACATACACGTTAGGTTTAATTAAAAATATCAGTATTATATGACACGCCTCTTGCTAGAAAGTCAGAAAAAGAGTTACCTGCAAAATAGTCTATCTGAACAAAGGCAATACAACCCTTGCTCGAGTTGCTTTAATTTTTAATTTCCAATTTTGGAGTCCCCATATATATTCCGGAAAAACACAACAATAAAATGCTTTAATTTTTAATTTTCACATTTTTTGAGTTCCTTTTTATATACCGTAAAAACACAATAAAAATTAGTTTGGGTTGTCGTCCACTCCATTAATCACATTGGAAATTTGTGTTTTAGTTTTTCTATTATCACCTGGTTCCTCAAATGTTCCGAAACATAGCTTGATATTATTTCTGTCCGTTTTCTTATCGAATGATCTGCCCATTAAACCCATACATTAACCCTTTACCTAACATGATAAGCAGACAACACTTGCAAAAAAAAAAAAATTGGAATAAATAATTTTTTTCATTTGTCTCAAAAACCTAGGTTATGACCCCTCGTTGGAACGAGCTCGTTGAGCTCGTTCCAACGAGGGGTCATAACCTATGTTTTTGAGACAAAAAATTGAAAAAATAATAAAAATTAATTGGAGATTTTTTAGAATAGCGCTGGCCGGTTTTGGTCGTTACGTTGGGTAAAGGATTAAAAGTGGCAACGAACTATCCTTCAATACCACACAGGAAGTACACCGTTTTGTATGCATATGTTTTCTTGCACGGAAATAGTAATATTTGACAGTGACTCTTGAAAAGATGAATCAAACAAACATACACTCAATTACATCATTTAATGAGACTGGAACCGATAATAAAGTGGGAACCTGTCATTGTACGGTACAAAATATGTCCGTTATTGAGTACCATTTTTGACAACTCTGCCAAACAACGCATTGTCCCCAACAAAGAAACTCGATGCCTATAGGAAGATTTTTTTTCGATCCATTCAGGCACCTTTTATCTTGTAAAGTGATATGACACCCAAAAGCGGATTTTTCGCGACCAGACAGCGGTCCGATCAGGACACAAATAAGAGATTCTTCTACTTCGAAATCAAGACATCCCAAGGAACCAGAAGTTAAAACAGTATCTCGAATTCACTGTTCAGTGCAATTTCTTTACGGTGAGTCATATTCTACAGTAGTGTGGGGAGAAATACGGAACGAGAATTTCCATCGGATCTATACCTAGTCTCGATCCGCTCGAAATTATCTGTTCGCTTTTGTGATTACAGTGTAAAAGATAGAATCTTCAACCCGTCCCAAGTTTGTAATAAAATGTACGAAACTCGCCCATTAAATTTTGTTCTGTTCTGTTCCTTTCCAAAGGCTCGAGCCAGACCTAATTTATTGAATTCCCTTAACGGATTTTTGTATACGCATCAAACCGCTCTTCTGTATGTCTACTGCAACAAGGTACTTACCGTACCAGTCGAACATTATAAAACTATGGCTGGATAGCAGGTAATCAACGGTAACAAGACCGCAAAAAAGGTTCGAAGGTGCATTCCAACTATAAGTCATTTGGGTGCGTTTCCTCTCTAGGCAACGCAAGATTGTCTCGATATTCACATTAAACCAGTCAAACAAAATACTACACTGATCACATTCCACGGGTGGGTAGTTTTTCCACAACGCAATAATATTAGATTCTAAACCCTAATTATGGGGATCATCATAAATATTATAATTAATGAAGCACCGAGTGCAACACGGTGCTTCATTAATTGAAATTTTTCTGATGCTTGTTAATACCTGGCAAACGCATGCGTGGACATCAATTCCTAGGCGTGGATTAGGACCAGCCCACGACAGTGGTACTGAATGTCTTCTGTAAATTTAGTCTCTGAATCACTTCTCAAAGTTGTGCTTATTTTCATGAACATTCCTCTACGGTCGAGAAAAATAATGGAACTTGTATTAAAAATGTCATGGATTGGCTGCAATAATGAAAGACGAGCAGTACAACCTGCAAAACCTCACATTTTGATAGTTTTTATATAAAAATGTTGATAAATTCTTCCATGAAGTCCAATATTCAAACATTGTCTGATGATTGTCTGCTCTATAATAAAAATTGTTTGCATATTTCTACACGACACAAGGTCCAATATAATAGAATGTACATCATATAGTCAAAATGCATCCGTTTAACCCATTGAACTCTCGTTTACTGGAATGGTATCGCCTTTGTGTACACTTACCGTGAGATTGGTAAGTCCAACATCAATATACATGAAGGACAAAATAATGACTGCAGTCTGCAGCCGTCTAGCTGCAGACTGTTGTTATGATTTTATCATCAATGCCCCGTGTACTAGCCTCTTATATTAAGACAAAAATGGGACGAATATAACGACAAAAATGGGACGAAATTATGCCTTGGACCGAAAAGGCGGCCTTGCTTTTGAAAGGGTTAACTCGAATGGCATTGAATTTGTAATTGTAGCCTGTTTGCAGATTCGGTGGGTGGACGTTGCTTAACGTCAGTGATCTGACAAGAACCGGTTACCCCCCCCCCCCCCCCCCCCCCCCCGAGGAGAGACTGATAATACTATATATCACGGTTGGAAGAAGGTGCAGTATATTTATCTGCGAAGGGTGAGGTTCGATTCTAGACTTTATACTAATTAAAGAAAGATGTAGTGTTATGCACATCCAGAACCTGCGCACCGAATTTAGCTTTTGAGTTCATGTATCCTACAAAGATTGTCGAACAGGTTAACTCCATATCTAACAGGAAAAGCAGACGATACTTGTAAACAAAATTCTTGAATAACTAATTTTTTTCACTTTTTGTCTCAAAAACATAGGTTATGACCCCTCATTGGAACGAGCTCGACGAGACTTTTTGAGACAAAAGAAATGAAAAAAATAATGAAAATTAATTGGCTATTTTTGTGGATAGCGCTGGCAGGTTTTGGACGTTATGTTGGGTAAAGTCTTGAAAACTCTTTTCGCACCTTCCATGACCCTATCGCGCGGGTTTTGTGGAATGACCTACGTAGCGGCAAGTTCGTGATCTCACTCTCGTAGTATCACTTCGTTTTGATCTTTAGCCGGCTAGGGACGTGTCTCCAACACAGTGGGTATCCATGGTAATTCCACCCACGGCAGCACGGTACACAGTGAAGCATTAACCAATAAAGATGCTGATAAACGGCGTAGAGGCTCCTCGAAATCTTTCGTGTTCAAGGATCCACCCCAGGAGATCCGGGTCCATAAACTAGCGCACTTACAAATCGATCCATACGTTCTTCTGCAGATCAATGCAGATATGGAATTTGCTAAATACCAGATGAATAAACATATTAAACATGCAGAAGGTTGAGGGTAGATCCCTATAACAATGTTATATAGGAAAGAATGACAGGGTACAACATGCTGAAATTATTGGAAAGATGCGCACTGTGAAACAAGCTCTCCAGCCACCACTCGGAATCTGCTCGGAACTCGACGCTGTTATGGGATGTTTGTGTACAAACGTTTCTTAGAGTTTGTGCGCAGACAACTGTTTACGACGGGTGATTTATGGAGCTTTTCTTCCGTACTTCCATTACAGATATTCCAACCGATAAGTATTTAATTCACAGTGAAAACTCGAAGACAGTAAGACAATTCGTGGAAACTACAGCCGTGATAAGTTTTCATTTTTTGTAGATATGTAGTTTACAAACATGTCTAACAGTATTATAATGTTATTAATTATTCGGTCAAATTCTCGAATGAGAAACATTTCTTGTGTTGATTGAAAGAAAATGAGTGGTTTATATGATACATGTTTGAATTTTAAACATGGCGATGAACTATTTAAGGCTTCAGACCATAAAAAAGTGTCGAATTCCTTGCAAGATTAGACTGGTCGTTTCCGAGCTTGACTGTAAACATGAGCCTGAGTATACATTTTCTCAGATCAGTTTACCATGCATTGCGAAATCGAAAGTTCTGGAAGCAACAAATGTTAAGACCTGGGCAAATGACAAAGTCGCATCTTTACCTGGCAACTTGACACACATATATAGGTTCGATGTTAATGTAAAATGGATACAATTAGGATTTTTAACTTTCACATGATGATTTGGGGCCATCTGTCAGAGTAATTTACAAATTGGTAATTCAGTAAATATTCTATTCAGAACATCTCAACAAACATTATCATCTGACCCTCTTATTGGAATGAGAACAACGAGCTTGTTCCAATAATGGATCTCGTGATTGATTTTTGTTGAAATATTTTGAAAAATTAAAAAAAAAACAAACCAATTTTACTGGATTGTGAAATCCCCGATTAATGATGAAACGATTATCAAATTCCCCTCGACATGAAAAATAAGCATTTTTTTTGTAACCCTTCATCCAACCGAACCAGGGGCGCTGGAAGCACTTCAGGGCGGGGGTGTCAGACATCCGTGAAAAAGGCATTTACTCGCAGTAGGAGCCGCGCCATGACATGCCAAAGCATGGATGTCTCGAAGGTCGAAGGCCCGAGGCGAGGGCAATTTGACAGGAGGTACCCCCTCCCATCAGGAGGAGGCACCTGCTCACAAACTCCCCACAACTCCCTCATTTCATTTTAAAAGCTACCAGAACGGATATGGGGTGTATTTTAGCTCGACTGCGACAACAAATCACTGAAAAGATTGTCTATCCCCTCTCGCCTCCATGATCCGATGACAGGTGGGGGCAGCTTGCCGCTCCCGTGCTTCCGGTGTCCCTGAACTGAAGAGACATGTCCTCTCAGTGCTATGCACATAAAGCGCAATTCAAAGTTCACCATATTTTTAACATTAGCGACCAAAACATACCTTATGATCACTAACGGGTACCAAAGCGGCGCGCTTATGCTCTAAGCCAAAAATAAAAATGTTTATTTATCCCATATTTTTCTAATTGTTCAAAGACGAGTTAGGCAATAGGTTAATATTTTCCTTGGTTCAGCTATCCACCTTGTTCATTCACAGCCTACATCCCAAACTCGCAGCCCACTAGTCTAATACCGTCAGGAATTTGACACTCTTATGTTTCTATATCAATGCCGTCTAGATGCAGTACTACCGCCGTGAACTGGTCATTTTCAACGGGGTTGCAATATTTCAACTGACGCAATAATATCAGATTTTCATACACTAATTACAGGAATTATCATCTCAAATTTAATTAATGACGCTTCGGGTACAACCCGGTGCTTCATTGATTAAAATGTGACTGCTGATGATTTTTGTTGCCTGGTAAACACATGCTTGGACATCACTGCTCACGCGTGGATTACGACCGGTTCACGGCGACTGTAGTGTAGAATTAAGGTTCTCCTGCTCTCTTTGTTACATGTCAAAGCTGAGTTATAAGATCCTTGCTAAATCCTTCGATTGAAAAAAAACCCACATAATGCTGGAAACTTCAAGGTCCTATATTTAATGTAGGACACGTTTCAAGCGATCAAAAATTGTCTATTTCTATGAGAATCTCTCTCACCACTTGGAACTTCAACTTCTCTCTCAACATAACCATATTTTGATAAATTCTGTAATGCAAAAAGAAACAATTCATAATGTATCTCGTCAGTTTTATGTATACTTCTCAAGGGTAAGTGCTAAACGCAATCCATGCAAATACTGAAATATACATTTCAAGGACCTTCAACATTCAAGCGTTTTACCCGTAACACATTGATGTGGAATATCCAATCGAATCGTGTATCCCGTATTTGTACCTGAGGCGTTGGTTATCGCGAATTATCTTCCTTTTATATCAGAAGATATTCAGTGTATGGTGTATGTGTGCAAGCCTATTGCGCGTCGACATACGTCTAGCGGGTGGTGTTTAATATTGGATATGTGCATCTATTTATTTCCTTCAGATCAGCAGAAAATTACATCAACAACTGTGCTCCATACCCATAAATTTACACGTGGAAGATATCTAGTGTTTTTGAGTGGATACCGACATTTATCTCATGATTGACCGAGACAATTTTTTATTTTTCGCAAGCGCTTATCCACTCAAAAACGCTACATTTTCTTTTTAAAATACGCTCTTTTCAAGAATCTGATCATTCCCCATCGATAATTCTACTCGTTTCAACCTTGAATTGATACATGAAAGTAAACAGCTGACGCGCATTGATACTCATAGGCAGAAATAAGTCTGGGTGAAATTGGCAAACGCGAGTTTTTTGTGAATATCTGATGATTTTTTTTACACTGAAGCCTATGGAGAATTTTTTTCAAACCCGTTTTAAAACCTGTTTCTGTTTACGTTAAATTAAATATCAATTACATGAATGTGAATTAGAAAACCGTTTGGTCACTTTTATGTTGAAAATTAACATTTTTTTATCCTGAAGCAGAGGTACAGCGTTTTGATGAAAAGGAGTAATTTTGTGGATTTGGTCTTTTACAAACTGGCACGAAACAGCCCCAGGAGTAAATCGTGCAACAGCAGCCTGTACCCTTCCCGAGAGAATCTCCATCTTCAACTTTTAATAAATCGTTATGGTTGCAGAGATCGGGTAAACTCGAACTGGCATCGTTAAGTCCGCTGCGAAAGGGTCGCGACACTGTATTCAAATCTAAGCTAACTGCCATAACTCAAAACAGACAAAATAAGCGGACAAATTCATGGCGGAATTTCGGTAAATCGTCTAATCGGAAACCTACATGGAACAAATACAATTGTCAGTCTACTTCTATTGCAGCAAAATGCCTCTTTGAGCCCCGAAACCCGCATGGAAGTCCGTAGTATCGCGTAGAAACTGAGAGGACGATTCCACCACGCCCCCCCCCCCCCCCATCCAACACACTTGAGTCTCAATGCAATGGCGTTTCCACTTATTATTAACCTGTCACCGACCCAGTTTGGCATTTTTGCTGTCTATTTGGTCTACTTGATGAACTCTTCCACTTTAAACGCACACACCTTTATACAGGACCGTGAGGTTGGAATTCAACAGTTTACCTCGGATCGTATTAAACTGACATTGCGGTCAGGGAGGAGGACTGGGGAGGGTGGGGCCGGGGGAGCCAGCCATGCCTATTAACGATATTATATGTGGAATATATCAAGATTTGAAGATTGGAGATTGAACCTTCAGAAGTGTTCTGTCATTCTTTTTGTTTGATGTCGAGACACGCTGTGCGTCCAGGCAGGACTAATTCTGAGACCGGTGCATGCTAATTAGGTCTAAATCAATGAAGCTGGGCAACTGCGTTCAATTTGTGGTATTCGCTGTTGCTGTGCCTCTCTAAGTTATGACGGAAATTTTATGCCCCACCCCCCCACACCTAGAGTTGGAAAAAGCTGCATACTCCACGATTTTGTATTTGCATAATACATTCTCATACAACATTCAGACTTTGTGTCAAAGAAAACTCTTTTAGAGAATGTTGGTATTAAAGAACAAAAACCGGTATCGAAATAGTGTCGTGGTTATCTTTCATTTTATTTCGGTACACACGTTAAATTATTTAAACTGTAATTAAGTTGATTAATAATGATAAAACAATTTTATTTAACCGAGCACTATTCTATGCTGGATAATATTATTCACATAGTTCGTATGAAAATCATAATGTGACGAGTCTTTGCCATGAAACTGTCCACGACTCCCCATAAACTGAAAGACAGACATGCGCAAAACTTCAACGAAGGGGTTTCACGTTTGAAGATGGGCTGAAAATGTTGACAAATCTTTCAGACATCTAACTGGAATATTTTTGATCGCTGATAAAAAGAAAGCTGAACATTTCCCCAAAGGATATTTCCCCAGCGTTCATTACCCCAGTGACATTACCGCAATGTGCAAGGACATTGTTATACACAAACAAAAAAAAAACGAAACAAATTTTAACCCAAACCAAAACAAATTTATATATAACAGAAAAATTGCTGGGGAAATGTCCGCACCCCCCCCCCCCCCCAAAAAAAAAAAAAAAAGAATGGGGGTTGGGGAACTATTTACCCGCCGATAAAAAAAAACGTTTGCACTCCGACACTCACCCTGCACGCCTGCCAACCCAGATATGTTCCACCTAAACTCCACCCACCCCATCACACACGATCATTTGCTCCATCCAGGCAATTCCATGCATCACACAATTTATTTCCAGTTCCATCTCTCCCAAACTTATTTAGCATTTCTGACCATAACATTCAACCTTGTTTTGTTTTTTAACTTGTTTTTTGTAGAATTAATTCGCTCCATAAAAGTGCACAAAAAACACCATTGATCGATGTGAGATAGAGGGCTGGTGTGAACATACGGGAATTCCATCGATAGTGGTGTGTTTTGTCCGGACACCTGTGGAAAATTATATTTCAACTTAATCGCGCTAATTGATGCAGGCGCGGTCGCTCAGTAGGTAGAGGTGCAGGCTGCAAGCCAAGTGGTTCTCGGTTCGAATCCCACCTGCAGCAACCGCGTTGTGTCCCTGGGCAAGACACTTAACCCCCTTTTCCTACGTGGGTGCACGATGGCGTCGTGTACTAGGGCGTTCTGCACGTCGATGGAGCACTTGTCTTCAACTGATTCACCTGGCGGGTTTCAAGCATCAATTCAAAGTGAATACGTGTTCGATTATTGCTGGAATTGAGCGATGTCAACCCAAAACAACAGATTGTCTTTTCATTATATGTTTTTAGAACAAATCGATCATTTCCATTGATAATTTGACACGTGTTCACCTTGAAGTGATGCTTTGAAAGCTGCCATTTTGATTGATACTGTAAACGTGAAAATGTCTATATCTTCACAGTTGGGGATACGAATTCTAACTTTCCGCAATGTTTCCGATAATCTATCGTTTAGTGTATAATAGATTGTATTATTTCTCTTTACCGGGGAATATGCCGCCATGCAAAACACACTTGTACGATATGCTTGTTCTGTTTCCCTCCATGGGCTGCATTGCCCACGGTGTATGTATTCTTTAGCAGAATAAGAGTCTCAAACATTATTAACACAACAGGTGGGGCTTATCATAAAACTACGGTTCTTGTGATTCTTCACCATTTCCAAAGGTAAAGTTATTAAAGATTTGGTCATATCAATTCTCGATTGAGAAACATTATCTTCTAATGATTCAATTAAGAAGTGAATGCAATTTTTATAATCTTTATTGGAGTATGAACGTGTGGGAATGGGTACAAATTATATATGGATCCCGAAGAGGTTGATCACTGCGAGAGGCGCTAAAAGTTAAAAACCCGCCCAAACACCAGCCGAATTACATTCTGTCAACTGTGGTCTACCGTAAATGCGGGTCAAAGTTCGACCAAATGTATTCATTGGAAAATGAATTACATTTGGTCTTGACGTTTTCATCCAGCTGACCAATGAGAATTGAGTATTTGGACCCAAAACGTATAACTACATTAACAATGTAATTATAAAAAATGAATGTTTGTGTTATTTTTTTAGATTAAATCATCTGGGATATATCAGTTGGCTGGAAGTCTCACCATATGTTCGCTTTTCTGCCCAACTGAAATATTCAAGATGAGTGAATCTAAACATAAGCGATGGACTATATGAAGGCTGGATTGGTTCCAGGCCATAACAGTATGGAATTATTTACATAATTTGGCTGGAGCCGTGAGAGCTTGGAAATGTACATCACAGTTTACTAAATATTTAGACAGTTGCCGAAATCGTATTCGTCCATCGTTCATAAACCAACCGAAGTCTAATGGATTAAAATAACAGAATTTCGAATCCAATCGAATCGCGAATTTTCACAGGTTCTTTTCTCAGAACAGAAATTTAATTCCAAACATCGTCAGATCAATATATGTTCTTATCAATGTAATTATCCGACACCTTCGTTAGCTAAAATCGTGACCAAGTTGGTAATCGTTTTGCAAAAGCATTTACTGTCTAAATACACCATGGGCGTTATATACTTTAATGTTGTCGATGACGACGATGAAAAAGCTGAACTCATCGGGAACTAATGTTGTAGATGACGACGATGAAAAAAAAAACTGAACTATTGAATGATCCGTAGATGTAATAAGTCTATATATTCAATTCACAGAACACGACATCACCGCCATTTTGAAATCCTTACCAGTAAGAAAGGCAAGTAACCATGACAAAATAGGACATAAAAGTATTGAAAAAGACAATAAGCACGGCCTGTAGACCGCTATATCTCTTATACAAAAAAGTCACTACACCTGAGTACCTTCCCAGAAGAATGGAAACTCGCTGATGTTAATCCTCTCTTCAGATATGGTGAAAAATTCGACGGGAAAAATAATAGGCCAATATCCCAGTTATTTTGCATTGGTAAAATTATGGAATGAAATTCAAGGGATTACATAGTTACTTTCAGGAGAACAATCTTTTTTTTCATAAATTCCAGTCGAGTTTCCTTCCTCAAAACAGTACCGTCTTCCGATTGATCGAGATCTATCATTACTTGTGTCAAGCCGTTGATAATAACATGCAAACCTTCGGAATATTTTGTGATGTTACCAAGGCATTTTATAAGGTGTGGCACAATGGGATAATTTTTAAACTAAACCAATACGGGATTTTGAGGGAAAGCTAAAAAAATCAATTCAATTTTTTTTTCTGAATTGTGCTGTCCGTTTTTAAAACGTTACATTAGGTAAAGGGTTAGACTGTTATTCCGACACGCTAGAGTTAACCCTTTACCTAACGAATCGCCCGCATCCGCCCGCGTAATATGCAAATTGAGCAGTTGAAAAAATTAAATTTTTCAAAATATTTCAACAAAACCATATCATGTGACCCCTCATTGGAATGAGCTCATTGAGCTCGTTCCAATGAGGGGTCACATGATATGGTTTTGTTGAAATTTTTTGAAAAATTTTAAAACATTATTTTTAAAATAATAACTTTTGATATTGTCTGCGTTGGGTAAAGGGTTAACAGTAGAAATTCGCGTTATTTAATATGGTTCGTTTGTATTGCATGTTTGATGGAATCAACACCCACGGAAGAAAAGAAGAAAAATATAAGCTTCTGTCGGAAAAGAGAACAGCTCACCTTTATAACATATTTTCCCATCCTTATTTTCATCCAGCCCATACATCATTTCATTTATTTCTGCGTTCGTCATCGCCCGACCAACAGAGGTTAGGACTTTAGACAATTCGTTTTTGTCAATAAAGCCATCCTTATTTCTGTCAAATATATTGAATGCGTCCCGTAGCTGTTTTTCTGTGGGGATAACTTGATCCTTTTTGTCTTCATTTTGCGCAAGTAATTTGAATTCATTGAGCGTGATAAACCCACTTCCTGCAAAAGATATATAATGCATTATTATAAGGAAGAACAATTCAGGTAATTTAATTGGCTAAAACACTCATCAGAAGTGTTGATATACCCCAGTACTGCTGACATGTTCTATTTTTATCGAAATCTATATCGGACATTGTTGTTGTCTATAAATAGCCCAGGTAGGTTGACATAATGATTCTAAATACCTGTTTGCGATAAAAAGAGAAAAGGAATTTTCAACATGATGCTACCTTTAATTTCCCTGTTCCAATATTTAGGAACTGTTCAAATATAACAATTACGGACTCAGTGAATATTACTTTTCGGGGGTTAATAATTCCTTGTTTCAGCCTCAAGGAAAGTCAATAATTGTATAATATCGTCCTTGAAAGATTACATATGCCATGTAGCTATAAATATGGCATGTATCTATTAAGGAATTACTCGAATTATTTTGATATTCAGTTTTATAAAATGACTATGTAATTTAACCGCTAAATATCACAACTGTTTGACAATCTTTTCCTGGTTTCCGGAAAATCTACAGTGTGGAATCTGATTCTGTATCATCATAGTTTGGTGGACTATTTACAAGTGCGTTCTAATTCCCATAATTAGCTGTTCCAGTCGCAGAGGGTACTTTACTCCGAGCTGGAAAAGGTGCGCTCGAACGGTGGTCGGGTCTTTTTTATGGTATTCGTGATATTTTTTTTATCATATTCATGCGCATCGGGGGGATTCCCCGGCAGTGTGCACAATTTACAAAAACAAGTGTAAACAAAAATAGTTCTTTTTTACTTCAATCCAATTTACCAAAAAGAGGTTGTGGGAATTGTTAATGCTGGCCATGGCATGCGGTGTTGAACTGGAAGTCATATAATAAACCTTTTATCGCTAGAGCGAAGTAGTGATCTGTGTCATGGCATCAGGTCTCATTGAGGAGGTCAGATCGCCGGATCAAACTCGCTGCCTGCGGCCGCTCGTTTGATCCTGCGATCTGACCTCCTCAACTCGAAGTGATACAATGACCAGTTCACTTCACTTTATCGATAATATGTATTTATCGTTATATATGTACTTATCTTGATATCTGCCAACCTATCTTAATTGATGGGGACACGTGTTTGTGACGTCAGCGCCAAATGTAGTCTAAATTAAATGCGCAATATATTAGATTAATGATTGTTTGTCAAAATAGATTTATTATAATTTTATATTGATATCATTTTTAGAAAAATTGAGTATGTATTGGAAGCAATTATACGAAATTAATTTGGCACGGATCCTATCATCCTTGCTGCCTGCAACAACAAATTTATTTATCTTTTAGGATTTAACGACACTTTCGACAGCTAGGGTCACCTCGAGTCGAACAGTTTTATTGGTGGAGAAAGCCGGAGTACGAGGGGAAAACTACCGAGCAACGGCGAGCAACTGCCAGACTCCCCAACGCACTAACTCCATACAGACAGGGTTAGCATTGATTGAAGACACAAATGCACCATTGACGCGCAGTACGTCTTAGTACACCGCGCCACCGTGCCCCCACGTGAATAATAGGGATTATGTTCCCTTGACAAACCACACACCGCAGTTACCACTGCCTGGGTTCGAACCTTGGACCTTTCGGTTTGAAGTCCAATTCCGTAACCACTGATCCACCGCCTCCCCCCCCCCCCCCGCAACCACAAATAAGGGAATGGATGCGACCATATTGAACAATTATGGTGCACTATTTTTTTTTAAATAGAAGAAAGTTTTTAAACATTCTTCTGACACAGGTAGCATATCTTTAATTGCAATATAATGTAGAATGATTGTCGTTATGGTTCTCTGTATCGATAATAGTACAGTTCTGAAAACTACTAATTAGATTCCCAGTGTCGCGTAAGTACATAAAATACACGAAATGACACGTGCGTGTAAATTGGTTAATCGATATGGCCCTTGTGCCATCGCGGAAGGATAAAACTCGCGAACTGCCGCCTAGCGGCCTCTCGTTTTCCCACTCACGCACGCGTGTCGTTCTGTGTTTGTTGAACGCCTTTAGGTCTATAAAAACAATTATTGGAAGGACACTCATCAATTCATTTGACAGCTATCAAAACTAGAGGCTCAAATGAGCCTAAAACTCTCACTTGACTCAAGTTGTCAAAAGAGATGTGTGTATCAGTAAGTGATCAACAGCAAGGGCAATTTTTTGATTTGCTATGACACAACCAAAGGCAACTTTTTTGACCATTAATTTCTGCTGGTCCTAAGAAACCTTCTTAGCAAGGTCTGTTCCGTGAAGTATTAAAAAATAACAACCGAACTAAATTTTTGTTTTGTTGTTTTCAACTACAGTCGTTCTCTCTACCCCCATCTCCCCCCCCCCCTCAAAAAAAAAAAAATGAAGTACTTATGACCCAGTTATATAGAACATGACAAATTTGGTTCACATCTGTCAATTGGATCTGAAAATAGAAATTTTGAGTATGGCCCAAATTTAACTGAGTTTCTTTGAAAAAATTGAACCTGCATCACTAAAGTAAGTTCCAAACAAGAAATCTAAGCATTATTGCAAGTAACTTATAAAAAGTGGATTTTTAAAGCATTTTAGGCTTATGGAACATTAACCCCACTCCAAGGGATATAGTAATGTTGGGGGAAAAATCAGAAGAGTAAATTCCACCAGCCTGAAGATGGCAGCAGCTTCATTTGAACAAAGGAGAAAAGGTTTACTCCAAAGATGGTCTGTGCTTCCACCAGTAAATTCAAGTCTGTGTGAAAATGGTTAAAGCATCAAAACTAAACAAAACAGAAAGAGAATTTATGTAGGCTTATTTTTGGGTGTAAAATACTTTTAAACAAATCAGAAATAGGTTTTCGTTAACAGTATAACATGAAATAAAATCTTTGGAACCCACATTGAAGACTTGAGAGGGTTAAATTGAAGATATTCATACAGGAATCAGAAAATTTGTTTCCAAGAAACCAGAAAAAACATGTATGCGCACAGCATTGAAAAGGTTCAACATAAAATAAAATCATTGGAAACACACTGAAGTCATGGAAGGGTTAAATTAGAGATATTCATACAGGAATCAAATCAGTTGTTTTCCAAGGAACCAGAACAAAACATATATGTGGACAGCATTGAAAGGGTTCAACATGAAATAAAATCTTTAAAAACACACACTGAAGTTATGAGAGGGTTAAATAAAGGTATTCGTACAGGAATCAGATCAATGTTTTTGCGAAGAACCAGAAATAATATGCGCACAGCATCGAAAAGCTTGATCAAGGCACCAATAATATCTTTGAAATCCACACTGAAGTCTTGAGAGGGTTAAATTAAAGATATTCAAACAGGAATCAGATAAATGTTTCCATGAAACCAGAAAAAACATATATGTGCCCAGCATTGAAAGGGTCCAACATAAAATAAAATCTTTGGAAAACACAATGAAGTCATGAGAGGGTTAAATTAAAGCTACTCATACAGAAATCAGATCAATTTTTTCCAAAGAACCAGAAAAATGTATATGTGAACAGCATTGAAATGGCTCAACATGAAATAAAATCTTTGGAAAAACACACTGAAGTCATGAGAGGGAGAAATTAAAGATGTCCATATTGGAATCAGATCATTTTTTTTCCCAAAGGAACCATAAAAAAACATATGTGCATGGCATTGAAAGGGTTTTATCAGGGAATCAGAAATTTCATTTTCTGATTAGAATAAGGTCAGGAAGTGTATCTGACAGCTAAATGTTGAGATAAGAGCAATAATGTTTTTCTACCTTGAGTGTAAAAGATATTCCTCCGGGATAAATTACTGCAAAAATGCTGACTCATCATTTTTTCTATTCCCTCTACCGGGCACCCTGATAGAACCGGTGGCAATTTCTTTTAACCAATCCATTCTTCTGGTTCTAAGGATGCTTCATACCAAATAACAGTTGTCTGTTCCGTGAAGTTTGGGAAATATGGGCTTTTGAATTTTTTTTCTGTGTTTAGCCCCTGGGGTTGCCACGGGGCGGTGAACATTTCTTTTCGGGCATCAATCAATTACTTAGGACCCACTTATACTACATGCCAAATTTGGTTGAAATTGGCCCACCGGTTCTTGAAATAGAAATTTTGGGCGAAACCCAAAGTGGATATGCCTCTTTAGTGAGCCTAAATATTGATCTATCAACTTCCATTGAACAAACTTTAATCGCCAACACCAAAGGATGTTCCATGTCAAATATCAAGGCATTCTCTCTAGTGGTTCATGAGAAGAAGGTTTTAAAACATTTTTAAGCTTTTGGGATATTAACCAGAGGCCGAATATGGCATCTGCCTCATCTGGACAAAATGGAATGGGTATTCTCCATAGATGATCTGTACAATATATGTTTAAATTTGGCCTAGTGGTTGTGAAGAAGTCAAGTCTGCAAAAGTTAACGGACGACGGCCGACGGACGACAGACGACGGACGCTGGACCCCAAGTGATGGCAATAGCTCCCACTGACTTGCAATCGGGTGAGCTAAAAAGAAACATTTCATCGACAACCAAATTTGCGTACTCAAACTCTTCTTCTGGTTATTCATTATCTCAATCATATATCACCTCTATTTCTTCTTCGCTATTTTCGTACACATTAAACTCACCATATCCTTCAACTTTAGACATTCTATTTTGTTATTTCGCATTCGGTTCAGTTTCGGGTGATCAATCGTCTGCTCAACAATTTCCGTTCGCCACATGTGTGCGGAACGGATTTTCATTTTCCGCATGGTTTAGTATTGCTGCAGATGAGAATTTCATAGAACAAGCGTGTGGTGAAAAAAAACTTCATGCGAGTGCCCAAAATCCTTCTAAGATCTGCTTCACATATTAGTCATGTATCACTTGTGTACACAGGCTGCATCCCTCACTTGTATCGTTATGGAAATCTACTTTCGATAAAGTTATCTCCTCCAAATTATTAGATGAGCGAGAGAAGTCCAATTTGGAAGCAAGTAATTGTTGACAAAACACCTATGACATCAGCAGAAAACGAAGCCAAGTTTCTTTTTTAAAACTTTTAATAAACGAAAACCGCATACAGCTCTCGTGGCTATTAACCCTTTGAACCCGAGCGGCCGCTTTTCCATCCAAGAACATGATACGGCATACAGTCATTAAATAGGATGGCTGTTCAGTACATCTGTGGAGTAGAGCAATAAATATTTTCAACGTGCAGCCCCGAGGCTGCACGTTGAAAATATCGATTAGTCTACCCCAAATAACGAATATGGACTATTCTAATCGCTGCCATTGAACAGGCATGAAAGATACCACTAGAGTTCAAAGGGATAAAGATTATAAAGGGAAACGTTTTCTATATATCCGTATCACACCTTTCAACACTAATTCAGTAAATGTCCGCTTTGGATTAGCGAATGTGTTTTTCCAGAAATGCGCAAGTTTTTATTCTTCCCAGTGAAAAAATTATCAAATCGCACCTCCTGAATTTTATGTTAATGGAAAAGACAATGTGTGTATTTTATGTTACGATATAATTAACAGAAAAAGAAAGTCACAGAATATCAAAAGATGGTGAAAATTTCGTTTTCTTATTTTCAAATGGGTTTCAAAAGAGAATAATAGCCAAACGTTCAAACTGTTAGGGGAAAAATGTTAAAAAAACAATCTTCTATATTTTTATATTACTCCATAGGGAAATGCCTCAAATTTGTGAAAAGGTTTGCACATCGACAATACACAGTCGCCAACATTTCGAAATTTCAGTTTTTAAATGAAACTCCCATACCCCTAGTGTTAAATTTCCTGACAACTTTGGGAACTATAGAGTTGTTAACTTTCCTGCAAACTTCTTTGCAATGACGAAAATTGTTAGCCAAGCAGGACTGTCATTCTCAATACATTTTTTGCTGAGGCCGTTTCTGGAAATTAATAACTTTGTATTCCCAAACCCCGTTTGTGTAAAATACTCAAGCTTTATTTCGTCTGAATACATGGCAGCACATCAAAACAGTGCTACCTGGCATAACTCCTGAGTAAGTGCAACACACTACACTGCAGCAACATATTAAGCTATAACCGTACATGGGAGGGCGGTTGCTTAGTGGTTACGGCATTGAACTTCAAGCGGCGAGATCCATGGTTCGATCCCCACCAAGGGTAACTGCGTCGTGTCCTTGTTCAAGACACTTAATCCAGATTGTTCAAATGGGGGACGGTGGCGCTGTATACCAAGCCATACTTCTCATCGATGGTGTACACGTCTTCTACCAATGCTAAACCTGCCTGTGTGGAGTTAGTGCGTGGGGGAGTCTGGCCGTTGCTCGTTGATTTTCTCCGGGTACTCCAGCTTTCTCCACCCATAAAACTGTCCGACGCTAGGTGAGCCTGGCTGTCAAAAGTGTCGTTCAACTCCAATAGATAAATAAATCACAATGCATCAAAACTGTGACAGTTAATTCGCAAAGGGCAGCAGTTTGCTAAGAACTGTCGAAGAAATATACAGTTGAATAACTGCTAAGGTACATCTCCCTTTAACCTTTTACGTAACTCGAAAGTAGGGCGGCGATTGCAAACAAAATTCTTGAAAAACTATAGTTCAGGCCTGGCATTCTGAAAAATGCAGGAGGGCAAAAAATCGCTCTCCTCAATCAACTTAGGAGAGCAATTAGCTTTACACAGCATTTTAAGTATCCAGTTGAACAAACTCCTTGAAACTGAAACCAACAGACTACATCAGTGATTTTATTAACTTTACTAAGGTAAAGCAAAATCTCTTAGACATCTAGATGTCTCACTCAACAACCGAACACACATTTGACAAGACCTGTGTGTGTACCCAGACCTGTTGTCCAAGAAAGGGGGGTTGAAGGTGGTAGTGGTAGGCGTATGACTTTCTTGGACAACAGGTCTGCTTGAATCTACAGTCACATCCTGGTGCAAGTGCTTCAAGTGACAGGATAGTAGTAATGGTAGTACATTATAGTGTCAATATTCCTTGAATAATTACCCCTCAAACTGTGATGTCAGTTGTTGAACTTGAAACTGACAGAAAAAAAAATATTGCTGTGACCCATTTTGCTTCAAATGATAGCAACTGTGTTTGGGTATGGTTGCAGCCATTACCTTTTACCACTAAACCACTTTCAAAATGAAATTACGTGATGTTATGTGACTTCAAAGTTAAATTACATTTTTGCTTTACAACAAAAATTTAATGTGAGCATAATACATGTAATCTCAATCATCCCAGACCAAAATATTTAGGAGGGCAATTTTTCGCTCTCCTTAATTATTTCAGGAGGGCAGTAAGGAGAGCTAAAAAATCGCTCTCCTGAAATCGCCAAGCCCGATAGTTTCATCAAAAACATAGCTTATGACCTCCCATTGGAACGCGCTCGTTCCAATGTAGGGGGTGTACGCTATTTTTTGAAATAGAAAATGAAAAAAAGATAATGAGAAATGAGAGGCATTTTTGTGAATAACGCTAACCAATTTGGGCGTTACGCTGGACAAAGGATCAAATTACTGAAAATAATACATGTACTTCTAATTCTGTCTGTCCATGGAATGGAGGGGTTGTTAGGTTTCCAGTCGATCAGTATCGCGTGAGAGCACGTAAATACCCAAATATACTGTTAAATATATTTCTATAAAGTTTTTCCAATGAAAAAAGATAGCCATGCACTTCCGCAGATCTGAAACGTATGTCAATTGATTAAACGCTTCAAGCACGTCGATGACAAGTTCAACCTTCAACAACCCCTTCATAAAACAGACAAAGAGGTTCAGCAGTGCAGTTACAGACAATGGTTGTTTTGTCTTTTTTTATAAAGTAATAATTTAACAATCCTATCGATTAATCGAATAATCTAAACATATTTCGAATATTAAAGTATGTTGCGCCATTTGGCAAATGTTCAATCATTCCATTATCCACACCAAGCCCTTCAAGGAAACAACTGGCATTAAGGTCAAAAGGGGAGTGAGTTACAGGCTGGTTTGTGTTGTAGTACGAATGTTTTTGTGAGTTAAGTGGATGTCTCATTTTCACCGAGTCAAAACTACATGTTCTTGACATATATCTTGTTCTTAAATCGATTATTGACTTGTTAGCAAATGACACTTATGGTCACTTTACAGGAATAGTGGTTTACCACCATTACACATGTGCAGTTGACAGTTGTTTTTCTTTGTTAGTTCGTTTGCTCATTGGGGCTTAATGACTTTTTAACCCTTTACTCAACGTAACGACCAAAACCGGCCTGCGCTATTCTCAAAAATCGCCAATTAATTTCCATTATTGTTTCATTTTTTGTCTCAAAAACATAGGTTATGACCCCTCGTTGAAACGAGTTATTCAAAAATTGTTTTTTCAAGTGTCGTCTGCTTTTCATGTTATGTAAAAGGTTAAACAGACAGGGCTTCTCTTATCAAATTTATACATGTTTTCTGTTTTAATGTATCTAGATACACTCGTATGTGATTTAATGGTGTTTAGGGTAGTTAGTATATATGTGGCATAGTAGCAAGACTGATAACCAGATGTTGTAGCTCATATTTGGTGAGATGGAGACGATCAAACAGTTGGTGGTAATAATGCCCACCCTTAACATGTTTCTTGATAAAGTCAGATAATATAAATGAGCCCTGTATTTTGGAACAAATACCAATTTAACACAATGTAAACCGCCAATTGTGTTGCTGTTCCCAAGGAACTACCTGTTCGGCAAAGATTACAACAGTCTGACAAAAATTATAGTAACTTAACTTCATCGTCCCTGCAATAGTACTCACTCTGTCCATGATCCAAGAACTGCGTAACAGATAATTTTTCAAATACCACGAAATTTTGACAGAAAAAAACTAAAAAAAAGAGCAGAAAGTTAAACTAAACATACAATCACGTGATATTAATTAAGGTTATTGTAAATTGAATGGGTGCAGCTGGATTGTGTGCAGTAAGATAGTAAGAGGAGAAAAATCAGGAACAAAAATGAAAATTAGAATATAGCATAGAAGAGACAAACTCAGGCTGGCTGAGGAAGTAATACGATAAATATATGCGTGAAGTTAGGCAGTAAAACAAAAGAATTCACAAAATATTTTATACCAAAATATGTTTCTCTTCAGATATGAGAGCTACATGTACAAATGGGCCCATAATGTGCCCATCCATATAAGGCCTAGCTTGGTTCATACATGTATACAGCAACATGTACTTGTACAAGGCATTTAATCCCAACTACCATGGCGTGAGGGAGGGGGGGGGGGGGCGGAAGTGCTGTGGACCAAAGCGTACTGCGTGTCTGTGGTGCACCTGCCTCTAACAAATGCTAGCCTTGCTTGTAAACTTTGGGGAGTCTGATAGTTGCTCGTCGCTGCTCGATGGTTATGTACTCGAGGTTCCTCTACCCGTAAAACTGCCCGATTCGATGTGACTCTGACTGTCGAATGTGTCCTTAGACCCCAATAAATGTTTATAGAACCGGGCGCGCCTTATTCTCGCCTGAATATTACTTAGGTAAGTAAGCTCAATGCCTCTCACCCCTATTATGTATACCCCGTTTATGGTGGCATACGTGACACAAGATTCCTCGAAGTTGGTGAATAATGTGAATGCCAGTCTTATGATTTTGTTCCCTTGAGTTTTAGTACAAACTCTAGCAGCGTGCGTGATGTTTAAGACAAAAAGGTTTACTTTAGGTGGACACTCAATCCTGTTAAGTTATTTACTCATACAGAAGGTCACAAGCAAAGTATATGCCATCTGAACAGCGGCGACAGTCAGGGAGTTAACCCCACCCGACCGTCTCCATTGGCCGGTACGCTTCTTGTTGTGAAAAGACCGATATCTTCCATTCCCCCTACATCTTCTTCACCAAGCTTATTTAGACTAACTAGTCTATACACAGTGTATGCTCGGAATTCAGACCGATACACGAGTCATATTCCCATTATGCTCTGGGAAGAGTGCTTATGGACACGCTGTGATGAATGTTATGGAATGGTCTGAATGATATATGATAACCGGGTTTTGCTGCAGATCCTGTCACGTAAATGAACTGAATCGGTAATAAAGGTTTAAAGGACAGATGCTCATTACAGTGCAGTCTAATGGACTGGTCGTAATTCACGCATGGTCAACGATGTCAACACATGCGTTTACAGATAGTAATCAAAATCATCATCAGCAAAGTTTTACTTAATGAAGCAGCGGGTTGTACATTAGTAACTCAGAAGGTTTACTAAAAGAAATGAGATTGCCATAGTGCTGTATGACACGGTAAAAAGGGTCCGTCTATTTCGAATAGAAAATTGCAAACGGAATCAACTATACGACACGAGTGCATTCGCAAGTATGCATGTGATGACGGACACCGGATGCAGGGAGGCAGGGGGCGTGGGCAGCTGCCCTCCCTGCCTTCGGATAACAGGGGCTAGAGAAGGGGGCTGACAATGCCCTACCTAGATTCGTCACTCAATTCCCTTCAATCATTTTTTCTCGAAATAAATCTGAAATGCACCTCAAGTTCGCTCGGGAAGCTTTCAAAATTCAATGGGGGAGTCGAGGGACTTTGGGAGGAGATGCTCCTTCCGATAGGAGGGAGCACCTCCTTTTAAACTCTCCCCTCTCGGGCCTTCGTCCTTCGAGACATGCATGCTTCGGCATGTCATGGCGTGGCTGCTAGTGCGAGTAAATGACCTCTTCTCGGGGCCTGTCGCCCCCTGCCCTGAAGTGCTTCCGCCGCCCCTGCATTTGATCATAATTGAACAAATCGAAAGTCTTCGGTAATATTTGATCTTACTGTCTGTGTCGACTGTTTTCAATAATAGATTCACTTCCTCTTCGGTATAACTTTTTCCAATAAGTTCAAAGGCTCCTTTCAGTTCATCTCTCGATATTTTACGGTCGTTATTCTTATCGTAGATAGAGAATACTTGTTCGATACCTGGAATAAAAATAATAAAGAATATCTATTGATGTTATGCAGGCCTATTTAACCCATTAGGCAACCGAGGCTAACAAGTTTCATCATTGGAAGAGATTTGCATGAAACTTGGCTCGTAATTTAACACAAATGGAAAACGAATTTCATATAAATACTGAAATTTCGAAATGTCATGACCAGCTTGAATCTTCAGATCAATGGGAAAACGGTTTGGTTATCACCCCTGAAAATGTCGTTTTGGGGATTGTAAATTAGCATTATGGAGATGGGAAAGTTTAACATTTCCTAAGATTAAATAAAATATTTGTTCAAAAGTTACATTTTGGAAGCGAATGGCATCTGGAATTTCAATAAATTTTTAGTCGAGTTGTGGCGAAGTCAAACTCGACTTATAGTTTGATAAATAGCGGGCGGGCGGGCGTAAACAATTGGTTTCTAGATGATAATTTGATAATGGTTCAACCCATGTTCATGAAACTTCATAGGTAGGTTGATATCGGTAAGAGGAAGAACCCTATTAATTTTGGACTCGCTTGGTCAAAGGTCAAGGTCACAGTGACCTTAAACATATGAAATTGTAAACAATTGGTTTCCGGATGATAACTTGCCTACGTTTCAACCCACATTCATGAAACTTCATATGTAGTTTGGCCTTTGTGAGAGGAAGAACCCCATTTATCTTGGACTCACTAGGTCAAAGGTCAAGGTCACAATGACCTTGACCATAGTACATCAAAACAATTGGTTTCCGGATGATAACTTGATAATGGTTCGACCCATGTTCGTGAAACTTCATAGTTAGGTTGTCATCAGTGAGGGGAAGAACCCTATTTATTTTGGATTCGCTAGGTGATAGGTCAAGGTCACAGTGACCTTCAACATAGTAAATCGTAAACAATTGGTTTCCTGACGATAACATTGATAATGGTTTGACTCACCTTCATGAAACTTCATAGATAAGTTGGCCTAGGTGAGTGGAAGATCCCTATTTATCTTGGACTCACTAGGTCAAAGGCCAAGGTCACAGTGAACTTGAACATAATAAATCGTAAACAATTGGTTCCCAGATGATAATTTGAAAATGGTTCCACCTACCTTCATGAACCTTCATAGGTAAGTTGGCATTGGTGCAAGAAAGAACCCTATTTATTTCGGAATCACTTGACCAAACGTCAAGGTCATAGTTACCCTTCACACAGTAAATTGTAAACAATTGGTTTCCGGATGATAAGTTGATAATGATTAAACCCACTTTTGTGCTGTCACAACTCGACATTGGATCGGTGATCCTATCGACATTTTCTTTATTGTGATTGTTGAATGGTGCCCCTTTACCATCTGAGTTTTGTTCCTCCGTCACATACAAAATATACTGGTTTCTCCAGTGTAATCATGCTAAATTGTTTAAACACAGTGCTTCCCTTGACTTTTGGTCATATATGTACGCTTTTTAGTTTGACAGATGTCTGGGAAGCGCATCAATTCGAAAAATATGATCTTGTGTCTACTGTCTGGTGGAAATATCTATCAGACCCAAGCCTTGACTTTTGTCCTTTGTCTAATATTCTATATAATCTGATTACTTTTCTCACACTCTGGCCGATTATCTGTGAAGCAACAAGCTGATGGGTTCTTATAGTCGATAAAAGGAGATAGCCGTCCACTTGAACCAGTCACTTGAAGTGGAAAGCTGGGTATGTTAGCGAAGTTGTATCATCGATGTGTGCGTTATTGCACACACTTCTGGCATTTTCCCCCAGAGTGGTATAAAATTATAGAAGCAGGCTTTTTTTATATATTTCCTCCCCAATCAGTTTAAACGTTTGACTATTATTCCTTGTTGAAACCCAGTTAAAAATAAGAAAACGACGCTTCACAATCTTTTAATGTGCTGTAATAATCTTTTGTCTGTTCATTATATCATCGGTGTGTGCACCATGACACGCCATGCACATAATATCCTTTCCTAACATGAAAAGCAGACGACACTTGAAAATAAATTCTTGAATAACTAATTTTTTTTTCATTTTTTGTCTCAATAACATAGGTTATGACCCCTCGTTGGAACGAGCGCGACGAGCTCGTTCCAATGAGGGGTCATAACCTCTGATTTTGAGACAAAAATGAAAAAAATAATGAAAATTAATTGGCAATTTTGAGAATAGCGCCGGCCGGTTTTGCCCGTATGCTAGGTAAAGGGTTAATATAAAAATCGAGAGGTAAGATTTGCTATTTTTTTCCTGAGAGAATAAAATCGTGTTAATCACTCCATAAACACATTCGCTGAACAAAGAGCCGACGTGTACAGTTACTCAGTTACTGCTAATTAGCTTGCTATTGAAAGCAAATTTTCCTTTTGTAACTTTAATAAACGAAAACAACAGACAACTCTTGGTGCTGTCTGTTATTTTTGGCTATTGAAAGTAACAAATGGAAACTGCGTTATTTTTTACTGATGTCATAGATGTTTTCTCATTAATTTCATGCCTCTTTATTGGATCTTCCTCGCCAGTGTAATAGTTTCAAGGGAGATATCATTTTCGAAAGTCGATTTTCATGATGAGTTTATTTATTTATTTATTTATTTATTTATTTATTTATTTATTTATTTATTTATCTATTTATTAGCTCACCTGACTGAAAGTCAGGGTGAGCTTTTCTGATCACTTTTCGTCCGTCGTCCGTCGTCCGTCGTCCGTCGTCCGGCGTGAAGGTGGTGTTTGGGTCTTTTTCTTCCAAACCACTGGCCGCATGTTAATGAAATTTCATGTGAGTAGGGGTTATATAGCGGCATTTTGATTTTTGGGCAAATTAGGTTTCGGCTCATATTGAGCAGAGGGGTGGGGCAAAAATGCTCCAATTCTTAAAAAATCTTCTTCTCAAGAACCAGCAATAGCAGAGACTTGATATTTGGTATGCAGCTTCCTTTTGAGGTGTAGACTCAAGTTTGTTCAAGAGAAGTTTGTAGGTCTATACTTGGCGATGTTATGGGAGGAGCAAAAATTTTGGCCCCACCCCAAATTTCTATTTTTTAAACCGAGAGGCCAATTTGAACCAAATTTTATGTGAGGGCTTATTGGGTCATAAGTACCTAATTTATGCAGAAATTTTTTTTCCTGTAGCCCCGTGGGAACCACAGGAGCTAAAAATAGAAAAAAATTAAAACGCCTATATCTCAAAAACTGCACGGCAGTGAGAATTTTTATTTGGTGTGAAGCTTTCTTGGGACCAACAGAAAGGATTGGTAAAAAAAAATTGCTATCGGTTTTATCATAGGGTACTTTTTCGGGACTCTGAAAAAGTGCTGAGTCAGTATTTTTTAACACAGTAGGCAATGGGAAAAAAATAAAGAATTGTTTTCTTCCAAACCACTGCTCTAAAAGCTTTCATATTTTACATATAACATCTTTGGAACATTGATTCACATATTTGTAGAAATCAAATTCCTCGGTCCATATTTGGGTTCCCTATGGGAACCCAAATGTTCAAATTAGTGCAATATGAGGGATATATTTTAAAAATCTTCTTCTTCGGATCCACAAATCAGAATCTTTTGATATTTGCTATGCATCATCCTTAGGGGGGTGAGATTGATGTTTGTTCAAGCCAAGTCCCTGAGTTCATATTTGGACTCCCTTTGGGAACCCAAATTGTAACTTAGTGCAATACGAGGTATATTCTTTTAAAATCTTCTTCTTCGCATCCACCGGTCAGAATCTTTTGATATTTTGGTATACAGTATGCTTAGGGAGGTGAGATTCAAGTTTGTTCAAGTCAAGTCCTTCGGCTCATATTTGGTCTCCCTGTGGGAGCCCAAATTATAACTTAGTTCAATATGAGGAATATTCTTTAAAAAAAAATTTTTTTTCAGATCCACCAGTCAAAATGTTTTGATATTTGATGTACAGCATTCTTAGGGGCTGAGAGTGAAGTTTGGTAAAGCCAAGTACCTGGGTTCATATTTGGGCTCACTGTGGGAGCCCAAATTATACCAAAATTTTTATTTTCCAAACCAAAAAGTCGATTTGAACCAAATTTGATATGAGGGCTTATTGGGTCATAAGTACCTAATTTATGCCGAAAATTGTTTTCCTGTCCCCCACGGGAACTGCAGGAGCTAAAAAATTTTTTTCTTTTTAAATGCCCATATCTCCAGAACTACATGGCACTGAGAATTTTTATATGGTGTGAAGCTTCCTTAGGACCGGAAGAAAAAAATGGTAAAAATTTTATCATAAGGTTCTTTTCTAGGACTAAAAGTGCCGAGTCATCATTTTTTAACAGTGTAGCTAATGGGAATAACGTTGAAGAATCTTCTTCTCCCAAAACACTGCTTCAGAAGCTTTTATTTTTGGGCTCCCTATGGGAGCCCATGTATAACTTAGTTCAGTATGAGAAATATTCTTAAAAAATCTTTTTTTTCTGTTACTCCTGTCAGAATCTTTTGATATTTGATTTTTGATTTTCTTAGAAGTGGCAAATTGAAGTTTGTTCAAGTTCTGCTTTATTGATAAAATTGGGCCCAGTAGTAACCAATTCCTGCATTGAAAGCCCTGTAAAGTGGGCAGTGATAGGCATAAACGATTGACCAAACTTAATATTATAATTACGCCTCTGTAAGATGTAGCCTTAGATGCTGAAAGTGACCTTAAATTCCAATAAATAAATAGATAAATTATTGAGTACCCAATATGGGTATCTAACATATGAACACTTTGGGTTACTAAGTAGGGTAAACAATTTTATGTTGAAAAACTGATAACAAGGCAGAATCCCTTGTTTAAATTATACATGACTACTTTGCGGTAATGACAATCTAAAAGTACAGTATCTTGAAAAGACTTTGTGTTGTTTTTTATTAGTTCAATTTTTAGCTTTTCTTGACAAAGTCAAGCTATGCTATTGTCATGGGGCATGCGGAAGTCTGTGAGTCTGTCTGTCCACAATTTGTTCGGCACAGGCTATAGGCCATAGTTCTTATCTATCATCACCAAATTTGAGATGCATGTTCGCGTTGGTGTCTAGATGAGATCGTCATATTTTGGTTATGACTGGCTGCTTACATTGGCTGCTGCAGCAGCCATCGTGAATTTTGTATGGCGCAGCCTACAGGCCGTAGTTCTCATCTGATCATCACGAAATTTCATCTGCATATTCGGGTTGATGTCCAGATGAGAACGTCCTATTTTGGTCTCAGTTGGCTGCACACAGTGGCTGCTGCAGCAGCCGCAGTGTGGGTTGATTTTAAAAATTGTTATCTTACGCAAATTTCTTGAAATTTGGCAGGTTGTCTTAGATTGATGAGTAGATGAGACCTTCCTATTTTGATCGTGGCTGCCCCCAGGGTGGGCGAATTGAGGGGTGAAGTTGTTTTATCTTATTTTTGTTATACCACATTTGGATGAAAAAGACAATAATACGCTGAAAGAAATTGTCTTTGTGTGGTGAATGTAATATGATATTTCAGGCATGTAGGACACTGTTATGACTGCGAGTGTTTAGATCAGCAAGTACATTTTAAATGTGTATATATTTTGCCCACTTGATGAAATTTGATATGCAAGTTGTTTTTTTTTTTGTTTCAACCATGACTACTTTTCCTAAAGTTTGACTTCAAATCCGCCAATGGTAGCATGGCTGCTTCAGCCATGATTTTTTTTCTCCCAATTTCAACGAAATTTCATATGCAGGTTTAGTTTTATCAGTACTTTTCATAATGGTTGGCTTCAAATCAGCCAATGGTAGCATGGCTGCTGCAGCTGTGTCATTTTTCTTCCAATTTTGACCAACTTGGTCTGAGATGGGTAGTTTCACTGGTAGATTAGCCTTGAATGGGGTCGAAAACTAAGAGTCAACCAATGTAGCATTGCTGCTTCAGACATATATTTTTCACTCCAATTTTAATGGAATTACCAAAAAAAAGTCAATAATTATGGCGCAATTTACTTAAATGTTACGTAAGTTAAGTAATTATAACATTACTCTTAGAAATATACCATAAGATCAAGATAAGCTACAGTGTCATTGACACTTTCGAAACTGCACTGGTAAAGGGATTAACACAACATTGAATGCAGTTGGGACCCAAGCCATGTCAATATCCTTGTCAAATTACGCCTGGATGTCAAATTGTATACTGATCAATCCATAAATGGTGAGACTATAGCATAATAAAAAGCCATGTAGAAACTGCACTTTTAAAAGTCTACGCAACATTGCATGCTTTCGGGACCCACCCATGTCATTTTTCGACTCCTCCCATGGGCCAACTTTGTTTGGGGCCAACCTCTCCCTTGGGCCAACTTCTTTTTCGGGTTGTCTTTGTTTTGGGCCGACTTCTCTCGTGGGATGACTTTGTATGGGGCCGACTTCTCTTAATAATAATAACTCTTTGGCCACCCACTGATTTGTGGCTGTTCTCATAAGAGAAGGCCATCATTCCCTCTGCCCCTCACCCCCTCCTCTCCTCCCAGCATTCAGATATAAAGTGTTTAATAGTGTCCCTCACTTCCCCTTTTTCAACTTCTTCAATCAGATCAGCACTCCTACCCTGTCCCTCGTGTCCCCCCCCCCCCCCCCCTCAGCCATCTATCCTTTGTTTCTCCACCCCATTTCTTTATTATTCTTCCAGTAAATTTTAATCTATGAGGTATATACTATGGGCATTCCAAGAGAAAATGTCCCAGGGTCTTCACTACTCCAGAGTGCCACATTTGGCATCCCTTTTCCCCATCTCTCCCAATTTCCCCCCTAAGCTCCAGTGATCTTGATCTCAGTTTGAACAGTAGTGACCCCCAAAGGTGCCATCTAGGTACTTTTCAAAGTTCTTTATATTGTAACCCCTGCAGTGATCTTTTCACGCTAACTCCTGCTCGCCAGTTTCGATTGCAGTATATGCTCAACCAGCCTGGAAACCTCATACATGCGTCTTGTGGGCCAATTTGTTTTGTGCTGACTTCTCTCGGGGATCGACTTTGTTTGGGACGACTTCTCTTATGTTCAAAAACATGTGGTCAAATGACTTTTTAAAAGACCCAAAAGACCCGGATCCTCACACCTAATTTTGGTAAACATGGCTTCCCCAGGAATTAGGCACGGCAATAGGCAATGTAGTTGTTAAACATGCGGCAATCTAGCATGGGTTCTACCACGATATTGCCGATTGTCGAGGCTAATTTTGATAAACATGGCACCCCAGGCAACTTGTGGTATTTATTTATTAACTTAGCCAATTACGGAATAGTCATTGTAGTGTTAAAAAAATGTGGTACTCTATCGTGTGTTTTACCACGATACTGCCGACCGCCCAGCCGAGGCTAATTTTGATGTGATATACACATGTGAGTCTCGTTGTCCCAGAAAATTGTGGGCATGAAGAAAATCTGCAATGCAGTGGTAAGTGGCATTCTACCATGATTTGTACAACGACATTGCGAGTCATGATCATGGCTGATTTTGAAAAGTACATTGTAGACTGTGTTTTGACCAATGAGTGGGGCTGTTTTAGTCAACTAGCAGCGACATTTTTACCAAAATTGGGGCCATTGTGACCAACTCCAGAGGACAATATGTTTCACGCATTGGCCAACTTGTGTGAAAACGTCCCTACTCCGGTCAGTAACATCATACAGTGGAGTCCACTTAATTGGGCATCACTTAATTATATATTCCAGTTAATCAAATATAAATGATGACCACAAAACCATTCAGTATACATTCAGTACAAATTTGACCTGTTAATTGCATATGTGTTGAAAAGTAAACTTCTCTTAATTGAATAAAAAATCTTGCAGTCTGTCGAAGAATTATTTTGACAACCAGCAAATTCCCACATTGATATACCTTTTAGCCTCTGTACACCCAATTTTGGTATTTAACCTATTATATTTTTTTTTGCCGAGCTGAATGAGCTCTGTCAAACAAGATATAATAGAATAAATAGTCAATTTATCACTATTAGATAGGAAAATGGCCCAGTCCTGTTAATTGTATACTCCTGTTAATTGAATATAGATTTTTCTGACAAAGTGGATATTCAATTAACAAGATTCCACTGTACTATCGGCAGGTGCCGTTTTGACCAATGAGAGTGGGGCTTTTGTTTTTGGGTTCCCTATGGGAGCCCAATGTATAACTTAATTCAGTATGAGAAATATTCTTAAAAAATCTTTTTTTTCATATACTCCTCTCAGAATCTTTTGATATTTGATTTTTAGTTTTCTTAGAAACGGCAAATTGAAATTTGTTCAAGTTCTGGTTTATTGATAAAATTGGGCCCAGTAACCAATTCCTGCGTTGAAAGCCCTGTAAAGTGGGCAGTAATAGGCATAAACGATTGACCAAACCTGATATTATAATTATGCCTCTGTAATGATGTAGCCTTAGAAAGTGACCTTAAATTCCAATAAATAAATAGATAAATTATTGAGTACCCAATATGGGGATCTAACATATGAACACTCTGGGTTACTAAGTAGAGAAAACACTTTTATGTTGAAAAACTGATAATAACCACAAGGCAGAATCCCTTGCTATTTTGGTGATATGACTCGGCCAGTATCAGGTGAGCGCCCTCAGGCCCCGTGGGGCCTCTTGTTTATTTATTTATTTATTGAGGTTTAACGACATTTTCGACGGTCAGGATCACCTCGTGTCGCTCAGCTTTACGTGTGGAGGAAGTCGTAATTCCTGGAGAGAACCATCGAGAAACGGCGAGCAACTATCGGACTCCCCATGGTACCAACTCCGCGCAAGCAGTGTCAGCATTGGTTGAAGACAAGTGAAACATTGACGTGCAGCATGCCTTTGTACACAGCGCCACTTTGTCCCCACGGTGGCAATCGGGATGAAGTGCCTTACTCAAGAACACGAGGACACAATGCAGTTACCCCTGGCGGGGCTCGCACCGTAGACCTTTCGGTTTAAAGTCCAATTCTGTAACCACAGAGATACCGTGCTCCCTCATGGTGAGATAATTCAGCAGTGGCAAACGTTATCAAAATTTGTTATTTTATTTTTTATTACTTTGTTCAACAACAAAAATAAATCTCCGTTGCCATATTATGTGGCCTTGTCATTGGAACTAGTGATTAACCGATGAGGATTTGCGACCGTCATCTGCTTGCCGATTAGATGAGTGCACAATCAGGCGATTGTGAGTGCCGGTGTCAGATAGTCACAACCAGAAGGAGTAGTATGCTCAATAATGCATAGACTAGGGTTAATTTTACAGTACAGGCAGGTTGGTTGGTTGCCGTCAAGGGCATGTCACTGTTTACCATCCAATTCCTTTGTCTTCTCTGGGATGGTGAGAGATGTGAAATACCCGATAGAACAATAGACTAGGTGTTCAAGTGACGTCAAATACAAACAAGTTTGATCAAATAGTGTTCCAAGTTACCATCGGCGCGAACCGATGTTCAAACAGTTCTACCGATGGTCAACCGATAGCTTAAAATCGGCCGATGTCAGATGCGATTGCCAAAAATCGGTTAATCACTAATTGGAACGAGCTCCTCGATGGGTTCCAATGAGGTCGCGTAAGGTTGTATTGATTTCAAAAAAAATATTGTTGTTCAACTCCTGAGCTTCAAAACTGCGTGGGCGGTTTCGGCCGTTTGGTTAGGTAAAGGGCGGTGGCGATGAAATAAATAGCACCATTAGTAACTATTTGAGAACGTCCACAGCTGCATATATAACAATTTTTTTTTCAATTGCGCTGCCCATTCACACCCTCCGCATACCCAGCATCAACGCGTGATAATATCGGTACGCTTATCAATCCATTGATCGAACATCACCGATGACTCATCAAAAACTGCAGTTCACACGATCATTTGACATGAAAGGCATGTCCACAAACATTCAGTTTAAACAATATGTATTCCTGATAATCGGGGAAACGAACATGTCGTATATCAACATTAAAACACCCAACTGCTGTAAATCACATTTTTCTTACCCCTAATGCATTCCCGATGTGCATTCATGCATTTCACACTTGAAAAAGTGGGCGTAGCTAAAGATATTTTACCTGAGTCACGCTAAGATCTCAAGCATTGTATTTATTTATTTATTTTTTGGTGTTTAAGGTGACATATTTCCACACAATGGCTAATCATGACCACGACAGTTTTATGCGTGGAGGAAGCCGGAGTACCCGGAGAGAACCACTGAGCAACGGCTAGCAGCTGTCAGCTTTCCAACATACTAACTCCACACAAGCAGGGTACGCTCTGGTTGAAGACAGGTTCACCATCGACGTGCAGTTCGCCTTAGTACCCAACGTCACCGTGCCCTCACTCGGCCAGTGGGGGTGAAGTGTCTTGCCCAGTGACACAACGCGGTTGCCGCAGGCGGGATTCGAACCGAGGACCTCTCGGCTTGCAGCCTGCATCTCTACTTACTACGCCACCGCGACCCCAAGCACTGTATGACGTATGCACCTGTGATCAACATCGAATGAGTCGAAACTCAATGGAGGTTCCAAATATGGGCCAAATGTTGAAGTTCATACATGTATGTTTACACTCAAAAATGTGGGCGGGTTCGAAACAATCCATTTCTGATTTCTTTATAGAACACTTGAATGCTGTGCACAGAGGTTAGTTTTGGTATCTTGAAAACTGTTATCTGATTCCTGTGTGAAAATCGTTAAACGATGTTTACTAAAATCCATTTCTGCTTTCATTAAAGATACTTTGCTCCCAAAAATTAGTCTCCATAAATTCACTTTTTATATTATTTAGCTCTGATGCGTTCGTCATTTTCACACAGACTCGAATTTAATTGGTCTATCTAGTGTTTGCATTCTTGTATGTACATGGGACAATAAAAAAGTGGAATGGTCTGCAGTTTCGCGTTAGCCACATTTGCATAAGAAACTATCAATAACAATGTTGGTATAAAAGTCGTTATGAAGATTGCAAACAATGGACGTTGGTGGTCGTTTGAGTTTAATGATTTGAAGAATGATTGTGGAAGTAAGCGGGCATACGTTGTATAAATAAAATCTTAGGGGGAGGTAGACAATGTCATTTAACGGTATAAAAACTCGTACATTAGGGCTAAACAGTCAAAAATCGGTTTCTCAGACCCTGTCGTATAGTCCTTTTGACTGCCGCATATTCTCTCTTTGTAACCAATACAAACTTTAAAAAATAAAAATTAACTGGTTTATGTCTGATATTTAACCCAATTTAATAAAATTGCTAAATGTGTCCTTTGAGTGCAACGAGGCTTTGCAATGCTTTAGCACTTCAAAGCCTACCCACACTCAAGGGACGGAATACACCACTACGCATGCTATTCTGTAGATTATGAGGCCTAAAACACAGAACACATCTAGAACATGAACTTTTGATGGAAATAATTACAAAAATAAAAAATAAAACAAAAGACGACCCGCCCATATGTAATTTTACAAAAACATTGCACGCGAAACAGATCTACTTTGCGGGTCCTTACAATAATTGTATTACGGATTTCAATAACAGGACATGAATGGAATACACGATGCTGTTTTCATTTGTGCTTCTTGATTATTTAGTTATTGGTACGAAACGCCATATTAACATCTTAGGCTATATCGTGGCGAGTTTGTATTTGATGCGGCATTGATTTCGCAGTATTTGTTAAGAAAGTCTCGACCCAAATGGTTGATGTGTGCAGCGATGGGATCGCACAAAATACCGTTTTTGTAATCGGTATACAGGATTTTGACAGCCCGTCGCGAGAGGTGGTCATCTTGTGTCAATATGCGGCCCTAATTAAGAGCAAAATGTTAGAAGACATAAGTCTGTCTTCTACGTTGTTGCTTCAAAAATTGAAAAATAATATAAAAAACGAATTTTGATTTTTTTGTGAAAAGCAAAGCCTTATACTTTTGCCGTTATGTTTATTTAGTTTAAAGAATTTGTTCACCAGATGGACATAGAGTACAAGAGAAATACACATGCCACATTATACTGAACATGAAATTGGATTCAGCAAGGGGCACTATGCCTTTGTCACGTTACGTAATGGATTAAAGATATAGAGCTCTCATGGCATCTGGGTGTACGTTTGTGTATTGTACGCCCGTTCCTTGACATACCCATCTATTATAGCAACACTAAGCCACGTGGAAATAAAATTTGTTCCGCACACAAGTGCAGATAGGAAATCGTTGACGAACTATTTTTAACATAAAGCGAAATTACACTGGAATTCTCTACAAATCGTACACTGCAATTACAATTTGAATCGCTAGCGAAAAGACTGTCCCTTGAGTTCCAATGTATTCTATGTGCCAGTAGGCACATAGAACACATTGGAACTCAGGGGACGAAACAGTAACATGGGTTCCCCTCGCAAATTTGGTTGGCGATAAAATGTGTTCTTTTTGTTGGTAGTTGTCAAATGAATTGCTGACTGCCCTTCTAATAGTTCTTTTTATAAATGTGAATGCGTGTAATAAGCACAGAACGACACGCGCGTCCTCTCGCTTTATCCTTCCGCACTGGCACTGGTGCCATATCGATTAACCCATTCAGTCGCGTGTGTCGTTCTGTGTATATCCTAAGTTGCACAGAAGTCGTTTCCTACAAAGCTTTCATGCAGATGTGTGTCTCTTTGGCTGGTTCCGGTTGCTGCAAATAATTGCAGAGTTGGTTGGGTGGGAAGTATGGGGTCTGGCAATCCACTCGCGGTATAGGGTACTACATGCTTATAAAAAGTCACATACGTTTATCTCGATCTGTTGCAGACGATTCTTTTTCACCTGTTCTTTTTGAATCTTTTTCACCCTTGGCACCTTTACGAGGCTGAAAAGAGAAGCAATACCATTTATGGCACATCTCCCTATACCGCGGATAATATTATTTATTTATTTATTTATTTATTTATTTATTGTTGTTTAAGGTCATATACTTCTGCACAATGGCTAATCATGACCACAACATGGAGATAAAGCAAGGTCAGGCAATCGTTTATACCCCATGTTGCCTATTTTAGAGGACTTGCACCCCAAGCATTAGTGACTGGGTACTATTTTACCAGTGAAACAGAGCTTGTTTACCACAGTAAACAAGCACTGCTTCACTTCCCGGGGTTCCCACGGGGGTACCGCGGATAATTTGTTAACAACAGTAAGTAGTGTGATTATGCGGATTTTGGAATACACCCTGGTCAAGAGATTAGATTCTATGAAAAAAATAATTTATTTATTGGTAGATCTCTTTTAAATTACTATGATCACAAACAGGTCGCATATTAGATCGAGATCCAATACTACGAAACTTGTATTTTTCACATTTGTACTTTCTGTTTGTGGAAATAACTAATTGAAATGGGCGATAAGCATTTTCAAAGAACATATCTTTTGAAATGCTAATGATTCATTTCCATTATCTATATTCACTTGAAGAAAATACAATTTGGGAAAATACGACATAAAAGTTTTATAGTATTGGTCTATGGTGAGGATACGATTATTATCTGATAGCAACGCATTTAAACCAGTGGCTCTGGATATCATGAATAAAATATCTGAACATTAAGGTTGAATGAACACAAAGAGCATCTGAGATTGAGTTTCATCTTCAACAGGCCACATTCGGTCCAGGCTAAATAAATAAATAAAAAAAAAAAAAAAAAAAAAAAAAAAAAATGGCATATGAGATTGAGTTTCATCTTCGATGGGTCACATTCAGTCAAGTATAAGTAAACAAAAGCAAACAACAAAGGCAGCCGAGATTGAGTTTCGCAGGCCGCATTCAATAAAGGCTGACTCAATAAAACAAATAAAAATAGCATCAGAGATTGAAATTAAGTTTCTACTTCAACAGGAGATGTCAAGGCAACAGACACTGGGGCAGTTTTGTCAGTTGTATTCGATATTAAAATAAATGATTTGATATGTCCATCGAAAACGTTGTTTTAAGTTTGTCTTGTAGCAACTGGCAATTTTCCCCGGACTTTCGTCCAAAGTGGATAATGGTGCATATAAAAAACAAAAAACAAAAAACTAAATGTGTCAGAAAAGTTGGGAATTTTGTTTAAACGAAATAGCGGTTCAGAACGAGTATTACATTTTTATTGCTTGCTCATAATTCGGGGTGAATGCTTCTCCAAAATTTAGTTTAAACATTATTTTATTTCCATAGTTATTTAATTACATTATTTAACTCTTTCAACACGAGAGGCCGCTTTTCCGGTCCAGGAACACGATACGTCATAATTTTATTAAGTAGGATGGCTACTAAGTGGACGTGTGTGGTAGAACAATTAATATTTTCAATGTGCAGCCCGAAGGCTGCATGTTGAAAATATTCATTGCTCTACCCAGAAATATTGGATATTGACTCTTCCAATTTCTGCCATTTCGCTGGCATGGAAGATACCACCAGTGTTCAAAAGGTTCATGAAACTGAAACTGAAACTATATTACGAATAAAGATATAACTAGAGAAAATGGATTCAACAGGAAGCATAAAACTTATGTAAGCTGTCTCCAGAAACACATCAAACACACACGTGAATATATTTATGGTGAGTAAGGCGTATAATGTTCCAATATAAACATAGCTTAAAGTAGATATGAGAGAAATATATCTGATACATAACAGAGGAAATAAATGGGAAAGGGAAAAGAACAAGATGAGATTGAAGAAGAAGTGAAGTAATAATACGAGTGCCCACATTTGACCAGGCAGGAAAGTCACCACGATGAGAGGGGTATGCACATCCCAGCCATCTTTTTCAGTTCTAATTCTGTCATGCAAAGATGCACTCTTTCACGCGCGCAGGTTGATGCGCATAAACATGCACATCCACATGCGCGCACGAGCATGCATACTTACGTGCACAGCACCAGGATAACTTGCATCCTCGAAGCATTTGTTGCCGGTTCCCAATATACCAATAAAATAGGATTCCTTTACCTCTACATAGAGGTGTTGCTACCTCAGAAAACTAGCACTTCTTCCCTTGGCTAGTGTTCGGCACGAGGTTAGTTTTGTGTCAGCTTACTGGCGCTTCTAAGTATAGGGGAATAAAAAAAACACTTTGTCACCGTGATAAATTCTTGCACACTTTTGAATATTGCCTTATTGACCTCGGGAGTATAGTGATTATTCCCGTTTAGGAGAATGTCGATATTTATGTAATACCCCAGTTGGCATAAAGTACCATTTCTTTCTGTGAAGCAGAAAGCAGAGTTGAAAAAATAATGCGCCTCTGTTTCACGCATACCACATCTGCCTGTGTAGAATTAAGCACCCCCTGAAATGTTTCATGACAGTGAAGTTGCTGTTACTGATTGTTATACTACTCAAAGTTTGCTAAGCACCAAGTATATCCAACTACATGTTTTACGCTTTAGTTGAAATATTGTAATGAAAAGTGTATATATTTTTCATTTAATTATATCTTTAATAATTTAAGTACAAAAATTAAAATTTTATTTTTGTTTGACATTATTTTTTAGCTTTTGAATACGATAACCATGGAAAATGGATATTATTGGTAAAAAAACAGAAACTTTTCAATTTGCCAAAAAGTTGGCGGAACGAACTGGTATTGGTTCAATATCGAGTATGAGACCCAGTACTGTTAATTACAGCTTGACAACGCCTTCTCATGCTCCCAATTAGGTTCCTGGTGGTCCTTTGTGGGATGTTGTTCCATTCTTGGACCGGCATGGTACCAAGCTCCTGAACACTTCTTGGCTGGACTGGATGGGCTGAAATTGCAAGCTGCAACTCATTCCAGACATGTTCGATTGAATTGAGGTCAGGGGATCTTGCTGGCCAGTCCATACGCTCAATCCCCTCCCTCTGTCGGTACTCTCAGACAGCATGGGCAACATTAGGACGGGCATTATCGTCCATCAGAATGAATCCTCTGCACCTGCATTCAACCTGACGTGGACATCCAGGATCTGATCAATATACCGCTGTGCAATCAATGTACCACGTTCAAGGACACAGAACTCTGTACGTCCATCCCTGCTGATGCCGCCAAGACCGGCATTGACCCTCCATTGTTGGCTGCGTGGAATCGCTCGCCTGGTCTTCTCCATCCCCTAGAACGCCTATCTGTGTGGTCTAGGCAGTACCTTGACCCATCTATAAAAAGGACAGGTCGCCAATTTTCTCTGGTCCATCCAACGTGGTCCATGGCCCATTCATATCGTGCCCGGTGGTGGTTCTGGGACAGCAGAATGCGAATATATGGTTTTCTCGATCGGAGACCACATTCGTGCAACCTTGCCGGGATAGTCTGCATCGAAATATTTACCCCGGATGCATTCTAAGGTCACTGCGAAGCTGAGTTGCTGTGGCAAAGCGATTCCTACGGGCCTGAATGGTCACAAACCGGTCCTCAGCTGCTGCAGATGTTGCCCTGTCTCTGTCACCACCATGCCGTCTTACTATGATGGCAAATCGTTGGCATGCATGCCACAGGCAAATCATTCTAAGCTAATGGAAGGCAGCTTGGCTCTAGTCATTCCGTCATCAGCAGACTTGTCCGAAAGAATCCACAAACCAACGATTTTAAGGCCCGACCAAGGCCTGGACTACCCCGAAAGGCCGTTCCTCAGAATGATCGGAATCTGGCACGCCTCGTTAGGCGTGCAACATTTGCTTCAAGTGGGGATTTGAAACGCCTTTGGCTCCCCAACAGGCTTTTGTGCAAAGAAACCGTAACTACGCACTGGGCATGAGATCCAGAAGGGTCACCAAGTTTCCAGCTCTGTTCGATCAGCATTGAAGACGACGTTTGGAGTTGTGTTTGACACGACAACATTGGACTCTCAGGACATGGAGGCTAGTAAATTGGTCAAACGAGAGTAGGTTACTGCTTCACGTCACAGATGGTCGCATGAGAGTGTAGAGGCATAGAAATAATGCTTACGTGCCCAGGAACATCAGTCCTACTGTTTGTTATGGTGGAGGATCAGTAATGATATGGGGATGCCTCTCATGATTGCAGAATTGTTATGGTGGTTGTACGTGGGATTCTCAATGGTCATCAGTACACCCGGGACATTCTCAATGCGGTTGTCATGCTATTTTTTGACAAGCACCCCTTATCTACTCGCCCTGTATTCATGGACGACAATGCAAGGTCACTTCCTTCCTATACTGTGAGAGCATTCTTTCAGAACAGCTGTATTACAATACTACCTTGGCCTGCAATGAGCCCCGACTTGAAACCCTTAGAGCACATCTGGGACTCGCTTGGTCGTCGTGGGCAAGCAAGGGATCGAATGTACATTATTTGGAAGCTGCATTGCATGAAGAGTGGCAGCAGTTGCCTCTGGACCGTATCAGAAGGCTCACTGGCTGCATTAGGAGAGTTCAGGCTGTCATCATTATTATCAAGTTATTTGGTTATCGAAGGGTTTGTCTCCGTTAGCCGGTCAATCAGTTAGTTAATTATTATTATTATTATTATTATTATTATTATTATTATTCATTAGGGTTTAACTACACAACAGCCAGGGTCATGTCGGTGACAGTTTTACGGGTGGAGGAATCCTGAGTACCCGGAGAGAACCACCGAGCAACGACGGGCAGCTGTCAGCTCTCCAACATCGTAACTCTGAACTCTGCACCGCGGCACAGGCAGGGTTAGATTGGTTGAAGACAGGCGCACCATCGACGTGCAGTACGCCTTAGTACACAGCGTCATCGTGCCCCCAGGTAGGCAATCGGGGTGAAGTGCCTTGCACAAGGACACAACGCGGGAGTCCGAATGAGTCGCTGAAATGGTCACCCATCCAACTACCAACCGCGTCGACGTTGCTTAACTTCGGTGAGCTGACAAGAACGGGTTACCGCGACGTCACCGCGCCCCAGTTAGTTAATTAGGTGACGAGTTTAATACTCCAACTTTTGTGAAATTAACTATCGTCGGAATTCCTTTTATGTACAGCCTGTTAGCAAATTTGGGGAAAACAATAGCAACCGGCTGAATGGGAAGATCCCGGCACAGCAACCGTTTATTTGAATGACCGGCTGCCTCTGTGACAGAAGTCCACGTAGCAAATCTAGCCTCGTTAGAAGTACACAATTACATCATATCCAGCAGAGACTGCAGAGTAAATGGATAACTAAGACTGCAATCCAGGCGACAAATATGTCTACACTGGAACAATTTATGGGTGGGCGTAACAATCCTTAGCCCTGGTTTACGTGATTTTCTGTGTTGACACGTGATATTTACTCGTCTGCAAAGCAAGGGTATTGTCAACTGACTGCAATTTATGAGGGAAATATGCCCTTCACTTAAATAATGTCCCCGACTTATTTGGTTCGGTCTGTTTGTAGGTACATGTAATCAAGTGCTTTCTTGCCATTGAGTTGTATGTCGCGTTATGTTCTTTTTTGATGACTCTCTATCATCAGATGCTGCATATATCTACGATATCGTGTGGCTTTATGCTACGTAGCATCACCAGAAGTTTCTGTCACTATTCTTTATTTATTTATTCATCTATTGGTATTTAAAGATATTTTCGTGTCGGACAGTTTTATGGGTGGAAGAAGCGCCTAGTAAACTTGTGATCAAAAATAACCTTAGCAGGTGTTACATAACGCAACAGACGTACTCTCTGCTTTTATCTGTAACCCTCGTCCTGTGGAAACGGCAACTAAAAGAGTACATTCAACCCCCCAATAGGAGTCCCTTGTCAGTAATATCGAAGAACACTTACTGAGCGCTGGTGGTGAAGCATTTCATTATTCACTGTAGGCTACGTCCATAGGGAGTAATGACATGCATCACTGCTGGTACTCAGTAGGTGTTCCAAGCACAGTAAAGATGCGAGACGTGTCTGTAGGCGCATCCATAGAACACCACCAACATGATGCCCTCCGAATTCGCTGGCCGACATGGACGCCCAGTTCACACAGATTTATCCCTTCATCGCTCTCCGAACGACATCGAGTGCTTGATGGGAACTGGCACCGAGTAATGGAGTGGCCACTTAGTGCAGCTATACTAGCGGAAAAAAGAAACTATGCATCGGTAAACTGTGCCAAGGAACGATAAGTTGAGAACATACTGTACCAAATAGTTTCCAGACAGTTTAATGAGAATCCAATCAATATGTGATTAAGTGGTAAATTGTCACACCGTTAACAAAGGCGTCGTTATGACGTTACGAACAAACGGTGTCTGAGAAACAAGTTCAGAGTCAATACCGGGTATGTCCACCGTCAGCATCGATACATGCCGGACATCGGCGCCTCATGGATTGAATAAGGTGACGAAAGAGCTCTTGGAGGATGTCACCCCACGCCTGGATCAACGTTCCTGATAACCCATCCAGCGTCACGGGCCTTTGTGGAAGATTACGTACGCGACGTTGCAATTCGTCCTTGGCATGTTCAGTGGTCGAGAAACTGCCGGCCACGGTAACACGTCAACATCTTCCGTTGTCAAAAAATCCGCCACAACACGAACAACGTGCGGTGAGCGTTATCGTTCTGAAGAGTGATATCTTGCGGTTGCAGGAAGGGATAACCTGAGCCTGCAGGATCTCGGTAGCGGATTCGGGTCAGATTGCCTTCAATGACCGAAATCAGCGGTGATGCCACTCCACACCACAAAACTACCTTCACAAAACGGACGTCACTGAATAGCACAGCAGTCAAGGTATCGTTCTTCTGTGCGACGGTAAACTCTTGAACGTCCGCCACTACTGTCCAAGTGGAATTATGACTCATGTGTGAATAGGATACGGGCCCAGTCTCTGAAGAGGATATGCAGACTGCACCAGTCCCGAGGAGCCACTCGATGGCGTTGTTGGAGAACAGGCCAGATAGCCGGACGTCGTGGGCAGATGTTCACCTCGCTCAGTCGATTCCGTACAGTTCTCGGACTGATTCTCCTCAACGCACAGATACTTCTGGAAGTCAAGGTCGCATCTGTAATCGGTTCCGGAGGTGGCTACCACGTATGTACGTGTCCTGACGTATTGACGTCACACGTGGACGTCCTGATCGAGGACGATCTCTGTTGTTGCCGAACTGCTGAAATCATCTCCAGAGGTTGTGAATTGTGTTTCGGTGGACGCCAAACTGGATAGCAACACCTTTATGACTCCTTCCAGACGGTATCATTCCGATGGCGCGAAGTCGATCATTTTCGTCAAGTCTAGGCCTAGCGTTCGGGAAACTTTCGTGTGAAGAAAACTATTTTTCTGATTATCTGGCGTCAGAATATTGGCCCGACAGTGAAAAAGTTGCAAATATTTATCGCTCCAGATTTCCACTCGCAAAAAAGTGCTATCACAATCATCCCCGAAAACGAGAAATCATCCAATTGAGAAAGACATTCGTCCATCACGACTTCCAAAGGGTGTTCACATGATCCTCACGAGGAGTTTTATACCGAAGTACTATACTAGAATTTTTCCATATGCATAGTTTCTTCTTTCCGCCGCTGGTATAGTTTCGTACCAGAGTATCAATCCCTAACCACCAATCTCCCACAGGCTTTTGTGCTGGAAAACTCCCTGCAAATGCATCTTTATAATGAAAACATTCGAGCCCCAGTCCCAGCTTAGCGTCACATACTTTTTTGCCTTACCATTTGGCCACAGTCTGTTTGCAACTACACTTCCTTCCAGGAGGTGACAGGTAGACAGCCAATCTGGCTATGCCACCCCCTACAGTATACTATTTACTGAACTTATGACATATATATGTATTTGTAATCATGATTTATGTACACTGTGAATCTGAATTTGGAAGCCGGAGTACCCGGAGAGAACCCCCGAGGAACGGTTACGGCGACACATCCAAACTCCACACAACCAGGGTTAGTATTGGCCGAAGACATGTGCACCATTGACGCGGAGTACGCCTAGGTACACAATGCCGCCGTGCCCTCACGCGGGAAATCGGTATGAAGTGCCTTGCCCAAGGACACAACGCAGTTACCCATGGCGGGGATGGAACCATGGACCTTTCGGTTTGAAATTGAATGCCGTAACCACTGAGCCAGAGCGCTCCCTTCTGTCATCATATCAGCAGCAATATGTCAATCAATTCTCCTGCATATTTAATTACCGTAGAGCGAGAATGTAATATATAAATGTGTTCAATAATTAATTCCTAGCAATACTCGTGATATGAATCTAACTATGAATTCATGCCATCGACCAGTAAATAATCACCTTCTTTGTGACTAAGATTATATATATTCTCCAGGGAAGCTATAAACGCTGACTTGAAGCAGCCTAATAATTACACTGTTTCACTACAGTAACAGACACAAGTAAAAAAATATGGAGAAGAAAAATGAGGGTACATTTTCCTACTGGTAACACCCAATCTGATTCCTCGGGACACTCACAAAAGAAATTTTCATCGTTTGAATGAACCAGTGAAGCTCGTTCCTCCGAAAATCATCTGGAGGAATTTGAAAGTTAGCATAGCTACAGTACGGCCGCCGTGGACTGCTCACATTCCACGGGCGGGCAATAAAACCACGAATGTAATAATATTAGATTCCAAACACTAACTTAGAAATAATCATGAAAAACTTAATTGATGAAACACGGGTTCAACCCTGTGCTTCGTTAATTAAAATTTTGCGGACGATGCTTTTTATTACTTGGTATACACATGTGTGGACATCACTGCCCACGCGGGGATTACGACCAGTCCACGGCGACTGTACTGTATTCGCCTTTATCAAAACAGGTTTTCTCCACTTCAATAGTTGCATTTTTCAGTTAGATTGGTGTATGGTCATTTTAGCAACTACGGCTGCATTTATGACCACAACACAAATATTAAGTTAACATTTTGAACCCGAGAGGCCGTTTTTTCGTCCAGGAACCTGATACGTCATAATTTCATTAAATAGAATGGATGCTAAGTGCATGTGTATGGTAGACCAGTGAATATTTTAAACGTGCAGCCCCAAGGCTGCACGTTGATAATATTAATTGGTCTAGCCTAAATAATGAATATGGACTCTTCCAGTTGCTGCCATTTAACTGATATGGACGGTACCTCGAGGGTTCAAAGGGTTAAGTTAAGAAAATCGTTTTCAACGCTTTACCCAACATAACAGCCAATCCCGACTAGCGCTATTCTCAGAAACCGCCAATTAATTTTCATTATTTTTTCATTTTTTGTCTCAAAAACATAGGTTATGACCCCTGGTTCGAACGAGCTCGTCCAGCTCGTTCCAATGAGGGGTCATAACCTATGTTTTTGAGACAAAAAATAAAATCAATTAGTTATTCAAGAATTTTGTTTGCAAGGGTCGTCTGCTTTTCGTGTTAGGTAAAGGGTTAAGTCAGACCTCCACTTCAGAGGACTTTCACTGGCTATCCGATCCTATTTTACCAGCAAAACGCAACTTGTTTAACCCTTTACCCAACTAATCGGCGACACATTCCGCCTTATTTACACACTAAACTCGCCAAGTTCGTTCCATTGAGATGTCAAATGATTGGGTTTTTTTAAAATAATTCGAAAATGTTCAAAAATAAATAATTAGAATAAGAAATTTTGATATCGTGTGCCTTTGGTGAAGGGTTGACAGATACGTCAACCCCTTGAACTCTAGTGGTATCTTCCATGCCAGTTCAGTGGCTGCAATTTGAAGAGTCCATATTTGTTATTTGGGGTAGACAAATCAATAATCAAACCAATCAAAATCAATCAGCCTCGGGGCTGCACGTTGAAAATATTGATTGGTCTACCCCACACATTTACTGAACAACCATCCAACATAAGGAGGTTATGGAGTATCATGTTCCTGGCCGCAAAAGCGGTTGCTCGGGTTGAAAGGGTTAAGACATGTATGTAGTCAAGTTTGTAGTGTCGTGAAAAAAGTGACATAATTTTATATCTCTCACTCTCTCGGTCTTTCTCATTTCCTTTCTGTTTTCTTTCACAGTTTCTGTCTCTATGTTTGTCGAGTCTATGCAGATTAAAAGCAAGCCCCTGCTTCCATGATATTTGACATAAAACCATACAACCGATCAAGACGCGACGAGTAATATAAAAAAACGAGTTGAATAGAAGTAGTTGACTGTGAAATGGAAAATCGAATACTTAACACATATTTTACTGCACATATGCTTTCTCTTAACATACGGAAATGTTTATAAACTACCACACGAAGAAGTTCAATAAAAACATGCACTGTCATGTTGATGAATGGAGTTTGTAGCCTGAATTGTGCTATTATTAAAGAAATCAAGTCTGAACAGTATGGCTCTACACTAACTCCCAGATTAGACGAACATAACTGGTCACCTCTGTTTTGAATAAAAACGAAACGAGGTTTGTGTTCATATAATCAACTACAGTTATATGGTCGCAAAGGCGGGTTCATTCTCGATCGAATTGCAATAGGATTGGTATCTGATAGCGACAAGGACGTTTGCACCTGGAGGTCCTCTGGCTGAACCATTAATTGGGTGTTCCCTTCTCTTTTACAGTATGCGGATAATATTGCAGACTGGGGATGTTTTTTTTTTTTTTTTGATTAATCTTCTCTCAGCGTACTGTGCAAAGAGCTGGAATTTTCAACTGATAACTTTCAGTTACTTTAGAGCTGAACCATTTGGGGCCGAATATATTCTCAGTGTGTCACTTATTTTCTTTTCGCACTGTAGTCTTTTGTCATAGCTGTTGTCATGTGTGTGTGCATTTTAATAGCAAACTGAATTTATTACACCCAAGGGGTCTTCAGGACTGACTATTACAATGCTTTTCAATATACCAATACAATTTTGCTATTGATGAATAGAATTTAATTTATTACCATATATTGACACTTCGCCAGTATTGCTTAATTTTTTACTTCAATAAACTATTTAGAAAATAGAGTGCCTATAAATAAAAGTCATTGTAAATTAAATTCACTTTTTCTTTGAGGTCCATTCTGGGGTATTATTAGAAGTTTTACAACACGATGGCCATTAGCAGTGAGAGGTATTCCGATACATCATCTCGAACCGGTATCAATCCATATCGTGAGCGATATCAATAGGTTTTAGAAAAAACGGTACATTGCCGGTGCCGCCTGGTGTGTATCGTTGCCGAGCTCAGGCCTGTCGCTGTGATGCGAACAATCATATTATTGCACGACTGTGCTGTTATTTTCATAAAATACTCGCCTTTTCTGCAAAACCGAAGCGAAGCGAACAACAAATGTTTTTGTATTGTCGTTGAACAATACGGATCACGAGCGCGGACTATTTAACTATTTCTTTTTTTTTACATTTTGGTTACTTTGACAATAATTTGTGTTTTTAATATTTCTTTAGTACACTGTAGGCGTGCAATAAATACAGAACAGCATACCCGTTCGAACTGTCTATTATTTACCGCTCGAGATCGATCGATATCCCTCCACCAAAATCGATTAATATTTTTTTGTAAACGGTAGGCGTGCAATAAATACAGAACATCATACGCGTTCGAACTGTCATTTTTACCGAACTCGATCGACTTGGGCGGTAGGATAATAATATTGAACTCGAAACCATCGGCTTCTCGTTCAATATTATCCTTCCGCCCAAATCGATCTAGTGCGATAGAAAAATGCTAGTTCGAACGCGAATGCCGTTCTGTCTGTGTCTCCCTCTATAGCCAGTCTGATTTGAAAATAATGAGAACGAATAATATCCATCTTGAAAATGTAAAAGACGTGTTCGCACAATAAATCTATTGGAAAATTGGAAATATAGCAAGTTTTTCTAACCCATTAAGCTCCAGATAATTTTCCGATTTTTTTTTCTACACACCACAACTTGGGTGTCCAGCCACTTAGCAGTGATTTCAAGTCAAGTCTTGGTTGCCTCTAGCGGCAGCGAAGTATTGATTAGAAACCCCATTCAAGGTAATTTGACTCTTGTCCACGGGATCTTTTCTTGATTTTATGACCATGTTCCTGTTGTGAAATCGTAAAGTTTGTTAAAGCCGGTTAAAGGACTTTGGCGGCTAACCGTTCCTAATGGATGGTTTTAAGGAAAAATCCGCATTTATTTATTTACTGGTGTTTTAGGTCACATATTTTTGCCAAATGACTAATCGTGGCCGCAACATGGATATAGAGTCAAGTCCAGCAAATCGTTTATACGCTCCTCGCCCATTTTAGTGGACTTTCCCACTAGGCATTGGTTATCTGGCCCGTTTTTTTTCCAGTAAAGCAGAGCATGTTTACTACAATAAACAAGCACTACTTCACCACATGCGGTTACCACGAGGAGGAAAAGTTTCCCATAATAAAGGACCGGCTGTTACACAACTATCGGGACAGTCGTCCTCTTGAGCCATTTTCCCCGTGTCTGCGGTACTCACTCTTCTATCATTTTCCTAACAATAGACCCGTCGAGCGTCGAACCATAAGTGATGGTTATTTTATTAGTGCGCGCAGATACATCAGAATAAGGAAATAAATTCATTTAATTTTCAAATGATGATATTATATAAGAAAGTGTGAAAAATTAAATAGAATGGCACAATGTAGTCGCAAAATGTCTGTTAAATTTCACAGATAGGTCAAATAAAAACAAGCAGTTGGCAGTGTACATCTGGAAGAGAAATTTTTGGAACACCATTGGAGTATGTAAGCTGTTTATAACACAGTTAAAACTAGAAGTCTTGTCATGAACTGCGCGCTTATCTAGCCTTTATTGCAGGTAGGAATTGCGCGCAACTGCCATATCGAATGACATCCAAAGCACGGCTGGTTCTCCTGGTTTCTCATAGCAAACACAGGCAATGTTTCTGTCAATGGACCTCCGGGTTACCCGGAGGTCCATTGGCTGAAACAATGCCTCTACGCAGACCATATGTAGAGAATTTGATAGCTTTACTATGGTCATAACGCGTAGATTAACGCGCAGATAGACGTGCTATTTGTGCGCATTTTCATGACAGGACTTCTAGTTTTAACTGTATGTCAAAAATAACAACCTAAAAGGTAACTGCTGATTAAGTAATCAAAACATGTGATTTGGGTCAAAATATACCTGCACACTGTCCCACACAGCTCTCTCTATAAACAGGCATGGGTTTCTAAAATGACAGTTTACTGGATATCCAAATGAGTATCTGTTTGAGACTCATAACATATACTTTGTGACTTTTGTATCAGGGACCTAGAAAGTATTTAGAACCTGAAGGCACGGTCACTGAAGGGCGCCTTCACACTGATACATATCAATGGTAGCATTGGTACCTTGGTTAGATCAGAATAAAGAACACGCAACCACTGATTGGTGTTAACGAATCTCTAGGTTGAGACAAGCCCACAGGGTTTGCTCTATATTTAATAAATACATAATTTGTATACGCTTTTCATCTTTGGAAAACCGCGCTGCTGGAGAGGTGTTAATGCCACTTTTTTGACGTCAAACACGCCATCTGTTGCAAAATAATCTGGTCATTTCGTTTGCGTCTCTCCCCGCTGTCATTCAGCATTCTTTTTTCCAATGGTAGAAGCAGTAGAGGGATGGATCGGTCCAGGACTCTAGACTGACCGGATGAAAAGCTGGAGGGAGATGGGAAGTAGTAGGTGAGGAGATCGGGCCAAATCGGGGATCTGGTGGGAACTCCACGTGGGACCGAGGAAGGAAAGTAGTAGGAGAGGGATGAATCGGCCCAGATTGGCTAGTCGGAAAGGTGGAGGGAGACGATAAGTAGTAGATGTGCATATCGTGCTAATTCTGGGGACCTAGTGGGGAAACTGGCGTGGAAACGGGGAAGGGAAGGAGTAGGAGAGGGATGAAACTGGTCGGATTCCTGGAGAATCCTCCTTTCTGCCCAATAATAAGAGTGTCCCTTGTATAAGAGTAACTTCATTGGCTCGCATTTCCAAACATCCTCGGTTGCTTTCTATTTATCCAGTACGGATTCCTTCGGAACCCTCTGCTCTGCTTCTCATCTATACTCTCCCAAAAAAGAAAGTGTGCATGCTAAAAAATAACTCTATAAAAAGATATATATCATTTTCAATCATAAAAATTTTATTCAGTCACAGATGAATCAATTTGTGATCAACACGAGAAATTTCATTACGCTACGACGAATACTCTTGGTGCCATGGAGAGTCAAAGACACTAAGGGTCAAACACAAAAGTCACACACTCAATATCTGGCATGACCTCCGTCTGCATCGACTACTGCTGTGCATCTACGCCTCATGGAAGCGAACAAGTTAGCATGGAAGTGTTATGGGATGTTGTTCCATATTCTGATAAGCTGTCTTTGGAGTTCCACAAGCGTTGACGGTGCATGGGGAAGCCGGCGTAGCTGACGTTTCATTTCGTCCCATACGTGCTCAATGGGTGAGATATCGGGCGAATTTGCGGGCCAGGGAAGAACATCCACTTGTTGTTGCTGCAGATACTGTTGAACAACACGAACTGCGTGGGGTCGGGCGATGTCCTGCTGTAGAATGACGCCGGGGCCGTGACGTTGCAGAAATGGGACAACAACAGGTGGAAGCACTTCATCACGATATCTGGATGCATTGAGATTGCCATCAATAATGACCAGCTCAGTTCTGTTACGGGCAGTGATGCCACCCCACACCATGAGAGACCCTCCCCCATAACGGTTTCGCTCCACGACACGTGGATCTGCGTAGCGTTCGTTTCGACGTCTGTACACTCTCTGGCGGCCATCTGATGATGAAAGATGGAAACTACATTTATCTGTGAATAAAACACGTCGCCACCAGTGTAAGGGATGCCTGAGATGTTGTCTACACCACTGCAGTCGAGCACGACGATGACGTAACGTCAAAATCGGACGAATTGCAGGTCTTCGAGGACGTAAGCCGTATTCTCTCAGCCGGTTGATTACTGTTTGAGGATGTATCCGTCTCAGGTTAGGGATGTTCCTGGCTGTCGTCGTTGCCGTTTGTTGCCGGTTCCGGAGATGGACGACACGGATATACCGATCTTGTGCAGGAGTGGTAACTCGGGGTCTCCCGGAGCGGGGTCGGTCTCGAACGTCATCATGTTGTGCATGTCGATGGACTAGCCTATCTACAGTGTTACGGTGGCAGTTCAAATGCTGGGCAACCTCTCTGTGTATTCTGCCAGCTCTAATCATACCCAGGACAAGGAGACGTTGATTCATTGTCAATCTTGGCATGCTAATGTGGAGTCGTTTTGACAGCAGCGCAAGTTTGAATGTGAACGATAGAAAGGCCTTACTTTAGTGTTTAAATACCCAAGGATTCACACTGCTGCATAAATTTTCAGACTCTCCACGTGCAAAACATGCCTTTTCACAAACGTGCAGCACGTCATTTAACGTTAATGCAATTGTAACGGGGAAAGCTGTTTTTGTGTTCAATATAACATATTCATGAACAGGTTAACACTCTTTACACCTACGAAATTATTTTTTTGGAGTTTGATCAATTTCTGCAATGCACATTTTCTTTTTTGGGCGAGTATATATATCTACAAGTTATGTTATAACTTCTGATTTTCCTAGATATGTCTGTGTGCTAGTACACGATGTGTAACCGTATGTAAACAATGCATTCAGCACATGGATGGCACACGCTGGATGTGCTAATAAGTGTGTGTGTGCAAATGCACAATGTGCACACATCACATACGGCACATGTGTACATAAGGCGAAAAGAAGAGTCTACAGTCATAGTCAGACCGAAGAAGGGATTGCACGAACGTGGGGATCTTGTTTGGTGTAATGTGCTTGCGTGCTGATGCACAATGTGCGCTCATAGCATACGGCACATGGACACATGCTAGACGTGCGGACATGCGCCTGTGTGCGAGTGCCCAGTGTATGCGCATCACATTGAGACATACGGATATTGGCGATACCTATGACGTGGTGATGTACTATTGGAGGATACCTTTTGGAGGATACTTACCGGGGGATATCTATATGAATCTGTTTATGGCTCTCAGTTCCTGTTTGTCCCTGACGACATCTAGGCCAGTACTGCTGACTTAACAATAGATCCATCATTTCTCATATGATCAATTTCAACTGAAGTCACCCAATACTATACTTTTCTACCACCCATGCAACATTGTTCTCTTCGTTACTAATAACATGTAGCACGACTAGAGGCTAGCTAACTGTCTCAGATTGCTCGAACGACTCGAATCTAATCGAACAAAAAAGCCATCGAGTAATTGCTAGAACAAGTGACTCCTTGTACTGCACTACGGCTTACTTCCGGAACAAGGATTCCATATCCACAGACGTTTATCGAAAAGGGCTACTCCTGGTGGGATTCGGTAAGAAGGATACCTATTGGAGGACACTTATCGGGGGATACCTATCTGAAGATAGTTATGGCGTCTGTTCAGGTTCTGGTATCTAGACAACACACGTGGTAAGCCACAGACGACTACTGCTAACTTGTCCAATATCGCCATCGTCTGTCACAGATCTGCTTCTACTGTAGTCAGCCAACTTTATAGTCTTCTACAACCCCTGTAGCTTGGATACATCATGTGTAATTATGGGAAAATGCACAAGGTGCGCACAACACATGCAGCTCCTTGGCACATACGGTGAAAAGGGATTCTGTAGGCATAGTGAGACCATAGAAGGGGTTGCACGAATGCGGGGATTGTGTTTGGTGGGATGTAGTGGTGTGTTAGTTCACAATGTGTACACACTGCATGCAGCACATAGGCTTATGCCAGATGCGCCGATGTGTTAACTGAAACTACACAATGTGTGCACAACACATGCAGCACATAGGCACCTACTACGAAAAAAGGAATTATGTAACCACAGACATACCATAAATAGAGGATATGGAATGAGTGTTTTTCTCATATAATATCTATGAAAAGAGTCTAAGGATTTTCCGTTTTGGCGAGCCCAAACGGAAAGTTCGGACGAGTTTCATAAATATTATATGAGAAAAACACTCATTGCATATTCTATTTATCATATGACACACACACGCACAAATTAGCCACTTAGAATGACTTTTTAACCCATCACCTAACTTGAGTTGCAGACGACACTTGGAAAAAAACATCCTCGTATAACTAAAAATTTTCATTTTTTTGCTTCCAAAACATAGATTATGACCCCCTCATTGGAACGAGCTCGTCGAGCTCGTTCCAATGAGTGGTCATAACCTATGTTTTGGAAGCAAAAAGTGAAAATATAAAAAAAATGAATGGCGTTTTTCTTGTAGGTAAAAGAATAATACAATATAACCCACCCTAAATAGGACAGATGACGTAAATTCTCCCTTCTGAAATTATGCAAATGTGACCCAGTTGTATTTTGTTTAGCCAATCAAATTGTCCAGTTTTGAAATTGACAAATGAAAGCTCCCAACTCTAATTATGCAAATTATGAAAATGTGGCCCAGTTGTATTTTGTTCAGCCAATCAAATGTCTAGTTTTGAAATTGACCAATGAAATTGACGGAAGGCTTTATTTATCACTGATTAATATGAAAACAAAATATCAAATGTTTTAAAGTGAACAAAACAGACGAGTCATATGATAAAAAGAGATTCCCTCAGTGGGATTCCGTAAAAGGTTTTCCATAAGTGGAGTTCTCTAAGTGGGATCCCAAGCACCTATACAGGTAGACTTACCACTGGATTCCCTTCCACCATGTATTGAGCTGTCTGTACTATTTACCTGCCACTGTATTCACCCAATACTGTAGTGTTCAACCCCCTACTGCCGCCATGCGTCATTACTACTGACTTGTAGCTCTACTACAGAATTACTAGCTATCTCTGATCCCCTATCGGCCTCTTCGTCAACCAGTCGATTTATCCAAGACCGTATCAGACTAGGCTAGGATGTCTTGCATATGAGAAACTGCCCGTAACGAGACTTGTCAATGTGCTACTATTATTCTCTAAAATTCCGAACTCAAAGTGTTTTTGGTCATTCGGGGACTGGTGGGGATTACGAACGAAATGGTTTGATGCGCCGAAGGCGCGCAGGGACGATTTGGAGGACAAGCCCCTTTCGACCCTCGTTAGCTGTGTTATTGTTGTAGGATGTCAAGGCGCGGTGGAGCAGGAAACAGAAGGAGGGAGGTGGCTTAACCCCGTCTGGGCTTCTTCCGGCTCTTTTTCTTTGGAGGTGGTTGAGATTGTGATGTGGAAGTCGACGATGTTGAGTTTAGTGTTGAGTTTGGTGACTAGGTTGCGTCTAATTCCTTTTTGAGATTTGCCTTGGATTGTTCCCTGAACTCGTGGGTTTCGGAGGCGATTCGATTTCCCATCTCAACTGCTCGCTTTCCCATCTCTATTATTCTCCGTATTTCTTCGGCGGTGACTGCAGACTTAGGTGGCTGTATTGCTGAGATTGACACACCCGGGCTGTCCGGTAGAGAAGGAAGTGGGGAGTGAGGGGTGGGAGGTGGTGAAAAGGCAACCTCCGGTTCCTCCTCAGTCTCCACCAGACGTTCCTCATCCAACAGTACCGGCTCAGGAGCTGGCAGTTGGTTGGGTGTACTAGTGGGACTAGGGGGGGGGGGGGGACTGGCAGCTGCCTCCAGGACCTCCATCCTCTCGCTCACCTCTTCTTCCTATTCCGGAAGGCCTCCAGGCGCCTGGAATCCCGGCGCTTGGTGGACGGACTCTTCTTCTTGCTCTTCTTCTTTTCAGGGCCAGGTCCAGGCTTCTTCGGGGATTAGTGGGGACTGATGGGGATTAGTAGGGACTGGTGGGGACTATTGGAGGATACCAATGGTATGGCAGGATACTAATGGAGGTTAGTTGTAAAAACATGTGGTTTCTACAAACAGGAGTCTACATCTGCAACTACTTTCCATTTCCCCCCCCCCCCCCTTTCTCCCCGACCATTCTGGACTAATCCATTCCTTTCTTGCTACTTCGCTTCCTTAGTCACATGCGGGGTTCCCCACTAGGTCTACCTGAATTGGCATTCTCCACATCTCCTACTACTTCTCTCCTACATCCACCTTTCCCTCTTCCCAGTCCGGGCTGATCAACCCCTCTCCTACTACTAATGTAATTGGGGTTTTTGTCATAAAGAAATGGTTTAAAAAATTTAAGAGGTGCACATACTGGTCGTGGGTGGAAGTTTCTTGTGATAACTTCAGAAAACTGATCACCGGGTTCGGAGAGGGCTGTGATTTTTCAACAATAATTCTTCAAGCTTCTTCCATTTTTTCCAAAAGTAAATTCAAAAGTTACTGATACCACGAAAGGCCTCTCTCGAGACCAAATCTCGACCCGATTACGAGATGCATACACCTGTGGTTGGAGTTTGCAAAATCGAGATCACACTTGAGAAAAAAAACAGAATAGTATCTCAGATTTAATGTTCGAACATTTCATCAATCATCGATAGGGGACATTCTACCGTATTACCTGTGAAAAGCGGGCAGAAAATTTCAACCGGGGCCCAATACTTTAAAAAGTGTACACAAGTCCCAAATCTAGGCCGCCGGTAATTGCAGGTCTGTAAATAGAATTTATTTATTCATTGGTGTTTAAGGTCACATACTTATGCACAATGGCTTATCGTGACCTTGACAGTTTAACGGGTGAAGGAAGCCGGAGTACCCGGAGAGAACCACCGGGCATCGACGAGCAACTGTCAGCTCCTCAACAATCTAACTCTGTTCAGGCTCCGCTCCAGCAACGTTACAGCGGTTAAGACATGCGCACCATCGACGTACAGTACAATTACGCCTGGCTGCGATGTGACATTCAGTCAAACGTGGAATTATTCGAGGTCGTCGAGCTTACAAATTCCAGCTATGTAGGGGATTTTGGATAGTCTGACCACTGACTCGCACATCTTTCGCACGGTGCAGCTGCTGTCCAATTTCTGAGGCACATTGATGGCGGTTGCGTAATGCTGTGGTCCGGATGAAACGATCCGGGTTAGCAGATGTCGCCCTTGGACGACCTGGCCGACGTCTGTCATCAACATTGTCTGCCTGATGGTAGCGTGACCACAACCTGTATGACCCGTAACGTTGAGAATTTGAGCCACTGCAGTCTGTCTGTTGCCGGCTTCCAACACGCCAACGGTACGTAAACGCTCGTCACGTGTCAGTCTTTGCATACCTTAAAAATTACGTTTCGTTCAGAAACTATTGATGAAAGAGTTTATACCAAGAAAAGAACGATGAGACCTCCGAAAAAGCCCGTCCAGTACAAATGAACAATTCCAAAACGGACTCCACAGACATTAATGTGGCATTCGTGCGAAAAACCTGCACGATGTTTTCGTGGGCCGGTGACATTCATGATCCACAATAAACTTGGTAACATATTGATGTGTCCAAGCACGCGTATCCAATACCATTTTCCGAAAATATCAACTTGAGTTTGGATATCCCCTACCTTTTTGAGATGATTTTTATTAGTTTATTATCCACGAATTTAAAATAGTGTTTCTTCGTTTGTTCGATAGGGATTAAAGACACTTTGAACAACTAGGATCGTCGTGTATGGCACAGTTTTTTATTGGTCCAGTACGCCGGGGTGCCCGAAGAGAACCACCCACCTTTTGGACTCTCTAATCTCCAACTTAATGAACCTATATCAACTACTCCAGCTAGTCCGAACCAACAACGTACAGTACAGCCGCCGTGGACTGGTCGTAATCCACGCGTGGGCAGTGATGTCCACACTTGCGCTTGCCAAGTAATATAAATCATCATCAGCGCAACTTTAATTAATGGAGCATCGGGTTGCAGTGCTGGAAATGAACAAAATTGACGGGTGCAGTTTTAAGCTCTCGTGAATTCAGAGACGGGAGTAAACTGCACCCGTAAAATGTTAGTATATGAATTTTCGAGAGAATACTGTCAACAAACTCCAGAAACCTTATCCCTTTGAACTCAAGTGGTATCTTCCATGCCAGTTCAATGGCAGCAATTAGAACAGTCCATATGCACGTTGAAAAGATTGATTGGTCTACTCCACATATTTACTGAACAGCCATCCTGTTTAATGACGTTATGACGTATCATGTTTCTGGCCAGAAAAGTGGCCAGTTGGGTTCTAAGGGCTAAATGTATAAGGAATTACTAATTATGACAGTAACTTGCCACTGGCTCCTGAGTGCTGCTTTCTCAAAACAACACACATTCAGGTTCAGCTCAGCCTCACAGTGTATTAGTTCTCCACAACATTTTCAACGAGTGTAATTGTTAGCTCCCGTAAAATAGAAAACACGGGTGCTCACGGGAGCAATTGCACTCGCACCCGTTTCATTTCCAGGACTGGGGTTGTACCAGATGCTTCATTAATTAAATTGTTGGTGATTATTCCTATAATTAGTGCTTGGAATCTAATATTATTTCGCCCTGGAAAACTGTCAGGCACCCCAACGTACTAGCTGTACACAAGCATTGGATGACGACAGGTGCTCCACAGACGCACAGTACGACTTAGTGCACAGTGCCACCGTACCCCCACGTGGAATCACGACCAGCAGTGTAACTGTATCGCAACACGGGCCCATTACTATAAAACTTTGGACGCCTGTAATTGTGAGATGTTTACTACAATTCGTGGTCCTAGTAATAAACGAATACTATACCAGAGTAGAAATATACAGTTGATTTCCCGGACCTACAATGTGCAGACACACCCACAGTGTGCCTGTAAATCCGAAACTGCACCGAGTCAAAAAATAAAGTATAATAGAAACAAATGTGAAAAATAGCAAAAACGATGAAATATAATAGTTCTAATGTTGCATGTTTGTGGACAAGATGTCGTGCAAACAATTTAAAGACATGTTGTTGTTGTCCACCCAACCGTATACAATTCTGCTACGGATTTTAAAATAGCACGTGCTACCCGAGAATGTCAAACTGAATGGGTGATCGACGATTTCCTTTGTGTTATGTTGTGCTAGAGACCCTGGGTTATTGAGAAAACACGTTAGTTTTTGTCTTTCGTCAATTCAAATAATGCCAAGGTTAACCGAAAATCAGATGTTGCGTGCTACTGGTATGCATGAGGTTGGGATACCTCCAGATGAGCTCGCTGCTGAATGCGGAGTCACTGTCTATTTTCTCTCGTTGGAAGGTATAGAACCACTGGTTAGACTGCACAAGACCGACACATCAGGACGTCTCACTTGGGGATCGCTTCCTTCCGGTGACGAGGACAGCAGCAATTACTCCTGGTAGAACTAACAATAGAATTAGTGCACAAACTGTCCACAACTGACTCGCTGAATACGGCATCCACAGTAGGCGTCCATACCACGGACCGATCCTTACCCAACGTCATTATACCGTCAGTGCGAATGGGTGCGTCAGCGTGTTCGCTGGACTCAGCAGCGTTGGATCACAGTTCTTTTTAGTGATGAATCACGATTTTGTCTACGGCGCGCTGTTTGGCAGAGCAAGAGTGTATCGCCGACGAGGAGAACGGTTTTCTGATGCTTGCGTGCGAGAAAGCAACCGTTTCGGCGGGGGTAGTGTAATGGTTTGGGCAGGAATGTCCTTGCACCATCGAACGCAGTTGATCTTCATCGATGGTAATCTGAACCAACGACGATATAGGGACGAAATTCTTAACGGTGTTGTCCAGTTGCTCAACGCTCACGTCGGATTGCAGTTATTCCAGCAAGATAATGCCCGATGTCACGTAGCGCGTATCTGTCGTGACTTTCTTGAGGAGCAGAGTATCGTCTTTCTTCCCTGGCCCCTACTTTCGCCAATCGAGCATCTTCGAAATCAATTGGACCGCCGGGTACGACGTCATGATCTTCAGACGTTAGGCAATTTACGTAATGTTCTAAGGCAGGAGTGGAACGCACTACCACAGGGTGACATCCAGAGACTTATCAGGCCCATGCGCCGTCGATGTCTTGCCATCCAAGAGGCAAACGTTGGACTGAATTGCGACATCCTGACGTGACGCTGGCAACAGTAAGAATATGAAATGATGCAAATTCATACAGCTAGACTCGAAATTGAATTTACAGTAATTTGTTTGCGATTAAAGTCGATAATACTAAAAACAATTGCTCCTCACAGTTTATTATACTTTCTTTTTGACTCAGTATATAACACCTTAAAGTCATAACTAGAAACTCCAATTCAAGAAAATAGAATTGTGACGGTTTTATAGTATTGGCTCCTGATCGAGAATGACACCATTTTTTTGGTAACAGTACTTTTAGTTTGCATGTTTTACAGAATGTCATTGCAAACGTAGAATAACAATTGTTTATTTTCACTTTAATACATCGTTCGCAACGTTCGCATCGCTTTCAGTGTGAAACAAGCTTGATTCCAGAAAATTTCGGCGATAACGAACCCCCCCCCCCCAAAAAAAAGAAAACGGTTAACCCTTTGCCCAACGTAACATCCAAAACCGGCCAGCGCTAATCTCAAAAATCGCCAATTAATTTTCACTATTTTTTCATTTTTTGTCTCAAAAACATAGGTTATGACCCCTCGTTGGAACGAGCTCGTCGAGCTCGTTCCAACGAGGGGTCATAACCTATGTTTTTGAGACAGAAAATGAAAAAAATTAGTTATTCAAGAATTTTTTTTTGCAAGTGTCGTCTGCTTTTCACGTTAGGTAAAGGGTTAAGAAAGGAACAAGAAGCATATTTTGTTACGATTCCAATAACGATCCAACACGGATTTGTAAGGACTTATTGCAGGCGAGGTCAAGATAATATTACATATGGAAACTGAAACAGTATGTGGATTAGGGTTTGCCCCCAAAACTGTAAAAGCTTGTCAATACCAATACGTCTTTTTAACCAAATGCTTAGGACCCCATGTCATTCCCAGTTGTTCACACAACTCGGACGTTCAGAGCACGAGTCCTATTATATTACTAACAATAGGCAACATTGATGCATATTTAAATTATAAAAACGATACATACCATCCTTAACAGAAAATCAACAAATCACAATTTATGTGTCCATGGGCTGAGAAAGGAATACACATATGTTTCAAAATCAAAGCAGCACAGTCATGCACTTGCACGATTCCATTATCGTCTGAAGTCCGCCTTTTTATTCGGCTTCAAAACATGACACAATAACACGGTTAGTTTGCTGGTCTTTTAAGCGTGACACACAAATCATGTCAGTAACAAACAGCTGGTAAGTTAGTGTGGTTACTGTTTCCCGATTGAAGAAGAGTTCGATAATTCCTGACTTGGTCGACATTTGGTCGAAATGCAATGTCCTTTTTCTTCCCAGAAAATGGTGGAACAAAGAAAATTGTTTGTGTTATTTCGACCACCCAGAAACGTTACTAGGTATCTGCTGTTCTGATCGAGAGGTTAAATCACGTGACCTATTGGAAACAATATTTTCTTCATAATAATTAACAGAAAAATGAATATGTTGACTTTCAACACTTTGTTCAAGCTTGCTTTCCGAAACGGGGCTACTTAAAATACCAATGCAAACAATAGATTATATACTTCTATTTCGAGTTTCAACCATTAACCTTCATTCTACCAACACATTTTACATACATACACAGAGCGACACATGCGTGTGAATGGGTTAATCGATATGGTGCGAGTGCCAGCGCGGAAGGATAAAACGAGAGGCCACTGACCTCGAGTTTTATCCTTCCGCGATGGCACAAGTGCCATAGCGATTAACCCATTCACACGCGTGTGTCGTTCTGTGTTTATTACACATCTTCTCGTCTGTAAAAAACAATTATTAGAAGGACACTCAGCAATTCATTTGACAACTATCAACAAATAGACATCACATTTTATCGCCAACCAAATTTGCGAGGGGAACCCGTGTTACTCTTTCGTCCCCCGAGTTCCAATGTGTTCTATGTGCCTACTGGCACATAGAACACATTGGAACTCAGGGGACGATTTTCAGCTACCGCTAGCGATTCAAATTGTAACTGCGTTGCACGATTTGAGAAAATTCTAGTGTAATTTCGCTTTTATTTAAAAATAGTTCGTCAAAGCTTTCTGTTCCGCTCACATGTGCGGAACATATTTTTATTTTCCGCACGGTCTAGCATTCCTGTAGATGGGGATTTCATAGAACAGGCATGTAATAAACATGCTACTGACTGGCTTCCATTTGACCCCAGGGAAACTGTTGTCAAAATAAGCAAAATGGGTGTCAACTCTTTCAAATTTGTATTTTATGATCCCCCATTGGTCATTATTTGAACAAGTTATTGTGATTCTTACTTATTACACCTCACTGGCAGTTGTCTTAGGATATCCTGAAGCTGTTGTCTTTTAACGTTCGCTTCATTTCTAGCCCAAACTGCTCTATGTCTCCCGAGAACGAAAAATTGTCAACGATCTGTTCATTATGTTGTAGCCCCTTCAAATGGGTGCATCCACGACAACATCCACGTCCCAACCTCTAACTCGCGTTCTACTTCTCCCCATTGTTGCTGATTATTTATACACCTGGAATTTAATTAAGCACGCCCTGAAATGTTTCATGACAGTGAAGTTACTGTTCCTGATTATTATGTTTTAATGATGGCTATGTCTTGCAGTACATTTCATCTAGTGAAACATGATGCTTCTGGTTGATAGCACATCCCAAACACATCCCCTCGTCCACGTGAAGAATGCTTCCCATGATTGTCCTAAAAACACTATCATCCACATATAATATCTGGGTATAAAACAAGAAGATTTGTCACTTTTATCGGTAAATGTTGATAGGTCAAGAAGGAGACTTGTCAGAGGCACTAAGGTGGCAAATGGTTGGCATGCATGCAACAGGCATGTCATTCAAAGCTATTGGAAGGAAACTTGGCTATAGCCATTCTGTCATCAGCCGACTTGTCCGAGAACATCAACAAACCAACGAGGTTGAGGACCGACCAGGGCCTGGACAACCCCATAAGACCTATCCTCGGGAAGATCGGAGTCTGACACGCCTCGTTATGCATGGACCCTTTGCATCAAGTGGGGGTTTTGAAACGCCTTTGGCTCCCCAACAGGCGTTTGTGCAACATAACTGTCCGAAACCGTCTGAAAGCACGGGCGGGCGGGTGGGCGGGCAGGGCAGACAGGGCGACAATATGGTCGCAATACAAGTTTATAATAAAGATTAATCATTCGATTAACTGCACTGCTGCCATAGTGTACTCCACTCCAGGCGACAGATTCCGGATAGTATTTCAGCAGTAAAGTTTTACCATTTTAAACATGCGCTTCCTCACTTCCCAGGGTTCCGATCGGGAATAAAAAATAATAGACATTTAATAATTTACCACATAATCACTACTAATAGCTCGGTATGGAAAATATCGCTTACAGCACGTCTAATATGAGAATGACGTCAGAAGTCGACGTCAGCGTCGTAACGTTTTGAGGAGGTTTTGGAAATTAAATTAATTATTCTCTTATTTTCCATTAACTGTCTATCTAATACAATAACTGACTACTTTCATGTTTTGTCTCAAAACATAGCGTATGACCCCTCATCGGAATGAGATCGACAAGCACGCTCTAAAGATGGGTCATAAGCTATGTATTTGAGACAAAGTACAATTTAGCAGGCGTCTTTTGTGAACAGCGCTGGCCAGTTTTGGTCGTTATGTTAGCTAAAAGGGTAAATTACGCATTATATTATATTTATTTATTTATCGGGGTTTAACGATACTTTCGCCATTCAGAGTCACCTCGTGTCGGACAGTTTTACGGGTTGCTGAAGCCAGAGTACTCAGAGAGAACCACAGAGAAGAAACAAGTACATGTCGGACTCCCCAACGTACTGAATGCACACAAGCACGGTTAGCATTGGTTGAATACAAGTGCACCTTCGACGTGCAGTACGCCTCAGTACACAGCACTAACATGCCCTAACATGGCGCAACCGACATTAACCCTTTACCCAACGCAGACGATATCAAAATTTATTATTTTTATTTTAAATATCGTTTTTAATTTTTTTTCGAAAAATTTCAACAAAACCATATCACATGACCCCTCATTGGAACGAGCTCGACGAGCTCGTTCCAATGAGGGGTCACATGATATGGTTTTGTTGAAATTTTTCGAAAAATAATATTTTTTTAGTTGCTGAATCTGCATATTACGCAGGCGGATGCGGGCTATTATTTGGGTAAAGGGTTAAGTGCCTTGCCCAAGGACACAATGCAGTAGGAATTTGCGGGGATTGAACTGGAAACCTTCCGATTTGAAGTCCAATGCTGTAACCACTGAGCCAACCGTATCCCTCATTATATGATAAACATGATCTCGGTACAAACATTTCATATAAAATTGTGACTCATTTGGGATCCTCAACGGAAAACGCCTTGCAATAGTATCTGTTATTGCCAACCCGCACAAGTAAAAGAATGTTTTAATCTGACAAACTCAGTTAAGGGAAATACAATCGATCTAGATATCGAGAATAGGTAGCTAAATTTCAACTTGATGTGTTTACTCGATAGTTTATTGCATGTGGCAACCGTTGGGGCAAAAGATCGATACACTGTCGGGTACAGTTGTGTTGAGCGAATTCATTGAACTCGGTTTTACTTTATAAACCTTCATATCTACAATTATTGATTCAAGATCTATGATCTATTATATATGAAATAGGCCTTGAGGCGAAACTTGTGACTTCAACCACCTTAATGTGAATATTGAATTGTTGTAAAAAGTAACTTCTAAACATTGGGGGGGGGGGGGGGGGGGGGGTGGAGGGGGAGAAAGGGCGGTGGGTCAGTATGTAGAGATACAGGCTGCAAGCCGAGAGGTCCTCTCTTTGAACCTCACTTGCGGCAACTGCGTTGTGTCATTGAGCAAGACACTTCACCTCCATTGCCCACAGAAGGGGTACGATGACGTTATGTACTAAGGCGTACTGCACGATGATGGTGCACCTGTCTCCAACCAATGCTAATCCTGCCTGTGTGGAGTTAGTATGTTGGGGAGCTGACAGTTGCTCGCCGTTGCTCGGTGGTTCTCTCCGGGACCTCGGGCTTCCTCCACCCGTAAAACTTCGAGGTCATGATTAGCGATTGTGCAGAAACATGTGACCTTAAACACCAATAAATAAATCTAAACATTGGTACTGCGTGAAGTTAGTACTGTGACCCCAAAAGTGGTTTCCTTCGTTATCAGTTCGCAATTCGTCGAGTTCGATCTCGGCACCCTTACACGAACGGGTCAAGATTTCGAGAATACAGTTCTGAAAATTCAAGACCGCACTGAGACAAGAAAAACGAAAATACCATCGCAGATTATTGTTTTCACGTTTTGTTTTCGGCATGGGAGATTTTACAGTGTTGTGAGGAAAGACAGCGGCCGGATATTTATTTATTTATTTATTTATTTATTTATTTATTTATTTATTGGGTGTTAACGACACTTTCCACAGCCATAGTCACCTCGTGTCGGACAGTTTTACGGGTAGAGGAAGCTGGAGTACCGGGAGAGAACCACCGAGCACCGGCGAGCAACTTCACACTCCCCAACGTACTAACTCCACACAAGCAGGGTTAGCATTGGCTGAAGACAAGTACACCATCGAACCGGGCATCTCGGACTGCTTTTGTTATCACAGTACCTGGGGGCGCGGTGGCACAGTAGGTAGAGGTGCAGGCTGCAAGCCGAGAGGTCCGCGGTTCGAATCCCACATGCGGCAACAGCGTTGTGTCCTTGGGCAAGACACTTCACCCCCATTGCCCTCGTAGGGGCACGGTGACGTTGTGTACTAAAGCGTACTGCACCTCGATGGTGCCCCTGTCTTCAACCAATTCTAACCCTGCTTGTGTGGAATTAGTATGTTGGGGAGCTGACAGTTGCTCGTCGTTGCTCGGTGGTTCTCTCTGGGGACTCCGGTTTCCTACACCCATAATACTGTCGAGGTCATGATTAGCCATTGTGCAGAAATATGTGACCTTAAAAACACCATTAAATAAATAATAATATCACAGTACCGCACTGAACTTGACTGAAGCAACAAGTCAACGTCATTCAGTAAAATCAATTAGTGTCCAGATGATGAATTCCATATTTAAAATATGTGTCACGACTCACAAATATGCTTTTCTATCTGACTAAATATGAATATCAACACATAAAACAACACTTCTACAGTGCGTTAGGGCTAGAATATTATTCCCAATTCCTTATTCGGCATTCGTTATCAACCGATTTTATCGGTTGATAATGAATGTCGAATAAGGAAATGGGAATAAGTAAAGGTTGTAACGTCCATAACATTTTATCAGATAACAATACACCTTGCGACTTTGCGCTCCCGGTCACCTGTCTGACCTTTTGCAGTAACTTATGAAAACTTGCTGTTACATTTTATGTTCCGTTAAAATCACACTTAAGGGTGTTTTTTCTCACCTGCGGCAACCCCGCGTTGTGTCACACTTCACCCCCATTGCCTATGTGGGGGAACGGTGACGCTGTGCACTAAGGCGTACTGAACGTCGATGGTGCACCTGTCTTCAACCAATGCTAATCCTGCTTGTGTGGAGTTAGTATGTTGGGGAGCTGACAGTTGCTCGCCGTTGCTCGGTGGTTCTCTCCGGGTACTCCGGCTTCCTCCACCCGTAAAACTGTCATGGTCATGATTAGCCATTGTGCAGAAGTATGTGACCTTAAACACCAATAAATAAATAAATAAGGGTGCTTTTTAAGTATGAGGAAACAATGTACGGTGAAAGTATGAAATTTCCTTACTCCAAATAAATATACACACATTATACATCAGAATGAAGATTGTGGTTTATAGAAAAGGAGGCATATGTGTGTGCAGCTCGCCTTGTTGATAGTAGGCATCCACGGATCCTGAAGGCCTCCTACCATATTCGTACCAGAACTGATAATAAAATAATATTTCGCGAGAACAACTCGTGACCGAGTATGCTTCAGATATCCTAGAACGAAGCTAGAAAGTCAAACTACTTCAAAGTGTAGGGCTCACATGATATGGTTTTGTTGGAATGTTTTGAAAAATAAATGTGTTTCAGCTGATCAATTTGTAAAGTACGTGACGAATGTGACAGATTCGTTAGGTGAAGTGTTAAGCAGTCGCGTCTTCATTGCATTATGTCGTTGTTGCACAAGTTGGGGTATCTGTATAGGGCTAAATGGTAGGGATTCCGGATCCCGGATCACGATCGTCCCAGATGAAGTCTCAATCAACAAATCACCATTTATACCATGATTATATATTCTACTCATTTTAGCTTTACATACTAACGTGGTGAACACGCCATCAATGGGTTTTCAGTAGTTAAAGTTTACACCTACCTTGGAACTACATCCAAGTTGACCTTTGGTGACCTCGACCTGAATGCAAACTTGTCTAAATTTATCGCTCGTCGCCTCGCAAAGAGTGAAATGTATGCGGCAATTATTTAATATGTTTTTTAAATGAGTTTACCTCATAAGATACCAAAAATTAACAACAATGTTAATAAAGCATCTTTAATTCGAAATAGTATGTTATTATGTTAATAAAATGAAAAAGTCCCCGTGATTTGCGCGTTTCTTTTTCCATTTCGTTTCGGCGATACAATTGACAGCCGAAGTACCGCCCACTGGTGCTCATGTAAACAAAAACAGATTCGCACGGACGTACGTCTGTTGCTCAGTAAAATCGAGAAAATATAATAGCGATTCTTTATAATCTGACGACAGTGGTATAAATAAAATATACCCAAAGTAGCTTGGCGCACCAAATGTTCACCACTCGTGGTACAGTGGTATTAACTGCTCGCCAAAGGCTAACACCGCTTCACCACTAGTGGTGAACATTTGGTACACCAATAACTGAGTCAAGTCCATCATTTATGGGACTACCCGTTAGCTCATTATGGTGTCAGATTATTCTAGCCTAATCGATAGGAACCATACATCCATGTTCGAACCCCACCCGATGCAAGCTTCAGAAAACTTACGCTCTTTCAGTCCAGTTTCGGCAACAGCACAATGTCGGGTGGGATCCGCACTTGAAACGGGTGTTCAAAAAATTTCAACAAAACCATATCATGTAACCCTCATTGGAACGAGCTCAATGAGCTCGTTCCAATGAGGGGTCACATGATATGGTTTTGTTGAAATATTTTGAAAAATTTAATTTTTTCAACTGCTCAATTTGCATATTATGCGGGCGGATGCGGGCGATTCGTTAGGTAAAGGGTTAATCAGTTATTGTCTTTTTCGCAATAGCTGCTCATTTCGCGGTTACCAACTGTTAAATCTTATCATTTAAAAATAGAAATAAAATTAGCTTATCTGGAATGTTTTCCTAAGAGTAGCAGCAAATCGAATATATGGAATAAATCAAAGCTGGGAATTTGTAGGAGAAATGATGTAATTTATGTCTTCGAATTCCATTTAAGATACAACCAAAACACTGATCAAAATACAATAATAAACGAAGCACTAAACATGCATAAAGGTGGTCTGTCAGAGAGATATTTATTGTCCTTTCTAACGTTGAAACCTGGACCAGGTACAGACACATTGTCTGAAGGTTTTGAAGCGTTGGCATCTTGAGGACGTGAAGATATTTCGATAAGAATACAGATATTAAAAATAGTGTTTATTTAAGAAATTGGCAGTCTGGACGATTTTTTAATATTTATTTCATTGCCAACCTTGCTTACCGAAGACCGAGAATGGCCATCCAAGAAATGAAAAAATCATATATTATGAATACCTATTATAAAACAAAAGGTGTGTGGGAGAGGTGGGAGCTGCCGCCCTGAAATTTTCGCTACCCCTGAAGCATTGGCTCAATGCATAGGGCCCCAAAATGGTTTCCAATATAAGGGATATACACGCCACAAATACCTCTGATTCGATCTAAGAGCGCTAAATTTTGCCAACATTTTCCGGGTGTGTATGTGAAGATGGGGAGGGGGGGGGGGTGGGTGGTAACGAATACAATTTCCTTTGGCACACCCTACAGGGCACATTTATGATCGGACTGCTTTGAAACCTGGTATGCTTGTTTGGGGTGACCTCTAGATGGGAGCTATCGATTTTCCCCAATTTCCGTCCCAAAATGTTGCCGCGGCCAACGTTCTTAGAACTTAGTTTAGTCAGACCTCAATATTTGCCTTTGGCACACCCTACAGGGCACATTTATGATTGGATTGTTTTGAAACCTGGCATGCTTGTTTGGGGTTACCTCCAGATGGGAGCTGTCGATTTTCTTCCATTTCCGACAAAAAATGTTGCCGCGGCCAACGTTCTTAGAACTTAGTTTAGTCAGTCCTTAATATTTCCCTTTGGCACACCCTACAGGGCACATTTATGATCGGATTGTTTTGAAACCTGGCATGTTTGTTTGGGGTGACCTCTAGATGGGAGCTCTCGAATTTCTTCAATTTCCGTCAAACAATGTTGCCACGGCCAACGTTCTTAGAACTTAGTTTAGTCAGACCTCAATATTTCCCTTTGGCACACCCTACAGGGCATATTTATGGATTGCTTTGAAACCTGGCATGCTTGTTTGTGGTGACCTCTAGATGGGAGCTGTCGATTTTCTTCCATTTCCGTTAGTCAAAAAATGTTGCCACTGGCAACGATCTTTGAACTTAGTTTAGTCAGGCATCAACATATTCATTTGGCATGCCCTACAGGGCACATTTATGATCAGATCGGTTTGAAACTTTGTATGCTTATTTGGGGTTACCTCTAGATGGGCACTATCGATGTTCGTCGATTTCTGTCAAAATATGTTGTCACTGGCAATGACCTTCGATGAACCTAATAAAAACTTAGTGCAGTTAAGCATCAGTATGTCCCTTTGACACACCCTGCAGGGAACATTTATGATTGGATCGCCTGAAACTTGGTGTGCTTATATGGAAGCTGTCGATTTTCTTCCATTTCTGTCAAAAAATGTTGCCGCTGACCTTTGAACTTAGTTTAGTCAGACCTCAATATTTCCCTTTAACACACCCTTCAGGGCACATTTATGATCGGATCACTTTGAAACTAGGTACGTGTGTTCGGGGTGACCTCTAGATGTGAGCTATTGCTTTTTATCATTTCCATAAAAAATTATTGTTGTTATCACCAGCCTTTGAACTTACTGCATTTTCCCATCAACTTATCCCTTTTTCACTCTCTGCTAGTTACATTTATGAATTTCCATAAAAATACCAGTGCATTTGAGCATTAACATCTTCCTTTGGCATGTCTCAGACGGCACATTCATTATCAGGTTATTGTGAAACTTTGTATGCTTATGCGGGGTGACAAAGATAGGAACTATTGATTTTTTTTCATTTCCATCAAAAACTGTTGCTGTTAGCAACAATCTTTGAATTTATTGCATTTGTGCATCAAGATTCTTTGACATGGCCAACAGGCCACATTTATCATAAGATTGTTGTTGAACTTAGTGTGCTCATTAGGCAAGACCTTTAGATAGGAGCTATTGATTAGTATTCATTTCTGTGAAAAAAGTTGCCATTTACAATAACCTCTGAACATACTGCATTTGTTATGTTGAAATTTCATCAAATAACATTGGTACCAATGATCTTCAATTTTGCCATTTCATTTATAACTTACCAAGTTCAAGTTTGTCAAGTTGAGCTACAGTGTCATTGACACTTTCATTCGAATCATCATCAGATGAATTATTGTCTGGGAAGATGTTTCTAGGGTTAAATATGATCTACCACGAGAATGAAAACGGACAGGTCACCGGACCGACTTAAAACAAGGCATACCCAAAATACTTTTGTTGAAAAATCAATCGCCGATGAACGTCCCTTCCTGAAAGGGATGTATTTTTTTAAACAATTTGTATATTTCGATTAATTTCATACTATTGCACAATATTAGGGATCTGCGAATCACACGATTCTCGAATCGAATCTTAAAAGACAAGTTATTTTATTTTGCACCAAACGGAAGTTACGGTACACTATGATGTCCCTTACAAGACTGACTGACACATTAAACACCAATTAATAAATATTCTCTATTACACCGTCGCTGAAATAGCTAGGCCTGTTACCCATAGTTTTAGTTTTTGAAGGCTTGATGTGTTACTATTGACGTTCTTAAGAACGTGAATAGTAATAATTTAAGCATTCAAAAACTAAAACTATGGGTAATGTTCTGGGCAAAATTCACCACTTACCTAACAATTAACCCTTTACCCAACGCAGACGATATCAAAATTTATTATTTTAAAATCATTTTTTTGAATTTTTCAAAAAATTTCAACAAAACCATATCATGTGACCACTCGTTGGAACGAGCTCGTCGAGCTCGTTCCAACGAGGGGTCACATGATATGGTTTTGTTGAAATTTTTGGAAAAAATAATATTTTTTCAACTGCTGAATTTGCATATTACGCGGGCGGATGCGGGCGATTCGTTGGGTAAAGGGTTAACCTTTGTCAGTTAAATATGAAATTGAATTGAGCTTGCATGAATGAATTGTCTAATGTCAATTTTATCCATTTTTTGTTCGAAATGTAACAAATTGAAGTTAGTACGAGAGATTCGAAGAAATCGAATCTTGAGACTGATTCGGGATCGATCTCGAAGCAAATTATGGTATCGATATCGAATCGAATCTCGAATATTCGCAGGACCCAACACAATATACTACCTTTATGTTTTTGAATGACAAATGAATTATCACAGTGATCAATGCCTTCTCGTCAGGAAAGTTACGGTGAACTACAGTCACAATGTTGACCAGTTGAGATGCAAAGAGTTCACATGTCTGTCGCTCAGACCGCTTGACAATAAAGAGGCTAAAGAGCCGTATTGGACTATTTCTACTCCCCCAAATACGCATGCGTGTAAACTTTAGTGGAGATGACAATCTAAATTACTTTTCGCGATCAATGGGAGAAAAACGAAAAACTTTCATTTGCCACAAATTTCATTTTTTTACATAATGGACGGACAAAATTATGATCAGATATTTTATCACATACTTTTTAAAATGATATCAAATGCGTTTTGTTAATTAATTAGTCTTTAATGGTTCCATTTTGTAATTTGTTTGACAAGACAGAGGCAGGTAACTTCAAAGTCCTAAAATGTTCTAAATCGAAGATTTGATTAAAGCAAAAATTAATTTTCTTTGTTCTATAAACATATTTTGGATATGTTATTGTTTTAATGGTTCCATTTAACCATTTATGACCCTGCGACAGATAATATCTCTCCTCCCTTGTGACAATTACACGTCAGATATGATCGCGAGCGCATCGAGTGCTTTGGTGTGTAAACATGACGGGAGATAACTCGAAATTGTCGCTCTAACTGCAGGAGAAGAAATGGTTCAATATGCATATTCAGCCATTCTTCCATAACTACAAAAGATGATAAAAACAGGGACATACAGTACGTGGAGGATGGATTGTAACTAAATCACCCGCGGAGTGGAGTTATCACCAAGCTATAACTTTCAAATTTTGTACATATCGACAAAAAACACAAGTAATGTTTCAGCCAATGGACCTCCGGGTTTAACCCGGAGGTCCATTGGCTGAAACTTTGCTGGTGCTGGTTGTGCTTTGCAACATATTCGCAATTATTCTCGGGTGGAATCTCCACTCTGCGGGTGATTTAGTGATAATACACTCTCCACGTACTGTAGTTGGGAGTGGGGTGGGAGTACGGGAAGAGCGCGGGTGGGTTTGGATTGGTGTCTCATTCCCCAATTATCGCCTAAAGTTAGAAGTTCGGTGATATAAATTCCTAAAGTTGGAAATTCGATATCAGTTGAATTTGTTCTTGTCACATTTTTTTCGGTTAGATTCAGAACCAAAGTGATTTTCCAGTTTCGATTAAATTCTCTCCGACTTTACCAATCCGCTGACTAAATTGTGACCTGTTCGGTTTTCCGAATTCATCGTTCTATTTTTCAAACTCGTATGAAACTGAGTTCAGACTTTGTTGAAAGATTGGTATATACTTCACTGTATTTGTGATATAAGTCTGTTGGAAGGAGTAGGTATTGGCTATAGCTTGGTCAGAACACTCATTGACGTACTTGGGGAAATGCATTTTCTTGTAGATTAAAAGACGAGATTTAGGCAAGAGAGGGACCCAAGAATCAATCTCAGGGGTTCAAAAATTACAGATATTCCCAGGGACCCCACCCGCAATCGAGAAGGGGTACCCCCAACTTAGGCCTACGGTTCTCGGGACATGCCTATGTATATGTGACATGTTGTGCTGGGACCTCCCCCCCCCCCCCACCACTCCCCATTTAAGACTCCCCAACTACGTCCCTGGAAAATTATTGTACTAGACAAGTTATTACATACTTACGCTTCTGGCGAACATGGGGCATACATTTTTTTAAACCTCTTTACCACTGGCTGCTGAATTAAGTTATGGACAGAATTGCTAGTATATGGGATTATACGCAGTAGGACACAAAATTGGATGCACAATACACAATTAATTACGGTACAGGCATATGTTTTTTCATTAATGTATATGCACAGTGCTCACTAATTTATTTATTTACTTATTGAGGTGTAACGACACTATCGACAGCGAGGGTCAACTCGCGCAGGGCAGTGCTCATCAAATCTTGAGTTGTTATATGTAGCTGGAAAGAGTCACAAAGTGAGATCTTTCCAACAACACCCAACAAATGAAACTAAAGTGAACAAAATAATATCCTGTAAGTTCTATAATATGACAGTTGAGAACATTACAGTTTGAGGAGTACTCTGGCAGTAACCGCTGGTTCATTTTCATGAAAGACAAAGTATCCAGAAACGGAAGTGTCCTGAACTCCTTCCCGTTTGAAATCACGAATACAACTACGCGATTATCTAACCCTTTCAACACGAGGCCCCTTTTTCGGCCGGGAACACGATACGTCATAATTTCATTACGCAGTTTGGCTGCTTAGTGAATGTGAAGAGTAGACCAATGAATAGTTTCAACGTGCAGCCCAGAAGCTGCACGTTGAAAATATTCATTGGTCTACCCCCAAATAATGAATATGGATTCTACCAATAACTGCCCCTAAACGGACGTGGAAGATACTACCAGGACGTTTTCAAAGGGTTAAGCTATCAAATTAAAGACAGCCTATGGTAATCAAGACTTTATGGTCAAAACATGACTGCTGCTCGTAATTATGAAAAGACAAAGGTTTTACATACTATTCTCCATGAAAGTTGAAAAAATATTCTCATGCAGTAAAATTCAGGCACAAAGCTAGATTATGTGAGGTGTTAGAGTGGGGAGGGGGCAAGCTATTTTTCTGCTGCTAATAGTATCCGAAATATATGCCCCACCCCCTCCCCCGTCTCCCACCGACACACACAAGCACACTTCACATTTCACATCGAGCTGGGAGTTTTATCCTCTAAAGGTGAAGGTTCAGTTTCCTCTTGGAAAAATATGTTTTTTTCATGCCAATCGGAACACCATGATGGGTAGTACACATTGAAGGCCTGAGAACGCAGAAAAGGAATGACTAACTATAGCAAAATAAATAACAAATAACAATAAAAAATATCAGTTAGAGAACATGAACCACTTTTAGAGATTTTAGGCATAAAGGTGTAAGCTTATATTTAAGGTGGAACTTTTATCATGAAAAGTACGTGCGGTGTGTGTGTGGGGGGGGGGGGGGGAGTTGGGGCTTCCTGCTGGGTCACTGGCATAGAATATAGAATCCAGGGTGTATTAACCCCCCCCCCTCCCCTCACATCATGAAAAGTAATTTAAAAAAATTCCAAGCTCTCTTGTGTACTCTTCCAGCAACGTGTTTTGCATTGGATATCAAAGTGTAAATCATGTCCCCCCCCCCCCCAAAAAAAAAAAAAATGAATAAATAAATAAAAATTAAAAAAATACATTTTATGCCACTGCTCTTGGTATCCTCTATTACATTCATTTATATTATTGATTTTCGCATGCAATGTATCTGACTATTGTGTACACATACATTATTATCACTCTATCCGAGACTTTTGAGTGGGCTACAATCCTTTTGTTCTCATCATTACATGTTCAAAATTCAATATTTTTATTTACTTTGTTAGTCAATCACTTTCCAACAGTTTTGTTGAATTACCACAGAGAACTGCACAGAGCAGCATCCATATAGAACTATACATAGAACATAGACTCCATATACATAGAAGTACACAGAAAAGTACAACACATATTTACATTGTAGAATGCACAGTCACAGTACTGCAATCACTAGAACAGACAGAGAATTTTGACCTGATCGCAAATAGGCCACAATCCGATTGAAATTTTTTGTCAACATCCCTCACGCCCAATCCCAAACACTTTAGAATCTCCTCTGTTGAAAATGAAATGCGTGAAAATTGCATTGAAGATTCTATTTTTACGTTGGATCCCCGCCTCCCGCCACCACCACCCCAAAAAACTGAATTTATTTAACCCTTTACCTAACCTGAAAAGCAGACGACACTTGCAAAAATAATTCTTGAATAACTAATTTTTTTCATTTTTTGTCTCAAAAACATAGGTTATGACCCCTCGTTGGAACGAGCTCGACGAGCTCGTTCCAACGAGGGGTCATAACCTATGTTTTTGAGACAAAAAATAATGAAAATTAATTGGCGATTTTTGAGAATAGCGCTGGCCGGTTTTGGCCGGTACGTTAGGTAAAGGGTTAAAAACTGAGTAATAAATAAACAAATAAATGAAAAAGAAAAAGACATAAAAAAGGAAGATTAAATAAATATATTGAAATTAAATAAAATATATATGTGTGACAAATGGGGAAATGGGGGGGGGGGGGGGGGTGTAAACATATAAATGACAAAGAACAATATATGAAATTAATTGAAAAAGTGAATAAATAATAATAAGAAATATAGACTGTGGGTTTTTATTCACCTTTCAACTTTTAGTTTTAAAAATAAAGGGTTTTAACTTGGGAGGTCTTTGTCTGTTGAGCGTTTCGTTTGTCAACCTGTAACTATACTACTCAAAGTTTGCTAAGCACCTCATATTTGACACATCATTGTGAAATTGTCCTGTGACACATTTGCGATATTTTTGGTGGATATGATTGAGGAATGTATTGAGAGAGTCCCCAGTGTTTACATTGGCTCTCTTGACAGGCAGACTTTTCGTGACAGTCATGTACCCCGTGATTTTCATGATGTTTTCGTGTACTGTCGACATGTACATGGTGTGTGTAGGGTATTCAGTCTTCATTTCAACACAAACCCCTGTGATTTAATGATTGAGTATGGCGAATGCAAATGTAAGAAGACATTTGTCTGAAGCAGAAATGTGGCGGGCTGTAGGGATGGGGGAACAAGGGGCTACCCATCGTCAGGTTGGTGAAGCCCTTGGTGTGCATCATACGGTGATCACCAGAACCTGGGCAAGATTTCAGCAGTATGACACCCCAGTCAGACGACATGGTGGTGGCAGAGACAGGGCGACATCTGTAGCTGAAGACCGATTTTGGATCATTCAGGCCCGTAGGAACCGCTTTGACACACAACCTAGCTTCGCAGTGATATTCAGAATGCATCCGGGGTAAATGTTTCGACGCAGACTATCCGGGCAAGGTTGCACGAAGGTGGTCTCCGATCTAGAAAACCACGTATTCGCTTTCAGCTGTCCCAGAACCACCACCAGGCACGATATGAATGGGCCATGCATCACGTTGGATGGACCGAAGAAGATCGGCGACCTGTCCTTTTTACAGATGAGTCAAGGTACTGCCTAGACAACACAGATAGGCGTTCTAGGGTATGGAGAAGACCAGGAGTGCGATTCCATGAAGCCAACATTGCTGAGAATGACCGCTATGGGGGAGGGTCAATAATGGTCTGGGGCGGCATCAGCTGGGATGAACGTACAGAGCTCTGTGTCCTTGACCGTGGTACATTAACTGCACAGCGGTTTTTTGATGAGATCCTGGATGCTCACGTCAGATTGTATGCAGGTGCAGTGGGTGATAGATTCATTCTGATGGACGATAATGCCCGAACTCATGTTGCCCATGCTGTCCGGGAGTACCGAGAGAGGGAGGGGATACAGCGTATGGACTGGTCAGCAAGATCCCCTTACCTCAGCCCAATCGAACATGTCTGGAATGAGTTGCAGCTTGCAATATCAGTCCGTCCAGTCCAACCAAAAAGTGTCCAGGAGCTTGGTGCCATGCTGGTCCAAGAATGGAACAACATCCCATAAAGGACCACCTGGAACCTAATTGGGAGCATGAGAAGGTGTTGTCAAGCTGTAATTAACAAGAATGGGTCTCATACTCGATACTGAACCCATATCAGTTCGCTCCGTCAATTTGAAAAATTTCCTCTTTTACGAATAATATCCATTTTCCATGGTTATCGTATTCAAAAGCTAAAAAATAATGTCAAACACAAACGAAATCTTTATTTCTGTGCTTAAATTATTAAAGATATAATTTAAATAAAACAAATATATACACTTTTTATAACAATATTTCAACTAGAACGTAAAACAGGTAGTTGGATATACTTGGTGCTTAGCAAACTTTGAGTAGTATATATGTCGGTCATTGTAGTATCTGTATTGTTCCATGCATTTGCTGTATATTCACGCATTTTGTGTGGTAATTCGAAGTACCTCTTCCAACTAAAATTAAATACGATGGAAAGTTTGAAATCGACACAGGGTGTCTGATGTTTTAAAACATAAGATTAGCCACTTTCATGTATGCTTTCCAAAAGTGATGAGAAATGGGGAATACAGTACGTGGAGAGTGGATTGTAACTAAATCACCCGCGGAGTGGAGTTATCACCCAAACTATAACTTTCAAATTTTGTATATATCGACTAAAAACACAAGCAATGTTTCAGCCAATGGTCCATTGGCTGAAACTTTGCTTATGCTTGTTATGCTTTGCAACAAATTTGCAATTATTGCTTGGGTGGAATCTCCACTCTGCGGGTGATTTAGTGATAATACACTCTCCACGTACTGTATAAGGTTTAAATGACAGAGAATGGTTACCATTCGAGCATTTTAATATGCGAATCCATCCATGTATGTAATTTTAGGCAAATTCAGAGTCTTCGATAGGAAATTTAATTGAAAACTCTGACACAAATCGTCGAACGCATTACAGCTCTATACTCTTCGGAATTTAATGCTTTCCCCCATTTTTATCGCGAGTGCAGTCGCTGTATTTGTATTGTTCGCTGTCATTTTTACGCCGTTAAAACATGGCATCGACCTTGCCACTCACGGTAAAATTCTGCCCTTTCAAATCACGCAAGTGTTACCTCGATTCTATGGGCGCGACGATGTCACGATGCAGTCGAAATTCTCTGCCTTCTGTCTCCCACAATACTGTATATCTCACTTGTTAAAAAAACTAAATGTGAAAACGTTGAACCTCAGTTATCTTTCTCATTTGTTTTTCTCGATGTAGCTTTCATTTGTTAGTATTCTGTATTTGAAATCTCGATTTACCGGTATAAATGTCTCGCAATCAGATCGTACTCATATTTGATTGGTTTGGTTGAGTGTTATTAACACGTACTAAGTCACCTGAAGGAGTACTTTGAAGAGATGACACACATCTTCACAGATAGCTCTATGGATGACATCGGTAAACACATGAAGTCCCTTGCTGTGAAGAATGGAATGATGAAGAATCCTGGAGAGAAGTTTGGTCGGAAGCTATATCGCAGAAAAATGTTGTTTGTAACCCCACTCCTGCCGTGGAACCTCGAACATGGTACTGAAGTTGACCACGTCTTCCATGTTATCCAATACATATCAAGAAGACGTTTTGAGAAAATGAAATGTGCGATGCTAGAAGACAAGGAAATATTGACCCTGACAAGTCGATCGTCGCCGAAACCACGAAGTTGTTGGGAAATTCTGGATATAGCAGAACCGTTACCAACAAACAGAAGCATCGAAGTGTGGGCTTCTGTAATGGCGAAGAAGTCAACGGAGCTGTGAATGACATGTCCTCTAGAGTCTTGAATCTGTTAGATTAAACTCTGTATGAAGTCGAACCCAACAAGGTGACCAACAAGTTATATCTGCCACTCCACATAGGATTTTTTTGTGTACCAGTATGCGAAGCTTCGGATGCTTCAGTTCTACTATGATATCATCGATACCTTTGTCAACAGCCAAGATTTCGACTATGCTGAAATGGAACAGATTCTACACACCCGTGTAGCTCGCCACCATCCATGAAATTGTGGAACCAGAGAAGAGAGTAGAGTTTTCAAAGGAGAATCACAAGTGGTTTCTACCTGAGTGTTGTGATTTCCATAGAGATGATTATGTGAAGACCAAACTAAAAGGCAAGGAATGGCTGACTACTCATGGGTGTTGCCAGGGAAGAACGCGCTATGACAGGGGGACTCTCTGCCTGTTCAAAGTGGAATGGCAAGGAACCGGAATTGTTGTTTTGTGAGAAATGAGAGATGGGTTATCTTGTGTCTACTCGAAACGAAGAGTTTTAGAAGATAGAATAAACACCAAATCACTAGAGATTTAGTCAGAAATGAAGAATAGCTGTTCCAAACCATGAATGACCAGACCAAATCAACAATGAAAAACACTTTTCAAAAATACTTTTAAACATTTACCTAACATGAAAAGCAGATGACACATGCAAAAATAATTCTTGAATAACTATTTTTTTTCATTTTTTTTTGTCTCAAAAAACAGAGGTTATGACCCCTCGTTGGAACGAGCTCGACGGTCATAACCTATGTTTTGAGAAAAAAAATGAAAAAATAATGAAAATTAAATGGCGATTTTTGAGAATAGCGCTGGTCGGTTTTGGTCGTTACGCTGGGTAAAGGGTTAAAGAAAAATGAAAGATAAATTCAAGACAAAATTTGGTGGGTAACATGTTACCATATTTGCAACTCAACAATCAATTAGCCAGGCACTCACCAGAAAAAATCCAGCTTTGCATTAAAAGTCTAGTATGGCAGTCTCTAAAGTAAATATATGGCAGTCCCCCTTTAAAGTCCGATATGACAGTCTCCGAAATCCTATATGGCAGTCTCTAAAGCGATTTTGGCAATTCCCTCAAAACGTCTTTTAAGGCAAGTCCTCAAAAATTCCAATTTGGCAATTCCTCAGAAGTCCTTTATGGCAGATTCTCTTTAAAGTCTCTAAACTTTTGTACGGTAGTTCTTCGAAAGGTCCTATATGGCATTTCCTCAAAACGTCCACTATGGCAGTCTTTAATATCATAAAAGGCAATTCTTCAAAAAGTCCTGTATGACAATTCTTCAGAATCAGTACTATATGGCAGTCTCTTTTCGGTGACTTTTCCAGGAAACTTTCTCTGAGGATCTTTTTTCCTCGCAAAAAAGTCCTATAAGACAATTCCTCAAAATCATCATCATTCCTCCAATCTTCATTTCAACTCCGTTAAAGTTGTGTCTGATGTGGATGTAATCTCTCATCGAAAACCATTGTTCTGCCATATTTCCATACTTCAGCGATGTTCTGGTTTAAACTGATCTTCTGCACGTCACCTAATGCTCCATCCGGTTTGAATCTCTTGCATCTGGCACCATAGGTATAATGCACTCGCATCAACACCTACAACACTTCCACTCGGATTTGCTTTTTCAAGGTATTTCGCTTCTCAGATTCGATTGACATCTTTCTCGTGTACCGATTGAAGATAATTGAAGGTTCAACAACGATATTGTTTTTCACTAAATGGTGCAAGTCTTTTTTCTTCTGGTTGAGTAACGTGACGTAGGTGGCATTACTCATGGTCTGGAACAGGTGTTTCAACATGAGGCACGAAGAACTGATACCATCTTTAAACATATCGATGTGACGTTCTTGGTAGAAAGAAGACTGTTTGTCAACAGCTTCGAGGAGTGGCGTTTCATCTCTGTTGTTATACCAGATCAAGACATCACAGAAAGTTGTCATCTTCTGGTCGTTCCATATCTACTGGCAGTACTGGGATTCTTGGGTTGTAATGTTTTCTTTCTTGAGAGAACTATAGAAGGCTGCATAGCTTAGTAGGTGGTCTTGATCCAATTTCTCTAAGTTATCGATGCATTCATATGGTAAAAATCCCTTCGTCGGCGAACGTCCAAAGGTTTCCAAAAACTGAGCGCTGGAGCGAGATGATTACAGATGTCAACAAACTTGAAATATTCTGTGGAGACGCACATGTAGTTGTTGGATTTTTTAACGACAAACTTGAGTGGGCTCTGTCTGTTCAGGTACGACATCAGTTCACGCTTCACTATAGTTATGTCGTATTTTACAGAGTTGAATCCGATGACGGGCATCTCTTGTAGATAGCACTGGAATTTCTTCTCCAGTCTCGGTAGTGGGTGCATCTTGGTTGTATCTTATCCCTTAACTATGGTCTCCGCTGCCAGCATTTCTTCAATTTTCTCTTCGAGTATAATTAAGGTCGGCGAATGGTAACTCTTCATCAGGGGTGATCATTTCGTCAACAGGTTCTTGGGCGTTTCCGTTGGTAATAAAGCACTTTAGCTCTTGGTGTTGTGGAACATTATTGCATATGGTTACCCTCAATTGTCGGTGTCCTGGTTGTCACACCAGTTTATCACTTCCGGCAGGCTTGCTTGACTTGTCAATGTAACGTTCAAAGTTGAAAGTAGCCAACTATGGGTGGAACTTCATCCTTTCGGGAACCTCTGTAACTTCATCTTCCCGCAGCTCCAATACGGACTGGGGTGAAGGGTACACCCCGTCATCACGCAGGTACGAAACTTCATCTGTGCATATCTTCTCGTGACGTTTGGGTAGAAATCCATTTCCCATAATTTATCGATCTTGCGGCATTCAAATGACTCGCGTTACTGGTGTATATCAGTGGTGTTGCTGAAATGGTTCTTGTAGACGTTCACATACAACATTGTCTCGGCATATATTCCCCGAGATCTCTGAATTAGTTTGGCAGCGGCATAGCCATCATCCCTTTGAATAAGCTCGTGCTCCTGAATGTTAACTTTAAAACATTTCTCCAAGTCGGGTAATTCGGCAAAGGTTACTCCTCGGAATTCTTTGGCTTCTTCGCATACGTGTTGTACATGGCATCTGTGGTATTATTTAAACTGTGTGCTGTGGAACCACCTCATGACACCAAGCATCGGAAGATGCACAGGTTGTCATCATAATAAAACTGATGATGTTTATCTTTTCCCAAAGGATTTACTGCTTTGTTTTGGAGAATGTAGTCTGGAAGATCGTTTGCCATTCCTATCGGGTGGTCTTACAACTTGTTCACGCAAAAGATAACATTGGTTACTCTCCCCACTAGCCAGTTGGTGTTTAGTCGTTTCATCATTGCCTGTTCCAGGATATCTTCTTCGATGACATCTTCTAGGAATTCTTCAAAGCAAAGTCTTCTTCTTTGCAGCATACGAGTTGTGGAACATCAAGTAACCGGTCATTATTTGGTGATGGATTGTAATACTTCAGTTCATCAGTTTCATTGTGCTTCAGAACAAAACTAAAAAAAAATACGATTAATCTTAATTCTCAGCTGTTGTGCCAGAAATGCGGTGGTTATCAACTCATCATTCATCATCTTCAGGTTCTCATTGTTGATCCAGTAGTTATACTGGCCCTGGACTCTTCTATTCTTTATATGGTAAGCTCCATTTGTCTTAGTACATGGTTATCATCTCATCGATCTCTCCTTCTGACATCATATTCCGATAAAAATCGATCGGATCAACACCATAACGGCTGGTCGTTCTCTGTTCCGTGGTTGTTTCGGTATCGGTGGTCGTCTCTTCGGTTCACCGGTCTTTCGTTTAGCATGTACAGGAATAGGTCGGTGGGCGACTCTCTGGAGCCGGTTTAAATGGAGTAGTTGGTCAAACTCCTGTCCGCATCCCATGGAGGTATATATCTCCATGCATTTATTCTGGTGGTTAAGGAGGTATCCCTTCTCGTGATGGTCTTTTTACTATTTTTGCAGTCGTAGGTCTTCTCCTCCCCATGAGTATTTTTGCGATGGCGATCCCGATTCGGTCTTGTTATAAGGCAATTACTAGAAATAGAGATGCTCTAAAAGTTAGTTGGGCAGGCAGTTAAGGATGTTACTAAAATAGAGCGTAAGTCCTCATAAAAATATACTCCCATGTAAATGGAATAATGGGAAAAATGCGAGCCAGCACTTCAGAACAAACGAATATGGTTGACTACACAGAAACTATAGAATGGCTTATATGTACATAGGTAGAAGCTGGGGATTCTGAAAAAGTCCGAATAAGTTCATAGGCAGATGCAGAGGATTCTGAAAGGTAAAAACAAAGGATTTGCTAAAATTCGATCCAGTTCTCCAGTCTAATAGAACGCACCTAATAGCACTGCGTGCTACTCTTTTATACCCTAAATGGGGCGCCGACAAGTCCGTTTCGGTGATTTTAGTTAGTTTTTGGCGATTTGTGTGTAATTGGGAAATTGCCTTGACTCTTATACAAAGGAACGCGCCTGTTATTGGACAAAGAAGGATTCTGGGGAATCCGTACCAAATAATGTCCGTTTTTTGTTTTTGGGTGGTTCTTGGTGATTTTGAGGAATTGCCGCGTCTGTTTGGATATATATTTAATCTCATTGAATCGACCACATCCTCCGCACACACCCCTGTCCAGTTAGAGGGTTTCAGGTCACATAACAGCCACGTTCAATCACAGGAACTAAGATGGCGGCCTCCAATATAGAAACTGGACGACAGAAACACGTATCACCAAAATAACACACGATCCGCATGCGCACAGACACCATGTATAAGTATGGTAATTACGTAACAAGATGGCCGATTACGAGAGCTATAATGGCAACTCAACGTGGAGCCACACGGTCACAATGACTGTGACGACACATGAGATCCCCCGATGAAACCCTCCAAATAAGTCTTGTCCGGGTACATGACATACTATTGATGTCTTTGCCAAGTATGACTATGCAGGTCTATCAACCTTTGAGCAACCGACAGTATGTGTTATGTGCACATTGTGCATGGACAGATTCTTTATCGTGACAAGACTCCTTTGGGGACGTGTAGCTAGTGTACTATACCGCTCAGATAACTTGTCGAGTCGCGTTAAAAACGTGTATACAAGGACGATGAGCACACAAAACTTCACCGACACTTCATTTTATAAGCATGACTTCCCGAAAATAGTCAGCAAACAAAAAGCCATCCTCAACTGATCAAAATAATGGAACTCCGTTCTCCCTTCCTTAACCTCACAGCAGGTGAAAAAATTCCTTCAGCGTGATTGAAACTGCGCATGGAGATACTATAACCACACTAAGCCTTAGTATGATTAATTTTGTCCGTCGGGCAATGATATTTCCAACCCAGTTCAATTCAATCCACAAGATCACCCAAGGGATTGGAGGGAGGGTTACGGAAATAACTAGGAAAATATATTTTTGTAGTTGACAAGGGTCTCTTTAAATGCATGACGTCGCCCCATTCATAGTTTTAGAAGCGTGTAAACCATAATCTCATTGACGTTACATTTCAACATTTACTCGCTGTCGCAGGCTGTCACATTCATTTATCGCGATTCGTCTTCAATTTTTCTCTTTTGTTTTTTTTTTTTTTTGGTTTTGCAGGGTGGATTGTTTATGTACTGATCGTGCAATTGCTTGAAACGTGGACGTGGAATAAACACCGAGGGAAACTTAACACATCGTTCCCGGCAGAAAAGAAAGCATATGGTGCATTTTGAAGGGAATGACTTCTGACACTGTAATTGTCAGGCGCGCGTGCGTTTCTTTCTCCTGATGTCACGGGTATTATATCAGGGACATATCGTGCCTCATTACCAGGAGCTTTGGTAGCAGCTATAGTTAAATCCCATAGGAACCGAGCTTTTTGTGGGAGCAACATTTTCCTGTGCAAAACTTCGGATCCATCCGTTGTGTACGTACTTCATGTACAGTATACTATGGTATATATTATTAGTTACACAGTTTGTTGGTGGCCTAATATGGTATAGATAGTGTCAGTTAATTTCATATTGGACGAGAGGGAAGCCGTTTCTCAGGAGAGCGACGTTCGAGTCCAATATGGAATTAAAATTAAATGAGAGAATTCTCACAATGTGTTCACGTATCTTTGCCTTGTTGCAATTTATGGGAGAGTGCCTACAGGCACTCTCGCATAAATTGTAACAAGGCAAATTCATACATACCAAACAGTTTCATTTCGAAGGTAACATGACACACATCCACAGAATATGAAGCCTTTTAAGTTGCCTAACCTGTACTTCAGACCAAATATGGGCTTCCAACAGTCAATCTTTCAACTTGGAGCGTTTATCGGCTGCCGCCATTTTGAATAATCAATTAACAAAGGGGAGATTACCCATAGCTGTCAGCGTATATTGATGTTGACAGGCAGCATATGGTTTTATATGCAGTCTGCATGTGAGGTCTTTGAACCAGTGAAATTCCCAGATACTTGTAGGAGGTAAGATATAGTGATATCTGTATACTCAGGGCTATGGAGATAGAGGGCACACAAGGGTATGTGATGGAACATTGATGGGAATGGTGAGACTTTTCTTAAAGGTTTTCCTGAGAAACGGCTGAATTTGCCAATGGCGTTGTGACGTCATGACACGCCCGCGACGTTGTAGAGACATGGACCGATATTGCTGTCCACTGTGCAATCCGACACTGAACCCAATTTTCGGAAATGAATCGAAGAGTTGCAAGAGCATTTGCTCATTGCGCATTTACTTGCATGGGTCTTATTCTCTTCTAGGTAACCGGTTCTCGTCAGATCACCGAAGTTCAGCAACGTCGAGCCCGGTTAATTCTCGGATGGGTGACCGTCTGAGCGATCGATTCGGACTCCCGGGTTGTGTCCTTGGGCAAGGCACATAACTCCGATTGTGCACGATGACACCGCGCACTAAGGCGTACTGCACGTCGATGGGGCGCTTGTCTTCGACCAATCTAACCCTGCCTGTGTGTCAGTGCGGAGTTACGATGTTGCGGAGCTGGCAGATGCTCGTCGTTGCTCGGTGGTTCTCTCCGGGTACTCCGGCTTCCTCCACCCGTAAAACTCTCACGGTCATGATTAGCTATTGTGCATAAGTGTGTGACCTTAAATGCAATAAATAAATAAATAAATAAATAAATATATGCTCTTCTGGGTATTGAAGGATACCTATGATATGGCAATGTTCTATTGGGGGACACTTTTGGATGATATCTGGGATATATATGGGATACTTATCGGAGGATATTTATCTGAAGATAGTTAAGGTTCCTAGTACCTGTTCAGTTCTGGGTATCTAGACCACACCATACCCTTCATAATTCAAATACCGTTACTGCTGACTTACCCATTGTCACAGCATATGTCCTATGATTAGCCTCTACTTTTGTACGTTAGTCAATCAATACTATAGTCTTCTATCACGCCTACAGCAATGTATGGTGACTACTGACTTGTAAAACTACAGGCAGCTTGCTAACTTGCTACACCAGATTGCTAGAACGACTCGAATCTCATCAAGCAAATGTGCTCTAGAGCAATTGCTCGAACGAGCGACTCTTATGCTCATTTTGGAATTGGAGGATAGCTATGGCATGATGATGTGCTATTGGAGGATACCTAATGAATCATACCCATTGGAGGATAATTATCAGAGGATATCTATCTGAAGATACTTATGTCTCCTAGCGCCTGTTCTGGCATGGTAAAAAGACCACCCCGTGCCCGTCATATGCCTAATGCCATTATTGATGACTTACCCATAGTCACCGTCATCTACCCCATGATTAGCTTCTACAATAGTCACCCAATACTATAGTCTTCTACCACGCTTGCAGCCTTGTACGATTTCTACTGACTTGTAGCACTACTATAGGCTTGCCGACTATCCCAGATCACGACTTCTACCATCAGTCACGTCTTGGAATGTTCATAAAACAACTTATACTCTGCTATGATACCAGAAAACAAGCACAACCCTACATTCTCGCGTCCGTGCATTCCTAAATACCAATGAGACAGTTCAAAGCACCAGGTAGTTTTGTAGTACTAAGGACTAATAGTAGACCACCAGGGATAAATATCGTACGCTCTATACCACCGTACTGGCCAGTAAAACACACCCCACAACACCTCAAAACTAGCAGAACATCACACCCTATATTACCGTACTTGACAACCAAGCATACTCCACAGCACTGCACTGACCTAGCATTACGTACTGCCTATACCAACTGAGGACCAGCACAACGCTTCAGATGCATCGCCGTTTTAAGGGATAATAGTAGACCTATGGGGTACAGACAATTCATCCTATGCAACTCTACAATAACACCAATCCCAGTACCGCGTGACCTAGCATTACATACACCCAATACCAACGTTAGGAACATATAAAGTCTTAGGCGGTTGATAGTACAAGGACTAACAATAGACCAACAGGGATAGAGCCCACACACCATATACTACCATTCTACATTTCCAAGGACTAGCAACAGACCAACATAGGTACAGACCATACTCCATATACTACCATTCTAAATTTCAAAGGACTACAATGCACTACTGTATGGTTTGTCATTATACATTACCTATACTAACACCCATGGCAAAATACATTCAGTGGATTAGTAGTACCAAAGACAGTATACCAACATAGTTTATGGCAGTACACCCCTTATTACCGTACATACAACGCACATTATACTACCGCACTAGATAACCATACATACATCATCTCCCGCAACACTGCATGACCTAGCATTTCCCATCAGCTTTTATCACATACATTTAGTATATACCAGATCCCAGAGCGTACACATATCATTATGTATCTTACGACAAGAGCTTATTCGTCCAATACGAGCGAATACGTTAACCCTTTACCTAACGAATCGGCCGCATCCGCCCGCGTAATATGCAAATTCAGCAGTTGAAAAAATATTATTTTTCAACAAATTTCAACAAACCCATATCTTGTGACCCCTCGTTGGAACGAGCTCGTCGAGCTCGTTCTAACGAGGGGTCACATGATATGGTTTTTTTGAAATTTTTTGAAAAATTTGAAAAAAATGACATTTAAAATAATAAATTTTGATATCGTCTGCGTTGGGTAAAGGGTTAAACCTGAAAATAGAATAAATAAGCAGACAACTGAAGTACTAATACAAACTTCAGCGTGGAACACTGAATGGGGATTACGTCATGCACAGCTCAACAACACATAGCGTGATGTCATGACCTTCACTCATAAAAAAATCAATTCAGTCGCTGAATGCTTGTCAAAATACAGGAAACAGAGGTATATTGTGAAATAAATTGGTTATTACCACAAAGTAGGTTTCCGAAATGGCATATTGAAGTTTCGACCTGGCCTCGGGGTCATATATCGACTCATCCTTACAGACTCGTCGATATATGCCCAGAGACGAGACCTCGACTACCATACACCATCTCGGAAGTGCACATGGTGGTAAAAACCTATAAATATCCCACTGCATACTGTATGTGCAGTACGTAGACCATTTGCCGAATCTAGCTGGATGGACCCCCCCCCCCCCCCCTCATCTTTTGCACCGGAAAAAGTGCTCAATCACAAAGCGCTGGGTAACGAGGCATGGCCCGTCGAAGCTATGCTATTGATATGTGAATTTTTATTGATACTATAACGATACAAGGAGATGTTTTATCATCGAACTGTTATCGCTACTGATATTGCTTTTATCTAAATGGTAGATAAATATATGTTTTCAGTTTTACTGACCCAGTTTCAAAAACTGACAAACAATTCAGTGGACTCATTCGAATGATTATTTTATGTGGTAGGTTTATGGGATTCGACGACATGATAGCCTACAGTCGCGTCCGCCGTGGATGGGTCACGTTCAGCGGGGTGGGCAGTGTTTCCGCGGATGCAATAAAATACTCTTATATCGCAAATACTAATAATAGGAATAATCATCAAAAATTTAATTAATGAAGCACCGGGTACAGCCCGGTGCTTCATTAATTAAAATCTTGCTGATTATGATTTTTTATAACCTTGTAAACGCATGCGTGAACATCACTGGCCACGTGTGGATTAAGATTAGTCCGCCGCGACTGCACTGTGCCTGTAGCAATTACAGCTCAATTCCTCCGCTGAACGCGCCCTCATTTTTGACCGATAAACGTGGAAGAAGCTAGAACATTTATATGATGGGCAAACATCTTGCGAGTTATGAAAACTGTTCTCGACCATCATATGCAAACCAAGTGGATATCATTAAAGAAATCTAAATTATACCTGGATGTTCCCAGTTGGAAGAAATAAGTGCCACTCTCTCTCACGAATTTAGAATCATGTCCGCCGAGGACCGTGTATATCGTATAAAGGTCTACAACGTTATGTTTTGTTCATTACACCATGATTGTTGCATGTATACAACGTTATACGATACAATAGAGGCACTGAGAAAAGTACTAGAGACACCACGCGTGGAATCAACCCGACGTGTAAGAACGTCATGTAACAATCCATCCGATTAGTCGTTATGCATCTGATCGGCGTTATAACGTGATTTGTATTGAGGTTTACTGACACTTTCTACAGCCAGGGTCACCTTGTGTCGGGCAGTTTTACGGGAGGAGGAAGCCATGGTACCCGGAGAGAACGACCGAAAAGCGACGGGCAACTGTCAGACTTCCTAACGTACCAACTGCGCACAAGTAGGATTAGCATTGGTTGAAGATAAGTGCATCATCGACGTACAGTACGCCTTAGTATACAACGCCACAGAGCCCCGCGTGGGCAATCACGATTAATTGCCTTGACCAAGGACACAACGCAGTTACCCTTGGCCAGGATCGAACCGTGAATCGTTTGGTTTGCAACCCAGTGCCAAACCCATTGAGTCATATCGCTCTATAAAGCGATCGAAACGCTTCGACATAAAATAGTGCCGCACAATGAAGTTGTAAACAATTAACGCAGGTGATGTTTCTTTGAAAATTCAAGTTTCACTCACTTAGTTCAAGTTTAATCGTGGTATAAATACACAGCACGACACTGTAGGGAACAGGAGATGGAATTTTACGGACTCTTATTGGAGTGTTTTCCTATATTGCACAACGGCTCTCGAGAAACATTTGAAAAACTCCAGGTCGGGTCTGGTCGTTGATCCCTGTCTCCGTACTCCACCATCATCGTGTTCCGTCTTCTCACCAGTTGATGTATTTCTCCCATACGCTGTGAAGGGAACCTTTACAATCGTCGTGCGAATGTTTAATGTTTTTAATAACACCCACAACACGAAAACTACTTTATTTGGGCAACAACACTAACCAGTGGTGGAAGGAGACAATCGCCTCAGTAAGTGCGCAAGTATTCCGCGCATCGTAAAATGGTATGACCAATGATCAGACGAAACAATGGATATAATTCAACCATTCTATTAACCATTTACCCAACGCTCACAATTTCATTTTTTTCCTCAAATTATTCAAACAATTTCAATAAAACCATATAATCTAACCAGTCGCCGAGCTGGTTCCTATAAAAGGTCTCATGATTTGGGTTTGTTAAAAGTATTTTTTCAGCTACCCAATTGCTAAATTACGGAAACGGATTTTTTCGATTTCTAAGGTGAGGTGTTAATGCAAGACGGTAAATATCTTTTTAGGGGTGAGGGTGGCGGATGTGTACCCGATCACAGACGAACGTGATAGATCGTTCTTACGAACATATAACTATGTTTTTCGGCGATCTATTTAAACAATTGGCTTAGTGGCGAGAGCATCGAACTTCAAACCGAAAGGTCCGCGGTGCGATCCTGGCTAGCGGAAACTGTGTTGTGTCATTGGACAAAACACTTAATCCCGAAAGTTCATGAGAGAGCACGGTGGCGCTGTGTATTAGGAAGCTCTGTACGTCGATAATGCACTTGCATTCAACTAATGCTAACTCTGCTTGTGGGGAGTTAGTACATTCGGGAGTCTTGACAGCCGCTGGCCGCCACTTAGTGACTCTTCCAGTGTGCTTCAGATTTCTTCACCTATGAAGTTCTACACGAGGACACCATGGCTGTCGAAAGTATCGCTAAACCCTGATAAATAAATTTAAAAAAAAAAAATAAAATAAATAAATAAATAAATAAATAAATAAATAAATAAATAAATAAAAATAAATAAATAAATAAATAAATAAATAAATAAATAAATAAATAAATAAATCAGACATCAACTTTAAAATCAGCGTATTTGGTCACGAGAATCAACACAATTAGCACGAGTTCGCGACCAAAACACAATATTCGGATCTCAGTATCAATGGACAAGGATTAATTGCAAACTTCGGCATCCAGTCGTCTCGTTGTTTATGGGAAGTATATCATCTGTTTATATGCAGTGGCTATCTAAAGAGGAGTTATATCGACATAAAACACACTGACATATAATACTGGGATCAGAAGAGGAGGGTTTCTAGCAACAAGGCCGCAGTTCGATAGCGACACACGTATACCAGATGGTCAAAATGTCCCTAATAAAGTTCTGTGAAACGAAGTGCACACTAAGACAAAAATTAAACTTGCATCTCAGATTTAAAGTTCTCTGATTTCTTTTGTGTGTTGCGAGAAGGGAAGATGAAAGAGAATGTGAACCGGGTCGCGATTCAGTCGCAATACTCTGTCCACCAATATGATCACAGTACTATAAGATGAACCGCTATAGAAAATGGGGATACCCACGAACTTTCGAAGAATCCCATCATTCTAATTCCCCTGGGATGAATACATGGAGTTTGAAGTACAGTACGTGGAGAGTGGATTGTAACTAAATCACCCGCGGAGTGGAGTTATCACCCAAGCTATAACTTTCAAATTTTGTACATATCGACAAAAAAAACACAAGCACTGTTTCAGCCAGTGGACCTCCGGGTTTAATCTGGAGGTCGATTGGCTAAAAATTTGCTGGTGCTGGTTTGCAACAAATTTGAAATTAATGCTAGAGTGGAATCTCCACTCTGCGGGTGATTTAGTGATAATGCACTCTCCACGTACTGTAAGCTATCTAGTCACACGTCATTCGACAAGCTTGATCGCTTCCCTGCCTGTAACAATGACGTGGATCAATGGTTCGATAACCACTTGACACCATTTGAACTGGATCTCCGTCCAGTGTGTCATTTTATTTAACTGACATATTGCGATTTAATGTATAAGTGCAGTGAACATTTCTATTGATATCAACAAACTAAATTGCAATGCGAGTTAATGAGCTCTGATTATCAAAGGCGATGACTTTCGCACAATATACTCAACACAGGTAAGTATTTGCTTGTGTATACTTTCAACCAACAAAGGTACAAATAAAATCAATCTAATAAAACTGAAAACACATATTTATGTTGGACAGTCACTGCGCAACTCAAGAGTGCATGTGTGTGTTTGGCGATTCTCAGAAATGGTATGTATTTTATAGATTATCAATTATATATCGTTCTGTGAGTGGAACAAGGCGTCATCTTTTATGCCTTAGCATTGCAGATGGCGTTTAATGTCACTCAGGGGCTTATAAGTGAGTTTGGCGTGTGGGACAGTATATTTTTGGAGCAAACACAGACGGTTAAATTTATAAACAAAATCATTGAATGGATGTCTAAAGTTATACGTGGGGAATATTTAATCCACCAAAATATTTAGTCAAATATATTTCTTTTAGTTTACCCATTACACTACACGATTAAAAGACACCATTTTCATACAAATTCTTTCTATAGCGAAAAATGTTCACTTTTGACTCCAACTCGTAGCTTATTACCTTCATTGGAAAGAAGGCAGCAAAATTTCTGCGAGAGCGGGTTATAATCTATGTTGTGAAGGCAAACCGTTAAAATATATACTACGCAAAGTCTGCTAAGCACCAAGTATATCCAACTACCTGTTTTACGTTTTAGTTGAAATATTGTAATGAAAAGTGTATATGTTCTTTATTTAATTATATCTTTAATGATTTAAGTACAGAAATTAAGGATTATTTGTGTATGACATTATTGTTTAGCTTTTGACTACGATCACCATTGGAAAAAGAGGAAATTTTTCAATTTACCAAAAGTTGACGGAGCGAACTGGTATGGCTTCAATATCGAGTATGAGACTCATTACTGTTAATTACAGCTTGACAACGCCTTCTCATGCTCCAAATCAGGTTCCTGGTGGTCCTTTGTGGGATGTTGTTCCATTCTTGGATCAGCATGGCACCAAGCTCCTAGACACAATCTGACGTGGGCATCCATGATCTCATCAACGTACCGTTATGCAGTCAACGTACCACGTTCAAACACACTGAGCCCTGTACGTCCATCCCAGCTGATGCCGTCCCAGACCATATTTGACCCTCCACCATAGCGGTCATGCTCAGCAATGTTGGCTGCGTGGAATCGCTCTCCTGGTCTTCTCCATACCCTAGAACGCCTATCTGTGTGGTCTAGGCAGTACCTTGACTCATCTGTAAAAAGGACAGATCACTAATATTCTCTGGTCCATCCAACGTGGTCCATGGCCCATTCATATATTACCTGACGGTGGTTCTGGGACAGCTGAATGCGAATACATGGTCTTCTCGATCGGAGACCATTTCGTGCAACCTTGCCCGGATAGTCTGCGTCGAAACATTTACCCCGGATGCATTCTGAAGGTCACTGTGAAGCTGGGTTGCTGTGGCAAAGCGGTTCATACGGGCCTGAATGATCAAAACCGGTCTTCAGCTGCAGATGTTGCCCTGTCTCTGCCACCACCATGCCGTCTTACTTTAGTGTGTGCCATACTGCTGAAATCTTACCCAGGCTCTGGTGATCATCGTATGGTGCACACCAAGGGCTTCACCAACATGACGATGGGTAGCCCCTTGCTCCACCATCCCTACAGCCCGCCACATTTCTGCTTCAGACAAATGTCTTCTTACATTTGCATTTGCCATATTCAATCATTAAATCACAAGGGTTTGTATTGAAATGAAGATTGAATTCCTTACACATGTCATGTACATGTAGACAGTACAGGAAAACATCATGAAAATCAAGGGGGCATGCTTTCCATGATTGTCACGAAAAGTCTGCCTGTCATGAGAGCTAATGTAAACACTGGGGACCATCTCAATACCTTCCTCAGTCATATCCACCAAAAATATCGCAAATATGTCATACGCAAATTTCACAATGATGTGTCAAATATTTAGTGCTTAGCAAACTTTGAGTAGTATATTAAAATCTGAAGGGCGATATTAGGGTTTTGATGAATAGCACTGGTCGATTATGAATGTTACGTTAGGTTAAGGTTTAAAAGCTAACCCTGTAAACCCGTGGTGGTATCTTCCATGTGAGTTCTATGGCAACAGGTGTATTATTCCATTTTCATTATTTGGTGGTAGACCAATTAATATTTTAAACATACAGCCGTGAGGCTGCACGTTGAAAATATTGATTGACCGGGCTTCCCCACACATTAACTGAGCAGCCATCCTACTTAATCAAAGTATGACGTATCCACGTTCGTGGGTCGTTCAAGGAGATAACAATAATTTTCAATAATCATGAGAACATCAACTGTCTCTTTGAGTGTCGAGAAGTTTATTGGAAACCTTTCGCATAATGATCGACAACTGATAAAAATACGAATTGTTAATAGCAGACGCAAATTCGTCGGACGGACAAAAACCATTTTCGCAGAACTGACGTCCGTTTGTGTTTCACAATTTCCCTTTGTTACGCGGCGACGAATGATTTGATTGCCAGAAAGAGAAAGGTGGGCCACAAGGCGATTAAGGTTTAAGGACAGAACCCTAGAGTGAACCCGCACATCAAGTGGTGGAGAAACGCCGCCAAACGTTTGCAATATGATGTATCTGCGTGTTTTAGTGAGAAATCGTAATCGTAACTGCAGATAAAGGAAAACGACTGCGGATAGGAAGAACACAAATGCCAGTGACAGAGCATCCCATTCGTAATTGTCCGCAGTCGTCGTTCGTTGTGCGAAAGGGTGCGAGAACTGATGAACAAAATTTGAATTGCGATATTTGTGAATAACGCTGGACACACGTGGCTATTAAATTAGGTAGGTGGCTGCATTAAATCAGGAACACTACTCACCATGTATAAATTGGTCGCACTTGAAATATCCGGAAACAACATGTTTGTTGTATTTCTAATAAGAACAGGGTCCAACACTACACAACTTTTACGATTGTATTTTCTAAAATTGTATTTTTCAGACTTCCAAAGGGTTGAAAAAACCAACAGCATTTCAAAGCTGTGGCAATTTGCCAGTTGGCAAATTGTCATATCTTTAAAATTGCCAATGACTCATTTTAGTTAGTTATATTAATAAGTAGAAAATACAATTCTAGGGAATACAATTGTAACAGTTTTATAGTATTGGCTCCAAGTCAAACATTAAAGACACGTTGGAAGGTCGAGAGGGTTTGCCTTGAGAGCGAATGGATTTTTATACACTGATATGTGTCTTTCTAATCTTAAACATTCCAATCCCCCACCGTCACCTCTCGAAAAACAGATAATGTTGTAGGCTGTTACAAACGACACGTGTTTTATGACAATAACGAGTAAACATTTAAATGAAGTTGATGCAAGCGTTTTTTATATTTGTTTCTAGACTTTCATTATGGTTGTAGAAGGTTTGGAACTCTCATAGAACAAACCATTCTGTCTGCGTTACCTTATTTCCTGTCTAACATTAATGTGTTCACTGTTTCGATCATTAACCCTTTAAAGATAGAGTTTCTGAATGGAATTGCCGCATACAGCACTAACTACAGTGATTGGTGGAATTCATTTTGTAAGGTAGAGATGGGCAATATACCGAAAACCGAACCGATACCGATATCATGGGAATACCTAAAAACCCGAACCGATCCCATTTTTTAATATACCGAAACTGTCAGAATTTTCATATTTCCCTATATTCGCTACGACTGATTTTCTCTTCAGTTTTATTATCCCTTAACCCTTTACCCAACGTAACGGCTAAACCCGGCCAGCGCTATTCTCAAACATCGCCGATTAATTTTCATTATTTTTTAATTTTTTTGTCTCAAAACATAGGTTATGACCCCTCATTGGAACGAGCTCATGAAGCTCGTTCCAATGAGGGGTCATAACCTATGCTTTTTTTTATTTGCAAGTGTCGTCTGCTTTTCATATTAGGTAAAGGGTTAAGGGGCTGAGAAATTGTCCTGAATTCCCATCAGACTACAATCTGCACATGTCCAAGTGCTTGGCAATGATTTCTAGCAAATGTTTGGCTTTCTGAACATGCAGCCAAGACTTGGCTAGAATCACTGCTCGGGTGATTCATATATTGTCAGCAGGACCTCCAAATGTGGGGCCGTTAATCACCAATGTTCGGAGATCGCAAATGTATGAAACAGGCATTGAGGGTTAAGGTAGGTTTGGCATAAGTCCTAAAATTACTGTAGGTATGATTTATGTTGGGGAAAGAATGCCAAAGAGCTCATTGGTAGTGGCTTTAGTGGCACTATGGTAGAATGATACCAGAATCAACTATTCAGTATTTTCCTGGTGGTACTTTCAGTAAGTTTAGTCAAGTCCGATACTGAATACCGAAACGATACCGAGGTATAACCCCCTACCCCGCCTCCTAAAAAATACCGAAACCAATACGGAGCTCAAAGTTAAAAAAAGACGCCCATCTCTAGTGCAAGGATTTCGAACTCAAACCTTGTGGTGCTATTGGATTAACCCTTTACCTAACGAATCGCCCGCATCCGCCCGAGTAATATGCAAATTGAGCAGTTGAAAAAATTAAATTTTTCGAAACGAAACGAAAACGAGCCCATTGAGCTCGTTCCAGTGAGGGGTCACATGATATGGTTTTGTTGAAATTTTTTCAAAAATTTAAAAAAATGATATTTAAAATAATAAATTTTGATATCGTCTGCGTTTGGTAAAGGGTTAAATTGGTACTGATCCCATTAGTTATAACTGTGTGTCCATTATGTTGTATCCTAACCTACCACCAAATTTTCTTTTGCACCAAACATTTTATGGGAAGCAGGTTGAAAACAGTGTGAGTTTCGACGTACATTGTGAGTAGTGTTTTGCCATAAAGTTTTTCGCGATCAGCTCGCGATTCGATCACGACACACATATATCAGTGAGACAGGATATCCAGAATGAAATAAACTGCAAACATTTATCAGCCAGAGCCATATCGTGTCGGACTTTTTATAGGTGGTGGAAAAGGAATGCCTGGAGAAAACTAACAAGAGACAGTCAGTAGCTGTCGCACTCCACGGCTGACTAGCCCGATACGAACAGATTTAACATTGGTTGAGATCATGTGTGTCATTAACATGCTGTATGTCTTGGCACACGCTGTCCCAATCTTCTCCCACTTGGATTCGATGTCTTGGCAAAGTTCAAAATACAAATGCTGCGGGTTAGGATCGAACTTGCTGCCTTTCGATCTTAAGATTCACCGGGAGTCCGCGTGTCTCGCTGTTCCGACGACTGCAGCTTTTTCTACTGCTACCGAGAAACATGCAAATTCAAAAAGCATTATGAAAACAGGCATTACACCCTTAAACGAAATGTGCGTTGAAAGGTCGTCAACTCACTCACTACCTCATTTTCCTCAACACTTAAATTCGATATTCATATTTTCGGACACAGAGAGCTCGATTTTTTCCATTTTAGGAATGTTGACGAATGCGCAGTATTTGCATTTACCGCAAAGCCGATAGCAATTGATAGAGAACAGCTTTTATTAATGATATTATTATGGTAAATGAAAAACGAAAACTGCGTTATTTGTTCTGCTGAAATTAACAAAATTAATGTTCAGCTACTGTTTGGTGGTAAATATAATTTTTCTTCTCACTGACTGGTCAAAAGCGGAGTTTGTTCTCTACTTGCATCACTTGAAGGCATATAATAATTGAATCATTGTGTTTCTGCGAGTTCTACCAAACAAAGAAGAAGAACCGATTTATTCTATGGATGATAGAAAATTGTATCAAAAAACTGAATAGGTTTGGACAAACGTTTATAGAGTTTTCTGACAGGGCGCCGTTCATCTCAATAAAATATTGGTTTTACTTCTGGGGTTTTCTTCACTTAATCTCAGTGAGTTACGCTGGCGGGGGGGGGGGGGGGGGGAGGAGGGAGCGGAGGAGGTCCACTATCCCTCGCGGATGTGCTACAAATCGTTGTAGGATTGCTTTACTTACCCGATTATCCGTTCTTACTACATTTCGCGTGCACCATAACGTGCAACGTAAAAGCCTAATTGTTTTGCACAGCAATTTTTAGGTGGACACGACGGTCTGAAAAAATGAGTCGAGGAATCATACACTCTCCATTTGTTTCATACATGTAGATGACCACAAATCCCCAATGCAATGATAATCAAGGGAGACAACCAACTTTCGGCCATCTATGTGTTTGAAAGTTTTCATCTGAAGTCCTGTTCCTTTCACGTCAAAGAGCATGACACTAACATTTTTATCTTAACCATTTGCACGTCGATGTTATCTTCCAGGTCAGTTTAACCCGTCAAGACATTAATTATCCTGACGTTCATCAACGATTTTCAAAATGCGACGTCATACAACGGAAAGTACAAATAACTAGATTTTTGTCACACTAGTGGTTATCTGGTTGAGGGCTGGTTATTTTTGGTAGTCTGAATTTGCTGTTCAATCTTGTTTTATTACAAATTATTGAAGAGTGCCCATAGGCACTCTCCAATAATTTGTAATAAAACAAATTTATATAAACAAAATATTATTTGTGTTTGACTGAATATGAAATATAAGCAAGGAAAGTGTTGCTTTTGCTCTGGAATCCTCATTTTTTGAAATCCCTGATAGTGGCTTCTTGCACTTAACCAGTTAGGAAGGCTTGACAGCAGGATTATATTAGTATATTAGTTAAGCTGCGATAACATTTCGCTCAATGGCTGTCACCGAGCACTATTCGGGAGAAAATAGGAATTGAGGTTAAAACTTTAAAAAATCGAAAAATAATAACAAAACAAATGACCACAAAGTATCAACGCGCTGTTTGATTTCGTACGTCATAAGACGTACAGAAGTATCAACGCGCTGTTTGATTTCGTACGTTATAAGACGTAAAAAGTGTCAAAGCGTTAATGACAGATATTGGTATAATCCGTATTCCGGCCGTGAACCAATTAATACTTTAACGTGTAGCCTTTGGGCTGCGCGTTGAAAATATTGATCGGTCTACCTCACTCATTCACTGAGTAGTAATCTTACTTATTAAATTTTGATGTATCATATTCGTGGACCGAAAGCCGTCTTTCGGGTTCAAAGGCCTAACTGGCCAAAACTTGTTTCGCTTACAAAGCGCAGCTCGTGACCGAACATCGGAACGACCTCGGCAAGATTTGTTGTGACAGCAACTATTGGAAAAATAAAATATTAATAGTGGTTTCTGTGTTTCGAGCTGTGTAAACTTGGAAAAGGGTGCGAAAAGTAGTGTGATAAATGAAGGGTGGGGTGGATGGGGCGTGGAAACAATGGAGATTCCGAATGAATCAGTGGTGAAAGGCATTGCTTCTTGCCGTTTATCGCAAAGGCAAAATTTGACTAGTATATTGGTGGAAGTTTAGTAAGAATCGTGGTAACGCAAACACACACTGTGCGAAGATGACAATAGAAGCTTGATAACAATTAATAACTGAATTAAATATAGATACTTTTCTTTCATAGATCTTTATGCGGTATTTTACATTAAGTGATCCATGTCAACGTAATCAGCTGGTATATTGTTGTCGATAATAGCCATTTAAGAAAGTAATTTTCTTCTAAGACAGCATTAATAGCTTTCTTACAAGTATCCAACTAATTGTCCGTGCGGCACCTCACATACCACACATGGACAGCACTGCACGTTATTTTGTCTATGTCAGATATTTGGTGTGCAAAATATTGATAAATTTGTATATGTTACATGTATTTTCAAGGAGCGCCGCGAATGGGAAGCTCCGTTCTGACTCATCAATGCCGCCATCTAATTAGTTTCATCATCATTTGAGGTGCAGAAAAAAGAATGTCGCAATCACGATAACGGCCATGCTCCAAACTATCATAAGAATAATTAACATAGGTATTTTAGTCTTTGAAAACCCTTTTAATGAACTGCAGTGCATGCAGTCTCATAGCATTTAAGCTTCCTGGTTGAAAGACGTAAACATACCTTAATTGCATTCGATAATTTGACGCTACAAAATGAACCATTTACTCTTTTGTCGGTATACAAAGTGCGTCGGACAACCATGGGCAAGTTAATAGATCCAGTTCCATGTGTTTGAATCAGTTCAGCGAATTATTGTCCTCCCCATCTTACTCCAACCCAAGCTCTCGGGCTTATTTCATTTATTTATTTATTTGAGTTTAACGACACTTCGGACAGTCAGGTTCACCTCGTATTGGACAGTTTTATAGGTGGAGGAAGCCGAGGTACCCGGAGCGAACAATCGGGCAACGGCGAGCAACTGTCAGGCTCCCCAACGTACTAACACTACACAAGCAGAGTTAGCACTGGTTGAGGACAGGTGCGCCATCGACGTGAAGTACGCCTCAGTACACAGAGCCACCGTGTCCCCACGTAGGCAATGGAAGCTCTAGATTTACAAGTCTAATTCCGCAAGGAATTGGACGTTGTTATGGTCTGTTTGTTTGCCCACTTTCGGTGGAGTTTGTAAACAGACTACTGGTGATGCAATGTAACGCCTCTTTACTCATACAGATATACAGACATTCTTTCGTAATCCAGTTTTGGGTATTCCGATCAATAAATAACTATTTCGCGTTGAAAATAAGAAGATATTACAGTACGGCCGCCGAAGATTGGTCTCTTTCCACGGGTGGTCGACATTTCCACGGACGCAATAATATAATATTCCAATCACTATTTATAGGAATAATCAACACAAATTTAATTAATGAAGCACCGACTACAACCCAGTGCTTCATAAATTAAAATCTTGCTGATGATGATTTTCATCACCGCGTAAACGCATGCGTAGACATCACTCCCCACGCGTGGATTACTACCAGTCCACATCGACTATACTGTAATATAATTGGGATAACTAAGCGGCGTAATCATAAACCATAAACCATAGCACTGGTCAGTCTTCATTCCAAAGTATTTAGTTTACAAACATGTCTAACAGTACCGTAATGCCATTAAAGGATGCGCGGTGGCTCAGTGGTAGACTGTTAGACTTCTGTGCTAGAGGTCTCGAGTTCGATCTCCATCCGGGACGACCCACGTTGTGTCCTGTTCTTTATCCCGGTTCCCTTCATGGGGACACGATGACGCCGTGTACTAAGGCGTACTGCACGTCAATGGTGCACATGTCTTCAACAGCTGTAACCCTGCTTGAGCGGAGCTTGAACAGAGTTAGAATGTTGAAGAGCTGACAGTTGCTTGTCGATGCTCGGTGGTTCTCTCCGGGTACTCCGGCTTCCTCCACCCGTAAAACTATCACGGTCACGATTAGTCATTGTATATAAGTATGTTACCTTAAACACCAGTAAATAAATAAATAAATAAATAAATAAATAAATAAATAAATAAATAAATAAATAAATAAAGCGGTTGCCGCAGGTGGAATTCGAATCGAGGACCTCCCAGCTTGCAGCCTGCATCTCTACCTACTGAGCCTCCACGCTCCCTTAAAGTTTTGTTGATCCTCCCAAGAAACCCGGATGATTTCGCCCATTTCGCCGTTGACAGTATTGAGGGAACTAATACCTTCCAGGTCGCCAGTGTGAAAAGGGGTTAATTTGTCATAATAAATGACAAACGAGTTTGCTTGTTAAATGCTTCAGTTCAGGAGATCTGATTGTCTCCACTTCACCATACTAGCAACAATACCACCAGTCAAAAAAAAGACAGGACTGGTGGTAACGAATTCGAGTTGTTTTTCAAAATATCACAATACATGTCATGAAACACAAGGCCGGAATCAAAACTTCACTGCATCCTAAACACTTTGTAAAATCGTGACGTTCTGGAAATCGAACGCCGAAGTACCCACGTGGGCATTGCGTGTGTACTGTGGTGAACAAGTTATGCTCTGCTGATAAAACAGAACAGGCGATAACGAATGCCAGGATCGGACGTCATCTCAAATGGGTACCATGGATAAAAACATGACTTTATGATTGTATTGTGGTCACGATATCACCTTTGATGCTGAAAGTGACCAAAACAGAGAGAAATACACAATAATTATACTACTGTTCTTCTAACATAATTATTGGAAAAAGACTCCACATAATTATAAACCGAGATTTTTCGCACATATGCAAGCACGCACTTTTTAAAAATGAAAAATTTCCGAATACTGACAGTTTTTTTCGCTTCTCTTATTTTGCAAAAAAAACCAACTATGAGTGGTGAATAACGCGCGTGTGTTAAACGTCATGATGTACCAACTACCCCTCAGTAAATGGCGATAGCAGCTTACGCAAATTCCATCCATGACAACGGAGTTGAGAAACTCAAAAAATCACCCTTTTTTATTGCTTGAAATGCAAAATATCAAAACGGGTTTTAATGAATATAATGGAACGCGGAGGTCAGCATGGGTAGGATACCTAAGTAAGAACAGAACATTCATTTGAGATTCTCGTTTTCCCGAACTATTTATTTATTTATTTATTGGTGTTTTAAGTTCGCATACTTATGCACAATATCTAATCATGACCATGACAGTTTTACGGGTGCAGGAAGCCGGAGTACCCTGAGAGAACCACCGAGCAATGATGAGCAGCTGCCAGCTCCCCAACATCGTAACTCCACACTGCAGCACAGGCAGGGTTAGATTGGTTGAAGACATGCGCACCACCGACGTGCAATACGCCTTAGTACACGGCGTCATCGTGCCCCCATGTGGACAATCGGGGTTAAGTGCCTTGCCCAAGGACACAACGCGGGAGTCCGAATCGATCGCTCAGACGGTCACCCATCCGAGGACTAACCGGGCTCGACATTGCTTAACTTCGGTGATCTGACGAGAACCGGTTACCGCAACGCCACCGCGCCCCTGTTTTCCCGAACTGCGGCTAAGTATGTCCGAAGCGATATAATTATTATTATGTTGGCGTGGTAAACAGTGCAACTGGATTAGTCACAGTGGAATTAAAAGACATTTCCCACTGAAATCATTGTCCCAAGGTTTCCGTTTTTCGGTTTGTTTTCTTAAGTTATTATCCGGTCATTACGTTATACGAAAGCGCGATACCCCCCCCCCCCCCCCCCCCCCCAACCTCACATAACTTGAATACGGCAGCGTATTAGCACCTTTGAAATATAATTTCAAAATTTGTTGAACTCTTATCTCTCTTTTATCTTTCGTTTACCCTTAAGGTTTGCTGCGGAGATGCAGTACAACATACGTTTTAGAGAATTATTAACGGCTTGAGACCTAAAATGATTTCGGTAGTGAAAATATGTCCTTTAATATTTGTTTCGTTACAATTTATCAGAGTGACTATAGGCACTCCCCGCCACTGCGATCAAACAAGTAACTATCAAACTATTTTAATCCTTTATACACCCCCTTCCTTCAGAAATTCGAGAATTGGAGCATTACATGATCGCTGTTGTAAACAAGTTATGCTATGTTGTAAAATAGGGCCTGGGAAGAAACACCTATAAACTGGGCGGGATCGGTATAAACGTTTCACTATAGTTGACTTCATACCGATGTTGCGTTCATGGGATAACCTTAGATGCTGAATGTAACATTGAAACATCATTAAACAAAAAATCCATCATGTTTTACTTTCTTTGAAAAGGTGGATCAGTAATAATTTGATGGACCTGACAAGATCAAGATTCCATTATGTATGCACGTCGGTACTGCAGTTCTTAGCTACTTATAAATTTTGAATATCAATTTCCTGTCCTGACTTTAACTGGTTGAGGACTAGATTATTTTTAGTGGTCTGAATTTGCAAATCAAAGTTTGTTCTATTACAAATTATTGGAGAGTGCCCATGGGCACTCTCCAATAATTTTAACAGAACATATTTGCGTAAAGAAAATGCTACTTGCATTTGACTGAATATGAAACCTGAGCAAGGAAAACATTGGCCTTTGCTCTGGCACCCTCGTTTTTTGAAAAGCCCTGATAGTAGCTTCTAACACTCAACCAGTTAATGAATTGTTTGTTTTATTTCTTCAAAAATGTTGCCATGTTTCACAATAAGTACTGTATTAATGTCACGATATATTCTTAGATGCTGATCTGTAGTTAAGAACGAATAAAAATTGCAAATCAAGTAAATTATATATTTTCAGGCGAGTTCTTTGACAGAAGAACAAATTGCGGGTGAGTAAAACATTTGATGTTTCAATGAAGCGGAAAGGCAAACGACACTTGTAAACAGTGTTCCCGAATTACTCATGTTTTGCTTCACAAACATAGCTTATGTCCCCTCAGTGGAACGAGCTCGATAAGCCTGTCCCAATGGGGGTCATAAGCTATGGTTTTGAGACAAAATAAAAGGAAAAAAAATGAATATTGAATGGTAATTTTTGTGAGTAGCGCTGGCCAGTCTTCCCGTTACGTTAAGTAAAGGGTTAAGGTAGAAAAGAAGAAACTGAGGAGTAATAATATAATAATATAGCATATGAGTGAGGAAAAAGGACGTGGATGAGGTCACGCTTTCTGTTTACCACCTGCATCCGCCGCCTCTTTTGCATTGACTCATGATGAATGAGTGTAGTTTCGCTTGTCTAACCTGTCTACCGTTATTCGACTGGAACATAGAACGAAAGTGTCAATGACACTGTAACTTAACATGACTGTGTGCAGTGTTTGATGAATATGATAATTTTCAGTGTTTATGAAAGGATTTTCAAATAAGACAAGAATTGTGATAATTAAGAATATGTTAATTTCTGTCCCCTGTATACTGTGATTTCAACAAGAATAATTTGAGGTGTAGACTGTACCAAAGGATTAAGACCCGTGTTGACGTGGCCCTGACAGTTAACACATGTCAAACAAAGTTATCAAGTTACAGTAAAATCATTCCAAAACGAGACATCCTACCAAGTTACAATGGAATCCCTTCATACATATAACTCATAGACTTTGCCAAAGGAATCTGGGTTACGTGACTGTTCGAGCTCACGGATGACCGATCATGACCAAAATAGGAGAGTCTCATATCTTACAACGTTGTCCTACCAAGATACAATGAAATCCCTTCATACAAACAACCTGTAAGCAGTGCTATAGGAATTTAGGTCACATGACCGGGCGGCGGTAACGGCTGACCGATCGTGATCAAAATATGGCAGTCTAATTTAGACACCACACCTATCTATCCCCCCAAGTTACAACGAAATTGTCTCATAAATGTAAACTGTAGACTGTGCTAAACAAATTTAGGCCACGAGCCTGTGCAGCTGTCACGGCACGGCTGACCGACAACATCCAAAATAGGACGTTCTCGTCTAGACAGTATATTGAGCTACGCTACAAATTTGCAGTGAAATCCCTTTATAAATGCAAGATGTCGACTGTGCTAACAGACTCTAAGTATCGTGCCCCTGTTGACGTCACGGTTGGCGGTACCAGACCGAAAGAGACGCTCTCATCTAGACATTATCCAGAGTCATCCTACGAAGTCACAGTAAAATCCCACCATAATACGACCTGTAGACTTTGCTAAAGGTTTTTGGGCATCGGGCTCCTCGCAGCCGTCATGGTTGATCTACCGCTAAAGGGGGCGTTATCAACTAGACATTATACCGAATCATTCTACCGCGTTACAATGAAATTCCTTCATAAATACGACCTGTGGGCTGTGCGAAAGGGTTTTTTGGGGTTTCTTGCTGCCGCAGCCGTTAGGGTGGACTGATCGCGACCAAAAGGGGACGTTCTTGTCTGGACATTACACGGAGTCATCCTACGAAGTTGCAATGGAATCTCTTCATAAATACGACCTATAGACTGTGCAAAATGTTTTCGGGTTTCGGGCTCTCGCAACCATCACGGTTGACCGGTCGCGAACGAAAGGAGACGTTCTCATCTCGACACGACCTCGAACCCGCATAAGAAATTTCGTGATTGTCGGACAAGAACTATGGAGTATAGCCTGTGCTAAAGAAAGTGTGAACAGACTCACAGACTTCCACACGCGTGATTGCAACAGCTTATCTTGATTTTGTCAAGTAATGAGTGATTCGCTCTCCTGCAACTGATACATGTACATCCATTTCATTTAAACTTGTCACAAAACAAATGATTTGACTTCATAATACATTTGAAAAATGTTTTAAAAGAACACGATTTAGTGAAAACAACTTTATAAATACTGTTAAACATAAAATTAATACATTTACAAGAACGCAGTGACAGTCAATCGGTGGGTTATCGGTCAAAGAGAGGTTGGGTTCACAGAAAGCACAACTCGCAATAACAGAATGTTGAAACCTGGCGACGAATCTGTGTGTGCAATCAGTAGACAGTTATGTTTTCGTCAAATGTGGAATAGAATGTTATGTTAGAACAGTCGGACTCCACAAAAGTAGTTATCCCAATCATATTGAGACGGAGTTAGCTCCCCTTATTTTTTAAGGTATCAGTAAAGTGAACACTGAGGGCCTGAACATTTCATATAAAAATTAAATTTGAAATGTTACTGAAGTTTTATCTTCGACGATCATCATTTCACAAGTTTTTCCTACAGTGTAGTATAAAATACAGAAGCTGACTTTTTGCAATTTTTCCCCAATCAGTTCGAAGGTTTGGTTATTATTCTCTGCTTAACTCTTTTGGCGCGGAATAATCTGAGAAACAGAATTCTTAGCGCCTAATATTCATCAGGAATTTTACAAAAAATATAGGTTGTTAGACTAAAGCGTTATTATTTTAAAGGATGTTCTAATGATCTCATTGACAGTTTTTCAAAGATTTCCTGTATATATTTAAATGGCACCCTATTACTTTCAAAGGACGACATCGTTGTTCATGGACAGGACATAAATGATGCCTGAAACATAGGAATACGTTTGTTCAACCCTTTACCAAACGAATCTCCGCATACCCCCCCCCCCCCCCCCGCGTAATATGCAACTTCAGCAGTTGAAAAAATATTATTTTTCAAAATATTTCAACAATCAGCAAAACCATATCATGTGACCCCTCGTTGGAACGAGCTCGTAGAGTTCGTTTCAACGAGGGGTCACATGATATGGGGTTTTTTAAAAATTTTTTGAAAAATTTGAAAAAATGATATTTAAAATAATAAATTTTGATATCGTCTGCGTTGGGTAAGGGGTTAAAAGCACTTGGAAATGGACATACACAGTTGGCTAAAATGACTACTGCAGTACCTTTCCGCGGTCTGTCGTCTGTCGACTTTAGTCGCCTGTCACGCCAAAAGAGTAAAACCCATTTAAAACGAAGTTACCTGTGCTTTCACCATCTTGTGTTGTCATGTAACTCTTTTCTGTTCATTGTATCAACAGTGCGCGCATCGTGACATATAATACAAACACTAGCCTTTCCATTAATATAAACGTGTAGCAGGTATGATTTGCTATTTTTTTTCTCCGGGAGAATAAAAACTTGTATATCACTGTAAAAACTAAGCAGAGAACCAAAGTGGACAGCTGCTTAGTTGCTCCTAAATAGCTTACCGGGGCGCGGTAGCTCAGTACTTAGAGGTGCAGGCTGCTAGCCGAGAGGTTCTCGGTTCGAATCCCACCTGCGGCAACCGCATTGTGTCCTTGGGCAAGACACTTCACCCCCATTGCCCACGTGGGAGCACGGTGGCGCTGTGTACTAAGGCGTACTTCACGCCGATGGCGCACCTGTCTTCAACCATTGCTAACCCTGCTTGTGTGGAGTTGTATGTTGATGAGCTGGCAGTTGCTCGCCGTTGCTCGGCGGTTCTCATCGGGTACTTCGGCTTCCTCCACCCGTAAAACTGTCATGGTCATGATTAGCCATTGTGCAGAATATATGTGACCTAAAACACCAATAAATAAATAATAAATAAATAGAATGTCATAGATAGCCATGTTTCCCTTTTCAACTTTTCATAAACGAGAGCTGTCTGTTGTTTTCGTTAATTCAAAGTAGCAAAAAAGAAACTTCGTTTTATTTTATGCCGATATCAAAGGCGTTTTCTCAACAATTGCATGCATCTTAACTGGACCTCCCTCGCCAGTCTACTAATTTCATGGGGGGTGTGGGAGAGGGGGCATAACTTTACCGGAAATCGATGTTTATGATGAGATAAGTCAGGGATGCAGGCGTGTATTTGAACACCAGTTATCGGAAAGTGTTGGCATTTTAATGGTTTGTGGTGCGCTGATGTGTGTAGCCCTCAAAAAAGCTCTACACCATGGTTCAATCGGATGTTAGAGACCAGCAATCAATTAGGGCGTCAATCATCGAAGGGTATCTGATGTTAGTATTGTGCGTATTTGGATATTTCAATTACAGTATTGTTATTACAAACGTGAACTGATAATTTCGACCGAATTGCAAATAAGTCAAAATCAGATCGAAATTCCACATCAATTTCACTGTGAAAAACAGTAAAGCGCCTGAACTGTTGAAAAAGAAATGCATAATCATTTCATCTGAGATGCTATTTTAGTTTGTTTTTTCTTGATTCCGTTCTAATTATGTAATAAATTAATTGTGAAATCTCGATCCACAGGTGAAAATATCTTGCGACCAGATCGCGATTTGATCACGAAAGACAAAGCTATTGCGATCATAGTACAGGGGTGTTGAAGCAAAGAGGTCTTTGGGTGGCCTGCGTCATAAAAAACAAGTTTTGAAGAGTACCTTGATGGCACCTTTGGGGGATGGGGTCACTGCTGTTCAAGATGAGGTCATGGTCGCCAGAGCTTAAGGGAAAAACTGGAAAAGAAAATTAGAAGGAATGTCAAATGCGTAATCTAGGCGATGTGGAGACCCATGAACACTTTATATTAGAATGTCCAAAATACCAGTCTAGCAGAATAAGTTTCACAGCGAGTATTATGAGGAAGTGGGATTTTAGAAAAAAATGACATGTGGTTGGTAGGTGACACAAAGGAGAGGGTTGGTTTGCCTGTTGGAGAGATTGAGAAGAATGGAGTACGGGATGTTATCAAGCCGTTCTCCTTAGAGTTTTGTGAGGGGAAAAGAGGAGAGGTGTGGGGATAAGGAGGCATTTGGGAACGCAGGGCTAATCAAGGTCTTCGCACTTGAGAACCAGCGGCGTGGCTAGATGTTTCCAATTGGGGGGGGGGGGGGGGGGTAGGGTAGTGAATTTCCAACTAGGGGGAGGGACCGAGAGGAGGAAACACCCCTCCATGTCCCTCTTCGTAGTTGGAAATTCACTACCGAGAAAGATTTTGAAAATGATGCCATGGAAGGGGTCATAAAATTGATTCTAGTAACTGAAATGCCAACACATTTATGATAGAACATGTTATTATTATTTGGTATTCTTCTGGGTATTGAATATGTGCTGAACAAATGCACAAGCTTAGAACTTTTGACAATTCACATTGTCCTAACCTTAAATCCGATCTTATGCAGGAATGATCAATTTTCGATGTTTCATCATTTTGTAACTGTGAATGGTGGAATTAACTAACGATAGCGATTTTACATGATGTGATTTTCTTGAAGTGCATTTCGAGGTTTTTTTTTATTATGATAAGTAAACGTACTATAGTAATCTCGTACCAATTGACATCATGCATGCTTATGAAGCTCGATATTGCGTACACTGTAGTTGTAAATAGTAACAGTTAGAATTTTTGCCGATTTGAAACCGAGTTGGAATTATGGGAAGTAAAGGAGACATCAGCATCGCCAAAGAAGCTCTAAAATCTAGATAGATGGAATTTCCAACTACTCATGACTTGCTCTCCGAATGTCCAACTAAAGGGAATTTTGGCCAGGATTGGGGGGAGGGGGCGGGTCTCTCCACGTCCCTGCTGAGAACCGCGACAAATCAGGGGCCGGGAAAAGAGTTATTATTTTTATAGTACCGTGAGAAAATCTGATGATCATCAAGCACTGTTACCCAGGGGTACTCTTTCCGACTACGCGTATAATTGCATCGTCGCGATTATTAACCCATTATCCAGCGCACACAATATAAAAAATTGTTATTTGTGTTTTTAAAATATTTTACAAAATATTAACAAAACCGTTTCATGTGAACCAGTAATGGGGTCACTTGATGTGGCTTTGTTGAAATTGTCTGAGATTTTTTTCAAGTGCTCAGCTTGTAAATTACGTGGAAATATACATTCAATTCGTTTGGTAAAGGGTTAAGAAGAGTATCTTTCAAAATTTCGTCTCGCAAACTAAGAATGTTTAAGCTGCCCCACGCTATTTGTTTGCCTCTTTTCAGTTGAAAACAACGCAGACAGATGTTAACACAGTTGATTACAGTGCTGTAATCATCAACGTGGACAGACAATTATATTTTATAGAATTGTATTTTCTACCTATTAATATAACTGACTAAAAGCAATTATTAACATTTTAAAAAGCGGCAATTTGCCACATCTTTGAAAATGATAATGGTTCATTTTAACTCATCTAAAGTCATAACTAGAAAATACAATTCTGGACAATACAATTGTAAAAGTTTTATAGCATTGGCCCCTGATCAATATTCTCCCCTCTCCTCCGCCCCGCCCACCAAACAGCAGAATGCCATCTGAAACAGAAACACGAACATACTGGATTACAGATGCTATTTTTGTGAGGTTTTCTTAGTCGATAAGTTTGGTGGATGCAATATGTCTCAACTGGTGTAAATTCGTCGCCATCTGATCTAGAAAGTGGTTATTTCGTGTTCGTAACACTGTCCATCTTGATTCAAAATATCCAAATCGAACTTATCTCAGTGAAGATAAATTCTAATATTTCCCCCCAGTACAGATATTTTCCAACAGATACATTTTAACCAGTTAATATTTAGAGGTTATTACTCGTATCGGTCAAGATATCAGCCGGAGGTCAAATCATAAAACCCTGAGATCGAAGGTCGAAAGCTGATGTGAAGTTATGGAGGGCTGATATCTCGGGCGATATGAAACTGACCAAGTAACAATCTCTTTATTTATTAACCATTTACGTAACATGAAAAGCAGACGACACTTGCAAAAAAAATTCTTGAATAACTAATTTTTTTCATTTTTTGTCTCAAAAACATAGGTTATGATCCCTCATTGGAACGAGTTCGACGAGCTCTTTCCAACGAGGGGTCATAACCTACGTTTTTGAAACAAAAAATGAAAAAAATAATGAAAATTTAGTTGGCGATATTTGATAATAGCGCTGGCCGATTTTGGCCGTTACGTTGGGCAAAGGGTTAAACCAAATCATATAATTTCGGAATGTTACCAGATTTTTTATCGTTTACTGACAGTTCTATTGTTTCTCATTCTTTTCATAAACTCCGCAGTTTCCTCTTCCCCTAATTCAGTTATCGGAACGTCGCGGCTTCACCAGCGGGAAGTCGCGACGCCGGATAGCTGAACTATCTCTTCTCGGACTTAAACGAATCTCCGTTAACGAATTTTGGTTTGCGTTGAATTCTGAAAACAACTCTCTCTGTTTTCTCTTCAGCCACATATTCCTCACTCATTGCCACCACTAATTCATCACCATACAAAAACTACTACATTTTGCTTTGTAACCCCAATTTTACTGATTGATTGCTCTCGACTAATAACGATGAACGATTTCTCTGTAAACAAACGACTGCGCTTAATATCCCGTCAAGGGTGACAAATTTATCTTGGTTTATAACGGACGAGATCGACGTGATAGCAGCCGAGTTTGAAGCCATATCAGCCGAACTTGATAATGGGCAATTCTGGGAAAGAAAATCATATCTAATAAAAAAAAAAAGTATCTAATATTAAGGACCTTTAAAAAACAGTGTAATGGAACATTAAATATTATTTCAGAATTCAAAGAAACTTTCAGTCTGTATGACAGAGATGGAGATGGTAATTTGACTTTGAAAGAACTGGGAATAGTTGTAAGATCTCTCGGACACAATCCTACAGAAAAAGAAATACACGATATGGCTTCTGAAGTTGATCCAGAAGGTAGAAGTTACAGTTTTCAAATATAATAGAACATGCTCACCAGCTTGGCGATTGACAAGTTTATTAGAGATTTTGTTAACTGAAAACATTAAACAAAACAGAATTTGAAATATAAAAGGGTGAAAGGGCCAGTTTAATTAATATTTTGAGGTCACGAAAATATTGATACGATCAATTCAATGTACGCGAATGTCAAATAAAACCTGGAACAGACTCAATAGATTGCTGCCATTGTTCAATGCTAAATCCTACAGTATTCATGTGGTGGATCTGCCGTGCCTTGTTACCGACTTTAAGATGTATTGATCACTCAAAATTATATATACAGAAATTACATCACGAAGTTGGCTTTTGGGCAATGGCTCTTTGGGCAGCGCTTTTTGCTTGTGATGAAGGGTTGAGAGATTGGTTAAGACGCGCACCACCCGTGCGTTGATCGCGTGACTGATACTCAGCTCGCTTGCCGTTGCTTAGACGTGGTAGCCATCAGCCAATGCGTCTTGCAATGATCCACCTTTTTACATAGTTAGTACAGCACTGTGGTAACAAAAGTGCTTCCATTCGTGATCGAATCACAATCTGGTCATGATCCAGATACACCTCTCAACGACATTTAAAAAAATATTGCACATTCAGGCTCGTCATTTTCAAATTGCAGGAAAGCAATAATGGTTTGCCTTAAATTATCCCAGGGGTGACTTATTTGGTTCGCCCTATTTCATCAGAGGAAGGTCATTGGCACCCATTTTCAAGAGTGTTGTTTTCTGTGCGATAGTGTACTGTCGACGTGGACTGGTCGTAATCCATGCTTGGGCAGTGATGTCCACGCATGCGTTTACCAGGTAATACAAATCATCGTAAGCAAAATTTTAATTAATTAACCCCCCTGCACAGTGATGTCGAAATATCTAAAGTTCAGGGTGCAAATATTTCCCATAATGCAACTAGAAATTTAACCAAATCAATCTTGTTTGACAGAGCTCAATGAGTTCTGTCAAACAAGATTGAATTGGTTAAATTCCCAGTTGTATTATGGGAAAATGGCTACTTCAAGTCTGGATATTTTGACATCAGTGTGCAGAGGGTTTTATTATTTATTTATTTATTTATTTATTGGTGTTTAAGGTCACATATTTATGCACAATGGCTGATTATGACCACGGCAGTTTTACGGGTGGAGGAAGCCGGAATACCCGGAGAGAATCACCGTGCAACGGCGAGCAACTGTCAGCTCCCCAACATACTAACTCCACACAAGCAGGGTTGGCATTGGTTGAAGACAGGTGCACCATCGACGTGCAGTACGCCTTAGTACACAGCGTCACAGTGCCCCCACGTGGAAAATGGGGGTGAAGTGTCTTGCTCAAGGACACAACGCGGTTGCCGCAGGTGGGATTCGAACCGAGGACCTCTCGGCTTGCAGCCTGCACCTCTACCAACTGAGCCACCGCGCTCCCGTGTAGGGGGTTAAGCACTGACATGTACCGGGAGCGTCATAGATTAAACTGTTTATGATTATTACTGTAATTGGTATTTGGAATCTAACATTATTGCGACGGCGAGAATATTGCCCACCCTCGGAAAGTGGCCAGTCCCTGGCGTCCGTAATGTATCTTTATATTTGAATGATCATATGTAATGTATGTGATGCAGGTATCAAATTTGGAAATGAGAGAGAATAAAGAGAAATCATGCAGAATATTGGCAAAAGTAGGTCAGTGTCTCAAAGTCTAAGGAAAGTCAAAACGATGGCAAAATGAAATTAAACTCAATAAAAAATCGGAGTCGATCCAGAACACACTGATAGATAAAATAAAAGAAACCACCATGGTTAACAAAACATTTTATCCATTATTCCTACAACAAATGGCTTTGCTCCCAGCCCGGTCTCAGGAAAAATGGAAAACACTTTTACACATCGATGTCGAAACCGTTGCTTGGAGGTCGATATACAAATGTGCTTTTTTAACAACTGACGATACTTATCTCCAAACTTTGCAATATAAAATTTTGCAGGGAGCATTATTCACGAATACTCGACTTTTTAAGTGTAGACTATCGGAGAATGAATTGTGTACATTTTGCTGTAACACTGATGAGACAGTGTTACGCTGTTCTTCGAATATTCAGTGACAAGGACAATTTTGTTACAACTGGCCGACCGACTTCAAGAAAAATGTGATATTCCTCGTCCATTGACATCACATTTCATCCTCATTGGTTATAATAATAATAATAATAATAATAATAATAATAATAATAATAATAATAAGCGTCCCTGTCCACAACAACACTCCCTCAGTCTTTTAACTCTCCTATATAAAAAGTTAATTCATTCATGCAGAGTAAGAAAGTGTCAACCGAGCTTCCAGGCTTTTATTGAAATCCTTCGTCAATATCGTGAAGTTGAGCTATATTCACTTCATATGTACTCCGAAAAGAAGACAAAATCCATAAAGACCAGATGGGAATCTCTACAAGCCCTGATCTATCAACATATTCAGTAATTTCCTTGTACGCACGGGACAACACCCCTCGACACTATAAGTATTTTCCTTGTTTTCATGAAAAGCCCTTCCTTATGCAACACTACCCTGATACTGATTAGTAAACTACTGTTTCTCTGTAATTCTTGAGGTAGAAAATACTTCTGCTCTTAAATCTGCACGTCAGTAGATAACTGCATTCAACATGCATTCTGTATCATTTTTTTTTACTTAGAGATGTATACAACATTTAATCTGAATAAAAATATTTTAAAAAAGTCTAAGGACAGTCAGGACTGTTACACCGAGCAACGAGCAGCTTACCTATATGATACCGTCAAGGCTGAGCAGTTTAGATAAAAATTCTTACCGGTGGGAATTTTAAACTCAATATGTCTTCTTTGACACACCATATTTAACACAACATGAATTGAATGAAGTATGCTGCTATCATGTTGTCATATTCTTAATGTCACGAGATGTTTTACTTTGAAAACAAGTCACTCGAGATGCTAACACGTGCGATGAAGGTCGGCTTATGTAATCGAAAAGAATTCGAAATTACTTAAGAGAATTGCCAATACGTCCCCTGAGTTCAAATGTGTTCTATGTGCCTAGTGGCACATAGAACACATTGGAACTCAGGGGACGAATAGTCGATATTCAATGAGTGGGCGGCAACTGCATGCACTTTTGAACATTGACATCCAGAAACGTTGTAGCCTTTCTGTAAAGAACGCCGACTGAGGAGAGCAATACCTATACCAACATCGCCATCGGAATAGGCTGTGAAGAGGGCGTTTGTCAGTCGCTTGAAATTCCCTGTCCGGTTTTAAAACCTGTTTTAAAGCAGTACTGCACTTATGACTGTTCGAATGCCGCTTTCCTTTGCACGGCGTTTCTCCGCCCTCCTTAACTGGCCAAAGTCAATAATAATAATAAGACAAAAACAACAACAAAATAATGCAACTAGTGGGGTTTACATGGTGCCCAGTCCTATGACACGTTTTCTGTGGAAATGAGGCACGCAAATCCCCCCCCCCCCCCCGACATTCATCGACTGAGACATGGGTTGAACTGACTAATAAATACAAACTGTACTAAAATACAACATTGATCGAACGTGTTCCAAATGAACGTCCCAATTTCGATCTTGGATATAGAAAACACCTTTCCATCTTGAGAAAAATCTAGATTCCCAACATTCCTAGTTGATACCATCCGTTGCAGCAAAATCTTCGTTTCCACCATTCCAAATGTGCCGTTTCTCTCAACAAAAGTAAATAATTTGTTTTTAACTTTTGCGACTATTTTGGCCTCGTCCCCGTACATCATTTGCCCCCTTAACTATTCAGTTTGTTTTTCATATTCTTATTGCCGTTATTGCTTCCATCTTTCTTTGACATTACTCTATTCAACAGACTGTTTGAACATTTCTTCTCTGTCTGATGGCACCTCTTTTCCCTCCTTTCCTAACTTTCTATATTATTGTGTTAACGTATCTTCAAAAGCAAAGAAAACAATACAAAGAAAATCTCTTCCATCTTTCCCACGTACTTCATCTTACAAAGTCGTCTATTCTGTCCTCAATCCCAGCCTGGACTTTCCGTAAGATTTGAGCGGTTACTTGCGCTCGATTCGGCCTCACCAATTTATGAACTTTTCTTGACGCGAGTACCAGACCCTTCTTCATTTGACAAAACTGCTTAAAGCTACAATGAAATCCGTATCATAACAAACCGCGGATTGCAAGTATACTGGCTCATTCACAGAGGCTCAAAATTGTAAAACACATCGTGAAATCACGAAGGATATCTGTGAAGAAAGTGGAGGCAGATGCCTTTTACCTTCCGGTTCTTTCTCTTCTCTGTCCGCCAGTCTAATTTTGTAAGGAATCTGACGCTGTTATCAGCTATTTGTTTACCCATTTTTCGTGGAATTTAGGCGCAAACTACCGTTGATGTAGTATGATATCATATTACTCAGAAAAATACATAGATATTCTTTCACGTTCCACTTATAGATTTTCCAATCAATAAGAATTTCCAATCAATAATAACTACGCGGCGTAATCACAAAACTTCCATAACGAGTCTCTATTCATAATTCTTTAATAAATAAAAAGCACTGATTGGTAAAGTCATTAAAGATTCTGACAAATCAAGTATCGCTTGAGAAACATTTCTCGCGTGAATTCAAAGCAAATGGATGCTGAACCCTTTGAACTCTAGTGGTATCTTCCATGTTAGTTCAATGGCAGCAGTTAGAAGAGTCCATATTCATTATTTGGGGTAGAACAATCAATATTTTCAACGTGCAGCCCTGAGGATGCACGTTGAAAATATTGATGGCTCTACCCCACTCATTTACTGAATAGCCATCACATATAATGACGTTATGATGTATCATGTTCCTGGCCGGAGAAACGGCCACTAGGGTTCAAAGGGTTAAGGTATTTTTTTATATTTAATCGTCCGAATTATTTCAAATGATCGATAAAACGAACCGTAGGTTAGTTGTTCCACCTCAATGAAATATTCCTGACGAGTTATTCCAAACATAGGCGATCGACTATTTAAAGGCCAGATTGGTTCCAGGCCATAACAACGTCGAATTCCTTACGCAGTTTGACTGGTGGCCCGAGGGCTTGCCCCAAGATGTAAAAGATGCATCTGGTACGGTGTGCTTCATGTCTGACATTCCGCGGAAGTTCTGAAGGGTAATAATTCATAGCTGTCCAGCGCAGGCCAGCGGCATTACCTAAAAGCCGAATTAGTCGACGAAGTTCGTCTCTTTAGGAAAGAATTTATTTTATATATAACGTTCGAATTTTATTTTTTAAATTTATTTGCTTCAAAGTCACAGCGCGTAATAGTCATTATATTACGACGTCGTCGAAGATATTTCAAAGGCAGTCATAAGGGCGCAATTAAGCTTTTTGGTCGCTTAAAAAATTTTCTAAATAGATACTGGCCTCCTCAAATCGAGTATTTTTTTTTCTTTGAGGTTGGTGGGGCGTTGTAGTGTAGGGATAAGAGAGTGGCATTGGTGAAAAATTCCAGGCTTTTTTTGCGACCACTGCTTAGGTTGTTTTTCCCAGGATGGATATTCTGCCACGAAGGGCGATGTAATATACATTGCTGACCACGGCTATGGTGCCTAATCGTTGACGGTAGCTTCTGGACATACATTGGAGGGAACCCTGAACTCTCCCCCATTGCTTTCATTCAGGGTAGTAACGGAATTTACCAACCACCCAACCAAACCCGCCATTAATATATATCGATGCATGTTTTCAGGTACAGTTTGAATTTACGTTGTTTAAGATGAACACAGATTTATCTCCCATGCCCCATGCCTCATATCCACTTAGACAGAATGTTTGTCATCGTCAGTATTGTAAATTATGACTATTATTAATTTGTAACCGGATTCTATTCGGTTGATTTTGCAAAAAGATTTTGAGTGATGTGGAAAAGGAATCACCATCCTTGCTTCCAATACCTTTTCTCTCCATTCTCAGAGTTAATACAATTATGCAATATGCTCTATTCCCTTCGATTTGCTTATAAATCAAAGAACAGGTCAAGTGTTGCTTAAACGCTTGAACTCCATAAAGTACTTGTACATGGGCTATATCAAAAATCCACTGGCATATGACACTTCAAATGGATTAATGTCAAAGTACGAAAAAAGCACACCTGGATTTAATTTGGATGTCAACATTAAGAAAGCTGTTCAAGAATTTTCGGTTGCATTTTTGTAACATTTGCGAATTCGAAAGAACACTTCTCAATTCATAAGTCGTACAGGTTCGAACCATACGACCGGCCTATGATGACATACTGTATAAAGCGATGACTTACACAGAGCACATGTTGGCACATGACACGAACATAGGCGTAGTTCAGTGCAGTGTCAAAAATGATATGGCTAGAAGGCCTTTTTTCAAACAACACGATTCCGCAATTTTTAATGTTGGCACATCCCACGACAGTGAGCAAAATCACCAAAAGAAAACGAAATACACGGGAAACGGGACGTGTTTACCGACAAAAAACATTAAACCTATGGAACAGAGACAGGACGTTTATGCGTCATAATGTTTTCACGCATGATGGCTGTTCGGCGATTGTGTGAAGTTAACCAATATATATTTTCAAAATATCAATTAATAAATTTGCTGTTATTGAACTGATCCGGAATATACCAGCAGGATTTAAGGGGTTGACTGCGTTTTTTACTACGTGAGGAGTGAATTACAGATGGCGTTTCGGCAGATGTATGGAAACTTGGTGTTTTTTTATCCACCGTCAACCGGTATCATGTTTGTTTTGTACAACGTAACATAAATAGCGCCCGTGATCTCAGTCAATATATTAACAACACATCTAAGACGACGTTTTCTATGAACAAAAATCCTAGCCCTGGAATAGGTAGTTACATCACGTTTGCAATCTTTTGTCAGCTCAACGCATCTGACACACTAAAGTTATTCTCGGATATCCAGGACGATACCAGGTATCGAAGATGTTCGTGTAATTTGGCTCCTTTTGCGGTTCTCATACGAATGAAGTAACATACATTCATGAATACAAGAAATCTGCTTGCATAAGTTTAGTTATTAACATGCATTCGTTCAGGTACATTGCAACATACCCTTCGCCTTTATGTATAAATTCCTCTGTGTTATTCAAGGGGTAGCCAAAATTTCAAATCAGAGTGTTTTTCTATGGTAGTGTAGCGCTCCTACGGTGTGGCCTGAAGGTCAATCGGCAATAGCGACAATAGGTGACATGACAATTCGGATCTGATGCAAGTCCACGCTAGATCGGAATGATACTTTTCAAATCCCTGGCCATACGAATTCTGCTGTGCTCTAAGATATGATTAAAATATAGACAGCATCATACAATATTTGTTGGGTCATTTTATGGTTCCCTGGTGCTGGTTCCCTTTGACATTTTCAAACTTACTCATCAAAGCGAAACCCTTCATTTTATTTTGATTCTGTAAAACTTAAATTCCTGAATCTACCGTGATTAAAGCTATGGGAAACCACTGAGCCGTGTTGATGAGTACAAGGAAATTGTTCATCTCAAACAGACTGTTATGGATGGAAGAAAACATGTAAGTGGATAACAGCAAGATACGCGGTATAAAAATGTTTATGAGAATATGTTATATTTTCGAAAATCCTCACTATTCGTTCTTCTTTTTGTGTTAAAAACTTAGAGGTATGTTGGATATAGTGTCGTGGACGTATATCAGAGACCCGAACCTTCCCGATTTTATGAAACCCATTTGTAGGATACCATGCGATGTCATGTCGTAGAACATTATGGGGTGCCATCTTACTGTCATCAATGTGCATGTCACCGGTCATATTATGACGTCATTGTACTCGTGGTATGTGCCATTACTGGGAGTGCGCAGGTAGTGTGGTATGTCAGGGTGACATATGTATTCGCTGTCTATTTTGCTGCTGGTCGGCCGCCATTTTGTTTCTGGTGGGTGACACCTAGTTGTTATGGGAACGGGTAGCCTGTCATGGTGTTAAGTCTGATTTGTTGTTGCATTTGAATGAATACAATTTTTGTGGTTGGTTATCAGTGACCGTCTCCATCTACTAAAAGCCAAATTAACACCCTTCAATCCTATTCATCTTCCCAAAGTTTTATACTTAGGTTCCCTGTAGTGTGATGCCACAATTTGATTTCAAGGGTGTGTGTTATGTTCGACTGATGTATGCTTACTGGAGAAGAGCAAAAGAACCTTCCACTCGGATGATCTTCACCCTCCTGCTATATCTGCCTCTGCTGTTGGAATATACCTCTGCCACTTAATATTACAACCTAAACAATTTTCCATTATGTCCGCGGTTTCTACAGTTCGATAACACCACCCTCGTGTTAACAAGGTTACAATACCATTACCGCTGACTTGTTCGAATATAACTTCCACTATTTTAACTCACAACTGCTGCATTTAGCGTAGCGTCCTTTGTAAATCATTATTAGCTTCTTCCGTTACTGCCTGTTGCTGCTGGCACTCGCCCACTTCTATTGATCACTTCACTCCTTGACATTTCTCACCACTGTCACCTTACAATACTGCCACTATTAACTTCTCTCGTGGGCGATCGGTTTGACGTTTCGATCCTGACTAGCGGTAACTGCACTTCATCCCGATTGCTCACTTTGGGACGGTGGTGCTGTGTACTAAGGCGTACTGCACGTCGATGGTGCACTTGCCTTCAACCTCTACTAACTCTGCCTGTGCCGTGTTAGCACGTCGATGAGTCTGACAGTTGCTCTCCGCTGCTCGGTGGTTCTCTCCGGGTACTCCTGCACTGCCACCAATAAATCTGTCCGAGACGACGTGACACTGGCTTTTGAAAGTGTCGTTAAACCCAGTAAAAGAAACAAAGAAACTGAAAAACCCAACTGACTTCTCTCACAACTTGTATGTTTTGTCTGCAGCCAAGAAATTAGAAACATACCAGGGCTAGGCTGTTGTGATTGTTTGAGAACCATTACATATGTTGTAGCTGGTTTGTCACCCAGCTGCTGGCATGTTAGGCATTATTGTGAGATGCATTTTATTTGGGGTTCAAATGAAAACGAGTTCGGATATTGAACTTAGTACCATCTGTGTTATTAGTGTTTGATTGTTTTTCGGTAAATGACGGCTGCAAATGCTAGAAACGCGAAGTATACCACGGCTGAGGTGCTAAAGGCCACATTTGAGGACCACGAAGAATCTGAAGTGGAAGATTCTGACACCTCGGTCGCAGACCCAAATCACATTTCCAGCACCTCCAACCACAGCGACATAGAAATAACTGACACAACACTCGACATCCAAACTGTCGGAAACCAGCTCTCAATTAACCCGCAAATCAAAATATTGTTAATAGGGATCATCAGATAAGTAACCAACAAGAAATGGGGAGAACTAGAGCAAGAGGTAGAGGTAGGGGGGCTGTGTGTAGTCGAGGGTGGGGTCGCTCCCATTTGAATCAATGTAATGAACAGGTCTTTGACAACTCCTTTGTAGCGAGAAATAGAACAGTTCGTGGTAGACATCCACCGAATGTTGGAAGACGACAGTTTCAAATATCATAAGACAGCCGCCAGGAATAACTATTGCTATGGACTGAAGTACACTTGCAGACGCCTTTAGTCTCTTCATCACTATGTCATGGTGGATCCTATAGTTGGGGGTCAATCAGTAAGAATTAATTACAATAACTTTCAATATTGTCCACTGGGTATCATAAAATATAAATTTGAAAGTGCTGACACTTTGGTCCTTTTTTGTATTACAGATTCACTGGGGTCAAAATGGACCCCAAGCAGTGGGGTTTGTGGGTAAAATAGTAGGATGAAGAGGTAACACAACGAAAAGCTGGTTTTCGATTCTTTCTATTTATTATATGCTTTTTTAAAAGATAGCGAGAATTTTTTAACCGATATTTTTCTATATCTATCGTCACGATAGATATAAGGGAATATCCCTCTGTAGATTAATCGAATCACGCAAGAAAATTAGAATGAAATTACTCCGCCGGCGAACGTACTTTTGGTTTGTCCAATACACGCAGTACCGCTAAATGTGTATTTTAGCTCGCCTCAAAGTAACAAAGTTAGTGTTGCCAATAGTCCAAAAAGGAAGTACAAGAAAATCCGACACATCGATAGTGACAGTGACAGTGATTGACAAATATGCTAAAAACAATTTGAACATTTGAAAAATCCTCTTTCGTCCTTCATTGAACATTTTGTGAACTGTGTCATGTTTGTGTGCATCTGCGCAGTGCACATTTGTTATTACTTTTGAATAAATGTGCCACCCATTGTTTTGGGGGGAATGTCATAAACCACTTTTACACGCGTTCATTGATTTTGTGTGCGTAACTGACAATATAGCCATTTTCTAAGGGGATTTTTGTGGTACTATTTTGTTGTTGACCACCCATTGTTTTGGGGGGGAATGTCATAAACCACTTTCACACGCGTTCGTTGATTTTGTGTGCGCAACTGACAATATAGCCATTTTCTAAGGGGATTTATGTGGAGCTATTTTGTTGTGTGGTAGTTTGCTTTTGAAATCGGGGCCAATATGTAAATGGGTCAGCTGTGTCAGCTGATTTTTGTTGACATTGTCATCATTTTCTCCACCTCAGGTTTTTTATTGCAATGAAAACACCACGTTACATCTTTTAATCGCAACAAAAACAACGCAACGCATATAATAAAAAGAATGCCTACTGTTTTTGAGTGAGTATCGGAATTATCTCATTCGTGGCTGCAAAGGAATTTAATTTTTCACTCGCGGCGCTTGTTCTACTAAAGACGGAGGAATTTAATTAGGAATTGTTGTTTTCCACGTTTACCACTTCAGTCATCGTGATTTGAAATAAATGAAATATAATATAATTTATCTCCGCCAACATGTATGGTATATGGAGATTTAATACCTGTATGTCGGTTTTTAAACACCGAGCCGCAGGCGAGGTGTTTAAATGAAACATCCAGGTATTAAATCTCCATACGCCATACATGTTGGCGGAGATAACGTTTTTGTCCCGTTCGAAACACAATAGAAACATAGCAAAATAAATTTGTGGACGCACTTCTCACACTCCTCAATCAGTTGGACCAAACTCGCGAATAATCTTTTGTTTTCACAAACGCAGAAGACAGCAGATAGAGTTACATCACTTGGGTTGTTATTGGAAACGTAAACATATCGGAAGCTAAATATTGGTTGACAAATTTGCTTTTATTTTATTTGTTCATATTGTTTGATTTAATTATTTGAGTTGTTATTTAAGTTATAACAGCAAAATATGATCGAATTGTTAGAAATCTGATGATATTTGTGACCATATTCAGTCGTTTTGGTTCGATTTTTATATCGAGGCGAGCGAATGCGAAAAGCTTTCATTTAAACCATATACCCCCGATGTCTCGCAGGCCCTTATACCCAGGATGTTGTGCGCTCTCATATTCCTTGGATGTTGGGTGCGCCCTTTGCCATGGCTATTTGTCCTAGGCATTCTGAACAATCAGAAAACAAAATTTATCGGGATATAGGGACAATAAGATTTAAATTACTCACGACAAACATTCGGTAATTTTCATATTTTGAGAGTCTTTTTGCCCTATGGAGTTGATACTGACTGGAAGCAGACAAAACACTATTCCCGTCTCGAATAATCTGGCTCTTAGTTTCAGTTACCAGGTCGCCTATTCTGGCTACTCCCGATTGACCTTTACCCGTCAGATGCTTTCCACTTTTCAACCTATTCTATACTAGAAGTTTTTATTTTCCTTAATTACTGTAAACTTTCAACGAATATCCACCTCCTATGGCTCCTGATAATTAAGCTTGTTAATTAGAGCATATCTCGTGAGCCATACGACAAAAAGGAGAAAAACAACAAACAAAAAACAGAATGATATATATTTCCAACTGTCAATAATACATTTTATGTCAATAACATAAGGCTACCCGCCAACCACGGTCCACTCCACTACCAAACTTTTTCACGTTTGAGTACCATTCCAATCAGGGACCAGTACTATAAAACGTTTATAATTGTATTTTGTATCTAGAATTTATTTTCTACTTATTAATATAACTGACTAAAATGAATCATTAGCATTTTAAAAGATATGGCAATTTGCCGTCTGGCAAATTGCCACATCTTTGAAAATGCTAATGGTTAATTTCAACGCATTCAAAGTCGTTACTAGAAAATACAGTTTTAGGAAATATAATTGTAGAAATTTTATAGTGCTGGGCCTAGATCTGTTGTGTATGAATTTATGTCATTTTTAACGTGTGAATATTCTGAATGATGCATAGATCGGCCACTATTATTCGTAATTTTCAAAAATGCTAAACTTGTCATTTTTTTTTAAATATGCAGACACAATTACTGATGGTGTGTTAGAAACAAAATGTGTATTTGTCATCACAGGTCACGGAACGATCGATTTCCCATCTTTCTTAGGATTGATGGCGAAACGGGGTAAATGTGTTGAAGACGAAGACCAGATCATAGAGGCATTCAAAGTTTTTGATAAAGAGGGGAATGGATTCATCAGTGCCGCAGAGTTGCGACATGCAATGACGAATTTGGGGGAAAAACTGACTGACGCAGAAGTGGATGCAATGATTCGGGAAGCAGACACGGACAGCGAAGGACATGTGAACTATGCAGGTGAGTACAGTCAGCACTTGTAATTCATGCGAGAATAAAAATCGATTGTCGCAAATTATTCTCGAAAGTTAAACAACGAGAATCAACTTTCATTCTCACAAAATGTTAATGTGTGTCTTAGCATAGATTCTGACATTGTTCTTCAAGTTCTAGCGACTTCTGCTTAATTCTGCTCCCTCATAATAAGGTAACACCCTTACTTAGCAGTGGTGTCCAGTGGAGTCTTGTATGACAATATAGGCAGCCAAGACGTCACTGGAAATCACTGCAGAGGTATTTCAACATTAGTCATAAGAGTCATAATAATGCATTGGATTTAAAGAAATGAAGAACAAAAATCAGAAAAGGCGAGGTGATCTGTTTTTCTAAATGTCAGAGGGGCCCTGACCGTTTGCTGCACCCTGGGTTTGTGAAGGCGTGGGCATGTTTCTCAGTTTATTTGTGTCAGGTTAGTTATCTATATAATCATCCCACCCCACCCCTACAAGTCATGTTCGCAAGTCTTGAAAAAAGTTCAGGGTCTTCATACCTTCATTTTGTATTCTCGTTTTATTCCATCTTGATTTGCAATATGTTTTTTTCTCAAATCGCGAACTACTGGTGTAAGCATCGAGAAAGAGACAGCTTTCGTGGCCACAGTAGTGTATTTGCTAGTCTCAGAATTATATACACTATACAGCATTGGATCTTTGTTTCAAAGCACATCAATCCCATTCTTCATATTTCACCTGTTCCCATCTTTTTTAAAAGAGAAAGGAGGAAGATCTCCCCATATGTGAGAACAGTTCATGCTCATATGTCTGGAAGGCAGCTCACGCAGGCAGTCTGCCGAACTCGACAGACGTACGTACGTACGGACAAACGAACGGATGCTGGCGGGCGGGCGGGCGGGCGGGCGGGCGGGCGGGTATGGTCGGTCAGGCGGGCGGGCAGGCAGGCGGGCGGGCTTATGGACTCTATCGGGCGGACGGCCGACCCGCCGGGGGGGGTTCTCTCTCTTTTTTTGGGCGGACGGACGGACGGACGGACGTTCTGACGGACGGATGGATGGACGGGCGAACCGGACATACCATGCAGTCCAAAGAACCGACTCCCGCGAAGTCTATGAAAATACTTTTTTAACAGCCAGGCGTTTTTTAAACCCATAAGGTTTCCCTGGAGAGAGAGTTTATCGATGTACTTTGCATTGCCCATAAATTGTATACCCGATGGTGATCAGAGTGAGAAGTTTGCAAGAAATGTCCCTAGACCTTCATCACATGGTTATTTCGCCCCTGTTCAGTAAAGAATATAATCATGACTGTTCGAAATCCACAAGGCGATGAAATGAACTGACCACGTGCTAATTCCATGAACCGCTTCGTAAATGTGCACGTGATCAATTTGTTTCATCACCTTTCAATCCTTATGTTTATTCCCTTCCTAAAACATAATTACGCGGGATATCGATTTGGCTTATCTACAAGGCACCCCCTTGACTAACTATAATTCGGTCACGTTCTGTTGGTTAAAAAGAAACAGAACAACATAGGTTCTTATACAAAATAGTTCATGTAAACTGTCAATAGAGTCTAAAGTACAACTCACACTGGAGGTGTGGAAACCGTCTATTTATAGAACGTAAACAGAAATTACAGAATGTATATATGGACTCTAGAAAATCGAATGTAATGCGTAATATCAAAGCGCGATGTTCAAATGTCACATGATCAACTGGTATTCATGTTAAAATCACACAATCTACTGGTATTCATGGGAAAATAACATCATCAAGAATCCACTGACAATAAGTGTTTATTGAAGGAAACCTCAGTTGTGGTGTAACATTTACGTTTAGTTTTGTTTTGTTTTAGAATTTGTGCGGATGATGATATCAGAATGAGAAGAAATTATATCGAAATTCCCATTGAACGTTATGGAATAAGTTATTCACCAACAACGAAGTCAGCCCCCGGAGAAAAGGGACAATGGATTTGTCGGATATATAGACACATCTTCATTATGCAGAAATATTATAATTTAATATGTGTTTGGTAGTTGGTGTACTGGTAGCTTTTAGGCGTCAATAACATATTCAATAGGTGGGGGTAATACACTGTCTCGTGTTTTAAAATCCTTTCAGATGGGACTGTGTGTCTTTCACTTATTACTTCCACACACAGTTATTAAATGGAATCATGGGTATCGTAATTTGATATCGAATGTGCTGTAAAAAGCAACCTCAGATATTTAACCCCAATCGTAAGATGTTTTCATCCCATTCTTGTATTTATTACACGCCTGTCCAATGTAATCCCCATCTTCAGCAACATTAAACCACACGGAAAATGCAAATCTGTTCTACACATGTATGCGGAACAGAAATTGTTGACAGTCTATTTTTATAAAGAAACAAAATTTCACTGGAATTTTCTACAAATCGTGCATCGCAATTACAATTTATATCGCTAACGATAGCTGAAAATCGTCCCCTGATGAGTAGGCACATATAACACATTGGAACTCAGGTGACGAAATAGTGACGCGAGTTCCGCTCGCAAATTTGGTTGGCGATAAAATGTGTTGTTTTGGTTGATAGTTGTCAGATGAATTGCTGAGTGTCATTCTAATAATTGTTTTATTGACGTGAAGGCGTGTAATAAATACAGAAGGACACATGCGAGGCCTGCGGACCCTCCCTGTATCCTTCCGTTCTGGCACTCGCGCCATATTGATTAACCCATTCACACGCGTGTGTCGTATTTGTTTCTCAGGGATTATTATTTTACTGGAGAGTTTCCCAATGAGACTTATTCTACGATGCTAAAATATCATAACTATCGTTTGGTTTTATCTCACTGCCCACCCTTTCAAAGAAAGAAAATAAGAGCAAATAAAAAAAGTAGACCGTCGAATCCTCATCAAATAACTCCGTTTATGAAGCTTGTCTGTTAGGTCTGTTTGTTACTGACATCAGAGAATTAATTTACTGATCTTCGAACAGAACTATACAACATGGTAGACTTTGGCGTATAAACCCTCACACCTTGAGGGAAACTAGCAGATGGTTTGTGAAATAACACTCACACGGTTGTTTCCCTTTATCTACCTTTGCAATTGTGAACCCATGGTCACTGTAGAAGGTCTGTAAAATGAGTATACTAATAAAATAGGGATAATATTAGTTATCCTTGTGTTTTCCAGGGTGTATTGGAATTTACACCGGTTTGGGAACTCATACACCCTGAGGCGAAGTGTATGAGTTCCCAGACCGGTGTAAATTCCCATACACTCTGGATAACACAAGGATAATAGATTTATTTCCAAGAATTTTGGTGTACTTAATATTTTAACCTAAAATGTGGGGAAAAAATGACAGAAAATTTGTACTTTGTAAGTTTCTTAATAAAACCAGACAAATATGGATGTCATTAGAACTGGCTCAATGAGCCAGTTCCAATGACATCCATATCTGCAATATTTTATTGCACATAAATATTGAATTTCCTGTATTTATATTTTTGTTCGAACATAACGGAGCGGAAGGTATGAATTAATAATTAAAAATAGGTACTTCTTTTAGTCATACAGCCTGCTATTGTGTATTCTTGTTTTTACACCGTTAACCACTTGTTTTTACACCGTTAACCACTCGAATTAAGTGGGTGAAGTTGATATTAAAAAGCAAGCACCTATGGAGCCCGAAAGGTGACATGGACAATTTTTTTTTGTATTCGGTTTATGCGAACTGTTTAATAATCTGTGTGAACGCATTTATTTATCCGTGCGAACGGTTTAATAATCCGTAAGAACGGTTTAATAATTCGTGCGAACGGATTAAAATACAATGAGTTTTCATTTTTGGCACCTCACGGATACCATTCATTTCATGCGCCCGACAAGGGACATGTTAATTTATTTTATGTGTCCAACATTAATCGAGAAACATGATTGTAGAGGAATGGCTCAATGAATGAGGGTCAGTAAGAACCTGTTATCGAGAGCCCCCCCCCCCCCCCCCACCGGGTGGATAGGAACGTGTTGGTATGCCGTTTGTAACATTTATCTGCCATTTACTACAAGAGAATTGGAAAAGGATTGACTGTTTTGCACAGGCCGATCTGTCGTTATTGAGAGGTGGGGGATGTGGGCGGAGGTCCTCATGGCAGTACTGGTAAACTGCAATCGTGTGACGTCATCGTAAGAGTGATACCTGGAGGCACGTGCGCACGCCGGCGTTAATTGTTGGTATTCTTTTTAGCTGGATCAGAATCTCACCATAGTCCTCTGTATAAGTACCATGGTGCCGTCATCTAGTATTTCTACTGACAAAAGTTAATCACACCTGTCCTTGAAGTAGCATACGTCGGCCGACTTATCCCTTTTGGGAGTTGGTAAAATAATAATGGTGTCGTCGTGGAATGTGTCAGCTCAATGCACGAACATGACAAAAGGCGAGAAAGTGTTTTTATGCATTTTCGTACAAATTATATGCTTCTATGCTTCTTCTTTCTGTGCGCGTATAGAGGGGGAGGGGGGGGGGGAGGGAATATCCGCGGAGAACATTGCTGGGCCTGTGCAAGAAACCTAACTAGGAATGCGAGGCTGAGCACAATGAAATGATAAATAATCGGTTTACACTTGATAAGTTCAGCCTCGCATAATCAGAAATAAAGTGACCAGGTGAACAGTGGTAGCGTGGTCATTTTATTTTTTGCACGGACTATTAAACCATTCGCATGGATTACAGAAAAAATGACCATGTCGCCTCTCGGGATCCATTAATTTCTTGACTCTGTTTTGTATCAAAACATTTCACGGCCATGACGCCAGTCAGTTTCATAAAGAACAGTAATACTCGTCCTTACAAGACATTATCACAAGTAGACCGGATTCCATGTGTAATGTATCTAGCGAATGTTTTAAACGTCTGTATGGTGTCTTGTAACGGTGAATACACACAACAATCGTGGTATAATGATTATCCCCTACACTTTCCAATTCTCAGTTAACTTCCGCCGCATCTACCCTGAACGATTTAAAGCCAAAATGTGCCTTACTTGTAACACTGTGGCTACAAACCCTTTAGACATACCAACACCGCATGCTCGTGTAAGCATTCACATATTATTAGTTACACAGTTTGTTAGTGGCCTAATATGGTATATATGGTGTCAGTTAATTTCATATTGGACGAGAGCGAGCGAATATGGAATTAACTGACACCATATATACCATTTTAGGCCACCAACAAACTGTGTAACGAATATATCTTATCGACTGCTGCATCGATGCATGGAACTAATAACAAAAGCGATCAAAATTAAATGAGAAAATTCTCACAATGTGTCCACGTGTCTTTGCCTTGGTACAATTTATGGGAGAGTGCCTACAGGCATAAATTATAACAAGGCACATTCATACATACCAAACAGTTTCATTTCGAAGGTAACACATCCACAGAATATGAAGCCTTTTAAGTTGCCTAACCTGTACTTCAGACCAAATATGGGCTTCCAACATTCAATCTTTCATCTTGAAGCGTTTATCGGTTGCCGCCATTTTGAATAATCAATGAACAAAGGGGAGATTACCCATAGCTGTCAGCGTATATTGATGTTGACAGGCAGTATATGGTTTTATATGCAGTCTGCATGTGACGTCTTTGAACCAATGAAATTCCCAGATATGTGTAGGAGGTAAGATATATAAATATAGGTAGCAGTGCATACTAGTTAAGAGATATACCTGACACTGTGTCACAAAATTGGCGGAGCAGATGGAAGAGAGCGAAACATCCATGGTATGACGATCGTGATACAACAAGGGGGCCGAGCTCAAGACCAGTTGTTTCTATTCAAATAAGAATAAACATGTCAAAAAATACGTTTAGTATAAAGAAAATCTACATTTTGAGACAATCCTGGAAAAACTTCACTCGTAAGAAGAAAATATAACATGTTATCTTGCTAGTTTCTTTCGGTCTAACGATGCAAAATAATTTCTCTATCAAGCCAAATAGACTAAGTGTAAAGATTCTCTTCTGGTTTCCGAGAATGAAAGGCCTGCAGATTTAAAAAGGGCGATCGTATCATTTTTACAATATGGCTTGAATGGAAAATGAAAATATTGAAACAGCTCTCCTAAAAAATCTTTCAAAAGCTAGCGGATTCTAAAAAAACTCTTTTGAAGTATAAATCTAATGAAACCACGGTGAACCTCATGTACCATACAGACAGCACACGGGAATCTTTGCAATTCTCACGATCGTGAGTCGAGCGTCTTAGTAGTAGTTTCTACCAAGTTTTCGCTGTCTTTGGAAACAGCTATGTGTTGACTGGAAACCACTGCCAGGTCAGGCAATTTTAGCTATTCTCCACAAGACGTCGCTTTATTTGCAGGATTAAGTATCTGTTTTCAGATAACAAAGTCTGCAAAAGTCGTACATTAACTGTCAGGATGATGGTAAAAAAGTTCGCTGACATTTCACCGGCGGAGATGTCAAAGTTATCAAGTAAATAACTATCTCTATATTCTGGCCAAAGACCAATAAACTTGACCTGTCCTAGGACAGTACAAAGTGAGGACAAAATTCAAAGAGGCATCACCTATAGGATATATAGTGGGTAATTAAACCAATCAGATTGAAGTGATTCAACCAATCAGACATGTATATATTCCCATTGTGTCAGTTACCCATTACTTGCTATGTTAATTTCATAATTATTTGGACTTTACCCCATAATCCTCTCTGGGAAATAAACACAAATCCCTATCGAGGATCGAACATCGGTTCAACACCACATGGTGTTTTTATTCACGTCCACGAGACATACACAAATTAGGATGTCTAGTCATGTTCTCATCATTCTGTTTTGAACCTCTGAACTGAACAGATCAAGATGCTGCGTCTCGGTACCAGAAACACTCCAGTCACTGAGAATATATTCCGTGGACCATCCACGTCAACAGCAAAATGATGTGTGCCTTTCGCCGACATTGAAGGAATGAATCATCACATGGTTGACAAGGTTTGCCAAAGTGAATAAAGGCACTGCGCGTTCGATACGGCACCAGCATACTTCACATATGATCCCACTATCTGTGCAAGCTGAATATTAAGAGATGTTTGAAACACCATTGTCTGCTGATCAACAACTGCTTATTATGGACTTGGTGATAGATTTAATGAACTTTAAGAATTGAAGATGTAAACAGAAGTTTGTTTCAATGGACAATGAGAGGTTAAAATTTTTTTGTTATAGAAATAAAATATTAAATTAAAAAAAAAAACAATAAAAATACTGTAGGGGTGGTAATGCACGTGTGAACTTTTCATTTCACCCCATGTCTGAATTGCGACGTCCTGGCGTGACGCTGGCAACAATAAGATAATTATGCAAATTCATACAGATAGACCCGAAATATGAATTTACAATAATTTGTTTGGGATTACAGTCGATAATACTAAAAACATTGCTCCTCAAAGTTTATTATACTTTCTTTATTGCCTCGGTATATAACGTGGAAACAGAATGTTCCATAGATGAACGTTTCAATAGTATTTTGAAAACTATGTTGTGGAAATATTTTACCAAGAATGTCACATTGACTTTGCCACTTCAAAAATTGGTATGACTGTATAATCACAATCATCATCGCAGTATCGGTATGACTCCCGTTGCAGAAAGCTTGGAAAACCAAATGGAAGTTTGGCAAAGTGAGAAACCCACAAAACACATGTACCCAAAGTTCAAAGTCGGAGACAGGGTGAGAAACAATAAAGTCAAAAAAAGGATATTTGTCCGGTTTGACCAGAGAGATATTCGCAGTGGTAGCAATAAAGATAGGTAATCCAGTCGCATACGTCTTAGATGATGGAAGTATTGAAAGGTTCTTTCTTTAATGAAAAGCTTCAACGAGTTGCCCACAAGACTATTTACAACACCGAACGCGTACTCAAGAAACGTAGTCAAGGTAAGAACAGAGAATTGTTAGTGAAATGGTTCGGAAACTCCGACCCTGCTACATTTAACTCGTTGATCAACGAGCATTAGTCAGCCTATAAAAGGAAATGAACACGTTTTTTTCCTATAGTGGATAAAGTATCGAACTGATCTTGGCCTCTGTTTTGAAAGAAAGTCCCCAGAAGTGAGATCACTTACTTTTCGAAACTAATCATACTGTACATCATAATTATTACGGTGTTGTTAATCTTATCCTCGACGGCGCAGAGAGTAGATTTAGCACCGCTCTCCTGAGAAATAGTATAGGTTATTTATTACCTAATCCAACCATCAAAAACAAGTTATTTGACTCTACCATTAATGTGTTTCCCGAAAACACGTTGACTTCGTATAACACACAACAATCACAGCCAGTAAGTCTCATGGGAGTTGGGCTTGGCAGATCCAGTATCCAAATACTTGGTTCAAAAATCATGGCGAAGAAGCTTTCTTCACGGTATTTCAGACTTCGAAAAAAACATTATCGGCTCAATCTAAACGAAGGTCATCATTTGGAACCAGCTGAGGTGATACGGGTATCACAGTTGTGTTAAACAATTACTATTGCCTCGTCACGATAAGGTAGGATTTGAATTAGGCGGGATTACTGATGAAGTTCGGATCACGGTACGAGATGTAGCTTTGTCACATTTAATCCTACTCTCAAAAGTATTTTGGGTTTTAACGGCAGTGTATTCAAGTCGGGCACTAACGAAGCTTCGCGTGTTGCAGATCGTCCCTTGAGTTCCAAAGTGTTGTATGTGCCAGTAGGCACAGAGAACACATTGGAACTCAAGGGACGACTGATGTCAGCCAAGGATTCTATTCCCGCTTTGTTTTCTGTGACTTGGTTCGCGGCCAAGTCGCGTGGGACACAAGTGTACCGCTTCTTCGCATCGTACTCGTACGAGGAAAATATGCTACCACCATTTCTATGATTTCCAAAACATTTGGGAATTGCAGCACCGCCCTGGTGTATATAAAGAGCGACACATGAGCCAAAGTATGACAGTGACACTTCATGTCCGAAACTGTAGATATCTTCACTTTAAACATGACTAAGTATTGTAATATCACATTGTACGAAGATTATTACACGAACATCTACAATCTTCTTCTGGAGCTCAGATACAGAGAGTTATGGCTTGGGTAGTATATTGGGAGGACTAAAGAACGATGTGTTACGCGTATTGATAACTACAGCCAGCACCATGGGGAGACACCATTTGAAAAAGTAGCAACTTGTGAAACAAGGAGCTGCATTTGCCGAGGATGACATGGAATGGAATTATGTGAAACAAGCAGCGATCGAGAGATTTAAGGAGGCTGGTATGGGTGCTTTGAACGAAGAGTGGGTGGGTCTAAGCCACCAAGCAGAAAGGGTATAAAAAGACACAAACCACGCGGTGCCAACAAAACGAAAAAGGAAACCGAACGGTGCACGATGTGTCTCATTAACGAAACATCTTGTGAGCATGTCAATAGTGAACTCGCCTTGTTTTCCATACCAACAACGTAGACGGGTGTGGAACAAAGACAAAGGGTGGAACATAGACCATTGACGGCTTTGGGGAACAGTGAAACGGTATAGTTTAACATTGCAGGTTTGGAAGACGATTATTTGAATCTGGCACAGACATATCTATATGTTAATGCGGCGGTTAAAGATTCCAATGGGGAATCCATTGCTTCCAATGCCAAAGTGGAACCGGTTATTTTTATGGATGCATTCCTTATTCAGTAAAATCGACATCAGTTTGAACGAGAAATTGGTGTCGCCTTCCTATAATACTTACAGTTAAAACTAGAAGTCCTGTCATGAAATGCGCACAAATAGCACGTCGATCTGCACGTTAATCTGCGCCGCATTATGACCATAGTCATGCTATCAAATTCTGTACATCTGGCCTGTGCACAAGCAATGAGTCAGCCAATGGACCTCCGGGTAACCCGGAGGTCCATTGACAGAAACATTGCCGGTGCTTGCTGTGAGTAACCAGGAGAACCTGCCAAGCTTTGGATGCCATTAGATATGGCAATTGTGCGATATTCTTACGTGCAAATAAGCCTAAGTGAGTGCACAGTTCGGTATAGGACTTTTAGTTTTAACTGTATCACTACAGAGTCTACATAGAGAAAACGTTGTTGACTTGTGGGCCAGTTGCCAACAAGTCACAATTAAACAGTGCCTTATGGTACAAGGACACGGTCGGACATCTGGAAGAAGAAAACAAAGGTTTGCTATTTGACAGAAGTTCACAGAAAGATGTAAAGGTGTGGTCATGACTGGAAGATTACATTTGCACATGTTTTTTTCAAACACGTTACCTGTTGAATGGAGTTAACATTCATGTTGATATGAACAGATCCAAAGACACATTCGCTTTGATTGGTGATGCAAAAACCTAGAAGGTAAATAATTCCAGACATATCCATGTTTATGTGTAAACAGTGGCTTCATTCGCTCGTGGGAATGGTTCGAGAGAACGCACTGGCTAAAGCAACGGCAAAATATCCCATCGACCGCGTGAAAACTGAAGTGTTTTCGGTGCCAGGAAATCTGAGCATCATACAAGAAAATTTATTTTTTGGTCAACCACCGAAATGCAGCGTTGTAGGATGCGTAGACAAGAATGCTTTTAATGGATATTTTGCAAGAATCCACACAACTTGATGAACTGCAGCATCAGTTATCTCGCTTTGTACGTGGATGGACAACAGATTCCTGCCAAACCTCTATAGCATAAAGTGGCCAGATGTTGTGCGACCCTGTTCCATGGGGCCGGACAGATGTCCGAGAACGAAGAAAAGCACACCAGCAGAGAAGAACATATAAAGGGCTTCAGACTATTCGTTCTCGACCTAAGCCCAGACCTATCGTATGGACGACACTTTGATCTGGTGAAGAGAGGAAACTTGAAACTGGAAGTCCATTTCAAAGACCCGTTACCACCACGATCACCGTACTGGTGTATGCAGAATTCCAGAATATAATAGAAGTGTATACGAACCGCCAAGTAATTTTCGATTACTCGGCATAAATATTTTAGAGTTGGTGAACGCACTTCGATTGGATGCCTGTTTTAAGAGAATGTATTTGGACGTGCTTGCCAGAAACAGATTACCAAGGAGATTGCCAGAAAACAGATCAATGGTTTTGATAGCCAACACAGACCCAAATCACATAAAGGATGAACATTGGGTGACTCTCTTTGTGAGTCATCACAACGCAGAACACTTTGATTTCATGGATTACACCACAGCGCAGATCATTTGAGAATTTTCAGAAGAGCTCCAGATATTGGAAGTTTAATGCTAAACGCTTTTAAGGATAATTACCGGTATGTGGACAGTACTGTTTATTTTATCTGTTTATTTTACCGATGGAAACCATAGTGCAGCCGATCTAATGGACAATAATGTATTGGCTGATGACGTCATAGATGAAATCTGCTACTGGATGTCACCCTAGTAAAGACAATAAAAAGGGTGTGCACTCGGCTTTTAGCTCATTTGTGCGTCGACCGCCGAAAAAAAAGATATTCACACACGTGACCGTCGAAAAATCAACAACGAATTACAGATTCAACTGTTCAAGAACGACGTTGTGTTCCCGTTTATCACGAGAGATTGGGAACAAGTGGCCAAAGCAGTGGATATAGCAAAGAAATGGCAGTTTTGAAATCGTTAACCCAAGCCGAAAAGAAAGAAAATCACAGAAAAATGATTAAGGGATGTTCACAATTGTATGTTTAATATAGAACGAAAGAGAATCAAGGAATCCTAGAGACTATCCAGAATTCGTTTCATTCGAAATATTAATTCCCCCACGAGTACTGGAGCATTTTCTACTTAGAGAGAAAGAGCCTAGGCTAGTAGTAGCCTAAAATAAAACCGGGCCAGTACAGAGACAACTGAAACACATCAAGTGTGGCTTGGGGGAAACTCGTGTCACGACATTCGACTTGTTAACAGGTGAATGAACAAAAACACCGAAGGAACTAGCAAGGGTCGAATTCTCTTATCTTGGTAGCGTTTTTTGTGTATTTCCGGGATAATGAAGATGATGTCACACAAGAATACAGAAAAATATATTCCAAACATTTATTACATTTACAATTGAGCACCAGAATTCATGGACATCGAACAAATTCAAGAAGTTCCAAAAATAGAAGATTTACAGAAGATGAAATGTTTTGTCTGCTTATTAGCATGTAATCATTTGTGCTTGTGCAAAGACTGTTGAAAACCATTGAGAAGATGTCCAATCTGCAGTAAGACTGCTTATGAATATCTGACAATCTACATACCATAGAAGAGTGTTTTCACAAAGAAGAAGAAACTGTTTCGTTGTTATCTTAAAAAACGAAATTAGAATGCTAAAAATGTGTTGTTATTTGTTAAATAAAACGTGTTACCGTACCCAAAGCTTGAAAGCCTGAATGAGAACGAGATGACTTCATTGCCCTCCTGTAGGAAAAGTGGTCCCTTCATTAGATGGGAACAAGAAGAGGTTGAGGTTACACGCGCGTATTATTGGAAAAAAAGAAGGATTGTGATGACATCCGAACCCATTTCGGTAGTTTGAGGTGTTTCTTCCATTGGGACTGACGTTTCTATTTGTGGAATTCTACGAAGTGCACGGAACTTTTGGGTAATTAGATCTACTCTTATACAAAGGAACGCACCGTCAAAACATGCCCTGTCCTTTTGGAAGCTTTTGGGTCACGTGACAACCTGGTGCTACCACAGAAACTGAGATGGCGGCCTCCAGTATACAAAATGGTCGACGGAAAATACTCTCTAACAACACGCGCTGCACTTGCGTACTAAGACCACGTATCCCTAAGGGGATGATGTCGCAAGATGACTACCCACGCGTGCTACCGTGACAACTAAACAAGACGTAACTGGGTCAAGTGACTATGACGTCACTCCGTAGGTCAAGGGTAGGCCTTGCTGAATTGGCACGATCCATCACTCTCCTACTGTTAACATAGTTATCACCCTTCATTGAAACGATCTCGTTGTGCTCTTTACAATGAGGTGCGAGTCCTTTTCAGTTGTTCAAAAATTCTGTCTGATCAGGTGAATGGCCAATGTTGTTGGGATGTTCAACACATACACGATGGTAAAATAGTAATTTGAATATATAGTACACGCAAGCTTATTAAAGTTAATGCAGTGTTGGCAGTGCTTGTGTTGTGCAGTTTTCGCTTCTGTTGGTTTCCAGCTACACTCCACTGTAAGGACACATAAATGCTAAGTATCATTATTTTGTAATTAAAATTAATTAGAATCGTATTAAGAAACTGAATAAAATACTTGATGTAAGGTTTAAATAAAATGAGGAGCTACGCGTGGTGGCGGAGGGGGTGGTGGCAGTGTTGGGGACTTTGTCACCCTAAAAACAGGTGCTGAACACTCCCATGCCATCCCACACACACACACATACACTCTCCCACACACACTACTACCCCATATCACACCCACATTCAACCTTATACACCCTCAACTCACCATCACACACACACACACACACCTACACCCCCCCCCCCCCCCACACACACACACTTGGCCCGCGTTTCAGAATCTGTTTCACACGGACAGGGTGCTTTGTTTCAACGTTCTCAACTTCTATATGTATTTAGGTGGTAAACGGATGTGAGTTTCATCGGACTTGAGTTCGGCTAACGTGGGCGGCTCTCAAGTATGTGCTTGTAACTCTGCTATCTATTTTCAGTATAGAACCTTATACTCCGATAAGTGTTTGGAGTTGAATATGGAAGTGCGTAGGCAAATTAATAAGTTCATACGACCTCAGTGACATGCCTTCTGAGTGAGGTATCTGTCTCACTGTGTCTATTTCCAACTTCATAACTTGAAAGATAGACTCAGGGCTGTAATTAACCCTCTGCGCACTATTGTCAAAATACGGGAACTTTAAACAGGACATTTTCCCATAATGCATCTTTACTAAATTCAGTCTTGTTTGACAGAGCCCAATGCCCTCTGTCAAATAAGGCTGAGATTGATACATTCCTGGCTGCATAAAGGGAGAACTGGTGCAGCTTTAAATTCATATTACAATATCTTTCTAGAGAGAGGTTAAACCACTAGATTCTACACGGAGGAACTAAACCATGTTAGATTATATAATTCTGTTTAACCCTTTGAAATGGAGATGACACCTTTTCAGACCAGGCTCATGATACGTCACGATTTCATGGTTGCAGATAGTTTGTGTGCCTTCATTAGGCTGCACTGATAAACCATCGATTGGTCTGCTGCAGATATGAACATGGAATATTCTTCTTCATTCCATTGACCTGACGTGAAAGATACCATAATCGGTTACGTACCTGTTTTCGACTAAACGTTTCAACACCGAGTAGGTCTTGATTTATAAACGACAAACGTTCTTCAACCCAGATGCGTTTCTGTTGCTTGTGGATAAAAATGACAGCCAGTGCATAAAAGGCGCAATGTGAATAGATTGTTCGAGATATCAGTAAACACCTCTGCGCGGCTGTAGGACTATTACTGAAATTCTAATTAGCGCTCGTGTAGTAATGAAACCAAAACTGAAATAAGTGTATTAAACAATACACATGCAAAAACAATAGCAAGTTGCTGCGACAAGTCGTTTATAAACAATTTACTTTAGTCTTGTTTTGAAGACCATATAACTCGGAAAGTTGTTTACCTTTCGCCCCATCCACAATATATGGTGACCTGCGCGCAGTATACAGTTGGGTGATTGGTCGCAGCATCTATTCCTGTTTCCAAATCCATATCTTGCACTATTTCATATTCATCGTTAATTATTATCCATGTTATATGATTTGTACATGCACATTTTAAAAGCATGTTCAGTGAACACTTTTATATACGACGACCCAGACAAGAACATAGCTTTGAAATGTTAGTACAGTACAGTGCTATATTTCTCGATCAAATCGCGACCCGGTCGCGACACATTTACTTCTGTGGCTCCAGATTTCATAAACAAAGTTTTGCGAAATGAAAACTTTCAGGAAACATGAACGGAAATAGCATATGAGCGTCAATGCTCTAGTATTACTTTTTCGAATATTGAGATTCCACATTACTGTGGGGAAGCATGGTGGGCAGCAAATTCCATCTCGAACGCGTCCCAGTCGCGATCGAGACAGATTTCTCTGTTTGCTTTTGTAATCACAGTACTGTTGCTGAGAATGTCGTTAGAGTCCAGTAAGCAAAATGTAAAACATCGTTTGAAAGTTTGGTGACATCCCTTGGCCTGTTATCAATGAATATAAATTGCAGTTGATGCTAAACGACGCGCCTGGAGTGGAAACAGTCCAAAGTTGTAAAAGTGGGTTATATTTTCCATTGACTCAGAAAACCCGTTCCGTAAAATTTGATGCCTCTGTAAGGGTAGTGAGTCGGGCGGTGACGCTAACGGGTAGAATAATAGACACGCAGACAATAGAGTTGGGTTGATTAATATACTATTTAATAATGCAACATTGTATGTTAAAACAGCTGACATTGAAGCACACGATTTCCCTTATTGTATTTCAGATTGGGGTTGTGAATGCATTTATACAGTTAAAACTAGAAGTCCTGTCACGAACTGTGCGCTTGTCTAGGCTTAATTGCGTGTCGGAATTGCGCGCAATTACCATATCGAATGGCATCCAAAGCACGGAAGGTTCTCATGGTTACTCACAGCAAACAGATGCAATGTTTCTGCCAATGGACCTCCGGGTAACCTGGAGGTCCATTGGCTGAAACATTGCTTGTGCACAGGCCATATGTTCAGGATTTGACAGCCTTATTATGGTCATAACGCGTAGATTAACGCGCAGATCGTAGTGCTATTTGTACGCATTTCATGACAGAACTTTTAGTTTTAATTGTAGTTCATTTTCGGACATTTTGACTTCAGTGTTGAATTGGAACAGCGCTGTGTTGATTTAGTCTCCGTCATCAGCGTTCAATATGTCGATCAAATTTGTTCAAGTCATCCGAAAATAATATAGAACTGAAAAACATTAGTGGGATCTTCCATGCCAGTTCAGTGACATCAATTGGAAGAGTCTATTGTCGTCATTTGTGGGTAGACCAATTAATATCTTCAACGTGCAGCCATCGGACTGCACGTTGAAAATATTGATTGGTCTACCCTACACATTCACTTATGAGCTATTCTACTTAACTAAATTATGACGTATCATGTTCTGGGCCGAAAAAATGGCCGCTCTGTTTCAAAGGGTTAAGGGACATTTGCACAACAGATTTCGTGTTTTGCCTTTTAGTATTTTTCATAGGTCAAAATTTATTTTTCGAAAACTCAAAACTGAATTAAGGACATTCAACCCAAAGAGTTGTTCTTGTGCTTTTTTGTGAGATTCCAAAATGTTGTGGACAGGACACTAGACACAGGCGCAACCAACCAAAATAGGTGAAAATCTGTCCGCTTTAGTTATGAAAGTTCTTTTTTTTTTAAAAAAGACAGAAAAAAGCAAAAACAAAAAATATACAAAGAAACAAAATACTCCAGTAACGAGAGTGAGAACAGGAGGCTCAGGCATTTAACGCTTTTCCTAACGAATCGACCGCACCTGCCCGTGTAATTTAAAAATTAAGCAGTTGAATAAAATACATTTTTCTAAAACTTTCACCCAAACCATTTCATCTGAGCCCTAATTGGAACGAGCTGATCAAACTCGCTCCAATGATGGGTCGCATGATTTGGGTTTGTTGAGTTTTGTCGAAATATTAAAAAAATAATAATCAAAATAATAAATTTTGATATCGTGTTCGTGGTTTATTCATCAACGAACCAATCAGTATCTATTCTACAGTTATGTTCGCAAAAGAACAATTTTACATGTGGTACATCCTTGTAAGGCAATATGATCAGTCTGGTTGTGTTCCGGCTGCCCCCTTTTGTATGAGTTGTTTCTTTTGGAACAGAACAGTGCAATTACTTTGCTGATTGCCAATTTCCACTGTCAGTTGGAAGTTAAAATATTCGGAAGTAAACAAGTAACGAAGTACTGAATGTGATAAATTGTGTTGGATGAAAATTTATCTTAGACTGAGGATTATACAGTATTAACCCTTTAAACCCCAGTGGCCCTTTTTCCGGCCCAGAAGCATGATACCTCAACATTTCATTAAGTAGGATGGCTGCTGGGTGAAGGTGTGGGGTAGACCAATTAATATTTTCAACGTGCAGCTAGGGTGCTGCACGTTGAAAATATTTCTACCCCCAAATAATGAATGTGGACTCTTCCAATTGCTACAGTTGAACTATTTATTTATTTATTGTGTTTAAGGTCACATACTTATGCACAATGCATAATCGTGACCGTGACAGTTTTGCGAGTGGAGGAAGCCGGAGTACCCGGAGAGAACCACCGAGTATCGAGGAACAACTGTCAGCTCCTCAGCATTCTAACTCTGTTCAAGCTTCGTTCAAGCAGCGATTGAAGATATGTGCACCATCGACGTGCAGTACGCCTTAGTACACGGCGGCATCGTTCCCCCATGTAGGCAACCGGGATAAAGTGCCTTGCCCAAGGACACAACGCGGGTCGCCCCGAACGGGGATCGAACTCGGGACCTCTAGCATAGAAGTCCAACAGTCTACCACTGAGCCACCGTGCTCCCTGCAATTGAACTGAACTGACATGGACGATACCACCAGGGTTCAAAGGGTTAAATGTGTTTTTCATATTTAATCTATTCGTAAAAGTGGGCACATTGTGCTTGTACAAACTATTTATAGCTATGAGACTCGTTTTTGGGGATGTATAGCTATGAGTCGCGCTTGCGCGAGGATTAGCTATACTACCCCAAATACGAGTTGAGTCGCCATAAAAAAGATTGTACACAAGCACAATTAGCGCATAACACATTTATCTACCCTTCAGTCAACACCACCCCGACCCAATAACCATGACTTCTCAAAAATAATTGTTAACGAACAAAATGCCACACTCAACAGATCAAAATAATGGATCTCCATTTTCAGTTCTCTCAACCCAACGACACGCGGAAAAATTTCTCCAGCATCGACGAAATTGTACATTGTGAAATAAAAATAACCCAACTCAGTCCAAGTATGCTTTTTCCGTCAAATAATGATATTTCTTGCCAAATGCAATTCATTTCATGAGGTCACCCTAAGCACAGATGGCTGGTTTACGAAAAGAACTGGGGAATTATATGTTTGTTGCGACAAGACTCGCTTTAAATACATGATGCCACTTCATTCATAAATTTTAAAAGCGATCAAATCACAATCACGTTTCAGAATTTCTTCGCTACAACTTTCAACTTTTGTGATTCACCTCCATCCTTTTTGTTTTGGTGTTTTGCATGGTGGACTGTTTATGTAATGGATCGTGCAATTCCTTGCAACGTGAAATGTATGTTGATGCAAAGTTGATTCATCGTTTATTGCAGCATTATAAGTTTTTGAAGGAAATGACTTGTGATTGCCAGTGCCACTGGAAAAGTACGCCAGAAACGTGTGCGTTCTTTTCTCGCGATGTCATTTGACTTTTATCGCTACTGCAATAGCGATACAACATCTTTTATAGTCGAATTTTTATCACCACTATTGCTGTGTGCGATTGCGTTTTTTGTGAATGGTAGATAAAATATGATATAACAATGGAGTATATGAGTTGTTTTCTTTCCCCTTGGAAGGAGGCATTGTTTCATATTATCCATTAATCCTCCGGTTTGAAAACAGGTGTTCGTTTCTCGTGTCCAATGTATTTTAACCCTCTACACACTGATGTCACTATACTGCAGGTTGAAGCAGTAAATGTTTCCCATTAATCGACAAGGAAGCTAACCAATTCGATCTTGTCTGACAGAGCTCAATGAGCCTTGTCAAACAAGATTAATTTCGGTTAAACTGCAGTTTGCATTATGGGGAAAAATGAAGCTGATTTTTTAATATTTGGACTTCCAAGTTAAAAAGGGTTAAGTGAATTTGGACGTTGTTTACTAGGAGGAAACTAGTCCGTTGCAGTTCCGACAGAAAACCAACATCATTATAATGTACAGTGCCAGAATTGCCACCCGATACTGTTCCACCCAATTTGTGTTACACGCCTGTCTTTGACAAACATTCAACCAGCAAGCCAACCTGCAGTTCACGAACAAACCTACGATCCGTGTCTGGCAAAATGTGCGTGTTGTTCTCGGCCAGCAGCAGCCCTAGTGGTGTGTGAATAAGTAAGATAGAATGCACGTGAAGGTGCAAATTTCCTTGCTTCCATACGTTTACATTTGACATTCAAAATAAAGGCATGGATGCATGTATACCCTGGTATTGGTGGGCATCAAATAACTATATCTGCACCATATTATTCTTCATCAAATAATGTACATAAATTAGTCACAACACTGTCGTCATGCTCGGGAATTCACTCCTTTCAGAGCGGCTTTCGCATTTGACTACTATCAATTCCGTTTGAGTTCCGTACCAAAATATGCAGCGTCACCGGGAAGCCAATTATTCACACGGTTGGAGTCTGATTGTGTTTTTCACGGCAACCCACTGCCAAAAAACGCGATGATCCCCGATCGCGATCGTATTTTTATAGCAAAAATACCAATTTATATCTTCCCTGGGTGGCAACAAGTGAAGATAGCGATGCACTTCCCGTTGCAGTTTATTATCTTCTTTAGTACGTTTTATTTTATCGAAGAACTCCCAAGAGTGGCAAATTAATGTGTATTTTGTATTCACAAGAGTCTAGAATCGTTTTATATCAAAACTCCCCTGGTAAGAGATGTTGGGTTCGCTGGCTCAACAAAGTTTTAGTTTGATTAATAAACTCACGCTTTGAAAGTATCTTCCTTGGGTGGAAGCATGTGAAGATATGACCATCGCAGCTGTTGATTTCAATTAACTCTTTACCCTACGAATCGCCCATCCGCCCGCGTAATATGCAAATTCAGCAGCTGAAAAATATTATTTTTTCGAAATATTTCTACAAAACCATATCAAGTGACCCCTCTTTGGAACGAGCTCGTCGAGCTCGTTACACAGAGGGGTCACATGATATGGTTTTGGTGAAATGTTTTGAAAAAATTTAAAAAATGATATTTAAAATAATAAATTTTGAAACTGTCTGCGTTGGGTAAAGAGTTAAGAACTCCCACTGGTAACAGAGGAAAGTCCATGCGCAGCTAGTTTATTTTACAACCAAGAGCCTGGAACGTGTATGCATCAGAACTCCCACTGGAAACAGATATGGAGATTAATCGCAAAGTTTCAGCTTGTCACCCGCCCCACACGCCCACCGGCCCAGGACACCCAGACGACCTCTAAAGAAAACCACCACTAATCCTACTGCACACGTCTTTATATTTCATCCCACGTCTCCCCGTAAACACACCGAATAGACCGGGCAAATGTGGCACTGAGCAATCACATTTTACTCATGAGCTACAGAAAAGCCCCACCCCTTCCCAAAATGTCCCCACGATGGCACGAAACAACCGCCCCTCCACATCACGCACTACATTACTACTATCCGTCATAAACGGACTTGGATAGCCATACCACACATCAATTAAATTTGTCCACGAGCACAAATACTGCCACCACACCTCGCAGCCCCATATCAGCGCCTCGCCTTTCAATAAACCTGTATATATATATGGTGCACTTTAAAATCGGTTGGGATAAAAATCAACTAAACTCAAACTGGATTGATTAAATTTGAACCCAGTTGGGTTTATATTCACTCGGCCCTGTTGATTTGGGTTAATTTTTAACCCAACTGATTTTAGAGTGCATTTCTGCCTGAGTCAATTTATAACGAATTTTTAACATAATTATTATTGTGATGCATACTTTAGCTCTTCATGAACATGGTAACATAATTATGAGAGATATAAGTTTAGGCTATATATTAAAGGAATAAATATTTATTTAAACACACTCTCTTTCTGCTATTAGCGTCAATTTCGTATAAAACCATTGCTAAATGTTTGATATTGTGTGGGAGAGTTTAGCCTTGTTTGCCATTACGCACAACCTTCCTTGAAACTTCCTTACTGATGCAGTTTTGTAGTCTAATGTATGAAGCTGATGTTGGAAAGCTAACATGGTAGAAGCAGTGCGACCGCTGTGTGTTTGAATCAAAAGTATCAGTTTGAGCTCATCATCTTCACAAACTCTGAAAAATATAAAACATAAGTGTTAGAAAAAACATCACTTCTAATGGAAAGTAATTACAAAGGTAATGACGCAGAACAGGGGACGCTACCATTACCAAACATTGCTTATTCAGTTCGGGTGATGTTGATTGTTGTGGACGCCGGAGCAAGACCTTGATGATTCTAAAAATGTTAAAATAAAGGAATTTTATGGATGACCGTGTTTTTGTCAAATAAATAAATAAATAAATAAATAAATAAATAAATAAATAAATAAATAAATAAATAAATAAATAAAATAAATAAATAAATAAATAAACCAGTTTATATATAGACAGAACGCGATGTGTATTTGAATGGCATAGTCGTATTTCGCGTGTGCCGTAGGTTCGAGCGAAATATGACTACGCCATTCCGAGTTATATAAAACACCAACCGATGAAAACACACATGGCGTTCTGTGTTTATTGCACATCCCATGCAATAAAATTTAGTTAAATAAACAAATTTTAATTCCGATGTTTAAACCTGAAGGTGAAGAGTCCATTTATTTTGCTTGTTTGATGTTGACGATAAAAAATCAAAACAGCCTTTTGGGAACCAGTCTAAATTACATTCGTTATCTATTCTATTGGGCGTGTTTGTTGAAATTCGTATCGCTGTTTCTCTTCGGCAGGTGTCGATTCAGGTCTGACCATTCGTGGCTATTACTGATAGTAAAAATTGAAGTACAAATTTGGGCAAATTTGCAAAACATCTGAGAGAAACTTTTTTAAAAGAAGTTCGATGCATGTCAGGATGTCCGAAGATTTACCAAAATAAAGATGGCCAATTTAGATATTTGGGGATCCACAGACGAGACCGACACAGGACTGGGTTAATGTTGTTGTTGAAAATGATTGCGTTTTAATATTATCTCATTTTTGGTTAATTAAGTTTTTTGTGAACCGACTTTATTTTGCTTTAGACGTTTTCATTTTCACACTGAGCGACAGACGATCGACAATTGTACAACGAAATTTAGAAACTTTTCGAAGCGTAACTGATGACTCGACGGGAAAGAAACTTTTTTTAACGGTGCAAGGAAAAAAGTTCCGGCTTGTAAATCACCAGTTGAATAAAACATTTATGGCATAGCCGCGAGTCCGTTAGATACAAGGGTTTAAAGTTTAATGGATAATAAAAAGTCTGGAATATCTGATATGCAACGCAATTACAATTTGGATTGCTCCTGCTCATTATATCAGCATGAATGAGGGTCACGGTGCGCGGGGTATGGGGAGGAGGTTCTAAACATTTTTGTCATCATCCGTCTAGTGTGAGCATACTAAATCACGCATCCCACTCGATCACCCGAAATTCCAAATGTCGAAGGGTCTGCCGATCGCCGAGTAGTGTACGTGCTTTAGTATAATTGCGCAAGGTAGTTGATATCCAATGTATAAGGTTGTGCCGGTGCCGGGTGGTGTACGCTGCTTGGTATAGATTGGCGAAGCAATTTGTACCGACGGAGATTCTATTCGCATGGGGTTCGAACCCAGGCTATACCATTTGTGGTAGAAGCAGGTGGAAATGCTTACTTTTTGTATATTCCTTTCGACGGTGATATGGAAAATGCGAAGACAGTATGGCACACCTCTTTCATAACTTTCACTATGGATGGTTAGAATCTACATACGTCATCAACCGTGATCCCCCAAAAATGGCATCTTTCTCGATGACATCGAGACCACGGGCCAATACTGTAAAACTTTTGCAATTGTATTTTCCAGAATTGTATTTTCTGCACGTAAATATAATTAACCGAATTGAGTATTTAGTATTTCAAAAGACGTGGCAATTTACATACCGGTAAGTGCCTCGTCTTTTGAAACGATGATCATCCATTTGAATTAGTTATTTTAAACTCCGAAAATACAGTTCTGGAAAATACAGTTATAAAAGTGTTATAGTGTTGGCCCCTGTTCGTAACACCAGTCGATTGAGTTTTCATAAATAATACATCGTAGAACTGAATCGAGAGAATCAAATGGAAGAGCATGTTATAATATGTCTCCTCAAAATGCCACTGTTGTTTGCCGGTCAAATCTCTGTTGTTGGAAATCTGAGTGACTGATTCAAGTCGCACCCGTATTGTTTGAATCCTCATCAGTATGGTTTGTGACTAGATCATCAGAAGGGACGGAACTATTTACGGCGCGTTCCCCAAAACCGCGCTAAATATTAAATAGTATTTAGTGTAGTGTTTACTAGGAGTGTGGGTGTTTATTTTTTATTGTTGCTTTATGCAACATCGGTAGCTAAGGCGATATCATGGCGAGAAAATGGTAAAAAGTAAAACATGTCGTTGTGTATTACGAAGGAAAAATGATTAAAAGTAGGATAGGAGTGTGAATGACTGCATTAATGTTTTCGCTCCAATAGTGTGAGTCAGGAGTGGAGTCATGGCATGTGGGGCACAGTACAGGTCATGTAATAAACCTTTTATCGGTTCTATGATGTGATATGGCCATGGTATCACATCGAGTTGACGAGTGTCTGATCGCCTACCCATATCGCTTCACTGAACTGATAATATGCATTTATTACAGACCTGTTCCATGTAAACACCGTCTACAGCAATACTAAGCCATGCGGAAAATGAAAATTTGTTCCGCACATAGTTGCGAACGGAAATCGTTGACGGATTATTTTTTAAATAGAATCGAAATTTGACCGGAATTTTCTACCAATCGTGCAACGCAGTTACTATTTGAATCGCTAACGATAGCTGAAAATAGTCCCCTGAGTTCCAACGTGTTCTATGTGCCTGTGCCAGTAGGCATATAGAACACATTGGAACTCAGGGGACGAAATGGTAACACGGGCTCCCCCCGCAGATTTTGTTGGCGATAAAATATGTTCTTTGTGTTGATAGTTTGTCAAATGAATTGCGGAGTGTCGTTCTAATAATTATTTATTTTTATAGACGTGATAGTGTGTAATAAACACAGATACGGCCTCTCGTTTTATCCTTCCGCGCTGGCACTCTTGCCATATCGATTAACCCATTCCCAGGCGTGTGCCGTTCTGTGTGTTTAGTGTTGCTTTCATCGATAACTAAGTTTACTCCATCGCGTAGGAAGTAAAGTGGATGGTGAATTCTGACCAGTCGTGATCTGTCCGTATTCGCAAAGACACACTGATCAAGCAGTCATATACAGCACTTTGGTTGCGGATTGAAATTGCAGATACCCTTTGTATGTTATGTTGACATCGCATTTCTAAATACTCTCCTTTCTTTTAGTTGTGTAACTAAACCGATCTATAGAGTATGAATAACGTAGCTGGTGCACCCACCAGAAATCACAGCACTGGCTGTTTTTGACCATGAATAATTTTGTAATGGTGGTAGAAGTACGATGGGAAGGAGTGTGAGCGGGACTGGGGTGGATGTGTCATGACTTCCTACATTCTAAGATCGAATATTGTGCTCCCCCTCCCAACACCGTTCCCACTTTTGATGAATAACAAATAGCTCGATAATTTTATTTGACTGAACCTTTATGTATTTTTACTATTTAATATTATGTCTAATTTTAATTTGAATAGCAGATGACACTTACCAAACGAATTCTGGAGTTCTTAGGTATGTTTATGCGGCATAAACGTCTGCTTAAGAAATGCTAATGTGTGACAAGCTCTTGGAAAGGGCTGCATTTCATCTGCTACAAAACAGAACTGCGTCTTCTTATTGGGCAGCCAGTTTGTCTTTCTCACCAGATAGTTTTCAATACCTGAGAAAACTCGCAACTTACAAACATATTCTTCACTGTTTTGTCAGTGGAACAAAGTGTTTTCTGCGATAGGTAGGTAGTTCACCATTGTGAAAACTTCAGGTCACTGGCTGTCTTTTCGGTGATTGACTGCCCTTAATTCTTCTATTGAAGTTGCAACGCTCTTGTGGGCCCAGTAAGAGAGTATATTTGATTCTTTGGATGAGGGTTTTCTTTAATACCAGAGCTGTCAACACCTATTATGCATTTGAGCAGTCGGGTATCCACTCATCTCTCGTCAAAATCTTAAATTGAGTTTTAGTAGAAATGGTAGAACGCGCGGAGATTGACATACACCTAAACTACAGTGAGCTTTGAGGAACTGCTTATCTATTCAAAAGCGAGGCAACCAAGCCAACAGATGGCGTCTTGAAATCACGCTGTTATGTTTAATATGCGTACATCACTAATACGAAAAGCTGGAGTAGAAAATTATGCAGAATGAAACGATGTACACTGTAAAATTAGTTGGGTTAACTTAACCCGAATCAAATGGGATGAGTAAATACGAAACCAATTGCGTTCATGTTCACTCAGCCCAGATGATTTGGGTTGATTTTTAACCCAACTGATTTTAGAGTATATTGTTCACTTCAATAAAGATACCAACCTCCATTTAATTCCTACCTATTGCATATGTCAACCATCCAACAACAGATGGGTGTGATTTCTAAAAAAAGCGTAAATAGTTACTCTTCGTCCAACAATATATTTTTCTTAACCACCAAGGGTATTGTCACACTTTCCTAAATTCCCCTTTATCAACACAGTATGTTTGGTTGCGGGGCAGTTGTTTACATCAAGTATTGGCTACCTTATAAGATCAGATTATTATAATCCGGAAGATATTCCCTACAACCGCATGTGCCGTACCTGTTGCGAGCCACAAGATTTTTCAAAAAGGGCAATAGGCTGATCATGATTTAACCGCAATCATTGCATAACATATACGTAAATTATAGATGTGCCAATCAATAACCACAGGATCATTTTTTACCTTTAAAATCCACCTGTCCGTCACAATTTTCATCGGCTTCTTTGATCATGTCATCTAATTCCGCATCTGTAAGCTTCTCACCTAAGTTCCTCATCACGTGCCTCAGCTCTGTGGCTGTAATGAAGCCGTTACCATCCTTATCAAACACCCTAAAAGCCTCTTCTAACTCTTCGTCACGAGAAGAATTTTCGTTCATTTGTTTTTCCATCATGGTGACGAATTCTTCAAATTCAATGGTTCCATTGCCTGAAACGGAAGCGCGGAGCATTTTAGCTAGCCTGAGACTGGATGTGGCGAATATATTACCACTAGCGCACGCGCAAAAGATGATTCTATTAACCCCCAAACTCAAATGCTGTGAAAAAGGAGTTTAGAAATCACAACTAATGATTCTATCAATAGACCTGCAAATCAGCCAGGAGGACCTTTGAATGAAACGTTCCTTGTGTTTGCTCTGGCTATCTGATATAACTGATCCCTTGAGTGGATTGAGGCACCATCTGCAATACTTTAACCCTTTGAACCCTGGTGATATATTCCATGTCAATTTAATGACAACGATTGGATGAGACTATATACATCATTGAGGGTTGACCAATCAATATTGCTCAACATGCATCCTTTGGGGCTACACGTTGAAACTATTGATTGGTCTACCACACACATGGGGGGGGGCGGGGGGGGGGGGGGGGGGGGGGCGGTGGCTCAGTTGGTAGTGGTGCAGACTGCAAGCCGAGAGGTCCTCGGTTCGAATCCCACCTGCGACAACCGCGTTGTGTCCTTGGGCAAGGCACTTCACCCCATTGTCCACGTGGAGGCACGGTGACGCTGTGTACTAAGGCGTACTGCACGTCGATGGTGCACCTGTCTTCAACCAATGCTAACCCTGCTTGTGTGGAATCGGTATGTTGGGGAGCTGACAGTTGCTCGGTGGTTCTCTCCGGGTACTCCGGCTTCCTCCACCCGTAAAACTGTTGTGGTCATGATTAGCCATTGTGCAGAAATATGTGACCTTAAACACCAACAAATAAATAAATACCACACACATGCACTTGGCACCCATCCTGCGTAATGCAATTGTGGCCTATCATGTTTCTAGTTCGGAGAAGCGGTCTGCCGTGTTCAAAGAGTCAACTTTGCAGATGGTCTCTTCTTCCACTCAAGAGACAAACAAATATTTTTCCAACCATTAAACAATTCTGTGAGAAAATTATTATCGTATTTTGGCAGTTTGGGCATCTTTGTCGAGTATAAGCCCACAGACAACCTTTTGAATACCAAATGCTAGGGATCGTGAAAAAAACGAGAGAGCAAATTGACAGGAAGGGACGTACGAATCACAAGCAAAATCATTTTCGAAGAATTGGCAACAACAACACACCAAATTGTGGCATATCTCTGTAAATTTGGGCATTCAAACATCTTTGCTGAGGATGATCTCGCGATAACTGTTGTATCCGAATAGCTAAGGGTGATGCGACAACCAAGAGGGCAAATGACAGGGATGAAAGTACGGGTCAAGTGCAAAATCGTTTTCTGAGATTTCCTAACAACACACACCATATTCAATAGCGTATTTTGGCCACAAGTTCATCATGCACTCTTTCTCTTTACTATACCTCAATATTATAAAAATAGAAACGAATTTGTAAATGCATTCCTTTTTTTAGGGCAGTTAGGTTACAATGTTTCAGAGTTTACATCATGTCCGATTGCCCGTTTTCAAGGTTGGGAGCTCTCGTTCAGTTAGAGAGTACTATTATGATTATCACATAATTTGTAAGACATTACCAAAGTGGACACCTTTACGCATTGCTGATGTTGTGGTAATCTACTGTTCATGTGCAATTCAAATTTGATTATTATTGCACTTTTAATTCTCGCTTCTTGCGACAATTAATGACTTCCTATTTTTGCATCAGCGCTTATTCAGACGCCAGAAAGCTTCATATTATTAGAAGGGATCTGCGAATCACAAATTTCTTTTCGAATCGAATCTCGAATCGAATCGTGTGTCTGATATCGACATCGAATCGAATCCCGAATCGAATCTTAAAAGACAAGTTATTTCATATTGCATCAAACGGAAGTTACGGAACACTGTGATGACCCTTACGCGACGGAGTGAACACCTTAAACACCAATAACTAAATATTCTTTGTAGCACCGTCGCTGAAACAGCTAGGCCTATTGTCCATAGTTTTAGTTTTTGAAGGCTTAACTTGTTACTATTCACGTTCTTTAGAACGTGAATAGTAACAAGTTAAGCCTTCAAAAACCAAAACTATGGATAATGTGCAGGGCCAAATTCACACCTTACCTAACAATTAAACATTGTCAGTTACTCAAATAAATAGAAATTGAGCCTACATGAATGAATTTTCGAATGACAGTTTTATCCTATTTTTGTTGGAAATGTAACAAATTGAAGATAGTACGAGAAATTCGAAAAAATCGAATCCTGAGACTGATTCGGGATCGATCTCGAAGCATACGTATGGTATCGATATCGAATCGAATCTCGAATATTCGCAGGACCCTAATTATTAGGTATTAAACAATATCCGCATTTGGATATATCATCCTCACTTTGATTTTTCAGGGGTGGACACAATCACAGAAGTCGAAATCCTATAAAAATTATTTGTCTTTTTGTACAATTGTATAACAACTACAGAGCTCTGTACAGACTTTACGTAAGTATAAAATTATGTAAGTATTGCTCAGTGTTACTTGCAAACAATATCTCCTGAATAACAAACGCTTTAATTTTTTTCCTCGGAAAAAGAAAGTAGCTCTCTGAGCTAAAAACATTTATGTGAACCTTTTGTAATAAACCAAATTGGTAATTACATGTAGGCCCCCAAAAGCAGATGTTTCGTTTCTCACGCCATTTCTTGTAAAATTGCTTGTGGGCGGGCGTTGCTTTTATTTCATTTTTTATTTTTGTTATTATTTATTTGCCATCAACAGTTCCTGTTCTTGGTTGTTTTATGTTTTAGACGTCATAATGCACAGAACAGCATGGTGGTGTATTTCATCTCGTGAGCGCAAGAAGGGACAAATTTATCAATTTTATTAACTTGGGTAAAGTATCAAACATAAACTATTTAATTTGTATTGTTATAAGTTTGCATTGGGTATAAAAAGAGAGCATACGGCAGCCAAAATGACCATGCGGAAAGGCCTGAGAAACATATTTTTAACTTTTTTAGGCTTAAAAGGGTTATATAAATGACATGTCTTCAGTTATGCAACGTGTATGGATATAAATGTCGGCAAGCCCATGTTTAAAAAGGATTGTTATGTCTTTTTTCTCAATTCTTCAACTCAGAAATTTTTAGTTTTAGTCTTGTTCTGATGAAGGGTTTCAGTTTAATATTTTAATTATTTAATTAGTCAGGTGAATGAATTTTGATCAAGGTAAATAGGTATTTGTGAGGTGGTTGAAACCCCCACTGGTATTACCTGTACTAGACTCTGTAACTTGAGGGAAATGCCTTGAAGTATGTTCGAATATGCTCTGGCCTTCATTCCATTGTGCATCTTACAGATATTCAGAGAGAAGTCCCCTACCCACCGATTCTACCACGTAATTAGTTAACTCTGTTGATTTGTTTTGGTTGCTGTACAACAGATTATATAGTGTATTTGCTTACCTACCATATTTTCTGTCAAAGTTTCATGGCTGAACGTTTTCGTCATTCAAGGAGATTTACAGAAAAGATAGATCCCCTTAATTTTCTAAAGTTGTCATTAAAGTTAACTCTAAGAGTATGGGACTGCCATATCAAAACTGAAATTTCGAACTGTTAGCGACTTTGTATCGTCGATGTATGCATCAATTCACAAACGTTAGGAATTGTTCCGTTGAGTAGTACAGAAATACAGAAGCTGGCTTTCCACAAGCTTTTCCTATCAATTTGAACGTTTGGCTATTATTCTCTGTTTAACCCCAGTTATAAATAAGAAGACGACCATTTCACCATCTTTTGTTGTTCTGTAACATTTGTCTGTTCATTATATCAACAGTCTGCGCATCATGACATATTATACAGGCACTATCCTTTCCATTAATACAGAAAATCTCGAAGTGTAAGATTTGCAAATTGTTTCCTGTGAAGAATAAAAACTTACAAATTACTGTAAAAACACTTTCGCTAAACAAAAACCCAAAGTGGACAGTTACGTAGTTGCTTCGAATTAACTTGCTATAAAAGCCAGGTTTCCTTTTGTTACTCTAAATGAACGAAAACAACAGACAGCTCCGACAGCTGTCTGTTGTTTTCGTTTATTAAATGTAACAAAAAGGGAACTTCGCTTTATTTTCTACTGATGTCATAGGCGTTTTCTCAACAATTACTTGCTCCTTGATTGGACCTACCGCGCCTGTCTAAAAAATCCAGGGGAGACCGCTTTATGGAAAGTCGATTTTCCTGTCGAGATTAGTTTGGGATATCTCTCGCTCCTGCCCCGCCTTATTCTCTGAAATACTTCTTTTCGCTTGAAATCGAGCCTTTTCTGCTTCATTTGCTTTTCAGACCTTAATGCTAATACCGTTCTTGTTTATATCGGTTCACTTTACCCTTTGATGTTCTGATAGAGGACAACATTCACCCCCACGGCAGCCCGTCTAAAACTTAGGAAAATAAGTATACCAGTACTCATTACACATGTACTCGGGAGCACTTGATGGGGGGTGCTTCTTCTTTCTGTTCTTCTTTCTGGCGTGGTATTATGGTCTGGATGTATCACTGAGGTGGATACACATAAATTATACATGAAAGATGTACGGTCAGCACTGTTCTAATTTTTTTTCTGATGGTTACACTTCCGAGTTTTCTATGTTCTAACTCATGCGATGTTGAAATGTTGGAAATCCCTTTAGGGATTCGCCCATGCTTATGCACATTTCCTTCTACTAGGCGGTATTATTTAGGGATCAAGAGATCGATAGGGTGAGTACATAGTGGAAATGCTTTACTGGAAGAAAAGTGAATCCTTTACTTTTTGAAGTGGATACATCTCATACACCATTCATACAAACAGCCATTCGAATGTAGAAGTTGTAAGTTGTCCAGTTGTTAAGTTAACCCTGTGATCCCCGATCCGATGGTGTCTTCCAAGTCAGTTAAATGACAGCAATTGGAAGAATCCGTATTCATCACCTGGGAATAAACCATTCGGGCTGTACGTTGAAAATATTGATTGGTTGCTGCACACATTCACTTAGCAATCATCCTGCTTGGTGGTGAAAACATGACGTATCATGATTAGGGACCGAAAAATTGGCCTTCAGGGTTCAAAGGGTTACAAAATACAGCTGTGAATGAATGGGCATATTCAGACATTGGATAACCGGAACTACCGTGATATTAGACAGCTTTTCCCGGTTATTCACGGACGGCGAACACGTCCGGGCAGTACGATCATGGTTGTTCTAAAATTATCTAGTTCAGTTTTCTTTGATTTGATATATTTTCACTCTTCAACTGGTTTTGTTAGTTCAAGTTACATTATTAAACATATTTTATTGTGGTTAGAGTTTGACTAACAAAAGGATTGGAACACAAGTTATTGAGAATTCCTGTCCTGAAATACAATGACAAAGCATACATAGAACATTTACCTGAAACGACAGGTTCACAATTTCATACTGAGTTAGATATGTTTTAATGAACAGATAGAGGAGAGAAGTTAAGAAGGTTAACCCTTTACCTAACGTGAAAAGCAGACGACACTTGCAAAAAAAATTCTTGAATAACTAATTTTTTTCATTTTTTGTCTCAAAAACATAGGTTATGACCCCTCGTTGGAACGAGCTCGACGAGCTCGTTCCAACGAGGGGTCATAACCTATGTTTTTGAGACAAAAAATGAAAAAAATAGTGAAAATTAATTGGCGATTTTTGAGAATAGCGCTGGCCGTTTTTGGCCGTTACGTTGGGTAAAGGGTTAATGTTACAATAATCGTTGGGTCAAAGTATATTCCTAGGCTCACTTACAGGATAATCGAACTACAGTGATATTTGACCGCTTTTTTCCGGTTATTCACGGACTGCGGACACGTCCGAGCAGTACGATCATGGTTGTCCTAAAATTTTCTAGTTCAATTTTCTTTGATTTGTTATGTTTTGACTCTTCTGTCAACTGGTTCTGTTAGTTCAAGTTTCTTTTATTAGTATGTTTTGACTCTTCTGTCAACTGGTTTTGTACTGTGGTCGCTTCTCTTTTATGAAAGATATCACAAAAGTGCTAAAACAGCGATAAACAATTTTAACTTTTCCGAAGCATTTTATTTTTCTTTGCAAACAAAGTTATGACTTGCGTTTAAAGATTTGCCTTGTTACAATTAATTGCATAACGCCAACATGGACGCTCTGATACAATAGCGAAATAGTTATTATATTACGTCTTGGGAGTAAATTGTCCCCCGGCAAGACAATTCACAATCTTCCCCTTAAAACAGGTGATAATTTTTATTGCACTTACCAAAATGAATGGGATGCTATATGGAGTACTACTACAATATGGTTTAGCTTATCATTCGGGTATGTTCCACGTGCCTGTCAGTAAGCGATAGAGGTTTGCGCCTCTCTTGCCCATATTTAAAGACCTGACAGTATCAGCATGAGACGGTTTCTGAGTCCTTTTATATCCGTCGCATTACCGTAGCGTCGAATTCAATTAATTCCAATTTATTGAATTCGATGCGACGATAGTGTGACGCATATAACCATTAAATGCAGGTAGACAAACTTCAGACGAATATTCGTGTCAGGCAGACGAATCTAATTCCCAAACTTGAATAAGATCCGTGTTGGTTATAGACGTCGCATCACCGTAGACTCGAATTAAATGCCACTGCAATGATAATGAAATGCTAATCAGGAAAGCACCGAATGTCGTGACGTAATTTACGTTTTTCAGTTACGCTAGCAGTGAAATTGAAATCGAGTCGACGGTGATGCGTCGTATATAACCAACACGGATGTAGTTCGGATTTGGGTATTGCTTTTCTTTCTTTCTTGTTTTTTTTGGGGGGGGGGTGGAGGTGGTAGGGAGGCAGCCAACTAAGCTATATAGACACTACTCGGCAATTTTCTTATACAATATTATGCGCCATGTTACCTCATTAAAGCACTATAAATTGCAAACAAATATGCCCGTATATGCAGGTCAAACTATATAAAACTTATCATATACAAGACAAAAATCTCCAAATGAATTCAGAGCGACGATGGACCGTACGTATGAATAAAATTAAGAAATAGTATAATGTATTCCTACACGTGTACACGGTTAACATATATGTACAGATATCACCTAAAATTTGAGCGCAGACTCAAACATTGTGAGCTGAGGTCGTGCGTCAATTGAATTCGACTCGACGGTAGTGCGTCCGTACATATCAAATGAAGATTTGACGGATTTTCGGAGAACCAAATTCAATTGAATTCAAGTCGACGGTAGTGCGACGTATATTCAGGCCTAAGGTAGAAATTGGTGAGGTGGTTTTATTATCTCCTGGGTGGTGGTTAGTAGTTAGGGGAGCCACTATAGACCCAAGCATTTTTAACACTGAGTTTCCCATAGGGTCCATTGCCTTAGTGTTAAATTGTGTAACTTATAGACCCAAGAATTTATAGTTGTGTAACTTATAGACCCAAGAACTTATAGACCCAAGAACTTATAGCCCCAAGAACTTATAGACCCAACATGTATGCACTGGTGGCACAGTGCATACATGTTGGGTCTATAAGTTCTTGGGGCTATAAGTTCTTGGGTCTATAAGTTCTTGGGTCTATAAGTTACACAACTATAAATTCTTGGGTCTATAAGTTACACAATTTAACACTAAGGCAATGGACCCTATGGGAAACTCAGTGTTAAAAATGCTTGGGTCTATAGTGGCTCCGCATCATGCTTTATGACCAGATCCTATAGTACATTTCTGGCTTATAAGTTTTTTCACTGGAGGATAAGGGAACTGGTTTTTTGTCTTTTTATAACAAAGACTTGATTGTGTACATGAGAAGATCTCTTTCTAATAGTGTGGGTAGCCCTTAGAAGGGCTGTTTTAGTTTTGATGAAGTGCAAGTCACTCAAAAATTTTGGACGGCTGTGATAGTAAACGTCTGTTATCAACAGTTTTTTCCCGCACTCGATCGAATTGTCGCGTGAGGGTTCTTCAGTGCATTTTCGATCCTCGCATTGTCTATAAAAACACTGCTGGAGATATCATAATGTCATTTTTCTTCTTATCATCAATCATGAGAGTTGAGCTATCCATCGAGGTAAAGATTCCATCACTAGAAGGTGAATGTGGGCCACGAGAAGTGAAGAAGGAGAGAGAGGAGTGCAATACTATTCCACCACAAGAGGTGAAGATGGAGAGAGAGGAGCGTAATACTATTCCAAGGAGTAATTTGCGAAGATTGGCAAGAAAAGCTGGGGTGAATAATATCTCACCATTGTCACTTGATGAAGCTGAAGAAGCCTTACACTGTTTTGTTCGAAAATTGATAAGAGATACCTATCATTATGCAACAATTAGGGGAAGAGGATCACAACATCTCGTTAATCAAAAGGATGTCAAGAGAGCCGCAAAGAGAAATGGAATAAAGTTGGTGAACTAAACATGATTTGTTTAGTAAAAAACGGCCCTTATAAGGGCCACCATATTCTTAAAAAGAGATATCACGTTTACACACTTGAGTGGCACATTTCAGTGCTACCACAATGGAATGAATTGAACTTTTTGTTCAATTGTAATTTCATTACTCAATTCAAAAGAGGTTAACCTCATAGCTCCCACACTAGATTTCCCTGTCATGGCATATTTTTTATGTTTGCAAATTATTTTTGTTTTTACCTAAATGTTTTTGTGTGAAAACATTTAGGTAAAAAACAAAAATAATTTGCAAACATAAAAATATTTTTGTGTTTGCAAATTATTTTTCTGTCTTGCAAGTTTTTTTTATTTTATAAGAAAAATATTTTTTGTGTTTGTAAAATGAATGTTATGAAAAAAACTTTTTCATAACTTTCAATTTACAAACACAAAAAATATTTTTTCTGTTTGCAAATTATTTTTTGTCTTGCAAGTTTTTTATTTTGTAAGAAAAATATTTTTTGTGTTTGTAAAATGAATGTTATGAAAAAAACTTTTTCATAACATTCAATTTACAAACACAAAAAATATTTTTTCTGTTTGCAAATTATTTTCTGTCTTGCAAGTTTTTTATTTTATAAGAAAAATATTTTCGTGTTTGCAAATGAATGTTATGAAAAAAACTTTTTCATAACATTCATTTGCAAACACAAAAATATTTTTTGTGCTTGCAAAATAATGTTATGAAAAATGTTTTTTATTTTTAAAAAATCTTGAGTTGGAAAAAAATTTCCCCTGTTTAAATAACAACAAAATAATATTACCTTTTTTCAAATCCGAAAAATTTATTCCATGAATATTTACAGATTTGTAAATGTCTTTTATGAAAATGTCACTTTCAAAAACTGTTTTCAATGTTTCTTGGCAAGTTTTCCTATTTTAGAATTATTGTCTTTAGCTTTTCGTTTTCTTGTAACTTTCTTTGGTGGTTCCTCTTTCTCTGGAAATAATACTTCTAACTCATCATCAATTTCCATTTTTGTTTCTTTGGGTATATCCATATTATATAATAATGTATCATCATTATCATCAAACTCTGGTAACACAGGTTCTGCTAAGTCAACTTTCTTATTTGTAAAGTTTATATGGGGAGGTGGTGATAATGGTAGCGTGCTCATCCCCTGTAAAGTGTGGTTGTCAATGTCTTTTTCATCAAGTTGTAAGTTGAAACCTGTAATCGGTAATCTATCTTCTGTATGCTTTATGTATTCTGACCATGGATAAACTTTTACCGGTCCTCGTTGATCAACAGCTGGTGAACCCCATCTTGGTTGAGACACAGAGTTATTCGATAGCTTTCTCAATCTACATTCATTAATCCAATGTCCTCTCTCATTGCAATAAAAACATGGACCTTTGTCTGAACATGTATTCGCCCAATGTCCTTTCTGATGACAAATGGAACAAATCATCTCTTTAGGTGTTGATATCAATTTATAAAGTTCATTCACAAGTCTTCTAACTTCTCCCCATTTAGATGGTTTATAGTAAATACTTTTAGCATCACTTGCTTTTTCTAATCTTGGATCTGTAACTTTATCCATCTTTAACTTTTGGAGCGTTTCAAAATTATGTCTTGTCTTCTTGAAGTCAAAAAAACCAAGTGTGAAACATCCTAAGATTCTTCCTCCTTTTATACTTTTTTAATGTACATTTAATTGTACACTTAAATGTTCCATAACGTGCATTTGCACACAATTCTTTAAATATGCATTCATTTGGTTACAAACAGTTATGCTATCTCTTACACTCAATAATCTCTGGATACTATATTGCTGTTGTTAAATATTGACTGAAAGATACACTTAACAAATAAAATATTTACCATAGGAATATTTCCCATACAGTGAATGGATTACATTTTATGACTTTTCAAATGTGTATAAGAAACATTTATTAACAGTATAATTCAGTGGGGTATTAAATGTACATTCAATTGTACACTTAAATGTTCCATAACGTGCATTTGCACACAATTGTTTAAATATGCATTCATTTGGTTACAAACAGTTATGCTATCTCTTACACTCAATAATCTCTGGATACTATATTGCTGTTGTTAAATATTGACTGAAAGATACACTTAACAAATAAAATATTTACCATAGGAATATTTCCCATAGACTGAATGGATTACATTTTATGACTTTTCAAATGTGTATAAGAAACATTTATTAACAGTATAATTCAGTGGGTATTAAATGTACATTTAAATGCACATTTAAATGTACATTAAAAAAGTATAAAAGTGGGGGAATCTTAGGTTGATTCACACTTGGGTTTTTTTGACTTCAAGAAGACAAGACATATTTTCAAAAGCTAGAAGACGATAGAAGAAAAGATGAAGAGAGCCATTGAAGAATATAGTGAGACAGAGAGTGAAGTAGATAACAAGAAGCAGAGAGTAGAATCAGCAAGGGACATATACACCATTCACCCACTCCTACAAAGAACATCAAGAAAATTCCATTCCAAATCCCATGTATGCAGAATAACATTCAAACAATTTAATCAAAAGAATCCATTTGACACCCTTGGAAAAGTATTTGACAGTTTGGTAGATGATATTAAAGAAGAATGTGGAGTAGAAGACAATGATCCGATGAGAATATCCGTTGACCACCCAGGATTAGAAATAGGTATATTTATTCCATTTACTAAGGCTTCGGCTATCACTGGTAACACCATATTAGATGAAATAGAAAAAGTTGTACAATCAAATGATAACTTTACTATCCATGATGGGCAATTATCTTTGGAAATAACACACACTTCTCTACCACAAGGGTCTGGGCGACATGCACCAATTTCATTTTCATCTGTTGATAAAATGGTTGGAAACAAGAGAAGTATTATTGAAATTAAAAATGTTAATGATTCAATGTGTCTCGCACGGGCCATTGTAGTGGGAAAGTGTCATGTTGATAGAGATAATTCTGAACTTTGGCAAAAGAAATGGAAAAATATTAAACGTTCTGATAGACCGACACAAGAGTTGGAAGCTAAGGCATTGATGGACAAAGCAGGTCTTGATTATAATATTCCTTGTGGATATGAAGAATATTATAAAATACAAGACCTGCTTTACCCAGAGTATGTCATCAAAATTCATCCACAGTATGCAAAAAGTGAATTTTTATTCAAACCTCCAGTTACCACCACTGATAGTAAAGTTATTCATATTTACCACCATGACCAGCATTTTGATACCATCACTACAATTACAGGGTTTTTAGGATGTCACTACTATTGTGAACTTTGCAGTAAAGGGGTCCAACAGAGAGAACGTCACATGTGCCCTTTTGGTTGTATTTGCTATGCTCCAACAAAATGTATTCCTGAACATCCCACTACCTGTTACAGTTGCAATAGACAATTTAGAAGTCCATTATGCTATAATAACCATATCACTAGAAAGGGGAAAGAAGAAAAAACAATTTGTCAATTAGTTCAAAAATGTAAAACATGCAATTCACTAATATATCCAACAAAAGGAAAGCACATCTGTGAAGGATTCAAAAAATGCAAATATTGTCAACAAGTAGTTAATTCTGATCACCAATGTTTCATTCCAAAATACACTTCACCCGAGGATGAAAAAATACCAAACATTCCATTTGTGTTTTTTGATTTTGAAACCACACAAGACTCAGGAGTTCATATCCCAAATTTCTGTGTTGCTCATCGTGCATGTGGGGAATGTATTTGCAAATCTATAGATCAAGAATGTATTTCCTGTGACAAATTTGGATATAGGCAATCAATATTTAAAGGGGAATCTACTTTATCAGATTTTTGTGATTGGCTTTTCAGTAAGGAACATAAAGGGACAACAGCTATTGCTCACAATTTAAGAGGTTTTGATGGACAGTTTATTTTAAGACACCTCATTGAAACTGGTACAACAACTCCTGATGTAATTATGAATGGGAACAAAATTCTTTCACTTAAAGCTTGTGGTATTAGACTTATAGATTCTTTAAATTTTCTTTCAATGAGATTGGCACAATTTCCCAAAACATTTGGCTTGACAGAATTAGCAAAAGGTTATTTCCCCCATTTGGCAAACACACAAGCTTATCAAAATTATATTGGTCCTTATTTAGATCCATCATTGTATATGCCAGATTCAATGTCTCCATCAGATAGGGAAGATTTTATCAAGTGGTACAACCAAAAATTTACTAGTAATGCCAGATTTGATTTTCAAAAAGAAATGGAATTATACTGTAAATCAGATGTAGATATCTTGCGTAGGGGGTGTGGGGAATTCAGACAAAAATTTATAGATAGTGATGGCATAGATCCCTTGAGAGAAGCATTTACCTTAGCCGATGCATGTACAAAAGCTTGGAGAAAAAATTCACTTCCAGAAAACAAAATGGCAATCATTTCAGACATAGGTTACCCTGCTAAAGTCAAATACTCCATTAAAGCCATTAGATTTTTACAGACAGTTGCACAGGAAGAAAACATACATATTCAACATGCACTCAATGGTGGGGAAGTTAAAATAGGGGGATATTATGTTGATGGGTTTCACAAAGACACAAATACAATCTTTGAATTTTATGGATGTATGTGGCATGGGTGCAAGACATGTTACAAAGACAATACACATGAGAAAAATCCAATCAATTTGCTAAGTTACCAAACTCTATACAACAATACACAGGAACGCATACACCATTTAGAATCATTAGGGTATAACATGAGAATAACATGGGAATATGAACTTGATGATTTTTGCAAATCAAACCCTGAAGTAAAATCAACATTAAATTCATTTTTTCCAAACATGGATCCTATTAAACCACGTGAAGCATTATTTGGTGGGAGAACAAATGCCATTAAATTACATCATAAAATAGACCAAAACACAGGCAATGAAATAAAATACATAGACATCTGTTCACTCTATCCTTATGTCAATAAACATAGAGAATATCCAGTAGGTCATCCAAATATACGTACAAAAGAAAACATAGACATGAATAATATAAGACAGTACAGGGGGCTTATCAAATGTAAAGTTTTACCACCACAATCTCTACACATGCCAGTATTACCAATTCATTGCAACAAGAAAATGGTTTTTACACTTTGCAATACATGTGCAGAACAAGAATTAGACAAATGTGAACACACACCAGATCAACGCAGTATTACAGGTACATGGACATCTGTTGAACTTTTTAAAGCATTGGGAATGGGATACACATTACTTGACACTTATCAGATTTGGCATTGGGAAGAATGGTCTTCAGAAATTTACAAACATTATGTGAACAAATATTTAAAAATGAAACAAGAAGCCAGTGGATATCCAGATTGGGTGAAAACAGAAACAGACAAAGATACATTTAAGAAAGACTATGCACAAATTGAAAACATACATTTGGAAAATATTGAAAAAAATCCAGGACAAAGATCATTTGCTAAAACCATGTTAAACTGTTTATGGGGGAAAAGTGCACAAAACAATTTAAAAACAAAAACAGAATATATACAAGACCCATCAAAATATTTTGACCTGATACAAGATAAAGACATCATTATTAAAAATGTTGAATTGTTTGATCATGATAAATGTATTTTAGTCAATTACACAAAATCTACAGATGTTTATGAACCTCACAAATCAGCTAATGTTGCAGTTGCATCTTTTGTCACAGCTTATGCACGAATGGAATTATATAAAGTAATAGGACGTTTGGGTAGACGGGTATTATACTTTGACACAGACAGTTGTATTTACATCCATAACCCCACACTTTGGAATCCACAAATTATAAACAGTAGGTTAGGTCAATGGACAGATGAACATCCAGATGCAAAAATTATTGAATATGTAGGTTTAGGTCCAAAAAATTATGGTTACAAATACATTAAAGATGGTCAAATACACACATCATGTAAAGTTAAAGGAATCACATTAGATTACAATACATCACAAAAAGTCAATTTTGAATCCATGGTGGAATGTGTACAAGACAGACACAATTATAAAATGAACATTGAATACACACATAGAATTAAACGCAACAAGAACAGACAAGTTACAAGTGAAAGACAAACCAAAACATTCAGATCTGTGTACACAAAACGTTTTGTAGTGGATAAATATGATACAAGACCTTATGGGTTTAAGGTATAAAAATTACTCTTCAGAATTCTCATTTCAAGTTTGAACAAGACCAGACATGTCACAATTGAATTACAAACCAAAACATTCAGATCTGTGTACACAAACCATTTTGTAGTGGATAAATATGACACAAAACCTTATGGGTCTAAGGTATAAAAGAACCCTTCGGATTTCTCATTTCAACTTTGAACACTGAGCAGGCAAGATGTCTCTACCACTCAATCCTACTTATCCTATATACTTGTCAGAGTTAAGAAGACTTTCGAGTTTTAGTATGACTACAAACCCTATTTTAAAATCCAAGAAAGAAGACTTAGCTAAAGCTGGATTTTTCTATATAGGAGATAGTAAAGTAAAATGTTTTGTATGTGGACAAGGTTTAATGAATTGGGAAGAAAAAGATATTCCTTTGCAAGAACATATTAAGTGGTCACCAAATTGTTCTTATATTCAATTGATAAGAAATTGTCAATTATACAAACCACCAACAAGTATGCAAACACCCCCAGATAAAATATTATCAGTGATGGATTATGGATTCACTTTAAATCAAATATTTTCAACAATGAAAAAATATGACAAGTGTTTAGATGATTTTCCAGATTCTAAGTCTTTATTTGCACTCATGGTGCTAAATGATCAAAGTACATCATTTAGTACCATAATTGCAAGACAAGCTGCAGGACAATTCAAAACTAAGTTTGATAAAATGTTTTCAGATAATGCAGGAAATGATTTTCCTGACCGTCCTGATGTATTTTGTGCATCAGGTAATATAGTACCTGATGGACAAAATACATCAGAAGAGACAAAAGAATCATCACTTTGATTTCAACCATGGAACCAGTAAGACGTATGTTAGACAACAAGATTACACGTAAGGCATTATTATATGCATTTCAATTGATCACTCCTGGTTATCTAACAATAACAAAAGAGTTTATTCATAATCAATTGGGAAAAGATGAAATGTATGGGGAATTTTGTAATGCATTACAAATCATGAATGCTTTTTACAAAGATAATATAGAAAATATTTGGACAAGAGTTGTGTGGGGTAATATAATTTATGATAAAGAAATCATTAATTACTTGTATAGACGATGTGTACCACAAATAGATAGAAGAATAGATTCTTCAGAAACTGTATTTGAGTTAAAAGCACCCTTAAAACGAATACCTACTAAAAGACATGAAGAAGGTATGGAAACAGAAAGTATATAAGTGAATGATTTGACAACTCTTATTCACACAAATACAATTATGGCATCGAGTGAATGTTTATTGTTTCAACACCCTTGTAATATCTTTATTTCGGGACCTAGTGGTTCAGGAAAAACAGAATTTGTCAAAAAGCTTATTGATATGAAACATGACTTATTTCAAATTCCCCCACAAAAAATCATTTGGTGTTATAAAGAATGGCAAAATACATATACTTTACTTAAAGAAAGTGAAGATATTAAATTCATAGATGGTATCCCTGATGATGAATATGAAATTGTCAGTGATGTCACTATTCCCCATCTTGTAGTTTTTGATGATATGTTAGGAGATAAAGATGAAGAAAAAATTAAATTATGGTTCACACGAAAAGGACATCATAGAAATGCAAGTGTCATTTACATTACACAAAATATGTTTCAACAATCTAAATCTAGTCGTACCATAAGTTTAAATGCACATTATATGATTTTATTTCAAAATACCAGAGATAAAGGGCAAATTAAAGTATTGGCAAATCAAGTTCAATTACCACATTTAAATGCATGTTATCAAGATGCAACAAGTATTGATCATGGTTATTTATTAATTGATTTTCATCCTAGAACTCCTGAGTCTTTGAGATTAAGAACTGATATTTTTCATCCTTGGGTAACACAAAATGAACGTGGTCCCATCATTTATACAAAACTATAAATTCCCCATGTTCTAACGAGTTGATGTTAGTTAGTCAAAGTTTGTCAACGACTACACATCATCATGGTATCATTCATACAATCTTTGGAACAACTTGGTCAAGAAACAAGTCCATTTGCAAGACAAAAATTACTTAAGAAAGGTTTTAAGAAAATTTTAAAATGGTTTACATTAGCAAGTAGAATCATACTGAATAAGAAAATTAAATTGCCAAAACAAACTTTAACTTATATGGATAAACATAAACACGATCTTGAACAACTTGCAAATCCCAGAGTTGATCTTGCAACAAAACGAAACATTATTTTAAAACCAGGAGGTGGTGGGTTTTTTGGTGGTGTTATCATTCGTAATTTAATTCGATGGGATGGTCATAAGACAAGTAGATCATTCTATTCACCATTCAAAAAAACAAAGAGTAAGAAACAAAAGTCACCTAAAAGGAAACGAAAATCCCCCAAGAAAAGATCAAATAATTCATCAAGCTCTAGAGAGATAAAAAATCAACGAAAGGTAGGACCTAAATATATGTACACAAATTTTGAAATTGCCCCTCATAGATCTCCATCTACAAAAACAAAAGCATTACTTGTGAAAAATCTTCAAAGACAAAGAAAAGTATCACCACTTAAGTTCACATGTGTAGTGTCAATAACAAAAGATGGTGTTAAAAATCATGACCCAATGTATTCTGTACAAAATACACAACATGTACCATTAAAAGAAAAGATTCCCACAATGGCACGTTTTACAGCTTTAAATACACCTAAACCTGTTAAAGGGATAAGGTCTTACTTTAAATAATATAAAGTTTGCACATGTATAAATAGCATTACATTTTTATATTTGTTTCATTTAATCATTAGATTCTATAAGATCAAGATGGTGAGACAAAATAAGAAACAAAAAATTCCTTTAGTTAAAAAATATGGTGGTATGTTAATAGGTTTAAGTCAAACTCCTCCAGCATTTCAAAAACAAATTATGAAAAATGCACCTAAAGAATTAATTAATTGTGTGTCAGAATGTTGTCATAATCTTTTAAAAGGCAACATACATCTAACAAAAAGTCAGAAACAAAAATTACATCCAAAGCGTCAACAACTACGAGCACTCGCTAGTAAATCAATAACTCTTAAAAAGAAAAAACAAATTTTAAATCAAAAAGGTGGTTTTTTACCATTACTTGGTTTACTTGGACCTGCTATAGGAGTTGCAACAAATCTTGCAAATAAATTAGTCGATAAAATATGAAAAAGATGGCTATTGTACCTTATCAAATGTTAGAAGATATGCAACGTTTTAGAAATGAAAAAGCTCAAAGACCAAGATTACCCCCTAACCCACAAGTTACAAATACTGCACAACTTCAAAATGATTTATCATCTGTGTTAGGAAATTCAGAGTTGTCCGAAAGTGAGAAAGAACAAAAGTATGGGGAAACTTTACAAAAATTTCAAATGTCACATAAGAAAGCATTACAACCAACATTGGTTCCATTGCCTGAGTCAGGAGAAAAATCATTATTTTTACGAGATCGTATTATAGAAAGTGTCCCTGTTACAATGAGACGTAAAGCAACTTCATTATTATCTGCTTTATTATCTCATCCACACATGAGTTGGGATGATCAGGGTGTATTAAGTTACGATGGAGAAGTCATAAAAGGTTCAAATATCATAGATTTAGTCAATGATGTTCTTAGACACCGAAAAGGTTTTAAACCGAGTGGATGGGAAATGTTTAGTCGTGGATTAAAAGATATAAATATCCCTCAAGATTTTGTTGGTAATCGTGAACGTTGGTTATGGATGAATAGACAACCTATACCCAAACCCAGTAAATATCAAAGTTCTCCAGAAGATAGTTGGTCTGAAACTCCTCAATCCTCCCCTCCAAAACGTAAAGTTCGTCGAGGTCATAGAGTGCAGTGGAGTGAAGACACACCAAAGTCAGCACTAAAGCGTAAATTGACAAAACGTAGATTATCTGAAAAATGGGAAGCTTATTGAATGATTTATTATCTGAAATATATTACAATACAAAACATCCTGCTGGTTATGGTGGTATACAAAAATTGTACAAAGCAGCTCATAGTAAAGATAATTCCATCACAATTGATCAAGTGAAAAAATGGTTGAAAGGAGAAAGAACTTATACTTTACATAAACCCATCCGTAAAAAATTTTCAAGACGTAAGACTATAGTGGGTGGTATTGATCATCAATGGCAGATTGATTTAGCAGACTTACAAAGTTTACAATCTTACAATGACCAATTTCGTTATTTAGTTTGTGTTATTGATGTATTTTCCAAATATGCATGGGTAATACCCATTCACAATAAAACAGGAGAGACATTAACAAAATCTTTTCAGAGTATTTTGAAAACTTCTGGACGTAAACCATTATCATTACAATCTGATAAAGGTTCTGAATTTAAAAATAAAGACGTGCAAAAATTTTTAAAGAAACAAAACATTCATTTCTTCACAACAGAAAATCCTGAAACCAAAGCTAGTATTGTTGAACGTTTTCAACGTACATTGAAAACACGAATGTGGAAATATTTTACACACAAACGTACATTAAGGTACATTGATGTGTTGGAAAATTTAGTTGATGGATATAATCATAGTTTTCATCGAAGTATTCAGAGAACTCCTGCTTCAGTATCATTAGAAAATGAAGTAGAAGTATCTCAACATTTGTATGGTAAAAAAAAGTCTAAAAAGAAAAAAATACAATTTAAAGTTGGTGATATAGTACGTATTAATAAAACCAAACGTACATTTGAAAAAGGGTATTTACCAAATTGGACAAAAGAGTTATTTAAAATTACTCATGTAAAACATACAATACCACCCACTTATAAACTTGAAGATATGGGTGGTGAAAATATACAAGGGACATTTTATCCACAAGAAATTCAAAGTATAAAAGATGATAAAAAATATATAATTGAATCAATTCTTAATAGACGGTCAAGACGTGTGGGAAAGAAAATTATTAAAGAACTTAAAGTACATTGGGAAGGTTATCCAAAGAAATTTGATAGTTGGATAGCAGAATCAGATTTGATATAAAAAGAATATGTCATTAAATGAAACTTCATTACCTAATGAAACCACAAGTGTTGATGTACAAAGTCAACAAAGTCAACAATTTAAAATTTGTGGAAATCGTGTTGCAAAAAATCAAGTCACTTATTTCACACAGATTATTATCATTTATGGTATTATAATTACTGCCATTGCACATTTGAGTTTACAAAGCCCTGATAAAGAATTGTGGTTAGTGTTATTAAGTAGTTCATTAGGATATATTCTTCCAAGTCCAGGTTTAAAATATTTGAAACAACCACAAGATAAGAAAAATGAATTCATTTTACGTAACACTTCTGAGCGATAGTTCTATGGATATGTTTCCAAGTAATAGCCAATGTTGTTTTCAAACACAATTATCTAAACCCATTCATGTTGATAAAGAACATTGGGAGGTGGGATTAGTTGAAGTAATTTTACCTTCGGAAGCAAAAAATATTACAGATGAAGAATCTGTTTTTAAAATCATTGTGACAGATAGCAAAATATCAAATCGTATTAATAAAACGAATTTGAAACATACATTACACAAAGGTGTTGCTGCTGTTGAATTAAATATTTATCAGGTGCATATTCAAATGGCGGTCATGTCATAGATGCAATGCAAACAGAAATTCAAGAAAAACTTGGAGACATATTTAAATCATTTGATGTATTATTTCATGTTGGATTTTCAACTCTCCAAGGGCGTGTAAAAATAGTAGGAAATAGTATTGGGAAAGTGGGTATTGCAATGTCAGAAAGTTTATTACAAAAATTGGGATGTAAAGACAATATTTTTCCTGTCATTTTTCCTAACACATCAAAAGGTGCATTTAAATATAATGTGGACTTAAATGTGGATTTCAATCAAATCTTTATTTATTCTGACATAGCAGATTATACATTTTTAGGTGATATTGAAGCACCTATTTTACGTGTGATTCCATTTGAATCACATAAAGAGTCTCTACATACTCATATAGAATTTGATAATGTACATTACGTACCAGTATCAAAATCTTATTTTGATCAGATTAGTATAAATATAAATGGGAACACTGGTAAACCCATTCAGTTTGCAAGTGGCAAGACAGTTGTCAAGTTGCATTTTAGACAGAGACATAAATTAAATTTGTAAAAAATGATGCCGGTGTATCAAGGTGTACCACGGCAATATGGATATGGATTAGGGTCTATTTTTCGCACAGCAATAAGAACAGCTGCACCATTTATAAAACCAATTGCAAAAAATGCATTTCAAACCTTAAAGAGAGATGGATTAAGACATGGTTTAGAAATAGCAAATGAATTGATAAAAAAACGTAAAGCACCTAAAGACATTTTATTAACTCATGGAAAAGATCTTTTGAAATCAGTTGGTGAATCTGCTTTAGGTATAAAAAGACAAAAACAAGAACGAAAACGTCAGTCTGTGGTTCGTTCTCGTAGAGGTAAGACACGTCAAAGACAAGCTTATTCAAAACAAAAATCAAGACCACTTGATATATTTGATTGAAAAAAAAATCATGATGTTACATGGATCTTGCGAACATTTTGGTAGTAGTTTTGATCCAGATAATGTATCACCAACATCAAGTGGTATAGAAAATATTGGTGAAATTGAACAATTTCCTATTGCATCTTTAAATAATTCTTCACCAATAGAATTTTTAATTCCAAGACAAACAACCAAGTGGTTAGATCTTGCAGCATCTACACTTGAAGTTCAATTTAAAATTACAAAACAAGATGGGAGTGTTTTGGCTGGAGATACACAAATTGCTCCTATCAATAATTTTTTTCATAGCATGTTCAGTAAAATTGATGTTACACTGAATGGCAATCTTATCACCACCAATACAGATCTTTATCCTTATAGAGCATATTTTGAGAATTTTCTTAGTTATTCAAAAGATGTGAAAAAAACACATCTAGCTGCTAGTGAGTTGTGGTATAGAGATACTCCTGGACACCTCACAGAAACAAGTAAAGCTTCGTCGAACAAAGGTTTGACTGAGCGAGCTAAAATAATTGGTGGTAGCAAAAATGTACAACTAAGAGGAAAACTGCATTTAGATCTGTTTGTGCAAGATAAGTATTTACCAAATGGAGTTGAGATGAGAATTAAATTGCATCGTGCTCCAACTAAATTTTGTTTGATTGGTAGTGAACATGGAAAAATAGAAATTCAAAACGCCATATTCAGAATACCGGCATTGGATTTATTTCCAAAATTTGCGAATGATCTTAATGCACAAATAGATCGAACAAATTATAAAATGCCCATAAGACGTAGTGAAATTAAAACTTTTACTATTGGAAGTGGTCTTCATTCAAAAATAGAAGACTATCTGTTTCATAAACAGATGCCAAAACGAATTATTCTTGGTTTAGTTAGTAATAGAGATATAAATGGAGATGTTGGCAGTAATCCATTTAATTTTCAACATTTCGATTTGAATAAGTTGGAAATCACAATAGATGGACATTCCATTAAAGCACGTCCCTTTGAACCGAATTTTGAAGGTGGACTTTATCTAAATTCATATTTATCATTGTTTGAAGCTATGGGCTATTTTGGACAAAATCAATCATTTAATTTATCTTTGCAGGATTATGCAAAAGGGTATACCCTTTGGGGTATTGATTTGACACCTGATCAGAGTAGTAGTGGGCCCTTGGCTCACCCAATAAAGTCTGGCAATCTTAGGTTTGAACTTCAGTTTGCTCAAGCTCTTCCAGAGGTGATCAACGTTGTTGTCTATGCAGAATTTGATAGTGAGATAGAAATCAACAAATTCAGAGAAGTGATATTTGACTATTAAACAAGATGAGTCAGTGTGAACATTGCAAGATGTGTAAAGAAAAAATACAAACATTATTTCAAGAATGTGTAGTGATAGAACTGACAAAATCCATTCAACAGAAAATGAAAAATATCTGTGAAGAAGAAAATCGAACCAACACAACAACATTAATAGATATGAACATTGCAGAGTGTTTACAGAAAGTGTGTCCAGTGACTATACTATATAATCTACACAAGAGAGCAAGAAAAATAAACTTATTAGAATATTGTGCTCATATAGACTTTGAAATAGACTGCCAAAAAGACATTCAAAAGTGGGCAGATTTAGTGAAAAGAGACTGGTCATATTATACAGGATATCTTGATTAATGGCTCCGTGCCAGCCTTTTTCAAGGCTAAGAAGATGGAAACCATACAATTACAAACTATACTTGACAGTTCTCAAAGGTTATCATCCTTAAAAGGAAAAGTGTGTTCAAAAGACTTGTTACCAAAACGAAAACCTAAACACAGACAAGCATATATTGTGAACACAGATTCATCAAAAGAACCAGGAGAACATTGGATAGCAATATATTTTAAAGACAATCATTCTGCTATCTACTTTGATTCATATGGTTTACCACCATTAGATAGAGACATATACAATTTCATAGTGAAAAATACAGATTCCTGGACAATAAATACAATGAGACTACAAAGTGAATTTACTGTTGTGTGTGGAATGTACTGTATATTTGCTTTAGATCATCTTGCAAGAGGATATGATTTAGAGACAGTTCTTACTATCAAATTTGATCCAAGAAATTTCCAAGAGAATGATAGAGATGTTCGACGATGGTTTGAGCAAACTTATAGACATTATTTGAAATAACTGTAATAAATATCAGGTGTCAAAACAATCCCACAGAGGTAATTTTTACATCTTTTAGTTTTTTAAGTTTTTTTATTAAAAGTCAATCATCTATTATATAATTTTCGCCAGACATTTGTGTAACAGAGAGATAGGGTTTTTAGTTATTTTTTATATTTGTTTCAAGATCAGATCACTTGAGTGATATCAGTTTTTTATTTGATACCCAAGATTGTTTTCAAAAAACAATCTTGGGTATCACATAAAAAAGCTAGCATAAAAAAGAATCTTGATGTAAATAGGTTTTCTCATGGATAGGCAAACTCAGATCTCGGTGTATATATGTTCAGAGTTCATTTCAATATAATGATTCAACTTTAAATACAGTTTTGTCTTTTGTTAAAACCTTTGTGATAGTTTTGTCGAATTTGTTAGGTTAGTCCTATAATCCCTTTTTTATCACCGTGTCCCTATTATTTCCCAACAGTAAAAAAGAGTTAAGAGTCACTTCTCTTTTTCACTGAGAGTATTAGGTTTTAATATTGTATGCATACTTATCAAAAACTTTTATAGTGTAACCTGATATACAGTTTATACTGTAGAGATAATTTTGATTGCTAAACATACAGTGAATACTATTCTTACTATAGAAAAAACAACTATCACAGAGAGTTCGACCACAACGCGAATCACTAAGTTTTTTTATTTTGTGCATGTGTTCTTGTGTTTTGTTGTAAGCATAATTTCCTTATACTTACAACAAAACACAAGAAGACATGCACACAATTTCCCCAGTTATAGAAGTTGTATACACAGGGTGGAGAGATGACAAAACCCAAAACCATATGGATAACCCCTAATATAAAATGATTTTAAATTAATATAGACATTGGGTCACACTCTAGGGAGGGAACTGTTTTTTGTCTTTTTATAACAAAGACTTGATTGTGTACATGAGAAGATCTCTTTCTAATAGTGTGGTTGGCCCTGAAAAGGGCCGTTTTAAAGCATCTTCAGTTCCGTAGAGAGCTATGTGTTGAAGCCATCTCTGCTTCGGTGAAGAATTCACCTTCCCACACGTCTATGGTTGTTGCTAGCATCTCTTCTTCTGTAAAGCAATCTTGCTCCCATGCATAGCTTTTCCCCACAAGAGCTTCCTCCTGCAAATGTACGGGGAGATCAAACCAGTGTTTAGGTCGATTCTTGTACTGGATTTCCCCGAACGGACGTGTGGCGGTTTTGACGAAAGGGTGGTCTTCAATCTTCTTAAGTTGTTCTTCCATCGAAAGTGTTGCCGACCACCACTTTCTCAAAGCCAAGGCGAATTCTTCATCGGCTCTCTGTTTCTTGGTTCTCTCATAACTCTCTACGGAACTGTAATTGATCTTCGTTGGCTCCATGTCTTTTTCCTCTCTGTCAAATATGATTTCTTGAGTCAGATGAAATGTATCCAAATCCTCAACTCACCTTCTTTTTATCGACAATCCGAGGATCGGAAATGCACTGGAGAACGCTCACGCGACAATTTCGATCGAGTGCGGGAAACGATTGTTGACATCGGACGGCTGTGATAGTAAACGTCTGTTATCAACAATCGTTTCCCGCACTCGATCAAAAATTGTCGCGTGAGCGTTCTCCAGTGCATTTCCGATCCTCGCATAGTCTATAAAATCTAACACACATTCCAGACAATTCATTTGATAAAAAGCAATTGCCTGTTCTGCATTCAATCATGGATGAATACAATATACTAGATGATTTTGACGATTTAATTCGTATTGACAACTCATTGATGACACAGCAGAGAATACCAAACCAAAAGGATACCATACCAAATAAGAGGGTGAATAATACTTTTTCACAAGATGAAAAAAATGAAACATTATTACAGAAAATCTTGGAGACTCTACAAGACATGAAATCATCTCACCAAAAGATTGTTCTCTCAGCTGATAAGATTACAGTTCCTATAGAATTCAAAGTGTCATCTCTTCCTTTAACAGTACCACATGAGTTGGCAGAACCGAAACCTCAACCTAAGAGAAAAAGGGGACGTCAAGCACAGAATCAGTTAGTGACTACATCCACACAAACAGATACAGTAATTCAACAACCTATTCCAGAGGAAGAATCATCTGATGATATTGTTAAACCTAAAAAAAAGAAACGGGTACGATTCGATGGTCTTGGGCGATACATGAAAAATATTGCTAACTGTTGAGTGACTTGCACTTCATCAAAACTAAAACAGCCCTTCTAAGGGCTACCCACACTATTAGAAAGAGATCTTCTCATGTACACAATCAAGTCTTTGTTATAAAAAGACAAAAAACCAGTTCCCTTATCCTCCAGTGAAAAAACTTATAAGCCAGAAATGTACTATAGGATCTGGTCATAAAGCATGATGCGGAGCCACTATAGACCCAAGCATTTTTAACACTGAGTTTCCCATAGGGTCCATTGCCTTAGTGTTAAATTGTGTAACTTATAGACCCAAGAATTTATAGTTGTGTAACTTATAGACCCAAGAACTTATAGACCCAAGAACTTATAGCCCCAAGAACTTATAGACCCAACATGTATGCACTGTGCCACCAGTGCATACATGTTGGGTCTATAAGTTCTTGGGGCTATAAGTTCTTGGGTCTATAAGTTCTTGGGTCTATAAGTTACACAACTATAAATTCTTGGGTCTATAAGTTACACAATTTAACACTAAGGCAATGGACCCTATGGGAAACTCAGTGTTAAAAATGCTTGGGTCTATAGTGGCTCCCCTAACTACTGTGGTTGCCACGCGGAGCAAACATACCTCAACTAAAAGACCATACCCACCAGAGAAGGAATATGAGACGGATGATGATATCTTCGGTGAAACAAGTCAAAATGGAAACAGAAATCAGTGGAAAATATCTGGCCCCAAAAATGGGACGTCACAAAACATTGTCTATCTTATGCTCTTTCGAAAAATATAAAAAAAAAATTTTCGTTGAATGTTCCACTCCAAAGGTGTCTCGTATCAACCAAATAACTCACGCATTGTACATATCTACAGTCTGCAGTCAAATGCTGGTCAGAACGGATTACTTAGTTAAAATTAAACCAAGAACACCCATTTTCCGCCGACGGACTAAAACAAGGAGAGTACATGTATGTCACCAATGTGTCGTGAAATCTAATGATTGTTTTCTACTTCAAGGAGGACATTTTGGCGAAGAGCGTATCATAATAGTTACCATCTGTGTCCACTTCATGGATCATATCCTTCAGCTCGTCGTTGGACGGGCTCTGGCCCAATGATTTCATCACAATACCGAGTTCTGCGCATGTTATACGACCATCTCCATCTTTGTCAAATAGCCTAAATGCTTCGTGGAACTCTGTAAAAAAAATGTCATGGTATTCATCATTTCAACCCAGAGGCCTTACTCTGTATCGTCTTAAGCGCTTGTTTCAACAGGGAAAGGAACCAGTCTATTGTAATATATTTGTATTAAATTTCAGTAATAATAGAATCCTGGGACTGTAGGATTCTCTTATTACTGCCCAACTTCCCAATTACGTAGCTACTTTGTTGCCTGTTCATTGCGGGACGGACTTCTTATTTTGCTTTACGCAGACAGTTTTGCATAACGTTCTCAAGGGGTAAAATGGTATACCATGAAAAACACTTGACAAGAAAGCAAAATTTATACCAGTTCTTAAAACATATTTATTCTTTTAACGATCCTGTGGGATGCTCCAGGATAATATCCTTTGTCTGTTGGGCTGTGTAAAAATGATTTTGAGGTCACGGAAGTATCGTACCACTTTCATTGTCAATAATCCGGCACTGTAAAGGTAGCCAAGCAAAGAGTAACCCCGTCATCTAAAGTTGTTTTCTATTCATAGCAATTGCCAATTTTAGCTGGATTACCTCTTGAAAACCGATGCTGTTTTCTATGTCATTTCCGTTTCATGGACTGGAAGAATTGGAAGATTCCGTAATTAGCATTTGTGGTAGGTGGGTGGTAGACAAATTAATACTATTTCGACGTGCAACCTTCGAGCACACGTTGATTTAATATATTCCACAAATTGAATGAGCAGCCAGTTACTTTTGTATAAAATCAGAACATATCACGAACTAATGTGGAATGAGTTACCTTTTAGGCACAAAGCATTACAGTGAAAACTACTTTTTGATTGCTGTTTACAACACAACTTTGGGAATTGGATACCATTGCCATGTAAACAACGTCAGAGCAATGTTAATGAGTCGTAATGACGGTTCTTGAATATTTACTCTTCAATTTCCTTTATTATTCATAAGAGCAGCATATGTTTTGATCCGATCGACCCCCTTCCACCCCACGGGGAGCTTTCCATGAATAATTGTTTGAGGCTGATGTTATAATTAAGGGAAAAGCAAGAGAGGTGTGTTCCTACAGTTAATCGTCCCCTGAGTTCCAATGTGTTCTATGTGCCAATAGGCACATAGAACACATTGAAACTCAGGGGACGTAATGTTAACTGATTTCAACATGCGCTGTCATGTTTTTATGGTTGCAAGTTCTTTATGCACAACTCGCTGTTTAACTGGTAGAATGAGGATTTAAGTTTGGTCGAAAAAATTTGTTCACATGCCATTGGTATATATGGCATGTAGACATGCTCCCATAATTTTTAGCAAATTGTAACAAGGCAAATCCATACGGACTAAATAATTTCACTTCAATTATAACACGAATCACATTCACAGAGTATGAAGCCTTTAAGTTGCGGAACCTTAATTCATAATAAAATCCAAATACGGGTATCCAACACTTTACCGGTTAATAATTAAAACAGTGCCTCGTCACGTAAATTTTACTCCATGGCAAAATCCGTTCTCAAACCTCGCCCTATTCTCCAATGCGTAGATTAATTCCCCACTTTACCATCTGAAACTTTTCTAAGGATAATCATTCATGCACTGACCCGCCTTTGTTTTGCGCTTTGACGAATGAGACCCATCGGCTTAAGTTCATTAATCACCAACAATCTTGACAGCAACAAAGCGTAGTTAATCCCTTGATCCCTTGACTACCATTACGGCTAATACGGGCAGTTGCTAATCACAAACTCACTATTTATATCAGCCAGAGGTAACCTGAGGTCGAAGGTCGAAGACTGATATGAGGCTACCGAGGACTGATATCTCGGTCGATATTAAAGTAATCAAGCAATAACCTCTTTATTTATGGTATATCTGCAGTAAATATTTGAATTATAGTTACCCGCCTTGAATGTTGAACTCGGAAATGATGCATTCTCTAAAAATAAGCAGCCTTGGGAAAATATATTGTTTCAATAAACATTTGAAACATTCTAATGTCATCTTGAATTGTTGTTGAATATTCCAGATGAATAACGAGGGTGATTTGATGACTTTTGGATCTAAAAATACAATTGACTTTTGGTGTGATTTTGTTGGAAATTCCCTGAAAAATATGTGCTCGTGAACGGTACTTCCCTTTCGGTCTGGTTTTCTCTCTTATTTGTTGCATGACCCCCTGTTTTCGGGTCAGAAAAAGTTGTCTGAAGGGCTATACTTGACAAAGATATTTGAACTCCAAAATTAAAGTGATGTGATCATAATATTTTTCGCTTGAACGTTATAATGGTGGTCTATGGGGGAAAATATTTACTGCTGTGATAACTTATGAAATGAACACAAATTACAAAATGTTCTAAGATCTGTTGCAGTTTTCTAACAACGTTATTGCTTCTCGTTCTTTCCAAAATGTCCGAAATTGCCACCTTTCCTAGTTTAGCTATCCGAAAGTAGTCTCGGTTTCTCCCTTGGAGTAGACGCCTTGTTCTGATTGCCTCTCCTTTACCAATCTACGTCTCTGAATCTTAGTTTGCATTGATTTTATTATACAACTCTCTTATCTCTTCTCTTCATTCACCCAGTGTTTGTTTAGTGGCATTATGAACCCTTTACACTTAATCTTAGTTTTCATTGATTTTACTATACAGCTCGCTTATTTCTTCTCTTCATTCACCCAGTGTTTGTTTAGTGGCATTATGAATCCTTTACCTAACAAGAAAAGCAGACGACACTTGCAAACAAAATTCTTGAATAACTATTTTTTTTTATTTTTTGTCTAAAAAACACAGGTTATGACCCACTCATTGGAACGTGCGCGACGAGCTCGTTCCAAAGAGGGGGCCATAACTTATGTTTTTGAGACAAAAAAATGAAAAAATAATGAAAATTAATTGGCGATTTTTATGAATAGTGCTGGTCGGTTTTGGCCGTTACGTTTGGAAAAAAGGTTATTTCCGCGGCATACAAAAAAAAAAACCGGCTTCAAACTACCACACTCTGTCCGGTAACGCCAATTTTTGAATAACTGCGAATAACTGCGAACGATGTAGATGCAAACAAATTTGTTGCGCCTAGTGTTACGTATTGGTGTATGAACCAAACTTCTTTAAATAATTCCACATGTTAATTTGCATAAATAAAAACATATTAGTTAATAATTAATGTTTAGTTCTGTTTGACTGAATTGGTAATTCTGTGTTGCAGAATGAAAGATTATTGTAATGGAAGGTGAAGGGTTGTCAAGTAAAATTGTTTTTTTTTTGCTAACGTGCCCCAATTCCCACAGATTTAATGCTGTAAAAACCATTACCGGTCTATTTTGTTGTAACAAGAGATTAACTATGGGCTTGTTATCGCAGAATGTTTCTCTTGGTTAGAATTCCACAGTATTAGGATATATGAATTTTTATTGAGACAAAAAAACACACATGTAGTTTTGTAGACAGTCAAGTGAAGACATTATGCATTGTTAGTCGAGCAGTATTGTTGTATTCATCGAGAGGATCAGGTGGAAAGTTTAAATCTTAAACCATGAACATTAACATGAATTGAGTTACAACAAGCTCTTCGAGTCTTCGAGTTCGAGATCGAGTTAAAGAACTTTGTATGGCAAGGAACTTTATACCAAGTTCAAGCTCTTCTTAAGAGCTAAGTCTTCGAGTTCGAGATTGAGTCAAACTTTTATGGACATGAACTTTATACATGTGAAAGCTTTTCTTAAGAGCTCAGTGTTTCGAGATCGAGTGTAGAAGTCTTATGGTCAGCATGGACTGCCAATCATCTGGTTATAAACAAGAACCAAGATTTTGTGCACAACCCGAGTCGAGTTTGAGGTGTTCTTCCACTTTACTAGTGACTGACATGCAATCACAGTCTATTTGTGCATTTTAACCACTTGGTACAACGATCAATCAGGCCTGCGAGAACATTCGTGAGTAATTAGTTATGACGTCATAACCCGCGACGCGTAGAACTAGACATTCATTTGAATATTGAACTGTAGGTTGAGTTTAAACATTAGGCTGGAGAGTTAGAGAGAGAGAGAGAAAGAGTGTGAAGATATAATAAGCCCATACATTATTAATCCATGTAAATATTATAAATACAGTCCTCTATATCACAATAAATATCATATATATGTTACTTGAGCGTTACGAATACTTTTACCGAGAAAAATTAAGCTTTAGTTGGCCTTGGTCGGCTAAGGCTACATTTTTTGGTCCCTCGAGCCGGATGCTGCCATTGTTCGCATTATATGCGAGCAAGTACAGCTCTGACGGGACACAATGAAATAGTATTCGTTGAATTGAGAACGCTGAACATTTTGTAGGTCTATAGGTTTTTTATAGTTTTCTCGGGTGACTTAAGCTATAGCTGTTTAACCCTCCACCTTGCCAAAGATTTTAAAATGATTTTATGAGGTAACGAATCACATATTGTGACTTTTGTGTTAATAATTAAAGGAGTGTCCTTGGCTTTGTTGATCGGCATGGAGAGCCCCGAGGTCAGTTTGCAGAGTCTTCTTGAGAGGCGACGCATTTGTCGCATGAGGTTTACTAAAGCACATAAGTCGGTTTCTAAGCTCTTTGAGCAAACCGGGCGTCTCAGAACCGACGGTGCACCCGGTGGCGATATTGAATTGTCGATACGAGCCACAGATATGGATATGCAAAATTTGAACAGGGTTTTTGATGAGCTGCAGGCAGTGCAGGATGAAATAGAATTTCACCATGATAATACCGAGAGACTTGACAAAATGGACGACGAATCCAGAGAAAAGGAAGAAAATAGCGAGCAAAGTATTAGAGATTTATTTTTGTCCTTGAGCGCTCGAGTTCAAACTTTAGACATAAAGACAAATGCTAACAGTCGGCGTGGATCCGATGCCAGTGATACGTCGCACAGCCGACACAGCGATAAATCTGACACACATTTATCAACCAAACAGCTGACTGAAAGTTTAACAGAAGCATTCAAATCCATTAACACAGGGTTAACTGGTGACCAACTGTCACAGATTGTAACCACCATGACAAAACGAAAAAGAGACATAACTGTGCCTAAGTTCAAAGGAGAAACAGACTTCTTTGACCAGTGGAAGGACCTTGTCAAGGCAGAATTAGAGAAACCTGGTTATTCAGAAGCTGAGAAGGCACACTTTGTAATTAGTGTACTGGAGGGTGAGGCGTTAAAAGTTGCCCTGTCACTGAAAAATCCCAGCTATGAAGAGTTACTACACGTACTGGAAAATAAATATGGAGATGTGCTTGTACGAGTGCAGCAAGTGGTCTTAGATATTGCAAATATTAACCCAACAGTTTCAGCCAATGTCAAAGAATTAGATTTATTATATTCAAAACTTGTAACATGCTGGAACTACTTACTGAGAAAAACAGAAAATGATGAAAATTTTATAAGCAGTAGCTGGTTGCTGACGGCCTTAGTGCGACCGAAACTACCTAAAACCTTAGTAAGAAGATGGGATGGTGAACGAATAAAGGACGAGAGAACAGAGAGACGCGGTAAAACAAATTTGCCTATTAAATTTGATGAGTTGCTGCAAAAACTAAAAGAAGCACTACAGGTAGCCCGACGAACCGATATGGAGGCAAAAGCAGATAACAACAAATTCAGAAAGCAAGGGAAACAGTACAGCCATGAAAAACATATGCCGAGTGGGCATGCACTAAATGTGAGTAATGGCATCTCAAGCACAAAGCAAGAGTGTTTGTTTTGTGGAAGAAAACATGCATCAGCAAAATGCTATTCCGTGAAAGGAATGTCAATACCACAGAGAACTGAAAGGGTTAAAGACTCAAAAGCTTGCTTCAACTGCCTACAGACAAATCATTTTGTTACCAACTGTACTGCTACTCCTTGCAGCAAATGCGGTAGGAAGCATAATGTTCTTCTACATATCGACAAACGTCAGAATAAATATGAATATCCACAAAAGGGAGCCACACGCTCGAGACGTAACAGCGATGATATGCAGGTAAGTAATAAAAAAGTAGAGTCTACTGCTGGTCTTGTAAGGGCGATACATGAGCCTAAAGATATATTAATGCAAAGTGGCATTGTTGAAGTCGAGTCTAATGCGTGTGTAACACAGGCAAGAGTTTTATTTGACAGTGGTAGTGGAGTGTCATTTATCAGCAAAAAGATGGCCAAGAAGCTGGGTTTAAAAGGTCGGACAGTTGCAGGCGAATTTACCCTAGCTGGTGGGAAAAAAATGCACTTGAAAACCCAAGAAGTGAGGTTTTATCTGTCGTCCGCTCTCCCGAAATGGAAGGGAGAAGTGTTTGAGATTGTGGCCTATGTGATAGACAGACCGAGTGCAGCCCTAAAAGAGGTCCGGGTAGATTTATCGAAGATGTCATATTTAAAGAACTTACAGCTAGCAGACATTTATCCACGAACAACAAAAGCAGAAGTCGATATCATGCTGGGCATTGAAGATACTCAAAATATTCAGATGGCCGAGAGAGTTCATGGTCCGAGAGTTATGCCGATTGCCCAAAAAAACACATATTGGTTGGGTTTTGTCAGGTCCATGTACAGCTATGGCGACGGGTGACATAACACAGTTAGTAAACAGAATATTTTTGATATACAAAAGCCAGAAGAAATAGCGGAGAAACACTGGGAGTTAGAGCATATCGGCATTTTGCCAAATGAATCAAGGAAGGTGAAACCACTAGAGACTGAAGCTATCAGACAATATGAGGATAAAACAACATTTACTGGATCTTGCTATGAAACAGGGTTAATACGCCATCCAGATTGGGAAAATAATACACTGAAGTCCAATAGGCATCTAGCATTCAGTCGACTTTAATCAATAGAAAAAAGGCTGCGCCAGAATCCTGAATTAGCACGAATGTTTGAAGATCAGCTCCAGGAGCTCATATCTAATGGACGAGCCGAAAAGATAGAAGGTGCAAAAGGGGGCAAAAGTTGGTATTTGCCACATCATCCTGTGGTTAGAATGGATAAAATCACCTCAAAGGTCAGGGTTGTTTTTGATGGCTCGGCGAACGGTATCGAAGGTGTCTCGCTGAATGATACACTGCTGGCAGGTCCGCCTTTGCAACCAGATTTATTAGGAGTGTTGATTCGATTTAGAAGACATAAGGTTGCTTTAGTAGCGGATATTGAGAAAATGTTCTTACAGATTAAAATGAACAAAGAAGACCAAGATTTACAACGGTTTCTATGGAGAAATATGGAGATAGATAAGGCGCCAGATGAATACCGTCTGACTACTGTTACCTTTGGATTGAAATGCTCACCATTCTTAAGCATAAAGACAATCTTCGAACATGCAGAGAATGAAAAGGAATCATTTCCTAGAGCATCCGACGAGATTAAGAAGAATATTTTTGTTGATGACATTTTAACGGGTGTAGATACGGAAGTAAATGCTGCTGATCTTTCCGTTCAGATGAAAGAGCTGTTAATGAGGGGAGGTTTTCCTTTGAGAAAATTTGTCTCAAACAAACCAAATGCCTTGAAACATTTAAATGAAGAAGATTTAGCTTCCCATCATGCAGTAACAATGGTGGCAAATGACAGTACCACTTCAGCTCTCGGAGTTAAATTCCTGCCCACTGAGGATGTCCTTATGTTCTCTTTCTACGAGAAGTTAGACAACGTAGATATAGAAACAAGAAGAACATTCTTAAAACAACTCCATCGTATCTACGATCCAATGGGCTTATTGGCTCCATTCACATTGAAAGCAAAACAACTCTTTCAACGAGCATGGACACTAACTTGTGAATGGGATCAGCCACTGCCAAATGAACTTGCACAGGAATGGAATAAATGGAAGGAAGAGGTTTCCATTTTAGATCAAATTAAGGTAAGTAGATGTTTTGTACCTGGAGAGTTTGAAAATCCAAGGTATACATTACATGCCTTTGGTGATGCATGCGAGGCATCTTATGGAGCAGTCGTCTACATTCGAGTGGAAGATTCAGCAACATCTAGAATTTATGTTGCAAATGTCTGCTCAAAAACAAGAGTTGCACCATTGAAGAATCGACGAAGTCTCCCTGAACTTGAGCTTACAGCTAGTCTACTAGCAGCAAGGCTTGTACAGTATGTTAGAAGAGAAATTGATCTAACAATAAATGATGTCTATTGCTGGTCTGATTCCCGAGTTGCACTTGAGTGGATTAGTCAACCATCACATGTTTGGCAAACCTTTGTTGCTAACCGTGTGTCTGAAATCCAAAGCTTGATAGAGCCATCAAATTGGAAGCATGTGCCAGGAAAAAGTAATCCTGCTGACCTATGCTCAAGAGGTTGCTGTGCTAAGTTGTTAGTAAACTCTACATTGTGGTGGAATGGTCCTGAGTTTCTACAACAGAACGAGAGTTGCTGGCCAAAACAAGAAAGAGATTACACTAAATCAGCTACAGAAGTAGCAAATAAGAAAAGAAAAGCCAAAACAGTGACAGCAATTACACTGAATGTGAACCCAGAAGATGACTGTTTGGAGCAGTACGTCAGTAAATATAGCTCTTATAATAAATTTATTGGTGTAATGGCTAGAATAAGGAGCTGGGTATTGAAACACAGAAGTAAACGCAATGGGAGCACAAGTGATGATGCTTCTGTACACTTATCAATGCAACACAGAGATGAGGAGGAGAAATTTTGGCTAAAATGGGCCCAAAGAATGGCATATAAAGAGGAGATTGAAACATTGAAATCAGGTAAGGTATTACAAAAGGCGAGTCCATTAGTTCCCCTTGATCCATTTTGGGATCAGGAACAAAAACTCCTTCGAGTCGGAGGAAGGCTTCAAAACACACTTCTACCCGAAGAAACCAAGAATCCAATAATCTTGCCCAGTCACAACCACCTGACTGACTTAATTGTCATGCATTATCACATGAATAATTGCCACTCTGGTGTAGTACAAACATTGGCAAGTGTGAGATGCAAGTTTTGGATTATGCATGGCCGACGAGAGGTAAGACGCATCATTCACAGATGTTTGTCCTGTCGAGAACTTAGTCAACTGACCCAGAAAATGGCACCTTTGCCTCCCGACAGAATACGAGAAGTGCCGCCATTTACTCATGTAGGAGTAGATTTTGCTGGTCCACTTTACATAAAGATGTCTAAAGAGTTGAACAAGAAAGCCTATATAACACTGTTTACATGCATGGTAACTAGAGCTGTACATTTAGAATTAGCACCCGATATGACAACTGAAGAATTTCTCAAAGCATTCGAAAGAATGAACAATAGAAGGGGAAGATGTTCCAGAATGTATTCTGACAACGCTAAAACATTCAAGAAAACAGCCAATATTCTGTTTCAGATATTTAATAAACAACCCAATAAAAAGGTGATAGAGGAAGGATTGACAAAGAGGGGAGTAGAGTGGCGATTTATAACAGAACGTACACCATGGCATGGTGGATTCTACGAAAGGTTGGTGCGGAGCGTAAAAACACCATTAAAAAAGATTTTAGGTAGAGCCAGACTAACATACACTGAAATGGAGACAGTATTAACTGAGATAGAAGCTCAGCTAAATTCAAGGCCCCTCACTGATGTGTCAGCAGACAAAAAAGATCCTTTGCCTTTAACACCGGGTCATCTGATAATAGGTAGAAATTTAAATATATTACCTGATATAAATCTAGAGTTGAAACAAACATCTCTTGGAAGAAGATGGCAATACAGGCAACGTTTAACAAAGCAATTTTGGACAAGATGGAGCAATGAGTATCTTCTAGAATTAAATAAACTGCAGAAATGGACAAGCATCCAAGCCAATTTGAAAGTAAATGATATAGTTTTAATTGCAGATGATAAAGTAAGAAAACAAGAGTGGATTTTGGGAAGGGTAATGGAAACATACCCTGGAAGAGATGGTTTGGTGAGGTCAGTGACTCTGAAGACTGCCAGAGGTTTAATCAGACGACCTGTTCAGAGGCTGCGACTGCTGGAGGCTCTTGAGACATAATTTTGGGGTGCGCTGTCGGGTTTTAGTCGCTCGCGTGTAAATAGTAATTGTTCTACACTCATTGCATTTACTTACTCATTGTTAACACTTTACTTTGCATGTGAAGACTTTGTTTATTGGGTGAAGATCTCCCATGTCGATTTTCAGAGGGGAGTTATGTTACGTATTGGTGTATGAACCAAACTTCTTTAAATAATTCCACATGTTAATTTGCATAAATAAAAACATATTAGTTAATAATTAATGTTTAGTTCTGTTTGACTGAATTGGTAATTCTGTGTTGCAGAATGAAAGATTATTATTGTAATGGAAGGTGAAGGGTTGTCAAGTAAAATTGTTTTTTTTGCTAACGTGCCCCAATTCCCACAGATTTAATGCTGTAAAAACCATTACCGGTCTATTTTGTTGTAACAAGAGATTAACTATGGGCTTGTTATCGCAGAATGTTTCTCTTGGTTAGAATTCCACAGTATTAGGATATATGAATTTTTATTGAGACAAAAAAACACACATGTAGTTTTGTAGACAGTCAAGTGAAGACATTATGCATTGTTAGTCGAGCAGTATTGTTGTATTCATCGAGAGGATCAGGTGGAAAGTTTAAATCTTAAACCATGAACATTAACATGAATTGAGTTACAACAAGCTCTTCACAATAAATATCATATATATGTTACTTGAGCGTTACGAATACTTTTACCGAGAAAAATTAAGCTTTAGTTGGCCTTGGTCGGCTAAGGCTACACCCAGTAACGCATCAAGGGGGAAACTCTAGCTTTATTTCAGATCGGACGAGATTGGCGTCCTATTAATCGTGCTTGAAGTCATATCGACTACGCTTAATAACGTTAATTCTAAGAAAGAAAATCATATCTAATAAATAATCACATGCTCTTACTGTTCCAACTTTGACCTCGTTGGGCTTATTCGAACAAAGGGACCAGACTTTTGTTTTTGAGGTAGAACATTCCTAGGGTTTAGAAGGATCTCATTTACCCCTGCTTTACATGTCGTTGCCTGCTAGGGCGACAACTAGAACCGATTAGTGACGAAGGGAGGCACAGGTTGGACTTTTTATTGTTCATTTCAGATAAAAATGCCGCGATATTCGTACAATCGCGATCGAGAATTTCAACACATACAAATGCAGTGGTAGATCTGCATTTGCACATGATATAGCTACAGGAATATTCAATGTTTGTTTATCCTCTGCCGAAATACTTGAATGGGTGGAAAATTATTCTGGACATTTGATCTTCACGAAATTAAGTGTTCACCATCACATAAACATGACTGTTGAAGTTAAGAACTGTATACGTAAGCAACACTCACCTTTCTGAGATGTCCGTTTTTAACTTAACCCTTTAAACTCTAGTGGCATCTTCCACACCAGTTCAATGGCCGCAATTTGAAGAGTCCGTATTCGTTATGTGGGGTAGACCAATCAAAATTTTCAACGTGAAGCCTCCGGGTTGCACGTTGAAATTATTGATTGGTCTACCCCCACACATTTACTCAACAGCCATCCTATATACTGATGTTATGGCGTATCGTGTTACTGGCCGGAAGAGATGCCGCTAGGGTTGAAAGGGTTAAGTCCAATAAATAATCAATATTGTTGACAGCTGGCATCAAACAATAATCGACAAACTACATTAGAGGAGGTCTGTAGCTTGCAGAATTAAAACAAGCCCAAATTACCTTCTTCGTGGGCAATTGATAGAATGTGCAGACACACTCACGATTAAAACATCTGCTTTCTATTGGGTAATCATGTTGATGGAAGAACTATCTAAATAGCATCAAAAACTGATGGAACGTAACTAAAATAGGTGAATATTCAAAATTATATTTCTTAGAAATCGACCCTACGATTTCATGCGATTCGATTGGAGTCTCGCCGAGTCTCATAAACTCTTCTTCTATCATCAGGTCTCCTGTACAGGAGACCTGATGACAGAAGAAGAGTTCACGAAGGTTCATCTTCCGAAGCTACATTGATTCCAATGTGGAGTAATCCGCTTGTTTGATTGTTAGCCCAAACTGTTGGGTTTAATACCTAAATGGAGTCTGACAATATTTACGGTTGTAGGAAGATGCAATATCTACAACTACGACGATCCTTAGAATGAGAGGGCGTATGCCGATTTTTATAGAATTTTTTTTAAAGGATCGTCAATTTCAAGTTCGTGTTGGATCTACGTTATTTGATCCCCAGAAGTGATAACTGGGTGTTCCTCAGTGTGGCATTTTATCAATTACCCTCTTTTCGTGAAAATTAATAGTATTATCAATGCACTTGAGAATGAAGAAGATTCTTCATTATATGATGATGACTTTTTAATCTGCTACAGCAGCAAAAACCTGATTGCCATCGAGCGCAAACTTCAGCTGTGCTAAAACAGAATTCATAAATTAGCCACAGAAAATGTTTTTAGTTCTCGAAGACCAAAAACAATTGCGTTCATTTCTGCTGCAGGTTCCGGAAGCCCCACCCTGATCCGGAATTGAAAATAGATGGGAGTACCATTAATGTTGTTAAGGAAGTGAAATTCGTGTTTGACAACAAACTGTATTTCACTTCTCATATAAAACAACCAAGAGTGAGATGTAAAAAGAAATTTAACTCCCCAAGGTAGTTGGTACCACTGATTGGGATGCTGACCAAAACATTACTCCATCTAAATAGATCACTTTTTAGATCAAAATTAGATTATGATTGTGTGCTTTACGGGTCTGCACGAAAATCGTACCTCAAACCACTTGATGCTATTCATAATAGTGGTATTAGAATTAGCCTGGGCGCATTTAGAACAGCACCAATATATTCAATGCTATTTAAAGCAGGAGAGGATTCTCTCAAACCCTCAAACTGTTGAATTCTTTAAACGACTCCAGAAACATATTCCTCAATTGCGAATTAGAATTTAACCCCATATGGAGTCCGCCACAATTGAGTCTGATATAATAAAAGAGAATCGTGGACCACATAGAAAGTAATCGCTTGACTGGACTGTTTTACGTGAAATAATTCATGAGAGGTGAGGGACGTTGTACAAACACGAGTGCGCGAATGAGCACGAGTGTTTTACAATACAGTTCCTCGCCTCGAATGAATTATTTCACGTAACCAGTCCAGTCAAGCGATTACTCTGTTTATCACTTTTCATTATTGATGATAATTATATTATTTAACCCTTTACCTAACGTAACAGCAAAAAAAAAAAAAAAACAGCCAGCGCTATTCTCAAAACTCGCCAATTAATTTTCATTATTTTTTCATTTTTTGTCTCCAAAACATAGGTTATGACCCCTCATTGGAACGAGCTCGTCGAGCTCGTTCCAATAAGGGGTCATAACCTACGTTTTTGAGACAAAAAATGAAAATAATAGTTATTCAAGAATATTTTTTTGCATGTGTCGTCTGCTTTTCATGTTAGATAAAGGGTTACAAAAGCAAAAAAAACCAAAAAAACAATGAAGTCCCCATTACACCCACGGCAAAGCGTCTTCGTTTGCGCGCACGGGTACATGACACAATTGTTGATTGCATAATTCACGGGTACATGACACAATTGTTGATTGCATAGAGCTCAGGTATAGTTGACAAAAAGTTATCGTTTATAATGAAACCCAGAAATCCCAGTAAATCACATTTTGGAAAGTAATAAATATTCCTCCTTGTCATCTTAAAAAAAAACATAGAAATACTTTGGCCTTTGCTACTACCAAAAAGTGAAGAAAATTTTTTGCAGTTTAAGCTGAAACATGCTGAAATAATGTCCAAGTATACTGCATATATAAGTATCTATACAGATGTATCTAAAGATGGTGACCAAGTATCATCAGTCGATGTTCACTTGTGGTCAGATCATCTCAGTCAGAATACCAAATAAAACTTCTATTTTCACAGATAAAGTTGAAGCTTCACGGGCGCTAGAACACATCGAGAATGCACCAGAAAGGAAGTGTGTGCTGGGTATCTGGACATGTTGGTATCTCCTGTAACACCAGGGCAGACAGAGCAGTGACACCGGCTGTTAACAAACTAATCCCTGATTTTAAAATTCCCGTTAGTGGTTTTAAACATCTATCAGTTACTACATCAAATCTATGTGGCAGTCGGAGTGTGATGGAGCAACAAATAACAAGTTCCATCGCTTTCGACCAGACATTTTTATCATTACTTGTCTAGGAACCTTTGCAGAATTAACACGATGTCATATTGGTCATACAAAACTTGCACATTCCTTTTTGTAAGATGGTATTATGTGACCAGAGTGTGTTCCTTGCCTTGTTGACATTGGAGCACATTCGTTCACGTTGTACTGATTTTAATCACGACAGAGGGCAGTATTTCACTGTAGGATCTCTACGAGATCTATTTTATCATACGAGCCTACTCAAAATTCTATCATGTCTTAAAGTTGTCAACCTGTTTAATAAACTGCCAACAGGGTTTATTCTTTTAAACTCTCATCTATTCATATCTATTCAACAGGTTGATTTCCACAGTATTCTTTAAACAACTGTCGATAATACTACAAAACTTTTACAGACTTTTCTTGAATTGTATTTTGTACCTATTAATATAACTGGCTAAAATGATTCATTAGCATTTTAAAAGATGTTTCAATTTGCCAGTTGGAAAATGCTATTGATTCATTTGAAACCATTTATAGTCATAACTGTAAAATACAATTCTAGAAAATACAACTGTAAAATGTTTATAGTATTGGCCCCAGTGGTCTCTTTTTCTCATCACTGTTTTCACTACTTACTTTTATTCCTGATGTTTCATCCAGATTTTATCGACTCGTTTGAATTTATTTCACGGAAAATCCTGATCTTTTTTATAATCCATACTTTTCGTCGTCACGATATAGCATTCAATGGTGATGTTGCGTAAAGCTCCAAGAAATTAATAAGTTTATTCATTTATTTATTGGTGTTTAAGGTCACATACTTCTGCACAAAGTCTCAACATGGCCACAACATGGAGATAAAGTCAAAGTCATTCAATCGTTTATACCCCATGTTGCCTATTTTAGAGGACTTGCATCCCAAGCATTAGTGACTGGGTCCTATTTTACCAGTAAAACAGACCTTGTATACCACAGAAAACAAGCACTTCTTCACTTCCCTGAGTTCCCGCGGGGGAAATTAATAAGTACAACGATATTCCATTCGATTAAAAATTCTCGCGCTGGTTCGAGTTGGGATTCCATTCGACTCCCCAATAATTTATTCTCCTAGGGCCCTGAATTGAAATGATCTAACATAGTTACCTTCTAGTTGCTCTTCTTTAAGACACTTAGCCTGCAAGAGAAAGGAAAGGAATAAAAAAAAAACCCAGGAAAACTAGAGAAACAAAGTTAACATCTTGGCAGGGGCAGACTGGGCCAAGAGATAAGTTACCGGGGAATGCATCAGGGGGAGGGCACAGCCGGCCAAATTTTGTTTTTGTGAACTGAACGACGCGGCTTTCTTGCATCTGGTGGATTGATGGCAGTCCACATAGAGGACATTTCGATGGCTGTTTTTTATCATCTTCATCTATCATTCGACAAAAATGGTTCTACCGGGGAGGTGGGGGGGGGGGGGGCACAGGAAGAGCAGAGTTCGGCCCAATGGGAGAAACTTTTGATTCTTGAATTTGAAGGAACTCCTTCCTTTCTTTTGAGCGATAATGGCAGACTAGACTGCCGGTATATCGAAATGCCCTTCATGTGGACTGCCATTGGCATAGAGGACATTTCGATATACCAGCAGTCGATGCAATCAGATCTATTTCGTCTTTTGATCGTTTTCACGATATTTCATGTACCAACAGGTGTTGGGCTGTATCGATTTTAGGGGCCCCACGGGGAACCCAATAAGGAGCCCACCGGGAATTTTCCCTAAATATTTAAAGTTGTAACTAGGAAATACATTTCTAGAAATACAATTGTAAATGTTTTATAGTATTGGCCGCTGGTGATTGGCCCCTGAAGAGTTCGGAACTAGTTTGATTATATTTCTTGGAAATTCTGCTTTTTTGATCGATTTACCTGCACAGAGCAGTAGGCATTCGATACGATACTTGAGCGTAGACTGGCAACATTTAAATTCGGTTCAGCTATAAAAGCAAATTTTCAATTGCACCTAACCGGTGAATGATTGGCAGTTCTTATGCCAACTCACTTGGCAACTTGCATTGCTAGTTCTGGGCTCCGCCTGGGACCTGGTCCGGGGCAACTACCCCAGGTTCCCATCGTATCTGCGCCTCCTCCACTTAAAGAGGATAGAAGGAAGGAATATTACCCCAAAAGTTGATCTTACTACTAGAGCTCGGGTATAGTTGACAAAATGTAATTTTTTTTATCCCTACCAATCCCACCCACGGGAACATAGTACGGGATACTCAACTTGAGAAATACAGAATCTCTCATGAGTCCCCGATAAGTATGTAAAATTTGAACCGAGTCCACTAAATTCGATTCGGGCCGAGCTTTAGCGAGGCCCAAATCGAATTTAGTGGACGAGGTTCATATTTTACATACTTATCGGGGACGAGTTTGAGATTCTTTTTATCACATCACCGTGATTTGTTTACATTCTGACAGAATTTGGTGAGCCTCCTTAACCCAAACCCACATTGCTACAATGTTTCGGCTTCCTTTGAATGCACTCGTAACCCAATCACGTTACTGGGGGCCAGCCACTTTCTCGTTTAAATATCGACCCGGTAAGGTTTATGTACATCGGGTATCAATGACTAAAGGTTATTCATTTCTGATTTTCATGAGTTATTAATAACAATATGAACCATATTTAATGATGATAATATTACAGCTCCATGCACATGACTTTATAAGAGACAGTCGAAAAAGAAACGCTACTTTTTCTTTGGAATGGAATGTCGCGTGCTGGAGCCAGCAAAGGAAAGTTACGTCACGGTCTCAAATACTGTCTGAATCAGTGTAAACAATTATCCTTCATCATTTCGCCTCAGCTTTAGCCAGGCTTTTATTCTCATGGACATGGATTTTGAAATTACCACCATAAATATTCCCTGAACATTTCGCCTGTAGTAGCCGTGTGTTTTGCACCAACAGTACGTACAAATGTGTTATTTGTGGAATTGTATCCTGAGGTTAAGCTTGAAGTTGAAGGCATTGTCGTTGGCAATGGCACCTGAGCCTGAGAGTAAGACTGGGATCGACAGTCGGATTCAACATGACATTCATTCGTACTTGAGAGATTATTAAGTTCATTGGAAGTGTTACTTAAAATACGGGAAATGTTTTTGTGCTGATTTTCATTTATGTGGCTATAATTATTGATGGAAGCAATGTTCTTATGCCCTGTTGTTATCTGCATTATGTGATGGGCTGGAATTTCTGATTAACTCAACTTTTGGACCAAGTGTTTTCTAGAACTGTGATTTGTGAGGCGTTTTTGAGTGGAAAGTCCACCAATCGTTGCCATACGCTTCATTATAGAGGTAAGTTTGCTTTTGCCTATTGGCTGCCTCTTGAACCATTGATCTCCGGATCTCATGTTCAATTGATTTGTGTGGGTTGCAGTATGAATATTCAACGCGTAGGAAGACGCATATCAATTAAGGTGATTCGCCGGTCAATAAACTCACGTGAAAAATCTCGTGGGTTTATGACCCGTGTATAATATTCCTGTTTTGAACTTGGTTATGAGGCAGTGCTTATGTGATAAAAATATGTCACCAAATTAATCTGGAATGAAATATCACACGTACTACAATTACAGCCAGGAGTCAATACTATAAAACATTTGCAATTATATTTTCTAGAATTGTATTTTCTAGTTATGATTTTACATGGGTTGAAATGAACCATTAGCTTTTAAAAAGATGTGGCAATTTGCCAGTTGGCAAATTGCCATATCTTTTAAAATGCTAATGATTCATTTTAGTCAGTTATATTAATAGGTAGAAAATACAATTCTAGAAAATACAGTTGTAAAAGTTTAAGTACCATTAAAGTATTGGCTCCAGAATGCTATCATAAAAGCATGCTGATTTTGATTTGAATAACAAATACTACCCAACAGTATTCTGTGATTTCCTAAATCATCATTGAACAAACTACGACTCAAAACTGGTGTCCACCTATCAGCACATGTTTGTCCTACCACAACAGGTTCAAACACATGACAAACACAACTCATTGGAAGTCAATCCCTGAGTTAATTCCAAAGCAGAATAATGCGAGAACTGGTCCTGTTCTTAGCGTACCAATTATAATAATCTAATCTAAGATTAAGCAAAGTGTAGCTTTGGCATAATTACCCATGCTCATTCCAAACTGCTTCCACGGCAGCTTTGGGCTACTCTGGGGTGTCTGCCCCCCAGGGACACGTGGCTAGAGGTTTCCGTTTGGAGGGGTGTAGGGTAGTGAATTTACAACTAATGGAAGAGACCGGGAGGGGGAAACCCCCTTCCCGGTGCCTCCCCCTAGCTGCAAATTCACTACCGAGAAACATTTTGAAAATGAAGCCCTGTAAGGGGGCATAAATTGATTCTAGTAACTGAAATGCCAACACATTTATGTTAGAATTATCAGGTTATTATGCCCCCGAAAATTTTTTTCGAGGGATATATAGTGGAGGTCTCCGTCCGCGTCCGTCCGTCCGGGCCAACTAAACCTGTTTAGGAGCTATTATTTTTAGGAGGTTAGTCGAAATTAGGGTAGTATTAGGGTTAGGAGAGGGGTGGGGTTATTGTTAGGGGTAGCCCCATGGCAGGGCTAAAGGTTGGAGGGGTTAGGACCCAGGGGGTGGGGGTTGGGGTCAGGGGTTGGGTTGTAGTTTTTATAGCCCCTAACCAAAAATAGCCCCTAATCCTTTTGGTCTGGCTAGGGTGGGGTTAGGGTCAGGGGTGGGTGGGTGGGTGGGGTTAGGGGTAGCCCCAGAGTAGATCTTAAGGTTGGGGAGGGTTAGGTCCCAGGGGTGGGGGTTAGGGACAGGGGTGGGGTTTTAGGGTTTAGGGTCAGGGTAGGGTAGGGTTAGGGTTAGGGTGTGGTTTTTGAGTGGATGGGGTGGGGTTAGGGTTAGATATAAGTTCTAGGGTGGAGGGGGTGGGGTTCTGGCTAAAATAAGGTGATGGACACATAAAATGTTTTTTTCGTAGCCCTTAAACCCAAATAGTTGAAATGTCCGTCCGTCCGTCCGTCCGTCCGTCCATCCGTACGAATATTTTGTATTATAACTCAAACATCAGTTGTCGGACTTTAATGTTCTTTGGTATGGTGATAGGGCAGCTTGGGGGAACGTATGCCCTTGTACCTAGGGTTTCGTCCGACAAACCTTACAGGAGTTATGTCCCTTATTTACTTTTTCCGTCCGTCCGTACGAACATTTTGTATTACAACTCGAACATCAATTGTCGGATTTTAATGTTCTTTGGTTATTTACTTTGAAAATTGATGATTTTTGGTTTCCTACCAATTAAAATTGTTTGGCTGAACCGATGAGTTTCAAATTTTATGTGCTGATTACTCATGTCAATGTACAGGTCGGTTTCAATTTGAGGTTTGACTCGGCAATTTTTGATGCAGTTATGCCCCCTTTTTCACTTGGAAAAGATGCAAGACCAGTTCTACTTTTTCACTGGTTTGAGAATTTTTAAGAAAGGTATGTACTATTCCTATTTTTGCCTCTTTCAGTTATTAATCAGTATGGCACCATTCAAGTCATCTGCAATTATTTTTATAACTTTTTCTCTATTACTGACTCCTTAGTGCTGTTCTGCAATGTAGCAGCAGTGAAGCTGTTGTCTGTTGTTACAAAACATATTAACAAAATATAAGTAACAATAATTTTATTGGCACTTTGCCATTCCTTACTGTTGTTCTGCAATGTAGTGTTGTTCTGCAATGTAGCAGCAGTGAAGCTGTTGTCTGATTATCCACATGTGGGTACGACTTGGCTGCCTTCGGGGGCATTAGCACACGCGTTAGTGTTGCTCTTGTTATTATTTGGTATTATTCTGGGAATTGAATATGTGCTAAATAAATGCCCAAGCTGAGAACTTTGAGCAATTCACACTGTCCCAACATTAAATAAGATCTTATGCAGGAATGATCAGTTTTCGATGTTTCAGCATTTTGTAACTGTGAATGATGGAATTAACTCAGGATAACGATTTTACATGATGTGATTTTCTTGAAGTGCTTTTCGAGGATTTTTTATTACGATAAGTAAACGTACTATAGAAATCTCGTACCGATTGACATCATGCATACTTATGAAGCTCGATATTGCGTACACTGTAGTTGTAAATAGTAACAGTTAGAAGTTTTGCCGATTTGAAACCGAGTTGGGAATTCAGGGAAGTAAAGGAGACATCAGCATCGCCAAAGAAGCTCTAAAATCTAGATAGATGGAATTTCCAACAACTCATGACTTGCCCTCCGAACATCCAACTATAGGAAGTTTTGGCCAGGATTAGGAGGTGACACCCTCCCCCACCCCCTCTCGCCACGTACATGCTGCCCTCACCGTTCACATCCTCTCACAAACAGTGGCTTTCTATACTTTGAAATGTTTCACCCAATGAATCTTCAGCTTTTGGGCGGAGGTCCATTGATTGATATTGTGCTTGTGTTACTGGCGAGTTTTCACAGGTGAATTGCTTCGGTAGAAATACCACTTCGTGTGTATTTGAGCAGCCTTCTAAATTTCGAGATTAGTACACGTTCTATTTACAACTGACAGAAGTAAATCTGTTTAATCCACACTTTTCATTATTTTTCTTCAGTTTACCCTTTCCTCTCCACAAACATATATGTCAAATGTAATGTGATAATTGTGTTGGTGTCCACATTTAAAATGTATTCTACATATAAACAAACAGAATCATTGAATGGACAAAAGAATTCAAAAATAAAAGAGTGGAAAATAGCGAAATTAAATGGACATGACGAACAACATTCGTCATAGGTTTTCAATAAAGTGGTCTCAAATACCTTTTGAACTGAATAACTGGATTACTAACCTGTAATTAAATGAAATTAATTAACATATAAGACACGAAACCAAAAGTCGGCTGGCTGTGATGACGTAGGCTGTTTCTTTAATCTTTTTTTGTGGAACTGTTTATGGACAAGTTCATATAGTATAAGACAGTTTTCCTCTGAATAAACCCAGTACACAAAGAAACAACAACGAGTGTCAGTACGTAATTGTCTGTGGTTCAGGTAACATATCAATAGTGAATAGAGGCGGGAAAGTGACGCAGCCAGAGACAACGGCACGTAACCCTTTGAACCCTAGCGGCCGCTTTTCCGGTCAGGAACATGACATGTCATAACATCATTAAATAGGATGGCTGTTCTGTAAATGTGTGGAGTGGACCAATCAATATTTTCAACGTGCAGTCCCTAGACTGCACGTTGAAAATATTGATTGGTCAACCCCAAATAATGAATGTAGACTATTTTAATTGCTGCCATTGAACTGGCATGCCACTAGAGTCCAAAGGGTTAACATGTTCTGGATATTAACTCATCTCAGACCGCAAACAGATTAAAGAATGAAGTAAAAGTTGATATATGATGCTCGCAGTTGCCAAAAACTAAATGTGTGTCCTTATTCAACTGGTACGGGGCGTTCGAATATAAATTAATTAGACAATGGAATTACATGAAGTAGTAAGATAACGACGTCAAATCACATGTTTCAAAACATTTTATCATTAAAAATACGTCTGAAAAAAATAGAAAGATGTGTACAAATTGATAGCCTCTGTCTTGATCGCAAGCCCGATGCGCATAAATTTAAGGGATCAATCACCCCTACTCCAGGATGCACGAAGCAAACAATAGCATCTATTTCATGCAATTCAGATTACAAACAAAACTGTTCTGTTAAACTGTTCGTTTTTTCAGAGAATATGTCGGGACGTAACGTACCAAGAATCTCCACCATACACGCAGGCAGAACTATTTAGTTATTACTTCATCACATTATATTTAACCCTCTCATATCGTGTTTGATATGTAATCATCACCTTTGCTCATATCATTATGCTGTAACACCTCAAAATGTAAAGTGTTCTTTCCTACAGTTAATACGATATTTAACATTTTACAGTTAGCTTATTATAACCCCACCCCGCTCCACTTTGCTAGGTTTCTGACTGAATCCGCCACTTTAAATTTTGTTGTTTTTTGCAGTTGAAAAATTTTCTTCATTTTCCTGCAATCAGTTTTTGTTGTAGAGTACCGATCTAGGGTCTTACGGACACCATCCGATCTTCCTGCTTCATTTAAAAATATTCGTTGTTGTCACTATAAAACTGCTATCAAAATAAAATGTATGGGGACCCCCCACTCTGAGAGGGCCAACCGAATCTCAAATTGCAGGTCGAATCAAATCAGATTGACATTTTCGAATCGAATTTCACAGTTTTTCAAGTCCTAGATATTGCATCTTCTTACAAACGTGAAATGTAGGAAATGAACTTTTTAAAAATTTTGTCAAGTTTTGTTTGAAAAACCACATTTTCCAAATTATATTCACCACGCAAGGAATTGCATTAAAACGCTACCAAAAGGAGATCATCAATGTAGGTATAATCTCAGTGTATTAGGTAAGCATATAGTATACCTCGGCATAAAATTCCTGGTCACTCCATGAACCAGAAAAAAATAACTAAATACAAGCAAACCGAAGGTTTTTGCGCACCTTAGGCGCACGGGGGCGGTGTGGGGGTTAAATAAGCCCTTAAGGCCATTGTAGCAGTACAATTGAACTTTCACACCCAACAGCCCTACAGGAGTGGAAGTAAGGGAGCCGGGAAAGCCACTAGACCCAGTCCACCACTGCGCGGATCGAGCTTATTAGTGTTTCTTGGTCTGTTCTTCATGCGTGTAAAATCTGCTATTTGTAAGATATAGTTCGTTGAGAAGGGTCCACCTCCCTCATTGACAAGTGTAGCCTGTCTGCGGAAGTTACGATGGTGATGATTCTAGGGGTACTCGTTATTGATCTTCAGGCAAATATAGTTTACCACCAGTAGTTGTTGCTGTGTCCCCGGTCGAGCCTTCATTGACAAGTGCAGCCTGTCGCCGACTAAATTGGGCCTGTCATCCGCGAAGCACACATCCAGCACGCGAAAGGGTCATATGAGCCAAATGTTGACGCTCCCTAAATCGGTCGATGTTCCAAGATAGCTTGCAACCTCCGTTCGTTTAGGCTGAACGTCGAGGGGTAATTTTATCTCCGCCAGAACGAGGTAGGTCAAATGGTGGAGCCTGGTCGGATTGCATAGAAGAAGAAACCCCTGCAGCAACTCCAGACAGGGAGTGACCCCAGCATGAGATTTCCAAACGGTTATAAAATAGGATCGGAGAAAACTAATGTAGTATTTTTAAAGGCGCTGTCGGTATTTACTAGACGTTATGGTATTAACCCTTTGAACACTGGTGGTATCGTCCATGTCAGTTCATTGGCAACAATTAGAAGAGTCCATATTCCTCTGGGCTGTACGTTGAAAATATTGATTGGTTTACTGAACAGCATCCTATTTAATAAAGTTATGGCGTATCATGTTCCTGGCCGGAAAAAAGGCCGCTAGGGTTCAAAGTGTTAATGACGAGCCGGTCCAGACAGGGCCAATGGTCGGGGAGAGCGGTGAACGCAGTTTATGCAGCAGGCCCTTTTGATTGCCCGTATCCACTCTGGGATGATTGCATTTGTTTGTTAGAATACAGGAATCGGTGTCGTGAAATGTACGCATGTGTCGAGTGAATTGCGAATTAATACATATGCTGATTGTATCGAAGTCAGTGTTATCGACTTGTACGATAGGTTAAACTGCGTATTCGGTATTCGTTTAGTTCGCAAATGAGCTTACTATCTTTAAGTCTGTTTGGTGTTTTCTCTGCGAGGTTGTACAGCCGTGTGTGTATCGTTTCAATATCAGCTCATTCGTGAAGCGCGGTGGTTGAGGTTTGAAGATGGGCTCGAAGGGCAACGCGTAGTGCAAATAATATCTAAATATAACCTAAAAAGTCCCATTAGTAGCATTTATCTAGCCGCGCGCAGTCGCTGTCAGAACACCATATCTCGAAGCTGCTTGTGAGAATTATCACGGTGAACAAAAGGAAAAACATGTTTTATTTGCAATCAAAAGTTTAAAGGCCGTCAATACACGTCAGCGCACATATAATGGATATAAACAAATTATTATTATTGCAGCAGCAGGTGGGATTAATATTTTATTGTACATACCTTTTGAAGCAGTTTTGGTGTCTTGCTTTTTGAGAGCGGTATTGCGAATTTTTACGCAATCAATGTTATTTGAGAAAAAAAAAACATCCTTGAATCAAACATGATGGACCGCATAATCTATTTTATCTTGGTGTCACTATAATAGGAAGATTTGTGAGTTTTTGGGCGACCTGTTTACCAATGAAAGTTTAGGCCCCCATGGAGGAGCTGAACATATAACTTCATTCATTACTCGAGGAAAGGGAAACTTTTGTTTTGAAGCCCAAATTCGGAAAATATTTCGTGATGTCATGATGAGATTTCTGTCCACGCTTCATGCCATGTTACTTTTCCCAATAATCACTGCAGAATTCATTTAAATTATACGTAATGATTTCCTAATGGTTGCTATTACAGTTATCGTTAACCCGTTGAAACAGAGAGGTCGCTTTTCCAGTCCGAGAACATGATACGTCATAACTTCATTAAGTAGGATGGGCGCTAACAGCATGTGTGGGGTAGACCAATCAATATTAGTAGTATGTCTTGTATGTTTGAGTACAAGGTTGCAGGACTCCGAGCAGGACACCGGAAGTGACGTCACATCACGTGACCCAGTGGCGCCGTGTTGTGTTGTCATGGTAACCCATGTCAGCGGCTATCTTGTGACGTCATCCCTATAGTGATACGTGGTGTTAGTGCGCATGCGCATGCTGTTAGGGTGATACGTGTTTCCGTCGGCCATTTTCTATAGTGGAGACCGCCATCTTGGTTTCTATGGTAGCACGTGATTGCTGTGTTACCCGAAACCTTCTTATAGGACAGGGGTCTGCTCGTAGGGTATGTTCGATTGAATAAGAGTAATTTCCCGACTCGTAGAATTACCCAAATATACCCGACAATCCCTCCATATCACCAAAACCGACTTTATTTGATACGGATTCTTCAAGAATCCTTATAAGAGTAACACGTAGTGCTATAGTACCAAAGGGGATAAGTTCGATTGAACTAGAGTAGTTTTCTGGCTCTGATGTCCCCAAATCCTCGGATATTTCGTAGACTTAACACAATCAACCAGATAATTGTTCACTTGGCTCTGATTCTCCACTAAATTCTCGGTTTCGACCAATGACATCCCCCATCTACTTATAAAGTCCTCTTCCCTAGACGTGTTTATGTTCTATTGTACACATTACACGAAGCACATGGGCACATGCTGGATGTGCCGATATGTGCTTATGTGAAAATGCACAATGTGACATATTGTGTACTCGCACATAGGCACATGCTGGGAAATTAGAGCCAAGTAAACAATTATCGGGTTGATTATGGTAATTCTACGAAGTATCCGAGAATTCGTGAAAAATTCGAGCCAGAAAACTTCTCTAATTCAATCGAACTTACCCCCGGGGGAGCCCTTTGGTACCACAACACTACTTGCTACTCTTATAAGTAGGATTCTTGAAGATTCCGTGTCAAATAAAGTCGTTTTTGTGATTTAGAGGGATTGTCGGGTTTATTTGAGTAATTCTTCGAATCGGTAAATTACTGTTATTCGATCGAACATACCCTACGAACATAACCCGCCTTATAAGAAGGTGTTGGGTAACATAGCAACCACATGCTACAATAGAAACCAAGATGCGACCTTCAGTATACAAAATGGCAGACGGAAACACGCATCACCCTAACAAATGCGCTGCGCATGCACACTAGCACCACGTATCACAATGACGTCACAAGATGGTCGCTTACGCGGGTTACCATGGCAACACAGCATGGCACCACTCGGCCACGTGACATGACATCATGTCCGGGGTCCAGCCCGGGGTCCTGCAACTTTGTTGTCAAACATACGGGACATACCACTATTTTTAACGTGCAGACCCAAAAGCTGCATGCTGAAAATATTAATTGGTCAACCCCCAAATAATGAATATGGACTATTCCAATCGGCGCCATTGAACTGACATGGAAGATACCACCAGGGTTCATTGGGAACACAGCATGGCACCACTCGGCCACGTGACATGACATCATGTCCGGGGTCCAGCCCGGGGTCCTGCAACTTTGTTGTCAAACATACGGGACATACCACTATTTTTAACGTGCAGACCCAAAAGCTGCATGCTGAAAATATTAATTGGTCAACCCCCAAATAATGAATATGGACTATTCCAATCGGCGCCATTGAACTGACATGGAAGATACCACCAGGGTTCATTGGGAAAGATATTAGTGTTCCATCCCGTATGTTGATGTTGATCTTAATCAATGTGCACATACGTTAGTTACAAATATTACTTTATGGTCGCATGCAAAAGTGTAATTTGAATTGCGTTGAGTATGATGTGTTTTCCATTGGGTAGAAAACACTGTTCACACTTCACATCCACATAGACCTCCGCGATTCAATAACAACATTCAACGTTCCGCTGTGCACCATGACAAACTTATAGAAATTAAGAAACTGATCGATTTTAATCTTACCAACATAAACGACAAGGAAAAACCACTCAGCCAGCACAAACACGTTTGTTCATGATTTTAATAATATTTCAGAAATTATCTGATAATTTTAATGTCCCAGTCTTATAAAATATATAAAGGAAATCTCTTAATAATGTTGACTCCATCAGGGACGCAAAACGCATTTTGAAATGAGGGTGTGAGGCGGGGTGGGGAGGAACGATCGTACAAGGATAACTACATACCAATGGCCAGTGTGACCTATTGGCATGGTAGGAATACAGTGTGCAAAGCTATCGTTGGGACTCATTCGTCTCTTCATTGAGAAAAAAAGCACATTATTGTCTCCAGGTTTAACAAATTTCCCTACGAGAAAATAGGAGTCAAACCTGTGCATTTGTCTCGACCCAAATACCGTAATAGGCTCAAATCAAATGAGGTGCATCTTAAGGTTTGTTCACCAACTTTCCTGCTAATTCCACAAACGATTTAAATGACGGGTTGGTTAGAATAGTGTTTGCCTGAACTCAATGTGTGTCTGTTTCCCGGTTTTTCTCTCTACCAACCTCTCACTCTCACTATCAGTGTCTCTGTGACTCTCTGTCCCCCCCCCCCCTCTCTCCCTCTCTCTCCCTCTTTCTCTCACTCCCTCTCAAATATTTCTGAAAAACATTGGGAGGAGGGCCCTGAGTTTCTACGTCACGGAACGCCTTCCCATTGAGGGCTTGGGACTGCACGTTGAAAATATTGACTGACCTACCCCTCGCATTCACTTAGCAACTATCCTACTTAATGGAATTATGACTCATCGTGTTTCTGGGTAGAAAAATACGGCCTCTCGGGTTCGAAAGGTTAAAACATTACCGCACGTATAATAAAAAATGCCAACTGTTTTTTTCTCCTTCAGCCGCTCGTGCAAACTGAAATGTCCTTACAGTCATGAGATAATTCGGAAACATAATCAAAAACATTTCGTATCTTCTGTTTCTTGACACTATTTTTGTGTATTTTGAGTTAAAAATTGACTGCACAGAGAACCCGAAGAGGTCATTATCACTAAAACACTTGCGTAAAATATACATTGTGATGTTGCATGTGGAGGACAAGCAAAGCTTCCGCCAATGGACTTCAGTTGTGTGTCATGTGGTTTTCAGGACTTTTGTTGGACAGTTATTTGAGGTATTGTATCTCGTTATCGCCATTATGATGCGTGCTGTTAGTGCTAAGTACCGTTTGGTTTGTGAGGCGCCATCTATGATTAATATTGTTTCACGCGGTTGATGTTGGGAGGACAAATGCAAATATATCGAGGTTCAAACGGTTTGGCTTGAATTTTCCACAAACCCTGCCTCTATTTCCCAGCACTGTTCCGTGGTGTTTTTGTTTTTATGCATGGCAGTTCTGGCTGGTTCTCTTTTAGTTATTATAGTATTGCGGGACTCCATAGTACAGTCGCTGTGGACTGTTCGTAATCCATGTGTGGGCAGTGATGCCCACGCATGCGTTTACCGGGCAGCTAAATTGTAATTAAAGAAGCACCGGATTGAACCCGGTGCTTTTATTAATTAAATTTTTAATGATAATTTCTGTAATTAGTGTTTGGAATCTAATATTACCGCGTCCGTGGAAATATTGCCCACGCGTGGAAAGTGGCCGATCTACAGCGGTCGTACTGTACTATGTGTGTTGGGTAATGTTGGGTTTGAATAATTTGGAAGGCTCCAGTGTTGACACATATTGAATTTAGAGAATGTCCTTTAGTAATATACAACACCTCATATATATAACTGTTCACCTCACTGGTGCGATGCTAATTTGACCCACTGTTGGACTACTCAAGAGTATACTCCGAAATAGATTTCAGTGTGGACAAGGTGCATAATCGTACCTGGTTTTAGCATTTTTGCCTTTTACCTCTACTTGCCGACCGTACCGTGACCTTCATAAAACCGAATCCGACCATTTCTTTTATTGATTCAGTCTAGTTATTTATTTGTTTATTTATTTATTGGGGTTTAACGACACTTTCGACAGCCAAGGCCACCTCATGTCAGACAGTTTTGCGGGAGGAGGAAGGCGGAATGCCCGGATAGATCCACCTAGCAACGGCGAGCAACTGTCAGACTCTTCAACATACTAACTCCACACAGGCAGGCTTAGCATTGGTTGAATACAAGTCCACCATCAACGTGCAGCACGCCTTAGTACACAACGCCACCGCGTCCCCACGATGGCAATTAGGATTAAGTTTTTTGCCCAAGGACACAATGTGGTTGACGCAGGTGGGATTCGAACCGAGGACCTCTCGGCTTGCAGCTTGCATCTCTACCTACTGAGCCTCCGCGCTCTCATTCAGTCTAGTACTGTTTTATTGTTATTTTACTCTACCTGAGACCTCTATTCCCTGTCCCAACGACTGCATCCACTTCATCCCCATTGCCTACTTGTGGGCACGGCGGCGTTGTGTAATAAGGCGTACTGCACATCGATGGTGCACCTGTCTTCAACCAATGCTAACCCTACTTGTGTGGAGTTAGTATGTTGAGGAGCTGACAGTTGCTCGGTGGTTCTCTCCGGGTACTGCGACTTCCCCCACCCGTAAAACTCTCGTGGAAATGATTAGCCATTGTGCAGAAATATGTGACCGTAAACGCCAATAAATAAATAAATAAATAAATAAATAAATAAATAAATAAATAAATAAATAAATAAATAAATAAATAAATAAATAAATAAATAAATATAACGACTGATCGGCCAACCCTCATGGCCAAAACAGAAGATAACTATCCTTATAACTGCTGTTCGAAATGACTAAGAATTTTCGATCGATCATATAATACACAATGAGGGCGGAGCTAGAGGTAACCGGAATTAATGACCCGATTTGGAAGTTTTTTTTCTGCATTTTACGAGCGCCATAGCCTCTTGTTAAATACATGAAAAACTCCAACAACGGCCGTTGATTCCAAATCCCCTAGTCTACCCTAGTTGTCTTCTGTTTTTAACCACTTACCTTGAACTGAGTGAATGAAGCAGATATATTTAAAGAAAAACATCACCTTCGTCGATCTGTTCACATTCTTGCGTGGCACATTTTGTGTCGAAGCATTTCGTCACGCCATAACGCCACTCAGGCGAGTAAGAACCAAACAAATGCGTTCCTACATATGCCAGATTCACGCGTGGTGTTTGAAGAAAGTCTCCCCAGTCGATAACATTTATATATGTATACCTATATGTACTTGATTCTGTTGTGTCGGGGAGTTGTGTCGGGGAGGGGATGTTTTTGTTTGATACTTTTCCATCGTCTTAAATTCTTTTTGAAAATGGCATTACCCCTGGGGAGATGTGACGATCGAGGCGCATCCGGTGGAAGTGTGCTTATGTTCGAGGTTTGAAATGAGACGACGGCATCGTGTAATATTCCAAAATTTATATGGGTCAGATGTTTGGTTCGGGAAATCGTGTGGGTCGAAAATTTGAGTACGCTTTTCATCTGAACTTCTCTAGAACGGCTTGAGATATTGAGTCTGGAACTTGTACATTATGTTTGCCTTTGTGCGTGTTATATGATGTGCAAAAATGCAGAGGTCAGAATTCCATATCGCGAGATCAGTAGGGGCCGAAAAGAGACGTGATATATCGAAACGGCGAAAAAATAGAATCGCGTCCTGAATATATGACACACTTGCAAAACATAAGAAACCCATATGTTTTCTTTAGTCGATCTGACCCTATTATGCGTAATATGACGTCTGGAATATAGGAAACCACTGCGATCCCACTGCGATCAGGGCAGGGTTGTGACATGCTCGGTTGCAAATGTACGGGTGTTTGAGGAAGGAAATATCACACTAGATAATTCCGGGCTCTATCTGATGGAATCACCATGTGCCATGACACTTGAACATGGATGGCAGAGCACTTCTGAAGGTACAATCTCGTACCTTCAAATCTTGATTTACTTCACATGCAACACTGTTTAATAGGCGTGACCCCCCCCCCCACCCGTCCACAAAGTTTCGAACAACATAGATGACAGAGCACGTCTGAAGGTACAATCTCCTATCGTCAAATCTTGATTCATTCCATATATAACATTGTTTCCTAGGCGTAGTTACCAACACCCCCACCCCCGACCACAATCAATTCACGAGTGCGATTAATGAACACCTGAAACACACCACTTTTCATACTGTAGTGTGTTTCTAAAAAAGTGATCTAATTTTTTACATAAAAATATTTATTTATCTTTAGACAACATTCTGGATATATTTGTGTAGAAATGGCCGACTTGCCAGTTTAAGACGATCCAAAATAAACAATTCAACTTTAAAGGTTCCGTTCTATATAAAGATGCGAACGATTACTGTTGAACAGTTCATCAGATAGACAGAAATAATACCAAACTCGGCCTGTGACAGTTTAATAGTGAGTGGAAAAGTCACTGCATTGAGAATAAAAGAGGGACGAATCGTCCTCTCGCTTTCCACCCGATCCACGGTGTTCGGTCTAGGCACTCAACAAGATACGAAACTGTCGAGCAGGGATCGCAGAACACATTCTGAAATTTCCAAGTAGTTGCCTTCAGTAATCTGGATACATTGGCATATGTCTGACACTGCCGTTTCATCAATTTTAATGTCAAATCAGCCAATTTACAGCTTTTAAGCCATGGGCGATTTCTGTTAACTTTTACTTCCTAGCAATTATCTAAGTGTTAAAGTCAGTGTCGGAATCCATTGGCAACGGTCTTAAAGATGTAAGTTTGATTTAGTCCCATCTCTCCACCCGTAGCAGTGAATTATATGTTTTAAGTGGCACAATCCCGGAGAAGGGGCAGTCCACGCACATCCCGTGCCGTTTCGAACCAGCTTGAAAAAGACGAAATTCAAAAATAACTTCCTAAGGGACGACTTGCTGCGTTAAAAGGCGACGGACACATTCCTCTCGATGTTGGGGCCAACCGTCGTTGGCCGTGCTTCGTTGGATAGCTTTTAAATATTGCTCCGCTGTTTCAAAATCATCAGTTTTGAGCTTCTGAAATCAGAGGGCGGGAAGATATACATTGTTGCGGTTAGGGTTCTGAGGTTTTTCGTCGTTGTGATCTCATTGCTCCTTTTTTTTTGCTGTTTATCGGATGTATATCCACAACCACAACTGTTGTGAAATACTGTTGACGTTTCAAACAACTCAAGAACTAAATGAACATTAATTAATTTCTAGAACAATGGTGTAAAATAGTTGCACGGCATTACTGGGAATTTTCAGAGAGAGAGAGAGAGAGATTACTGGGAATTTTCCGAGAGAGAGAGAGAGAGAGAGAGAGAGAGAGAGAGAGAGAGAGAGAGAGAGAGAGATTAGTGCATGCAGTACCCCTTGTATTTGCTGGGGATAGAACTTCATGTTAAAATGTTAACACCATTCTTTATTTCCTCTGTATAAAACAGAGAATGCACCTTTGGGTGAAGGGTAAATCACTTGAAAATTAAATTTACCGAAGATGACAATAATACAAACATTCTGAATTTGAAGTACTTGCTCATCCGGCGACGTGCGCCCGTACCTGGATAAATTACACCTCTCCTGTAGTGGTTGCGTAAAAGGTTTGTCAAACACTTATTAACAATAAGAATCAGATTACCGTATTACATTTGGTGGTAAAGTGACCGGTACAGTACGTGGAGAGTGGATTGTAACTAAATCACCCGCGGAGTGGAGTTATCACCCAAGCTATAACTTTCAAATTTTGTACATATCGACAAAACACACAAGCACTGTTTCAGCCAATGGACCTCCGGGTTTAACGCGGAGGTCCATTGGCTGAAACTTTGCTGGTGCTGGTTGTGCTTTGCAACAAATTTGCAAATATTGCTAGAGTGGAATCTCCACTCTGTGGGTGATTTAGTGATAATACACTCTCCACGTACTGTATGTTCCGACTACTAATTCAATGAGTGTATTGCGAAAGGGGTTTAAACGAAGGATCCCCAGTGAGTCTCCAGTTTATATCGAAACTGACAATACGAGTTGAGTAAATTAGGCCTGGACCGAGCTTTAGTGAGGTTCAGACCTAATTTACAGGACGAGTTTTGTAAATTTTGATATAAACTGTGGACGAGTTAATGATTATATTTATTATATGAATAAAAAAACACAAAGGACTCTTAAATGGAAAGAAAAACAAACATCGACTTTTATAAGGACTGCGAGTACTTTACAACTTAAGATGCGTTGTTTGTCCGAAAATAACACTGTAGAAGGTCAGGTAGCGAGAAAACTAAATACGCGAACAACGAATCTAATATGTTATTAGAATCTGTTTTTTTTAGATATTACTTTGATTTCGGAGTATTTTATTTACGAAATCTTGACCAAATGGTGAGATTGTGTTGAATTTGGAATGGGATGTAACTGCGAAAGTGGTCGCTTTTGTGATCACAGTACGATAGTGTGAGGCCTTTTTGGAACGATGAGGACCATATGACAGCATGACTTATGACTGGCCGGCACGTCACTATTTTGAAAAGAAGTTGGTTGTTGGTTGTTGACGGCGTTTGTGAAGTATTTTGGTCTTCCACTCAAACATCTCCCTTTTATTTTTGAGACTGAATATCTGTCGTCGTACTGTTAACACTTCTAAACTGGGACTCAAACAATATTGGGTAAAAGGAATTGTGGCGTTCCATGAGTTGACGGGATGCTCGATAGAAAATCGGCCAAGGTGGCCAGAGGTAACTCATCATGAGCTCTGTGTGGTTGTGGGAATGATATTAATGACTTCCCCGTGCGTTCAAAATAATAGGTGTCCACGTGTTGTGAGAAGTTTCAAAACAGAATAAGACAACTTTTACAAAAAACCTGTCCAGATATTTCCAGTGATGTAAGTATTTGCAAAAACAATCGTGTTCGTATTCATAGTTTTTTTTATCACAAAAGCGGACAGAGAATTAAGATTGGATTGTGGACCAGTACTATCCTTTCGAAATTATTTTTGCGGTTGTGTCCCAACAGTACTGCGGTTGTCATTAATCGGAACGGAAATACGATAACAACGAATCCGAGGTGTTGTTTTTGTTTGCTATTCGTAATTCAGAAAAGATATCACAATATGGTGCTCACTGCTTATAAGTATGTCGTAAACCAATCGCGATCTGATCGAGAAAATACAATTTATCTTATCAGAGGCCAATACTATAGAACTTTTACAATTGTATTTTATAGAATTGTATTTTCACGTTATGACTTTAAATCGGTTGAAATGAACCATTAGCATTTTGAAAGATGTGGTAAATTGCCAAATCTTTTAAAATGCCAATGAATCATTTTTGTCAGTTATATTAATAGGTAGAAAATGCTGTTCTAGAAAATACAATTGTTATGGTCGAATTTATATTTCGGCTTTTCTTGCACAGCGCTGCAGAATCTCATCAGTCAAAAAAAAAATCTGAGATCATAGAAACCCCCGATGCTAGTTTCTATTCGATTCCGCACTTCCATCTGGATTTCGCAATATATTATTTATTGAATCTCGACACAATGGTGTATAAGTGTACCATTTTTGTGATCACAGTTATGTAGGCACTGTTCTCTGTATATTGTTCCACCTGAACTGTTTAACAAAATACTTCCGTCACTATTACAACTGGAACGTTTGCACACAAACTAAATAATAGATACAATATTGACATACATACCATTTCTAAACTCCATCAAAATCACACAGCTTTTTATCCAATGTCCAGCCGCTACTACAAGCAATGCACGAGAATCACATTCACTTCCCTTTTCTTCAGAACCCCCCACGACATGTCTCATAAAACTTTAACGTTTATATATACCTCAATTATAGTTCATGAAGCTTTCTGTTTGTATAGAAATAATTTCGTCAATGGTGTTTATTTTGCCGTTGACAAAGCAATGTACTGTGCACCGTTAACTCGGTATTTCCAGTAAACGACTGAGTGACAATTATGATAGATGTGAATAGGTTATCTCAGCATGAGGACGCGCCTATCATTATCGATATTATGATATCAAATCTGGAAGTTTTACCCTTACATGTGATCTTAGGGTCCTGTGAAGATTCGAAGAGTCGATTCCATGACCACATCGATGGCCTGATCCAGGATCAACATCGAATCGGCTTCCCAATTCGTGTATTTTCGAATCGGGTAATTCATGTTTTTCACGAAGGGACGATTGTAAATAAATATTTTTTATCAGAAGAGACGTGTCACAGAAACAAGAGAATAGTCGCCTCTTGCGTTTTCGTTGAACGCGGTTTTTGATATGTTTGTCTTCACTACAAGTTGCATTACTGCAAAGGAACTTGCTTTATAAGTACTGTTGTAGCAATGTAAGGTGTGACCTGCACACCCGGGTACTCGCGTGACGGACGGCACACAAAACCGCAATTTTTGTTCAGTGAGTTGGTCAAAGCATGGATGGGACTTGTAATTTCTATCTAGATCTATCTTGCATTTACTGTACTTTTACCTTTGTGACACTCTCATATTTCCGGAACTGCCGATACAGTGATTGCATTCGGTCAGTTATCAATATTCGCGTTCTGTATAAATGTTGCATATATTGTTTCTTTTTGTTCTTGAGGGAATACCTGGTAGACAGCCAATCTGACTATGGTATACCCTAGCGATATGCATTTCATTTTATCAGAATAGTTATTTATAAGCATTGCATTGCCTACTTTTGTGTATACTGCCGAATAAAGTTATCTATCGAAGTTATCTGTCCGCAAGGATATGCATAGTAATTAGGTAATTTGATAAATTAACAAGTTATTTCATGAAAATTGCTTCATTCTGTTTCCAACTCGATCTGGATTCGGTGTCGTTGTCGACATTTGTTATCCGATTCGATTCGAGACTCGATTCGTGGACAGGAATTCCGATTCGTAGGGACATATCAGGTATGGGTACATTACTGTGATTGCAAAAGCGTTAACTTACCAAATGCAATGATGCAACTTGAAGTGTAGACAAACATGTCTATAAACATGCTGAACGAAAACGCAACAGTCGACCATTCTTTCGTTTCTGTGGCATGTTTCTGTCGATAGAACACATTTATTTACAATCGTGAAAATATCGTGATAGGATCCGATCACGATCTGATCGCGACACATTTAAACACATGGGCCGAGACCTTCTATGAGAAAAAAACGAGCAACGAAAATATCGTCTGAAATGGTATATTTTCGGGATTCCGTTTCAATAGGAGAGATTGTACGGTATTGATTACAGAAAGGCGGATAACTAATTTCAACGAGATCGCGACCAGTACGAAATCCAGACGAAGAATTCTGTCCAGTATGGTAATTAATGTTCTGTATGTCTCATATTCTACACAAGACGAAGTTTATTTATTTCTTTATTGGGGTTTAACGACAATTTTCCACAGTCAGGGTCCTTCCGTGTCGGACAGTTTTACGGGTCGAGGAAGCCTGGGAGCCTGGTGAGAACCACCGAGCAACGGGTAGCAACTGTCAGTCTTCCCAACGTAATAACTCCACGCACATAGGGTTGGCTTGGATGAAGACAAGTGCACCACCAACGTGCAGTACGCCTTAGTAGTGTACTCAGCGCCAACGTACCCCCACAAGACAAAACAATAACACATTCAGCTCAAAGGCTGGATGGGTTGCGTATATTTTAGATGTTCAAGTTTCTACCGGGGAAGCAGATTCACAATGAAAGCTTACGCTCCAGTAGTTTTTTTTTTTGCTGGTTATATATAGAATATACCCATAGTACCTTGGTGTACCCCATGTTCACCACTCGTTGTGAACATTTGGTACACCAAGCTACTTTGGGTATTTTTATACCATGAGCGTCAGATTATTAAGAGTCGCTATTATTTTTTCTCGATTTTACTGAGCAGCAGACGTACATACGTGCGAATCTGTTTCTGTTTGCATGAGCACCGGTGGGCGGTACTTCCGCTGTCAATTTTATCGCCGAAACCAAATGGAAAAAGAAACGCATCAATCACGGAGCTTTTTTCATTTTAATAACATAATCACATTCTATTTCGAGTTATGGATGCTTTATTAACATGACACAACGCTTGTTTGTTAATTTGTGGTATCTTCTGGGGTAAACTCATTTAAAACGTAACACATAATTACCGCTTTTATTTCACTCTTCGCGAGGCGGCGAGCGATAAATTTAGACACGTTTGCAGCCATGACGAGGTCCCCAAAGGTAAACGTTGATGTAGCTTCACTGTAGGTGTAAATTGTAACTATTGAAATCCCATTGCTGGCGTGTTTACCACGGATGGTATGTAAAGCTAAAATTTATGTCATAGGCTTTTTATGTATAGTAGAATAAGTAATCGTGGCATAAAACATTGGTCCAGGCGCATAGTCGTAGTAGATTATGTAAAATAGAAAGGAAGACACATAACTGACAGTAGTCAGTTAGAATCACGACAATTGCGTCCTTTGAACATTTTCGACGGATAATCGCGATACAGAGTCGCATTCTAATTGTGTTCAAAATCTTTTCACCATCTCCAGAAAAATCTCCCTACGCTTCCGGATTTCAACCTTGCATATGGCCCATGGTTTGGTAACGAGCAGACCACCAACTGATCCTTCCAGTGGAGACAACCAGTTTGGATGTCTATAGATGGTACCTACTGCTTTGAGAAGGCACCATAACGATCGCACAAGAGAGGGCAAGAAAATATAAGTTTTCAGTTTCCACTAGAAGATGAAAGCTGACATTTCGTTGTCGTCACGGGCGAGATAATTTTGTTATCCACTGAAAGATAGTCGGTCTTCTTTTTGCTATGTACGTTACTGTTATTTATTACACCACTAACGTCTAATTTTAATACGAATCTATAAAAAATAAATTGCGTTCTCCCCTCACTAGTGAGATCAAACACCTCGGTGATTAACATTTCGTGTTAACTTGAAATTTACAAATGAATTTTCACAAGCGCAAAACAAAAGTTGTTCTCGCTCCACTAGTGAGTATAACAAGACGCGGCAGATCACGATGGAATGCCAAAATGTATTAATGCGCGATCGAAATTGTTCGGGTCGAAACGCTGATAGAGTTATCTTAAACAAAAGAATTATTATTGAAGCGAAAATGAAATAGATATTTCATTTACTGAATTTGTTTGCGGCTAAAAATTACGTCATTTCGCCAACAATCCCGAAAACTATTTTGTGTGGATGTACACAACATCCAATGTGATCTGTGTCAGCGGAAACAGCGATCAGCTGATTGAGTAAACAGATTTCTTGCGTGTATGGGCGTCCGTTTGGATCGTTTCAGTTGAAACTTCAAATGAAAGGGGTATAATAAAAAGAAAATCTAATGTTTTCTTGTGAATACCGGGATTAATCTCATACGTGAGCTGCTCGTGAAAATACGAATTCTCTCACTCACTGATGAGATAAATCCCGATATTCACAAGAAAACATTAGATATCCTCTATTTATTTATAAATTCCGAAAAAGCGCAGTGATGTCGAGCTGAACGAAATGCACAAAGTTCGTCATTTCCGGGGAGGTACTTTTTTATATTTGTTTTGACAGCAGATATCGATAAATATTTGTAAGATGGCATAAAATACAGTGATAACGCAAGTGTACAGATGATTTCGACCGGAGCCCTGTACTATAAAACTTTTACAGTTGTGTTTTCTAGAATTGTATTTTCTCGTTATGGCTTTAAATGGGTTGAAATGAACCAATAGCATTTTCAAAGATATGGCAATTTTCCAGTTGACAAATTGCCATATCTTTTAAAATGCTAATGATTCATTTTAGTCAGTTAAGCTGATAAGTAGAATATACAGTTCTAGAAAATACAGTTGTAAAAGTTGTATAGTATTTGTCTCAGATAGTGACTAGGTTGCGATCCAGTCGAATTGTCTGCCCTCTTACCTCTAACCGATTATCTCCCCTCAAAAATCTCGCCTGTCGAAAATAAAATACGAGAACAGATGAATGTGAGAACCAATTGTCGTTTTCTAGTTTCTAGTTCATCTGACAGAAAATCAGTGTGAACTATTGTGATCACACTTCTTCTGTCCTCCTTCGTTCGTCGCCTGAAGTCTGCGTGAACGTGGTGTTTGAGTTTTGAAATTTCAAACTCTTGGCCAGATTCCAATCAAACATCATGTTAGTGATAACTGGGGTAGGGTATTTCAATTTGTTCAAATCAATAAGTTGCCCCCCCCCCCCACCCCCAAGCGAGGAGGGTGCGGATCCCATTCATAGTTTTGCAAGAAGGAACCGATGGGTGCAGTAACTTGATATCTTGTATTTCGCTTCACTTTGGGGAATAGATTGAATAGAATAGATTGAAGTTTGTTCAAACGAAGTTCAGAGAGCAATATCTATCTTTGTAATGGGAAAGGAAATAAGTTTGTTCCGCCTTCATTTTCAGTTTCCCGAATGCCCTGGCCTATCTCAATGAGATTTATAATATATGCCATCATGGTTTCTACGATTGTTCAAACATTCCCCAAGGTGGCATATGTGGGGGTGGTAGGTGGTCTTAGATTTGGAATATCCAAGGTAATGGTCTGAAAGGTTCTATGATCTAAAACACCCTTGTTAGTATGTGTTATAAGCTTGTTCACCCCCACACCCATAGGTCATAGTCGTGGGTGTTATGGGGCTAAGATTGTGATTCCCAAACACAAGCAGACTGACATTGTATATCTCGTGGATGATGAGCGGGGATTATTTTTTTTAATCTTTTCTTTTTTCTAAATCGTGAATTGCATTCGTTAAGAATCTATGTGCAGGCGAGAGCTTCGTCTCCTCTGGGGACTCATGTTTTCCATGCGTCATGTTTACTCAATATTTTATGAACGAAATCACGACCTACTGGTGAAGTGTGTTGCCATCGGGCAGCAATCAAATGGAAAACTAAATCGCTTTTGTGATCGCAGTACTGTACTCTGAATGAAGTATTATATTTAAAAAGACGTCAAGATATAACCCTTTGAACTCATAAGATCGATTTTCCGGCCCAAAGCCTAATTTCGTCCCGTTTTTGTTTTATTGTAAGAGGTCTATACAAGGGGCATTGGTAATAAAATAATAACTGCAATCTGCAATCTGACGGCTGCAGACTGCAGTTATGATTTTATCCTCCCTGTATATTTACTTTGGACTGACACATCTCAATGTAAGTGTACACCCCCAAGGCGATACTATTCCAAGAAACGAGGGTTTTAAGGGTTAAAGAAGTGGACAGCACTTCCCTATTTTACTCCTTCATTCGGGAAAATGACGAGGGATGATTTTCAAACCTACAACCACAATGTTCTTCAATCTTGTTTATAATTAGATGACAAAGTCACATATCAAATTAAAATTTAGAAGGCTGTTATTTCCGTTGACTGTACATAGTTTTTCACGCGATCCATCGGAAAGAGGAAGACGAAATTATTTTCATTTTGTATGGGATAAAACGAAAACATTTATCCTGGTCAAAGATTAATGTGAGGTTTAAGTGGCTCGTAGCCAGATAGTCGTCGACGAGGAGTTTCTCAACGGAGCATTATGTATGAATGCCCACTACTTCTTCCAGTGTTTAACGTCGGATTGGACCTATACCCCAAATACTTTTTAGCCTCGACTGTTTGGGAGTTGAGGGAATATTCTTTAGAGTGAGGCACATATGTTCAATTTTAAATCTTTAGCCAAGGCGATGGACATGAATGGTCAACTCGCCGTACACGTTCCATTTTTTCCCCAAACCATCATTCCGGTGAGGTGCCACAAGCTTTGATATCGGGTGAAAAAGTGATAATTGCTCGTTATTCATGAATTTTTATTTTGAAAGTAGAAAGCAGATCTTGCACGTGAAACCCGATAATTAAAATTGCAGGGAAGCACACGCACCCCAAAGCTATGTACAGAGATGGCATATGTGTTGTTCTGTCTGTAGGGTAAGAACACACAACTGCAAAAGGTGTGTTTAGAATATTCTCCTGCTGACATGTTTGAAATCAAAACGGATAAGGCCGATCCCACTCCAATTGAAGCATTCTCTCAACACTAGCAAGACGCCCCACACGCTGTCCTGCGATCTAGAAAACTACAACTTGGCACCCAACAAGCATCTAAGGATCACGAACATACCAAAACATTCCATTTACACTAACAGCATAGAATTTCTTATACTTTCCTCCCAGGCATTTTTTCGATTTATCCCACGGCATTGTCCGGCCTAATTATATCCTGTCGCATATTCGCGTAACTCCTCTCCAACCAAATATTATATTCTCTCATCTTTATATTTCACCTCCTCTTCGTAATGTCGAGGGCAATCCCCACACTTTCTTTTCAGTTCGAACTATATTTATCTCGAATTATAAACTAGTGTACACCTATCTTATTCTTAATCTCTGTAGGTATAACCTATCGGAGTTTAATGATACCCGAACAACCTTTCGTTGAATCAGCTCGGTCGGCATTTTAACATTTTGTTGTCTAGACCCATTGATTTAACGCGTTGTTAGTTCCACAGCCCTGAGCGGATCCTGTATGGGCGCTCACGATGCGCGCTCACGATGCGCGCCCACAATATTTTCTGTAACTCATTTTTTGCGTGTATCGAGACCTGAGGAGTCGGTATTATCCGCTATAGCACATGGACATCCACTACTGTAGTAGCGTTGCGGTTGTTCATGTGTAATCGCGGATAATACCGTGCTCATGTGAGCCGATATAAAGTTGCTTTCCTTTTTTAAAAAAATGATGTGTCTATACAAAACTGCGGGAAATATTTTGGCTGGAAACAATTATTTTAATGTACAAAGAAGCCGCTGGTTCGCCACATTGTCTTTGCATTTACCAACATGTCCCTGGGGAGGCTCCAGACCAGGTCCTTGCGTCTGATGACCCTTAGCAACATGACCAATGATTGAAAATGGCACCGCAAAATCTTGAATGATGGTATCAGCGTCTGTATTATTAGCATCGCCTGTGGTTAATGCATGCCCAACGCTCTTAACCAGACGATATATATATATAAAATATGTACCAGCTATCACCACGGTTTATAGTAGACTGGCTCTGCAATGTAGTCGAATTAACAACTCTATTTTTATCATTTTATGCGTCGAAAACATAGCCAAATGGCCCCATCGTTGCAACGATATTGACAAACGCATTTGTCCGAGGTGAAAAAAAAACAAGAACATACAGACCATGTGAACAAATGTTTAAAATAGTCAAAAATAAATAATAAAATATTCATGTTATTCTGTGAAAACAAACAAACAAACATATCAATAATCAAAATTAATATCTCCGCTGTTATATTATTGGAGAAAAAGAAATTTCTAAAATAATATAACTATATTTTAATGTGTAATTACTGAGTATTTATTTTTACCTCCTTGCCATGTTTTTTTACTGAACCCATTGATGATTTTAACACGGTTATTGACAATCGAGTCATTCATCTTCAATATATTTCAAAATGAAAATGAAAATAATTCTTAAGATTGTCCAGTATACTTTGGTTCACAGACCTCGGATAACTCAGTCAAATGATACACACTCAATACACACTAGTGCTTACTCGGATAATATGAGTTTTCCGTGTATATTTTGAAATAGACGTGGAAAACGAATGCATTTCCTCAACAAGACCCTTCACCTTGAAGAACAAGAAAGTTTTGCAAAATAGGAGTATAAACTTATAAAATTTTGTAACAAAATATAATGAACTATATTCATAGTTATCTCAGTAATGAGATGTATCCAAAGGTAAATTAATTGGTAAATAATTGCCCCTTTGAATAATCAGTAAAGGCCTTAGCATTGATGCGATAGGCTATAAATGGATGATCAGTTGAATTTCAATCTATTAAATTAGGAGGTCTGTCATTCCTTGACGCTGTCATTCCATCATTTCGTCCAGCTAAAAATGCAACCTTCCATTATCTCCCTTGATATGCAATGCAAAACGATTTGCGTCGCGTGGCCATGGCTTCCCGTCCTGGGATAGGTGGGATCTCTAGTATTTGAAAAAAAAAACAAGAAGAAAGACGACAAATGCTGTCCAAATGAAATTTTGACGAAGAATTAAAAATGATAATAACTCCCCATTAAAATACGAACAATATCAGAGTTAGGATGCCAGGAGAAGTATTTATACACCCGATGCGTACAACAATCACCAACATCTTCTTCCGCGTCTCCCAAGACGCTGCTCACAAACCTACAACAGACAAAGCAGTCCCAAAAACACAAACTGAAATTGCAACAACTAGCACCGCTACCTGGCAGTGCAATTGCGTAGAAAAGAAACTGGAAAACAAACAGGCAACAGACGTACAGCGACAAGAGCATCCGAGAAGATGCACACAGGACGCAGCCCACATGCGTCCGAACTTGCACCATCAATCTACACGCTATTTGTGTTTTTTCTATTGTTTGTACCAAACGCATTTTGAAGTGCAATACTGTACAGACCCGGGATGTCTTGCGAAATTTTCTGTAAACTCCAGAATGGCTTGTGCAGTGACGTGCTGTGGGGTACAATGACGTGCTGCGATGAACAATGACCTACAATGCTGTGCAATGTTGTGCAGAGCAAATATTTCGTAGTGTGTGATTCTGCGCATCTAATACATCAATCCCTGTACGGTGTACATTGTGTCCCCGTCCTTCCACTGTCGATACAGTACGAGCGCCGTGGACTGATCACTTTCCGTGGATGAGCAATATTTCAACGGACGCAATAATATTAGATTACACACACTAATTAAATAAATAATCATCAAAATTTAATTAAGGAAGCACCTGGTACAGCCTAGTGCTTTCTTAAATGAAATTTTGCTGATGAGAGTTTTATTACTTGGTAAACGCATGCATATGCATCATTGACCGCGCGTGGATTACGACCAGTCATTGGCGACTGTACTGTATTATCGACAAAAAAACGCAAAATACTTATTTCAAATCATTTTCGCCAAACAAACTGTCGTTTGTTTGACGGCCAGCTGATAAGAAAAATGTAGTTTTACTGTTATGTTTCGGAAATATTTCGGTAAAAATGCAAATTTGTCACCTTTGAAATCGTTGACAGTTAATTTACTGAAACTCAGTGGAACAACAGCAGACAACAAACCGGGTGTTCAAATAGAAGACGTATTACTGTATGGCAGTTCAATAGCTGTATGTTCTGTCGAAGTATCTTACAGACAAACCCATTCCATTCCTCGTCCAACGTTGGAAGAACCAGCACTTACTTACTTATTTCAGCCCTCTACCCCACGTAATCCCACCACTGCAATTGAAAGTTTGCCCCTCAGTACCTGCTATAAGAGATCGCAGTACATGTATGTGGAAGGATAGAGTAGAGCCCATCAATCACGATTTTTAGCTAGAATCGAATCACGAATCGAATTGGACAAAGGATTTCATCTCAAATGGAAACTCAAAATAAAAAATAAACCGAAGTTCCATTCGTTGCGCCTGTAGTGTTGATTATCACGAATTATCAGGAATCAACTCACTTATATACTCATGGTATTCACTGTATGCTATATATGCTTGGCTATTGCTTAACATCGCACGAGGATATAAAGCGAACCTGTTGGCTTCGTGTGGACTTGAGACAAATGTTTAGCATACATGTCCTATACTAAATACCACCTGGTATAGGAGGGAGGTACATCATCACTCAGACGGGTTTAGAATTCTGCAGAGATTCTTATTATTTTCGAATATCTTAGCGGATTTCGAATGGAATCGATCTTGAAAGTATTCTGAATTGTATCGAACCTCGAAGCATTGCTGGACCCTAGTGCACTTCCACTGAAGGAAAATCGATACTTCATATCTTGCGATCGGAGAGATATAGAATTTTACAACTTTGATACTTGTCTTGATATTTCATAGTTGTGCATATAGTAAAGCAAATTTCCATTCCCAGAAAGAAAATATAGCCTCCTGCCCGTACATGTAATCAGTTATTTTGGACGATGGCTTGAACATAGTATTCAAGACAATCAAAGCGAGACGACATCCGCTGAAGATTTATTGAGAAATAAACAAAAACATTATGGACTGAATGATATGCTTAATGTCGATAATTGTAACAATTAGTATCTGAGATGATGACACACAGCTTTGAATACGTATAGAATGAAACTACTAGAACACTCACAGAGCGAACGTTTCACGAGCAGTGAGTTTCAAAGCTATATGATAAACGTAAGGGGTGCTCGTAAACTATCAATCGTTGGATTGAAATCGGAGGTCTATTAGTCCAAACTCAACTAGTACATTACAATGATCGTAAAATCGGATCAGTCAGCATCTAGTTGCAGACATACTCACACCAATGTGTCGGTGTTTTATAAATAAATATTACAAAAAGCAAGACCGAATCAAGAAGAACAAACCAACATATGATCTGAGATTCAACGCATTTCTGTCTCAAAGGGAGATTGTACAGTCCTGATGTGCCGGGGGGGGGGGGGGGGGGGGCGAAGGATGATGGGCAGAGAATTTCGACTAACTTATCCGTCTTTTTAATCACAGTACCGTTTCACATAATACGTTATAAAGTGCGAGCTGTAGACTGGGTAACGATGCTCTTCTCTCGTGATATATTATTAATATTGCACAGCTTGTAGTTAACTATGCCGAAATTGTGGTTCCCGAGGAACAAAAAAGTCCACAAGCCCCCGGCATGTGGATTATTCTTCACCGTGGGCACCTATTTTGGCATAGTCATCGATACACCAATAATTATTATATTATTTAGAACAAATCAAAGGGGAGCACGGTGGCTCAGTGGAAGACTGTTGGACTTCCATGCTAGAGGTCCCGAGTTCGATCCCCGTCCGGGACGACCCACGTGGTGTCCTTGGGCAAGGCACTATTTCCCGGTTGCCAACATGGGGCACGATGACGCCGTGTACTAAGGCGTACCACACATCGACAGTGCACATGTCTTCAACCGCTGTAACCCTGCTTGAATGGAGCTTGGACAGAGTTAGAATGTCGAGGAGCTGACAGTTGCTCGTCGATGATATGTGGTTCCGGCTTCCTCCACCCGTAAAACTGTCACGGTCACAATTAGGCATTGTACATAAGTATGTGACCTTAAACTCCAATAAATAACAAACCAAAGAAGAATATTGCTTCAGATCATAATTCCAGTCCAAAGTACACTTCCTGTAGTCAAGGACCTTGCGGAAGACAAGAATTTTCATTATTGAACTAAGAAACTAGGCCGCATGCTCTAGAATATTCCAAGGCTATATGTAGACAGTTTATAGTGCATAGGTACGATACAGGGCTATTTTCAGAACACTCGATAGGTGAAACTATCCTAAATAGCAAAGTACCTCTCAGCCAATCTGAGGAGAGAAAAGTCACGTGAGAGTTAATATATTATTCTCTTGTTTTTCCTGCTCTGTTTGTCGCCAACTCCATTGAGAGAGGAAACCTTATCCATCAGCTTTAGGGTAACATTCTTTTTGTTTGTTTTAGAGGAAGTGGTTCCTTTTTTGTTTTTGTTTCAGTGGGGGGTTCTAAAGTAGTTCATATGTGATTTGCTTTCAATTCCATAGAACGCAGCTTGTAGAAAAAATGTCTTTTGATAAACATGTCGTCCCTGTCACAAAACTAAAGACATAACATTTCAGCATTTCCGCTTTGCATCAACATTCCAAAATAAATCAGTATGAACGATTGTATCTCGTTTTTACAGACTTTTGACAGATGTTTCGTTCGTACATGTGACCAGTTTGGTGCTAAGGACAAATTGACAGAGCGATGTGCCACTACTGAGTCATACAATGGGTGCTAGCGATTTAATTATTTTGTTGACGGGAATTCCAGTTTCGTTCTTACGTCGGTGAACCATGGAACAGGGCAGTTTGCACTCTGAAACTGAGCAGATTGCTATAGGGAATCAGGCCCGACCGGCCCAGATTGAGGGTGGGTCGGACCACGATTGAGGGTAGGCCGTACCAGTTTTGATGGTGAACCAGTTATCGATTAGAAGTGGGCTGGTGGCCAGCGCACTGATGTCAAATGACTAAAACTTCGAGTATTATTTTGTTTCGTCATCACAACTTGGAATTTAAACAATTTCGGATTGTCTGGCAGAGCTCAAATGAGCGCTGTCAATCAAGATGGAATTGGATAAATACTTAGTTGCATTATGGTAAAAAACTACGGCTTTAAATTTGATTTAGAATTAGTGAATTGGAGATGGTCTGTAAAAAAGCATTTCGACAAGCATTTCGACAAAATCGTTCAGTGCGCGAGCATGAAAACAATTCCATTTTCCAGACAAACATAGAAATGTGGGTATCGTTTGCTCATCCTATTTACAAATCACGTGTTTATTCGACAGTTTGTTTTATAACCATTTATTCCTCGCTACCGAAACACACGTATTGTTTTGTAAGACAAGAGCCCATTCTTGAGAGTAGTGTTTTCTCTAACTAAAAAAGTGATGCAGATAGTGAGATAAATAAAAAAAGACCAACAGTCTTTTCAGATGTACTCTCTTTCTCTCTCCAGAAGAACGGGATATCCCTCACAGTGTTAAACCCAATTAACCGATCTCGGTTATAGTTTCTTTGGAAGTATTCTAAAACAAATAGGAAAGATCGCCCATTGCACAATGAGACGTATTTTTCTCGCGTCGCTGTTTTGTAACGTTCATGTCTACAAGGTTCTAATTCGTACAAGCGCTTCCATGGTACAGCCATTCTCAAACTACACTTCTGAATTAGGTACGTTGCAACATACGCGTGAAACTACTAATATATGAGCTAATTTATGAAACGAATTAAAATATATTGGCTGCAAGACACCCATTTCAACAACGTCTCTTTGGTTGAGACTTCATGTCGATTCGCATCGAACCCCGAGCTTATTCAGCTGCATGCCATGTGTCCTATTAAGAATACTGAAACCAAAATGGAAATGATTGTAATTTCCATCCACTCTTCATTTCGACATCATCTTCACAAACTCTGCAAAACAAAAGAGATGTGGACATGGTTCATATATTTGTCATTGAGTAATGCTATCTAATCTGAAGGAGCTTCGAAAACATTTCAAAACTGGTACTATTGAAGCTCCCAAGCACAAAAAACGTGATGCATTACAGAAATGTTCGGGGCCTGCTCCTGTGGTAAATTTGTAGATTCGCCTTGTCATGTAAGCCCATTTCGTGTATAGAATTAAATTCTCTTTTCCCCAATAACGCCATGTGGAGTCGCTTGTCAAACAATGCACGAAAACAAAATCGCCCCTTTAGTAGAACAGGGACCCACATGAAATACTTTAACATTGCGAATGCAGCCTTGTTTCTCTCAAGGAATGGCTTATATGAAGGGCTAGGAAATAATGCTACTATGTTTCCAAACGTTGTTCCAAATTACGCTGTGTCTTTATACATCAGGGAAAATTGAAATTGACTATTGATTCATGAATGAAGATGTACCTCTCGGAAATGCTCAGTGACCTCAAAAATGCTAGGACTGAAGTATACTTCAGCCTTTCGTTTTCTAAATTGATATGCCAGAGTCCTATCAGACGGTTAACCAATTAGACCAGAAAGGCCGATTTTCCAACCCAGGATCGTCATACGACCGAGTGCCATACTATAAAACTTTAACAATTGTATTTTCTAGAATTGTATTTTCTACCTATTGATAGAACCGACTAAAATGAATCAGTAGCATTTTAGAAGATATGTCAATTTGCCAACTGACAAATTGCCACACCTTTTAAAATTACCTGTAGTTCATTTCAAACCATTTAAAGTCATAACTAGTAAAATACATTTCGAGAAAATACAGTTGTAAAAGTTTTATGGTATTGACCCCAAAACTCATAAAGTAGATAGTTACCCAGTCAATGTATGTGGTGGACTAATCAAGATAGAAAATTTTGATTGGATCAAAGTAACGAATATAGACTCAACCTGTTGATTTTCTGAACTGGCGTGGAATATACACTCAGAATACAAACGTTTAAGGCTCCGTCATGCTTGCTAATCAGATACCATACAATGTCAGGACAACATCCTAATTAAATACAAAATGTCAAACGCCATCTAATTTCACTTTAAAAAAAAGAAGTTATTGCATGTGAACAATGACAAGTTCAACACTTCGAAAATGTTTTTTACCACTAATGATTCCATTAGTACTTGACTGAGAACTGTATTTGGCGGGCGGATCCGCTACGTTAAAAAGCGGAATGATAGGACTCGACAATTCAAACTATTTGTGATTCGTTTTCACCAGCTCTCGTGACGTGACTCGGAGTAAGCTACATTCGTCACAACAGACCCAGGCTTCAAACCATCTATAATATATACACCTGGAACTTAATTAAACACCTCCTGAAATGTTTCATGACAGTGAAGTTGCTGTTACTGATTATTATGTTTTAATGATTGCTATGTCATGCAGCACATTTCATCTAGTGAAACATGATGTTTCTGGTGGAAACATGCTTCCCACGAATGTCACAAAAGCGCTATCATTCACTTTAAAAACAAGAAAATTTGTCACTTTTTATCAATAAATGTTGCCATGGTAAAGGGGAGACTGCCAGAGACACTAAGATGGCAAATCGTTGGCATATATGCAATAGGCATGCCATTCAATGCTATTGGAAGGCAACTTGGCTAAGTCATTCTGTCATGAGCAGACTTGTTCGAAAACATCAACAAATCAACGATGTTAAGGACCAACCAAAGCCTGATCAGCTACAACATACCTCTCATCGGGAAAATCAGAGTCTGGCACGTCTCGTTAGCCGTGAATCCTTTGCTTCAAGTGGGGTTTTGAAACATATTTGGCTCCCTAACAGGCGTTTGTGCAACAAAACTGCCCGAAACCATCTCAAAGCACTGGGTATGAGGTCCAGAAGTGTCATCAAGCATCCAGCTCTGTCCGATCAGCACCAAAGACGACGTTTGGGGAGGTGTATGGCACGACAACATTGGAATCTCAGGATGTGGAGGAGAGTCCATTGGACAGACGAGAGTAGGGCCCTACTTTACATCACAGATGGTCGCATGAGAGTGTGGAGTCATAGAAATACTCCTTACGTGCCCAGAAACATCCGACCTATTGTTCCTTGTGGTGGAGGATCAGTAAATGATCTGGGTATGCCTCTCTCATGATTGTTTCTTGATATGGTGACTGTATGTATGAATCTCAATGGTCATCGGTACATCCGGGACATTCTCAATCCGGTTGTCGTGCCTCATTTTGACAACCATCCGTTGGTTACTCGCCCTGTATTCTTGGACGACAATGCAAGGCCACATCGTTTCCATGATGTGAGAGCATTCCTTCAGAACAACGCTATTACAACACTACCTTGGCCTGCAATTAATCCCGATTTGAATCCCTTAGAACACATGTAGGACTCTTTTGGACGTCGTGCGCAAGCAAGGGGTCCGCCTGTACCTGTGCAGACTTTGGCGGATTTGGAAACTGCAATGCATGAGGAGTGGCAGCAGTTGCCTCTGGACCCTATCAGAAGGCTCACTGGTAGCGTTAGGAGGAGGGTTCAGGCTGTCATCCGGGCACGTGGTGGATACACTCGCTACTGACGTCAGACACTGCTGTTGTGTACAGGAGATCACAAGTTACACTTTTTGACAGTAATTACTGGCATTGTTTCATCGTGGACCGTTCCAGCAACGTACATGTCGAGGGAACATTTAGTGACAGATATGTGTAATTAGCACCATTAATATACTGCAAATTTCCATCACTGTGTTGTCTTTCGTTTGTCAATAGACCATTCTTTCTGCAAACAATCACTTTTGACCACCTAGAAGATAGCATGAAAGTAATGACAGCTTTTCTTAAACCACTGCGAAAAAACCAGGGTGTGCTTAATTAGGTTCCAGGTGTATATATTCAGCATTTACCTCGTGGCATTGACACATGATTATATAATGGTCTACGGTTCCAGCTTTTAAGCACGGGAACCTTAATTAATGGAAGATCTGTGAAGACGCAGCTGCTTGAATTTAATTTTCTATCGACTATGTCAAGCAAGAAATCCTGGGCCTGCGCCACTGGATTGGGATTGCCGTTAGCTCAGTTGGTATGGTGGCAGATCATTTATGGCTAGGCGACTGGGTGTCAAAGGAAGGGAATCGACTCCCGTCAGGGCCACCTTTTGAGAAACTTTCACCGAATTTCCATCCAGTGGACCGGGCCCAGAACTATGCCTGGTGGAATTCCTGCTTGACATAGGCGATATATATATAATTAGCATTTGGAATCTAGTATTATTCCACTGTTGTGTCAGTGGAGATATTACCCGCCCGTGGAATGTGACCAATCCGCGGTGGCCTTACTCTAACTCGTTATAACTGTGTGACTTGGACATGATTAATATTAGTCTTATTGAGAATGTTTTTTTTAAAATTCGCTTTTTTCTAAGTTTTTTGGTAGATTAGCATTATAAAAACTTTGAAAAAGACATTTGGAAAACATATGTCCAATGGAAGGTTTTACAAAGTATTCAGTTAAAAGGGCTTGTTTTTATTTTGGGTGTAAAAGTGGTCGCCTAGAAACTCCGCGCATCTTGGACAAGCGTCGTTTGTGTTGGATATGATAATAATTTGGAAAAGTTGAAATCTATTTTTCCGGTTAGCCCCAGCTGATGAAAAAAACGACGTTGGTATTAAGAAGCTACTTCTGGAAGTCCATATAATAAAATGGATTACCTTCGTAATTAACCTGTCCATCGCCATCTCCGTCAGCTTCTCTAATCATTTCTTCTACCTCCTCATCCGTCAAATCTTCGCCCAAGTTTCTCATGACCTGCCTTAGCTCCTCAGCACTTATAAACCCATTACCATCTTTATCGAACACCTTAAATGCTTCTTTAAGATCGTTTTCGGTATCGCAAGGGTTCATCTTCTTCGCCATCATCGTAAGGAATTCCATAAAATCGATAGTTCCGTTTCCTGTCAAATATATATAATTATCCCTTTCATCCGTGTCAAAAAAAACCTTCAAAGATGCAGCATACATCACGGTAATACAATACGTGTCCACTTGGTGTTTGCTTACCCGGTCAAACTTTTTTATAGTCTAATAATTTGTGCAGTCAACTAGCATTGTCCCTATATCCCGATAAATTCGGTCTTTTGATTGGTGAGAATGCCATGGACATATAGTCATGGCAAAGGATGAACCCAACATCCAAGGTATATGAGGGCGTGCCACATCCAGGGTATAAGCGAACGCAAAACATCGGGGGTATATGGTTTAAACGAAAACTTTCCGATTTTGCTCGCCTCGAAATAAAAATCGAACCCGAAAATAGTTACAAATATCATCAGATTTCCGACAATTCAATCATAAACATAAATAAGAGCAAATAATTCGTCCCCTGAGTACCAATGTGTTCTATGTACCAGTAGGCACACAGAACACATTGGAACTCAGGGGACGATATGTCAACAAAATACTGTTTACTCGTTTCCTTTACGACCCAGGGGATGTAACTCTTTTTGTTGTCTTCTGTGATTATAAAAACAAAATAATCATCACGAATTTGGTCCAAGTGATTGTGGAGCTGAGAAGTGCGTCCATAAATTTATTTCCATTATGCTTGTATTGTATTTCAAACGGAACAACAATGTCATCTCCGCCAACATGTATGGTTTATGGAGATTTAATACATGGATGTCTCATTTAAAAACTGACAACCAGGTATTAAATCTCCATCTACCATACATGTTGGCGGAGATAACTTATATTAACTCCTCGCATGCTGCTGCAGGTATTCCTGCCCAGGTCGGGAAATCTCTTGACATTAAAATAATTCAAATTTGAGGATATTTAACCACATTTGTACCTGTAAGTTGTGTGGACTTTTTTACCAAAGATTTCTTGTGTCAAATTTTTATGAATTTTCATCAAATCTGCTCTTGGCTGCTTCGCGGAAGCCATGACTAGATTTGATGAAAAATATGTAAAAATTACACATCGGGGCTAAGAGTTAAATGTTCAATCTATGCATACTTTTATACCTTACCGCCTAAAAAATTCACAGCAATTCTCTGGAGTAAGGACCTTTACTTCCAACTCCAACTGTGTATATACCATACACAGTCTTTTGATATCTATAAATAGACAGAACGCGGCGCGTATTTGAATCGGTGAGTGTTTTACATAACAAGTTGGAATGGCGTAGTCATATTTCGCGAGAGCCGTTGGCTCTCGCGAAATATGACTACGCCATTCCAAGGAGTTATGTAAAACACATACCGATTGAGACTCACATCGCGTTCTGTGTTTATTACACATCCCATACATTAAAATGCATTTAAGTAAACATGTTAATTCCGATGTTTATGCCGTATGCTCTCGCGAAATATGACTATGCCATTCCAACGAGTTATGTAAAACACCTACCGATTCAAACACGCATCGCGTTCTGTGTTTATTACACATCCCATGCATTACAATCCATTTAAATAACCAAATTTTAATTTTGATGTTTAAACACAAAGGTGAAGAGTCCGTTTGGTTTGTTTGAAGCTGTCCTGATCAAATGGATCGATAAAACATCAAAACCTTTTGGGAACTAGTCTAAATTACATTCGTTATCTTTTCTATTGGGCATGTTTGTTGAAGATCGTATCGCTGCTTCTCTTCGGCTGGTGTCCATTCACGCCTACCTAACAATTTGGTGGCTATTACTGATAGTAAAAATATAAGTACAAATTTGAGCAGATTTGCAAAACAGCTGGGAGGAACTTTTTTAAAAGAAGTTCGAAGCATGTCAGAATGTCCGAAGATATACCAAAATAAAGCTGATCAATTTACATATAACGGGATCCGCACACGAGACGGCCACGGGACTACGGTAATATTATAGTTAGAAATAATTGTTTTTTTAATATCATCTCATTTTTTGCTTAACTAATTTTTTGTGAACCGACTTTATTTTTTTTTTCATTTTCACGCTACGCGACAGACGATGGATAATTGTATAACGAAATTTGGAAACTTTTCGAAGCGTAAATAATGACTCGACGGGAAAGGTACTAGTATAACCGTGCTGGGAGAAACGTTATGGCTTGTACATCAGTAGTTCAATACAGAAACATTTATGTCATAGCGGCGATTCCGTTAAATTCAAGTGTTTAACGTTTAATGGATGTGCAATTAATTACTAATTGTTAGAGATGTCTCCCCAATGTGGGAATTAAAAACACCGTGTAACTAATTTAATAGCGCCGATTATACATCTTTATTAATTCAGTTCGTACCCTTTAAGGAATTATGTCAATTTTGAAAACAGTAACCAGTACACTCCTTGTGCTTATGAAAAGTGTCCCACTTTTTGTCAGATTTTGAGTGCAGACAACCGTTAACGTAATGTGATGTGCCTTTACTTACAAAGATATACATGTATTCTTTCCTGTCCCAGTTATAGATATTCCAGACAATAGTGTTCCATTTCTTTGAAAACATCAATATATTATCAACATTTGTGGAATTACCGGCGTAATTATAAAACTACTGATGGGGTCAGTCTTCATTTCTGATTGTAATATCATCAAAATGTCGATCAAATCAAGTCGTGATAGAGCAATAGTTCTAGCTTTGATTCATAAAAAATGCATCTTTAGTAAAAATTGTCCGGAATGTATCACTTTTTAAGAAAGCGAACCGTAGATGCTTGAATCAATATTTGTGGGCTAGGCTGGCCCAAGGTCGTAACCGCGTCAAGTGTTCAGAATTAGACTGGTGGATGTTATCTCGAGATATTATGTCGAGATCTAGAGATATTATGTTGAGATCTCGAGATATTATGTTGAGATCTCGAGATAGGGATCTCGAAATCTTGAGAAGCGGATTTCGAGATCTTTAAATAATATTATTATTATACTACTCAAAGTTGGCTAAGCACCAAATATTTGACACATCATTGTGAAATTTGCTTGTGACATATTTGCGATATTTTTGGTGGATATGATTGAGGAATGTATGGAGATGATCCCCATTGTTTTCATTAGCTCTCTTGACGGGCAGACTTTTCGTGACAGTCAAGGAAAGCATGTACCCCTTTATTTTCATGATGTTTTCGTGTACTGTCGACATGTACATGTGTAGGGTATTCAATCTTCATTTCAACACAAATTCTTGTGATTTAATGATTGAATATGGCATATGCAAATCTAAGACGACATTTGTCTGAAGCAGAAATGTGGCGGGCTGTAGGGATGGTGGAGCAAGGGGCTACCAATCGTCAGGTTGGTGAAGCCCTTGGTGTGCACCATACGGTGATCACCAGTAAGACGGCATGATGGTGGCAGAGACAGGGCAACATCTGCAGCTGAGGAGCGGTTTTTGATCATTCAGGCCCGAAGGAACCGCCTTGCCACAGCAACCCAGCTTCGCAGTGACCTTCAGAATGCATCCGGGGTACATGTTTCGACGCAGACTATCCGGGCAAGGTTGCACGAATGCGGTCTCCGATCGAGAAGACCATGTATTCGCATTCTGCTGTCCCACAACCACCACCAGGCACGATATGAATGGGCCATGGACCACGTTGGATGGACCAGAGAAGATTGGCGACCTGTCCTTTTTACAGATGAGTCAAGGTACTGCCTAGACCACACAAATGGGCATTCTAGGGTGTGGAGAAGATCGGGAGAGCGATTCCATGTAGCCAACATTGCTGAGGATGACCGCTATGGTGGAGGGTCAATCGTGGTCTGATGCGGCATCAAGGATGGACGTACAGAGCTCTGTGTCCTTGAACGTGGTACATTGACTGCACAGCGGTATATGAGGTCCTGGGTGTCAGATTGTATGCAGGTGCGGTGGGTGATAGATTCATTCTGATGGACGATAATACCCGTCCTCATGTTGCCCATGCTGTCGGGAAGTACCGACAGAGGAGGGGATTGAGCGTATGGACTGGCCAGCAAGATCCCCTGACCTCAATCCAATCGAACATGTCTGGAATGAGTTACAGCTTGCAATTTCAGCCCGTCCAGTCCAGACAAGAAGTGTCCAGGAGCTTGGTGCCTTGCAGGTCCAAGAATGGAACAACACCCCGCAAAGGACAACCGTGAATCTGATTGTGAGCATGAGGAGGCGTTGTCAAGCTGTAATTAACAGTAATGGGTCTCATACTCGATATTGGACCCATACCAGTTCGCTCCGTCAACTTTTTGGCAAATTGAAAAATTTCCTCTTTTACCAATAATATCCATTTTCCATGGTTATCGTATTCAAAAGCTAAAAAATAATGTCAAACGCAAATAAAATCTTAATTTTTTTACTTAAATCATTAAACATGTAATTAAATAAAAAAAATATATACACTTTTCATTACAATATTTGAACTAAAACGTGAAACAGGTAGTTGGATATACTTGGTGCTTAGCAAAACTTTGAGTAGTATATATATTTTCTCGAGATATTATATCGAGATCTCGAGATATAATGTCGATATCTTGAGATACGGATCTCGCGATCTTGAGGAGCGGTTTTTGAAATCTCGGAAAAATATTATTATTATATATTATCTCGAGATATGAAGATAAAATAATCTTTTTTGATGTCCTAAATCAACCTCCGTATATATTAACATTTTGGACGAAAAGATGTTGCATTCTCTTTTCAATCATGCTTTTAAAAAAACAACAACAACAAAAGAAATAAAAAACAAACAAAAAAATAAATAAAAAGAGTGAAAAAGAAAGAAATTAGAAATAAAAATAAACAAAAAGCAAACCAACACACGGAGATGCTTTTCGCATGGAATATACCGCGAGGTGTGTGCAGGTGTTTCGTTGTTGAATGTCTGGAGGAATGTGTAATTGAGGTGGGCTGTGTGCAAAGTGTAGTTTTCCGATTGATATTAACAATATTGCAAATGTTTTCGTTTCTTGCTTTTTTTAATAAAACTAGCACACTCTTTAGGAATAAAATACTACATTGCCTACACATTTGGCCAATTACGTTCGTTATATTCAGGTTCCTGTGATGCGTTATCTCTATATTTGAGAGGCATCATGAATGAGAAGGTACTCTTTTTTACTAGTAATTAATTCGTCTTTCATTCCAGAATTTAACGCCTACCAGGTTTGTGTGACCAGATGGGGTGTGGGTGGGAGACGGGGTCTGAGGTGTTGAAAGAGTCTTTTGAAGAAACGGGCAGTTGCTCACCATCCTCGTCCACTTCATGTATCATGTCTTGAAGATCCGCATCGGTAGGATTTTGTCCAAGGGATCTCATTACCGTTCCAAGTTCTTTACAAGTGATAGTACCATCTCCATCTTTATCGAACAAATTGAACGCCTCCTTGAACTCTAGAAATATAAAAATTGTGCTGTCTTTCGTATTTGCACGTAATAGTAAAAGGAAAATATAAATAGAGAAAAAGTTGTCAAAAATTATGCAAGTGGAAGGCCGATTATTTTTTTTAGCCAAGAAAACCCACAAAATATCCATTAGTCAGCCCAGGTAATCCGCCCTCAGCAATCAGCAGTACCGAGGAAAATGCCGAAGAAACGAAAAATATCCACAGCAAAAATACTGCTGGGGTGGCTTCTTCAGAAAGCCTTGTGGTGGCAGAAATCACACAACTTCCAGGTTACACAAGGAATCAAACGATGTGAGTTGCACTACGCTGTATTGCTAAGCTTACAATTTACAGTACAAGATGCAGCATACCCACTAGAAACTGTGTGTTCTGCTTCTTCTATGTTGATAACACCCGAATCTGACATCAGTTTCTGGAAAGCTTTTACAGAGCTTTCCAGAAACTGATGTCAGATTCTGACTGATGTTAGTTTGTGGTTATGCTGCATCTTGTTTTCACTCATACTCTACGTACTGAGCAAGTCGCCTGTTCTCCGCCTTCACGTGGTTCATGACCACATGTATCTCGAACTACTTTCACATGTTAAAGTTACTTGAAAGTTTTCACTTCGCCGCATACCACATATACATGCATATTGAGATTCTTCCCAGCCCCCCCCCCCCCCCCCCCTTGATACACAAACGAACAGGCTCCATAGCAATTGTCCTAGAAGCAACAGTTTTCCACTGCAGTTTTTTTGCCGAGGAATAAGGATGAATTACCAGAACTGACTGGTGCAAGTAGCAGAACTGAAGTGAAAAGATCTGATCTGTGTTCAAGTTGTCTGATCATAAGGGCTATTATAGATTATAGCCTAAAACATTTTGCAATTGCATGTGATGCAAGTGGAATACTTGAAATATTAATGAGCAATGTATTGAAAATCTACCGATGGGCCAAAGCAAAGAGGCGTGCAGAATTTATTATGTACAAAACTTGTAAACTGGGTGACAGCTTATTCACACAAAGAGTGGAGTTTAACCAAATATGTTTATAATCTATTAACCTTAAAGTCTCATATAAATTGTTATGATAATTACTACCGTTTATACGTACTAACAGCTGCAGACGGCTTTCTACATGATGTTTGACTTTCTGTACATGCAGCCAACAATGATGTTGAAATATTGCCAGAATAATTATACCGGTTGAGTTCTCAAAGAAGAATACACTTGGAGGTAACTTTTTCAAAGCAATATAAAGGTCGCGATTTATGGATGAATGGGGGTTTAAAGTTTACTTAGCACGATTACAAGACGGCAACAAAAATGTTAACAAATAACTAACAATTTTCATTTCTCGCCTCAAAAGCCAAGCTTCTCACACCTCATTGCAACGGGCACAATACTTCATAAACTATGTTTTAGAGACAAACGTTGAAAACAAAATAATAAAACATGAATGACAACAGTTTTTGAGAGCAGTGTTGCTCGGATATTAACTAATTAATTAATTAATTTGACAGTCTTAATTAATTAATATACACATTTATATAGCGCCAAAATTATAGTTCAGAAGATATAGAACCATATTCTAAGGCGCTGTACATGTTACTAAGCTCATGCAAATATACAAACAGAATATATACAGTATCTTACAGTCCAGAACATCACTTATAGGCTTTTTGAAAGAGGTATGTTTTGAGATCTTTCTTGAAAAGGTTGACATTTGGCAGTCTTTTTAGGTGTTCTGGTAAATTATTCCACAAGTGAGGGCCAGCAAATGAGAATGACCTATCTCCAAATGTCTTACACCTATGTTTTGGAACATGTAGCAGCATTTTACCATTGGACCTCAGGTTGTATTGACACACATTCTTGGTATTAAGGAGTTCTTCTAAGTAGGCTGGTGACATGTTGTTTTGTGTCTTAAAAACTAATAATAAAGTTTCGAAAATTATTCAGTACTTGACTGGCAGCCAGTGCATATCCCTCAGAGCAGGAGTGGTGTGTTGAGATCGTGATATCCTACATACCACCCGGGCTGATGCATTTAGCACCATCTGCAGGCGAGAGTACTGATATTGTGGAAGGTTGAACAGTAAGGCATTACAATAATCCAAATGCGAGGTTACAAAGGCATGAACTAGGGTTTTTGTTGAGTCTTTGGTGAGGAACTGCCTTATCTGTTTAACTTTGTATAGACCTCTAAAAGCCTTATAGCACCTATTTTTTACGTGTCTCTCCATAGACATGGTAGAGTCAAAGAATTGCACCAAGATTACGTACACTGTTACTTGCACTGATGGCGGAATCTCCTACCTTCACTGAATTGATGTCAACTTTAGTGAGTTGTTGTTGTGAACCAATTTTTAGGAATTCAGTCTTATCATCATTTATCATTAATTTGTTTGGAACCGTCCATGTGCGAATGTCCGAAATACATGATTCAATAGTTTCTAGCTCTTTAGTTTGATCCTGGATTGATGGTCGAAAAGAGAAGACGTAATGTTGGACATAAACTGTTCAAATGCTAAGGAAATCAGAAGTCGTGTGTTGCCCAATAGACCTTAGACTCCAACCCGAGTCGCGATTCGTTCGAAATTCTATTTCCGCACTCCTCCACACAACATTATGGATTATCATCTGTTGAAAGCGAAGTGTCAAGAAACAATGTCAACTGATCACTTAAAGTTTTTTTTTAACCCTTTGATACAGAGAGAACGCTTTTTCGGGCCATAAACATCGCACGCCATAATTGCATCATGCAGGATGGCTGCAAAGGGAATGGGTGGAGCAGACCATAAATATTTTCAACGTGCAGCCCCTGCGCGTTGAAAATATTAATTAGTCTAATCCCCAATAATGAACATGGATTCTCCTAATTGCTGCCATTGAACTAACATGGAATATACCACCAGGGTTTACAGGGTTAAACATATCAGCCAGCCTCATTCACTTGATTCAAGTTGAATCGTGGTATAAATACAGAACACAGTTCGGATAGAGTACGGTGGACAGGAATCAACGGCCCTTGTTTTTTTTTATTTCATGCGCGCCTCCGGGCGCTCGAGAAAAAATAGAGAAAACTCAATGTCGGGGTGTTGATATCGGCGTTATACCGGCGTACGCATCCGATCGAGTTCTACCTGACAGAGAATGGCTCCTATTCCGCAGGAAAATTGGAAGTAACTTTTGAATAAATTGATCCGAAAAATACGTTTAATGCAAGTGCCACTAATCCTAACATATGTATTATTGTGTATTAGCAAACGCCCTTAATGCAATTAATGAAAACATTTCGTAGATGTTGTTTTTCCAGGTGTCCTAAGGTCGCCTAAATTCTTTCTTGGTTTTGTAGAGTCATACCTTTCCAAAATATATACATAACGAGAGGGTATTTGATTATTTTCGCTATAAAATCAGTCATTATGGTCTTTTTAATGATCTTAGCGTCGGCCACCTGTGAAATAGCTAACAACCTTATAAAGGATGACACTCCCTCGCCAAAATCTCCAAAAAAGCAACAGAAAAAAAAAAAATCAAAAAAAAATCATAAATAAATAAATCAGCCTCAGAAACCAAGCGTGTGACGCTCAATGAGCTCGTACCAATGTTGGGCCGTAACAGTTCGGCCGTCGCGGACTGGTCACTTTCCACGGGTCGGCAATATTTCCGCGGACGCAATAAGATTAGATTCCAAACACTAATTATAGGAATAATCATCAAAAATTTAATTAATGAAGCACCGGGTACAACGTGGTGTTTCATTAATAAAAGTTTATCTGATGATGATTTTTATTACCTGCTAAACGCATGCGTGGACATCACTGGCCACTTGTGGATTACGAGCAGTCCACGATGACAGTAGTGTAATCTTGTTTTTGATAGAAAATTTTAAAAATAATAAAATTTAAAAGGCAATTTTAGTGAATAGCCCTGTTCTGTTTTGAACGTTACTCTAAATAAAAAGGGTTAACGCTGTACTTACCTGCGATTTGTTCTTCATTCCACTCGCTAGTCTGAAATAAAATTTAAAGTAAATTCAGGGGCGGCAGAATGACGTGGTACAGCAAATGGGGGTAGTAGGTCCCACGAACACTTTTTCAAACACATTATACATGACTGCGCTATGAAATCAAACATAGAAGTATGTAGACGTATTAATCGGAGGCATGTCCTGAAAATTTTTATTTGCCATTCTAAAGAAATTTAGATGTCTTTGACCAACAAAAGTCCGCCCTAGGTCGGCCCTGTTCAGATTCAGCCATGTTATTACCCGAGGGATGCAAGGAAAACTTCGAGTAGACTCATCTTATATTCTTAAGACAAGGTACATGTAGGCCTACTGTGACCACTAATAGCATGGATGGGAAATCACTCATATACTAAATTCTTTTAAAAAAAGAAAATCAGATAGCCGTCCTATGAAATTTGACAGGGGTTAGTAAGTTTGTTTTGCGCTGAAAACAGACTAAAGAAGGAAAAATAAATGTTTTTAGATATTGACAACAATAAAATTAATAACATTGAATGTGTAAGGACAAATTTCTCTGTAATCTGTACATTAACCTACGTCAATCCTAAACAAATGCAAAACATAATGCGAATAAACAAAGGTTTCCCCCAATCTGGAAATACGAAAACGATAATTCATGGAACAATTTCGCCCATTTACACTCCGCTTGTTCCTAGGGATCCAGACCGGACCGAACCGCCAGTGGTGGTCCGGTCCAGGGGAGAGGTGGTCCATCCCGGTCCTGTCCAACCCTAGGTGGTCCGATATTCTTGCCAGTGAAATGTGTTAAAATCTTACTTTTGGTAATACCAAATTAAGATTTTAACACATTTGCTCTATTTAAGATATTTTATAATGATTGAATTGGTATACGCGTTTGCGTTGAAGAAAGCATCAAGTTACTGCCATCTGACGGGCAAGCTTAGTAACTCTGGGAATGTTATATAATACATTGTATGCACATTGTGGAAATGTGTAGAGTATTTTTAAATATTTTCTCATATCCATCATTATAGAGAAGTTTGAGAGCGAATAAACGTGCTTACAACTTATGACAGTGACTCACTGTGGAGTCTGTAGTTCACATTTCCACTGTCCTGAACATGCAAAATGTTATATAGCATGTGGAGTATAGCGGAAAAGTGAACTGCAGACTAAATGTTATTAGTGCTGAAAGACTTGGAGCTTTTGCACTATCTATCTTTAAGTTTCTTAAGTCTTTCAGCACAAAACGTTTTGTTCTTAGCATTGACACCTTTCATTTTCCAGACAGATTGGTCAATATCCGACATGCAGGTATGCGTACCGGTATTTGGTATTGGATGTAGTGACTTGAAGTTAGATATTGACAACTATAGGCCATATCGCAATTTGCAACCTATCTTCAGTACATTGAAATTTATATGAGCCTATGAGGGTTAGTTTACATGGTAATTCCTAATTCGCTACCTTGTCTGACATCAGTCATTGTCACAAACAATATGCATATCATTACCCATTGGAATTACGAAACCACTTATACAACTACCATGTTCTCGACATTTTGGCCTATATCTGACACATTGGGTATTACCCAAATTACCCAAATGTGTCAGATATAGGCCCAAATGTCGAGAACATGGTAATTGTAGAAGCGGTTTCGTAATTCCAGGCATTGTCATTTCAGAGATCAGAGGTTAAAGAAGATATTTCTGTAAAACGCTTACTCGTTTCATCAAGGATCGTTGTTTTTGTCCTGAATGCATACTGTCGGGTTAGAGAAGATGGTTGTATGAAACGCGTTTTAGAAAGTGTCCCACTAACTTCTAAAGCGGCAATGTCTGACTTTATAAAACGGCTTATTGTAATCGATAATGTTTATTGTAGACTACATCGTCGCCTGCCCATTTTCCCCAACCAGAAGAAAACTATAACTATCGCCTCATATTTGTATACTCTGCAATGCATAATTATTGTAAACTGATCACTTGCCAATGTGCAATTATAAACAGAAAAGTAATTCCAAAATACTTGCAATTGTTAACTTGTTGCATCATGTTGATTGTTCATTGTCACATGGGAATCAAATAAACAGTTAACACAATACACATGTATTCCTTGTCAGTCAGACATTGCATAGGTTTTCAAATCCTTCTTCTTGGAAGAGACGCTTGCAGTTCCCGCAGTTGCACAAACTACGCATCCGTAGGTATTGGGGAAGGTGGCTCTTCCCAACAATGCCATGCAAAAATGATAACTTGGCTACTGTATCGGGTAATGGGCGATTTCGTATTGAAGTAATAATGTATCCTGTAACACTGAACTATCACTCACTTGGCACACTAGTAGCAACAACGCACATCAACTTTTTCACCAATACAGACATGTAAGGAAGTGTATCTTTATGCAACATCCACCAACAAGTGGGTTAGTATTTATCCCAGCGCACGGCAGGGCATTGTAGCATTGTACCTACTTATTTCTGTGATTGCGATGTCTGTATTGCTCGAATTACGTGACACGGGTGCTCCAAACATGGTGCCAAGAAGACGGCCAAGTCCTTTCTCTTCGCGTGGTGTCGGTGCTGTCGGATCCACAACACCTGCCACCACAGGATCACTTCCACAAGTATCTGATGCCTGCGCCTTTATGCACCCGATTAGCCCCGTAAGTTCTGATGTCACCTTTGCCTCAATAGTCGATCTCGCCTCCAACTTGTTACGGAAAGCACGGAAACGAGGGTCCACATATGACCTCATGTCCACCTGATTTTCTTCATCTTTCATATCGAAGTATTTGTTCATCTTTAGTTTTGCTTGCTCCTTGAATTTCTTGATTCTGGGCGGGTCCTTTACTTTCATTTCCAAGTGTTGCCCTAACACTGCTACAACTAGTCCAACCACCGATATTGTCACACACGAAGAGGAACTCATCCTAACTATCACATCATAAAATAGTCGTAGCAGTGACATTAGCTCGGAGACGAGATTCCACTCAACTTCAGTGGGGAAGTAAGTGGGTTTTTGATTGTTGTGTGGTAGGGTATCATCTACAATGGTGGTTATAATGTCTCTAAGTTCCAAAAGTCTTGACAACATTAAATACGTTGAGTTCCATCGGGTACATACATCTTGAATGAGACTCAATGTCTTAAGTTTCTTTTCTCATTGTACAGCCTCTATTTTATCAAGCAGGATCTTCCGCTCGCGGCAGTGAATAACAATAAGTTTCTTACACCGGTAATTGGCTTCAGTTACTCCCCGCACATTAAGTCCATCTTGCGCAGCTAAGTTCAAAACATGACCGAGGCATGGAAATCGTTCAACATGTAATAAGACTCTGCAACATTTCATGTTCGAACTGACATTGTCGCATGTCGCCTCTACTAACTCGTCTCTCTGCAGCTCCCATGTGTCCAACATTTCAAGAACTGTCAGCGATACCTTCCCCTGAGTGTTCTCCGGGAAAAGATACAGCTCCACTTCTAATACTCTCTAATTCCCATGAATTTGAAATGAATTGTACAGTCAAACTGATATATGAATGCATTGCCATAGATGTTCATATATCAAAAGTTGCACAGAAGTATGTGATGTTTTTTTTCAAATAGTTTCTGCACTGTAGCTTTCCTATCGTCGTATAGTTGTATGCATTGTCCATTGTGTCTCTCGAAGGAACTATGAATCTTAGATTTAATGTGTAAGAATACTGTAGAAATCCAGGGCCATTTACTAGATACAGGCTGAATATCTGAACATATCATATCAGCGAGATTCCGTTTACATTGCGTGTATCGAAGATGATCTTTCTTTTAGTATTCACCGACTGCAATTCCTTGTGGAAGCGGGATAGATTCGGAAGATGATGCAGTTGAGGACGTCTTTTTACATAGTTCAACATGAACGTGTGTCTTTTGGCTGGTGCAATTACCGTATCGAAAATGTCTTTATGGTGCCTCTCAAAATGTTTCCTTAAGTTGGACTGGCCACCGCCAAGTTTCTTTATTTTTTCCTCACATTTTACACATCGGAAAGCACCAGCTGCATCATTCTTTTCTGAATACAGATACCCATATATTGGGAAAGAATAGTTTGCCAGGTGCGAGTCCCGTAGTGGCCTGTGTTTTGGTATCGTTCCTGTACTTGTCGCTGTATTAGAATTACTGGGCGATTCACTAATTCCGCTAGATTGAGTATCATTCGACTCTCTAGAAGGCTCCATTATTATTTTAAATTCTAACAACTGGTTATGTTATGTTTTAAACAAACGACCGGTAGGTAGAGTAACAGAAATACAAATGATTTATTTGGAACTATCTGGCATCTGCTAACGGCCCAACACTCAAGTCAGTGAATGTTATCCATGTGACATCGTCGTGATTGAAGATTGTTAGTTTGTTGTTAAACTAAACGCGTTCCAATCAGGATATTCTCAGAAGTCGGTGGAATCAAAAGACAGAGGCGGTACTCGGTAGTCACGCTCGGTTTATGCCACCGGCATCAAAGAATGTATCTGACGAGCTGTTATGAGATCTCACACCAGATGACCAGACATTAGCGACACTCTGTATTGGGTCTATTGACTGGTGATTGGAATTTCGGATTACCGTACCCTACCGTTTTTTGCGGTCCGGTCCACATCTCTATCAGTTCCAATGGGGTCATTTCTCTTTTCGCCTAGAATTGCTTCTGCACAAAACCACTTGGATCCAATTTGTGGCTGTGTACTGTGATCACAAATTAATTCCGATATTATTTGTCCACTTTCCTCCTGGAAACATTGAAAAATCACACCCTTCAAACAGAGTCGAACTGGCCGTATGGCCAACCGGGAAAAATCTTGGTGGGCCCTCTATTGAGTTCCCCCTGAAGCCCAAACTGATGCAGCCCAACACATACTGGTGCGTAAAATTTCCTGAAAATGACCCAAAGGCGAAATGGATCTGATTGCATAGACTGTCGGTATATCGAAGTGTTCTCTAATGGCAGTTCACATTGGGGACATTTCGATATGCCAGCAGTCTAGTCTGCCATTGATTGCTCAGATGAAAGGACATAGCGTTCCTACAAATCAAAATTTTCTCCGATTGGGCCGAACTATGGTCTTCATCGATCATTCGGCAAAAATGGCACTTCCGAGTCCCACCCGGAAGTGCCATTTTTGCCGAATGATCGATGAAGATGATACAAAAATGCCATCGAGATGTCTTTATGTGGACTCTCAGATGCAAGTAAGCCCGCGTTCGTTCAGTTCGAAAAATCAAAGGTTTCTCCACGTCCCCCCCCCCGCCCCACCAGCCCATCCTGGTGGACGTCCCTGAAACTTTCTTTGGCCCAGACCTCCCCTGCCTTCGAAAACGAAATACGAGAACATGGAACCTGCTATTGTCGTTTCTTTTTCGCGATGTGGTCTTGATTTCGCAGTATTTTATTTACGAAATCTCAACCCACAGTTGTAACTGTGTCGCGATTTGAAAGCGATCTAATCATGAAACAGACCGAGTTTGTGATCGCAGCACTCCAGAAGCGGTATCTTTTTACAAAATTTTCTCGATATCTTTTCAATACTTTCAAAGCGGTAAACATGTTTTTCCCTAACGATACGAGAGTTTGATACTACAGTCCTATATGGAGGTAAGATTAAATTATCACTGTACTTTCCCACCAAAAAATAAACTGGTTTCGGCCATATAATTCAGGAAATCAGTGTTGAAATTGTGAAAAGCGCGTTCATGTGATTGTAAAAATAGTATAGGCAGCTCTGGAGAGAGAGGGTGTTACTAGCCATGGTTCTTTTCTGATCACCAGTTATTAGTTATCAGTTTTTAGTTATTAGACCCTCGTTTATCCTAAACTTTAAAGTTGTCTCCACAAAGTACGTGCACCCAGGAACGGCATCACAAGTCTTTCTCCAATAATTGTTCGTCCAGTGGGGGGTGACAGGTAGACAGCCAGTCGGCTTTGTCATCTCCCAACAGTATACATTCTATATTAAAAAAACACACAAAAAACAACAACAAATAAACGGTCATTCATTACTAATTGTTTTGAAATTTAATTTTTTTTTAAATGTGACAAGGTACTTGAATGATTTAGATATGTATATTCCTTTTGAATGTCTACTGTTTAATAAAGAATCTAATCTAATCTAATCAAATTCGCCGCGATTCTATACAAAATTTATCATATTCAAAAGATCGGCTCGAATCAAACATTATTGTAAATTACTGTCTCAAAGACAAAACTTATGAATCCTCAGATATATGTTTCAGGCAAAAAATGACTTTTTTTAGTTATATATATTTTTGCCTTTAAGTGTCTTCTATTAGTATTGAACAAATGGTTAATGGTTTCTAGGACACCTTCATTCTTACCGTACCCCCCCCCCCCCCCCACACGCACACTCCTCCCTCCAAAACAACCGTAGAAATCACCGCGTTATGTAAACAGCTAAACGACTTTCAAATAAGTGATTTAACATTACGTATCAAAGGTTTAAATCGTTTCTGTTCATTCTTTTCAGCTGAGCCTTTTATAAAGACATATGCTATCGAATATTCTTTTTATGAAACTTTATACTGCGAAATAAGTCTCCTTTGTTAAAAAACATATTCACCAGTTCATAAAATACAGAATAATTATGCATGGAATTTGCAATAAAGTATTCATTTATACAGCACAATAATCTGATTAAAATTCCTGTGTTCGTCAACGATAACGACGTGTCGCTCAATTTTAGATTAACCCATTAAGACACGTTTTACTCCTTTTTGAACCCCAAAGACTCTTTTCGTTCCAGGGCCCTGTTTCGTCCATTTTTTTAATGGATGGTCAGTAAAGTTGTTGCTAGATCGATCAATATTTTTACTATGCTGCCGAATTTCAATTTATACCACTGAACGGACACGGGAAACGTCGCAGAGTTGACACATTGGAGTAGGTGCAAACCTGATTTGCCCTGACGGCGAAGGTTTAAGGCTCGACTGATTAATTAACCCTTTACCCAACGTAACGACCAAAACCGTTCAGCGCTATTCTAAAAAATCGCCAATTAATTTTCATTATTGTTTTCATTTTTTGTTATTAAAAAATTAAAAACATTAGATCTTCAAGAATTTTTTTTTGCAAGTGTCGTCTGCTTTCCGTGTTAGGTAAAGGGTTATCCAACTACATCATCAAGGCATGACTTCTTCGAAGGCATGCCTTGATGATGTTGTTGGAATTTTGGTCTGTCGGAATTATAGTTTATAAACACTCAATGCTTCTCGAAACTTTATTAGGGAATAAATGAATACATACAGTAGTTGTGGCGCAACTTCATATTTAATGAATGCGTACCGTATTTGTATGCTAAATTGGTCATGTTGGAACCCTAACAGACAGAATCGTTTACTGCAGACGGCTATGTATATCCGACTGCGTGTGTGACACATGTCCAAGCACCAGATATAGTATTTTAAGAAAATACCTAACAACTAGCAACACAGGATCGATATCATAGATACAATTCTGCCGAAATGGTCCGACTGGAAACATTATTGGGAGAGTATCACCCCATACCACCTTTTGGCGACGCCGCTGTTTGAAAATTTCATCTCGGAGAACGTGTTAAACCACTGGACACAACCTGCAAACACTTTAGCCCAAACAAGCTTGAAAATAATGATTCTTTATTAAAAGCAACATCATTGGAATATTCATCTTTAAAACCACCAAGAGCATAACAAATATGGCACGTCGACGGTGGATTGCAATAAAATCATTCGTGCAGTGGCCTCTCTATCCAGACCACCATTACAAAAAAGCAGTGATGAAACATAAAACAATCAAGTAATAATTACAGTAATCTGGAAACAACTCGTCAACTCGTTGCCAAAAAAAAAGAATTTTGCTAATTTCAAACAGTATACTACTCAATGACTATTATACAGAAAATAAAATTAGATATAATTTTACTCTGCAGCCGTATAAGGTTGTAATATTAATCTATTCACTATCCTCGTACAAAATGCAGAGGGAATTGGCACCCCACCATACTTGCAACCTTTCGTATAGCATAAACCGATGTCACCAAACATACAGTATTGATACTGTTCCCTTGCTTGAATGTGAATAAATGGTTCACCAGAAGTTACAATACGACTAAAATCGGCTAACCTAGAAACAAACTGTACAGAATTGGTTTTGTTTTCGAGTCTACGAACCTTCCCCAAGAACAGATAAAAAATCCGAGCTCGAACTCGCGCGCGTTTTTAAGAAAATCAAGATGGTGTCCAAGATGACCGCCGATTGTGAAAAATCTACAAAGAAGGTTGATGACATCATGAATTAATGCATCGTTATAAGATTACAATGGATATACGTTCTACAATAACTAGAGATATATTTGACATTGGAATTGCTCATCTGAATTCAGGATGGTGGACAAAACGGCGGGCAAAATCGAAAAAATCGATTTTTTTCATATTTTTGTGTGTTTTCTGATAGAGAGACGAGATTTCTGCCCATATGACAAAAATATGCTATACTATCACAGAGGGTGGCCATCCGCAAATAGCCTGCGTCATTTTAGCCCTCAGCATTCGTGTGGGACACAATTATAAATTTTATAAGGTTCGCGTAGATTGCAAATAATCAAAAGCGGTCAGTGCGCTACGACGTTATGCGAACGAAACGGCTTCTTTGTGTACGAGATGACTGCTCGGTGTGCATATGCATACTGAGGTTTACATCAACCAGTAACACCCACAAAATCTCACTGTTGTATCCCTCGATGGCAAAAGAAGGTCGCACAAGTCCAAATATTGCGATGTCCTTGAAATGAACAACATAATGCAAATAACTATCATGAGTGTTACAATAATAGGAGTTAGATGTCCACATATCAATATGTCCTCTGCTGAGAATATGAAACCAGAAACTGGACATATCAGGGTCAAAATGATCACCTTAGAATTACACCCCCCCCCCCCCCATCGTTGGGATCATTGGGCAGATGGATAGAGTAACTATAGTCTACTTTCTAAACAACAACAACAACCTCCCCCCTCAAAAAAAAAAACAAAAAAAAACAGAAAAAAACAAACAGTGTCTTTGGGTGCATAAGGCTACACTATATCTACAGATACCTTACATTGCTAACCCAGAGAGTCGAGATATTTCTCTCCTATCAAGATACTCACAAATGGAATAAAACAAAACAGACAAACTCAAACGTTCAATCTTTGTCTACTATGGGCTGTTGCGCATTGTCACAGCTCGTACCTCTACACGGCCCACATATCGTTGTCCACTATGCCGACCTTTTTGCAACCGCAATGTGCCGACTTAGAGCCCGTTTTGCAGTTACAGTGAACAATTTTCGGAAGACTTTCGGGTGCTGGGGTATGTTTGTTTTCAAGGATGTAGTACGTTTTACTTCATAGACCACCCCTCCCCCCTCCAGTCGGTGGCTATCGACGAATCTTCACCACCTCTCCATTCACATATTTGGAGGTACGTCCTCATGCTATGATATTGAGCAGAACTCTTAGTTAGGGGGAATATTTTAGGTCGACAGAAGACACCGATTTGGATACCTTATCTGTGGAGACCACACCTTTAATTAGACAAATGAATGCAGCCTAGATTATTTCATCTTTATTCACATCACGGGGGCGTTTACAAAATACCTCAGCGGCAGCTGTAAAGTGTGGACTGGATCTAAATTGTTTGACAGCAGAAGCTTTGCCGACACCAAAAATCCTACAGTTAAAACTAGAAGTCCTGTCATAAAATGCGCACAAGTAGCACGTTGATCTGCTCGTTAATCGGCGCGTTATGACCATAGTAAGGCTGTCAAATTCTGTACATATGGCCTGTGCACAAGCAGTATTTCAGCCAATGGACCTCCGGGTAACCGGGAGGTCCATTGGCAGAAATATTGCCTGTGTTTGCTATGAGTAACCCGGAGAACCTGCCATGCTTTGGATGCCATTCGATATGACAGTTGCGCGCAATTCCTGCGCGCAATTAAACCTAGATAAGCGCACTGTTCGTGACAGGACTTCTAGTTTTAACTGTAGATGTAGTATCACAACCAGAAAAAGTATGTAGAAAACGAAATTGTGCGCAAATATCGGCACCTAAACTCTCATTTGTTTCCTGTATATTCCAGATACCCTTGTACTTCTTTGAGCGGGCCTCGATGCAAGATACATCGACTTACAAGTATATATGTCATGATAGCATAGAGAAACGAGAAGATCAGTATCATCTCCTATGAGACACACATGTTAATCACAGTTCGAACTATGAGGACATCTGCGTCACCATTGGCATGCATGGTTCTTATTCCGCCCTGCTTATGATATCCACTGAGCAATGTGACGAATGCTTGCTTGTTTTTCTATTAGCGAGACACGTCTCCTTAACACTCAGAAAGTTTTTGGAGTCGATAATGATCTCTACACTGCCCCTCGATCCAAGTCGTCTGGAGTGTGTATTATCTTTAGTTGATGCACCACCTGTGTAGCCATAAAAAAACACAGCTGCTCCCAGATAATGGGACTTGATAAAGTCCACATATGCCTCGCAAATCTGTCCGAAGGTTTTCCCCTTAGACCACGGGGGACAATGCAACAGCATTTCATCGTCTAACCATATTGAACAGAGTTGCAGTCAAATGGGCATATGGCTTGACTATTGAACGGATAGCCTCCGCTAACACAGGCTTGTCTGCCTCTCTCAGACTGTCAGGAGGCTCGAACAAAGACGCCGGGTATGTACTCAACTCATAAGAAAACACAGCCGACAACTCGTCGCCGGGTATTGGACTCAGAGCAACAGCAACCAGTCTCTGGAAGAGAAGCTGTGAATCTATTTTCACAATCACATCACCCACTTTCCATCCCCAGCTGTCGTTCTTTTGGATCACTTGATCCTTTTTTCTTAACTGTGTAATCATTGGCGTGCACGCCAACCATTGCAGATACCACTCTTTCACCAATATCGTGTGCTTTATCGACATTACTGAGATTGGAAACGACGCCCGTCTGTATATTCCTCGGACCCGACACACGTGCGAAGGAGTTTCTCTCCTGCAAATGTCTCAATACAGTTAAAGTATCGTGCTCAGCTCTGAATTTTCTTGGCTTTTCACAATATTTGTGCTATTTATGCGCGAGGTACCATTCAATATGAATGGTTGATAATTTTCCTAATCCTACTAGAAATTCAAAACACTGAGAGAATATTTAGAGGAATTCGACCAAAAACGTATTTTTTCCATTTCAGATCCTCGTTTTGGTGGTCACTTAGGATATTATATAGTCGAATATGGAACTACATGATGGAGTTTCGTCTGTAGATCACGATACATGTATAAATAAGCCTATATATTTATATTATTATGTCAAATAAAGGAGCTAAAATTGTTCGTTTGAGTAGCCATCTTGGACGCCATATTGGATTTCCCTGAAACGCGCATGATTTCGAGCTCGGATTTTTTTTTTGGCAGTTGAGGGATGTCATAGAAAGCGAAAACGTTCAAACTATTGCTGTGCATGTTTTTTCTTGGTCTTTCATACTTTGACTGGACTACTTTGTCGGCCCAGGAACATGATACTTCATAATTGCAAAAGTAGAAAAGCTACTAAGTGAATGTGTGGGGTAGACCAATCAAGACTGCACGTTGAAACAATTAACTGTTCGCCAGCAGATAATGCATATGGACTCTTCCAATTACTACCATTCAACTGACATTGTCGACACCTATCGCCTGGGTTCAAATGGTTAAAAACATACTAAAATTACTGCGTTGAGTATTGAGAGCTTGGGTTTATGTAAACAAGTAGCCCAAATAATAACAGTATCCTTAATGTCGAGAAGAAAATACGAGCGACGGGGCAAAAAACACTTTTTCTACTTTTATGCAGAACTAAAAATGAGAAGCTTTGTGTGTTTACGAACGAGTGTCATTGAAATTCCCGCTAAACACAAACGTATTTGATTTAGCAATCCGAACCATTTGAATGATGTGCCATATGCGTCCCTGTCAAAACATCAAAGAGAGCTATAATATGCTTAGAAATGGCCTATATCATTACATACTTTACTGAAATACGATTGTAATGCATGTCATATTTAACACTCGCAACGGTGCGAAGTGAATCCTGTTTTCGTTGTCTGCAAAATGGATACACTACAAAATGCGAAGTCTGTGTGCTTGTTTCTCGTGATTTAACGCAACTTTCAACAGCCACCGTCACATTGGGCCGGACCGTTTTATGGGTGAGGGAAGCCGGAGTACCCGAAGAGAACCACCGAGGACCGGTGAGCAGCAGCCCGACTCTCGGACTTACTAACTTTGCACAAGCACAGTTACACGCTAAAAACTAAAGTGTTAAAAACTACACTTGAAGTGCTGCATTTAACACTTACCAAGTGCTGAACTAGCACTTTGTTCAAGTGTAGATATCCCAGAACTTGACATGTGTTACAATAATACCACTTGACAAGTGTAATGTCGCGACACTTAAAAGGAAACAAGGCAGATGACGCCGATCAGGCTCGAACTCTCGAGCCCGATCCGCGTCATCTGCGTTGTGTCCTTTTAATTATGTACCCACCAAGCGCAAATCAAATTATGGACGATTCTGGAAGAACCGCCAATGCTAGACACTTGGGAAGTGCCATCTATTCAAGTTTCAGATGTCTGACGATTGTAATGTCTAAGTGCTTAAAGCATTGCACTTTGAGTGTTAAAATCAAACCTAAGAGTTAGAATGGGTTTAACACCTTGAAAGTGTCAGTTTTAACACATTAGCTTTTAGTGTGTAGCAGTGGTTGAAAGCAAGTACACCTTCAATGAGAAGTACGCCTCAGTACACAGCCCCACCGTATCCACACATGGGAAATCGGGATGAAGCGTCTTGTCCAAGTACATATGGCAGTTACCGCTGGTCAGGATCGAACCGTTGAAGTTTTCGGCTCCACGTCCAATGCTATAACCACAGAGCCACGCGGGGGTATCCAGACGAGAAGTCTACAATCAACAATATTGGCCATGAACATCGACAATACAATAGCATACAGCCACGAGTTTTACCACGACATTACCGATTTTACGGCTAATTTCGAGGAATGGGGTGACTCGCGTATCACCAAATGACCATATGTTTACACCGTATCATATAATGTAATGTGGCACTCAACTGCATGTGATTGCCTTTGGCCTAAATGGAGATTTGTAAACAAGCCAAGCTACAACCATCTTTCAATCAGGCTGTTGACATGATGCAACAGATTTCCATGCGGCTGGCTGTTTATGACCAAATGTTCTGACTACTGGTCTGAGTCAAACTGTTCCAATTAAGACACATTAGCCGTGTGACTAATTTCGTTCGGACGATAGTACACAGCGAGACTACAGCCTGACGTGACACATATTTTTTAAGCAATTTTTTAGGGAAGGGACACTCAACACTTCGAACTATTTACACGCCGGCTGCATAATACGGGTATCGGACCCCTACCATTTGTGTTTGCGTTATATTAACAAACAACATTTGTTTCAACTTATGCATACTGGAATAAAAGCAATAGGATAATCGCATACAGTATATGTCAAAATAAGTTGTAGCGTAACCGCAATAAACTAAGTATACTGCTGCTGCTGTACTGATAAGATCAGAATCTGACATCATTTTCTGGAAAACTATCATTGAGGGCTTTCCAGAAAATGATGTCAGATTCTTGTCTTATCAGTGTTGGAAGAGAAAGATACATAGTTTATAGTGGTTACCGTGCAACTTATTTTGACTTGTACTGTATTTGTTATTCATTGATTGTAATTCTTGTAAGACAGTTACAGGAGAGGAGGGGGGGGGGGGGGGCGGACTACTATTCCTAGAAATGTTAGACTTACGACTATAATTCCGCGGAATAATAGTCCAGAGGGACTAACGTTCCTACGGACTTCCATTCCTTTTACACCGGTAGTTTACAACGTATCATAAATACACAGAACGACACACGCGTGTTAATGGGTAAATCGATATGGCACGGGTGCCAGCGCGGAAGGATAAAACGAGAGGCCGCACGGCCCGTTCACAGGCGCGTGCCGTTCTGTGTTTATTACACGCCTTCCCCTCTATAAAAACAATTATTAAAAGGACACTCACCAATTAAATTGACAACTATCAACAAAAACAACACATTCTATCGCCAAGCAAATTTGCGAGGGGAACCCGCGTTACTATTTCGTCCCCTGGCACACAAAACACATTGTTATTCATGGGACTATTTTTAGCTATCGTGGTGCATGATTTGTAGAAATTCAAGAGAAATTTCGCTTCTTTTTGAAAACACTTCGTCAACGATTTCTGTTCCACCCATGTGTGCGGAACGGAGTTTTCATTTCCGCATGGTTTAGTGATGCCGTAGATAGGAATTTCATAGAACAGGCCTTTAACCCTTTACCCAACGCAGATATCAAAATTTATTATTTTAAATATCATTTTTTCAAATTTTTCAAAAAATTTCAACAAAACCATATCATGTGACCCCTCGTTGGAACGAGCTCGTCGAGCTCGTTCCAACGAGGGGTCACATGATATGGTTTTGTTGAAATTTTTTGAAAAATACTATTTTTTCAACTTATGAATTTGCATATTACGCGGGCGGATGCGGGCGATTCGTTAGGTAAAGGGTTAATAAATTGTAATGTGGCACTCAATATTATTGATATTATGCATATATCGTCCCTTGAGTGAAATAAGGCGCCTTCTGAAATGTTTTCAAATTTCAGATGACGCCTCCTTGCACCCAAGAGACGATAATAAAGCTTTAGAACACTCTCTCATGATTTTTGGAGATTTTCGGTCAGCCTCCGTTACTCTACCTTATACACTCACCCTTCTACTTGGTCACTGACACACGTGAAAAGACTACACGAGAGTTTCTCAATTACAATTCTCGGAAAGTAGTCATTTCCACTAGAACATTTCTGGTGAAAAAAGGCACGCGCTGTCCTCGTTATCCCCGGGCCTCAGAGCACGGGGACAGATGCCGCTCCTCACCCCGCTTTCGATGCCCTTGTTTGGTTCATTATATTGTTTATCCATCGACCGCCAAGGTTTCTTTTACTCAAAATGTCATGTATGTCGGTTCGAAATGATAAGTCGAGCAGACAAACAGACTCAAATAAATCCGTGGAATTACCAGATTAAGCACTATTTTAATTTCCATTTTTTAAATCTTAAGGGTGATTAGGCATGCTCCCGGGAAACTGAACTCGACCAGGTGCATCGTTATATTACTTGGGTCTGTCGCCCAAATTTGCTACCCGCAACACTAAATTCGAACATTAATAAGAAATTAAACCATTTGTGATGTACATGTACAAACAAGCTTCTGAATCACAGTCAATGATGGGGCAATGATCGTCTATATAATCTGTGTAACCTTTGGATTGTCTTATCGAAATGGGGAGCACGGTAGCTCAGTGGTTATGGTACTGGACTTCAAATCGAAAGGTCGACGGTTCGATCTCCGCAATGGCAACTGCGTTGTGTTCTGAGCAGGACACTTAATCCGGATTGCTAAATTGGGGCCAAGATGGCGCTGTGTACTAAGGCATACTGTACGTTGATGGTGCACTTCTCTTTGACCAATGCTAGCCATGCTTGTGTGTATGCGTTGGGGAGTCTGGCAGTTGCTCGCCGTTTCTTGGTGGTTCTCTCCAAGTACTCCGGTCTCGTCAACCCGTAAAATTGCCCGACACGAGGTGGCCCTGGTTGTCAAAAGTTCCATTAAAGCCTTTAAATAAATAAATAAATAAATAAATAAATAAATAAATAAATAAATAAATAAATAAATAAATGTTTTATCACATGGGCAACATATGTATACAGAACTGCGTACCGCATACCGATCTGAATCAGGGTCATCAATCAAAAAGGTGGAATATTCCAAAACGGAATCAAAGTAGTTTCGGAGGCGGAACCTCATCGAACTCTTCTTCTGTCATCAATTCTCCTTTACAAATTAATATGATCACGGCAAAACAGTAATTCGACCTACTTTTCTGATTCGTCTTAACCCTTTGAACTCTTGTTTACTGAAATAGTATCGTCTTTTTGTACGCTTACACTGAGATGGGTCAGTCCAATATCTGTATACAGGGAGGGTAAAATAAATTACTGCAGTCTGCAAAAATGGGACGAAATGATGCATTGGATCGAAAATCCGGACTCACGGGTTCAAAGGGTTAAGGCCTCTAGAGTCAACGAATTCTGAATTTAAACTTTTTTACACACCGGGCCGAACTATTAAATTTCAGACCTAAAAGTCATGAAACCTTAAAACCTTCGTCTTACAAAAATATGGTTCTTGGATCTTAGCATTTCCTTCCATCCCTTTGCAATCAATTGTCGTGTAGCGTCCGCAATGGAACGCGCTGTCATAGTAGTGGGTTGAATGCAACTGCTGAAATTGTCGGGCTATACCATAAATGCTGTGTGTTTAGTCTGCAGGGCGTGTCGCATAAACGGGCAGCCGACGTTTGGTTGGACGCAGGAGGTAAAAAATGTTCTTCCCCCGCGACCCATTGAAAGCATGTAAAAAACCCAATATAAATGCGGACAGTGCGGACGGTTTCTATACTATTTTTTCCATCGAGTATCGTATAAAGAAATGAGAAGTGGCAGTTCAATACGATTGATGTTATTCGGAGTCTGAACGTGCTTGTACTATCAACAGTTGAGCTGCGCGGTATATCGGTAAACCGATACTTAACGGTATTTAAACCAGTATCGATTGATTACCGGTGTAATTACAAAAAATATCTAGTTATCGCCATTATTTATTTACCCAGAATTTATATTTCAAGATATCATGAGTTCTTCAAGCTGTCGTCTCGAATGAATAATATTATTCCTTTATCAAATCGGCCGCATCCGCCCGCGTAATATACAAATTGCGCAGTTGAAAAAAACTGTTATTTAAAAAAAATAATTCAGCAAAACCATATCATGTGACCCCTCATTGGAGCGAGCTAGTCTTGCTCGTTCCAATGAGGACTCACATGATATGGTTTTGTTGAATTTTTTTGAATAATTAATATTTAAAATAATTTTTTTTGATATCGTCTGCATTGGGAATTATGCGAACTGCATCATCAAGGCATGTTGATTCCTTCCGACTGTTATGACTCAACTCCCGATCATGGTACGTACGTTCAGATACATGGACAGTCTTTCGATGTTGCGGCATACCGGTTTCGAAAACCGTGCAACCCTCATCATCAATAGTACAGTACGTGGAGAGTGGATTGTAACTAAATCACCCGCAGAGTGGAGTTATCATCCAAGCTATAACTTTCAAATTTTGTACATATCGACAAAAATACAGGCAATGTTTCAGCCAATGGACCTCCGGGTTTAACCCGGAGGTCCATTGGCTGAAACTTTGCTTGTGCTGGTTATGCTTTGCAACAAATTTGCAATTACTGCTTGGGTGGAATCTCCACTCTGCGTTGATTTCGTGATAATACACTCTCCACGTACTGTATAAATTCCAATGGTTATGATTTAATCCGAAAATAGACAGCGACACATTATACAAATAATAAGAAAATAAAACGCCAAAAATACGATAAATTCATAATCCAGAAAAAAGAATAGCCATGACATACTTACCATTATGGTTATAAAATGAGACGATATAAAAAGGATGTTGACTAATTTGTTTTACGTATACGTGTTAGTGGTTTGCCTAAACTCTTCTCTGTAAGTTTAAACGGATGTCATCAAGTCAGTGAATAGTCCATTCAAATATTAACGAACTTCTCACACCAAACTATAATGAATTTAGAAGTACAGCTATGTTAAAACGCAGTGACACTTCCACGAATTAACTTTCACAGGCAAACGAGAATGTGACTAATCCCACGTGATAGGGTAACATTAACAATATAGAGACACTTTCTGGGAGACCTGGCTGTTTTAATGCTGTGATCTTGCCCAAAACGTAGGCGTAAAGTTACCGTAATAGGCATGGTAGGGCTCAGCCCCCATCACTTTACGAAAACAGTAGACTGGGATATGTTAAGCCCTACCACTGTTTGATGAGCCATTTACATCTCTGTTAGGGACCTTGCTACTGACAAATCATTCGTTGAATTTGTTGTTTTTTCCATGTGGTGAAAGCCACAAAACAATAATGTCTGTGTACGTGTTGTTCGATGGAATTGGCCGACGAAATCTAATGCGTCTGCAAGCTAGTTCCGTCCTGAAAATATGTGATGATTGTGTTCCCAAACGAGCCGATAATGTCGACAGGCAGACCTCGGACCGATTAAGTCTGCAATACCCAAGCCGGTTGTGACGGCAAGCCGATTACGTCTCCCAAACGCAAACCGATTGTGGCCGCATGTCAGTCTCTGGACACGACATGCTCTCGTTTTGCGGACGTAACCGGCTTGCGGATACAATCAGCCTTGTGAACCTATTCGATCAAAGATACGTGCAAACACGGTCCAAACTGTTCCATGTAGATGGAACTGTTGTTATCGCCACACGACGAACAGTTATGTGATCAAAAAAGCGGGTTGATCCGCGATTACAGTACGTGGAGAGTGTATTATCAATAAATCACCCGCAGAGTGGAGATTCCACCCAAGCAATAATTGCAAATTTGTTGCAAGGCATAACAAGCACAATCAAAGTTTCAACCAATGGACCTCCGGGTTAAACCCGGAGGTCCATTGGCTGAAACATTGCTTGTATTTTTTGTCGATATGTACAAAATTTGAAAATTATAGTTTGGGTGATAACTCCACTCCGCGGGTGATTTAGTTACAATTCACTCTCCACGTACTGTAGATCGCGATCCGATCACGAGACGTTGACACCAATGGGTCAATATATCAACCGAAAATAGCCTTTCGGGTTCAAACTTGTATTTCGATTTCGACAAGTGCGATCCTATAGTGTTACGGGGAGATAGGCGGACAGAGAATTTCGACCGAATAGCGACCTAGGTGCGACGCAATCGCAATTCGATATCGGCTTTTGCGATCACATTGCAGTGCGTATCGATGACAGCTCCACAAATAGGATGGGTGCCGGGAGAATATTTGAGAGGTGATAACCGAAATGCGACTACGCCTGTTTTCCGTTATTCTGAAATATGAGTATCTACATGTATATTTTCCGGTAAAAAGATTCACCGGAGACAATTTATCAACTCCATTCTGCCAGACAGATATCCTTCCTGATCCGGATCTCTCTTGAATTTAAAGCAAGCGTGTTTCCACACAATGCCAAGAACACCGAGTAAGTGGAGCCTACATTAACGTTGAGGTCTGTTACAACCAGTAGTGTATAAATTTACCAGTAATGTCTAAATCGACCAGTAATGTCGAAAAAATTAACCAGTAATGTCGAAAAAATCGACCAGTAATGTAAAAATCCGTAATGTCGAAAAATTAACCAGTAGTGTCAAAAAGTGACTATTAGCTCAATCGAGAAATTGCATCGCAATTCAATTTGATGAATATCCGGGTTCTATACCTGACGAGGTCAGTTAAGTTGTGTCCTCGGGAATGACACTTTATCCCAGGTGCACGTTGACTTCGTGTGCCAAGCCACATGCTGAAATGACACGTGTATGGTGCGCGTGCTTTTAACTGAGTGTCATAAACGAAATCAAGCAATCAGTCAACCAACCAATCAATCTTTGTATGTAGGTCTGCCTGTCTTTCCGTCATTCAGTTGTCTATCCACGTCTAGGGGTTATTTTTCACACGCCACATTGCTATCTGTCTGTCTGGATTTCTGTCCGTCTGCCTGAATGCTGCTAACCTGCCTGCTTACACACTTGCCAGCCTACATGTGTGACTGTATGTCTATCTGTGCGAGCGCTAAATACTAGACTAAATATTTCAGCGTCGTATCATTATCTATCCAGAGAGGGGGGGGGGGGGGGGGGGGTGAGGAGAGAGAGAGAGAGAGAGAGAGAGAGCGAGAGACAGAGATGGACAAAGAGAGCTGGATAGAGAGAGAGAATGACGGAGAGAGAGAGGGGGCAAAGGCAGAGGACATGGGATAGAAAGAGAGGGGAGATAGATAGAGAGAAAGAGGAGAGAGAGAAAGAGAGAGAGAAAAGAGAGAGAGAGAGAGAGAGAGAGAGAGAGAGAGAGAGAGAGAGAAAATAGGATGGGATATGTTGTGCATATGAAAGAGGGAAATAATTGTTAAACATAAAATTCCATATTTACTGGGGTAAATGTTTTTAAACTTGCGCGAAAATGGTTAAAAGTCGATAAATATAGGCAAAAGTACAATTTGAGCAACCCGAAAAAATATTGAAATTTTTGCGAAAAATCGTCATTTTGGTCGTCACTTTTTGACACTACTGGTTAATTTTTCGACATTACGGATTTTTACATTACTGGTCTATTTTTTCGACATTACTGGTTAATTTCGACATTCCTGGTTAATTTTTTCGACATTACTGGTCGATTTCGACATTACTGGAAAATTTATACACTACTGGTTGTAACAAGGTCGTTTAGCGATATTTTAAGATATAGAGCTTCATATAATCGGCTTTTGGTATTGGGATGCCTCTGCCCTACCACTAGGCTTGCCGTTATGGATGTTCAGATTTCAAGCATCAGAGATACTTATCTTGATTTTTTTTTGGGAAATACTGATATACTCTTTCCCAGATTGGAACACGTTCGTCTTTATATAGAGGACTAATTGAGAATCATTAGTTTGTTTCCATTATTTGTGTTTTAAAACTTATCCTCATTATCATTGTGTTTATGCATTAAAACCTTTATTATTACCACATTAGTGAGCGCCCTATAGTATATTAGCGGAGTTTAGCGGGACTGTAAAACGTAATTTATGGCCACAGGAAACTGGAAGCGGGCGGCGGGCCGTCAATGTAAACAAAATTCATTAACGGACAGCCACCCGCTTCCGGTGACGGTAGTAATAGTAATAACATGATTTTATCGTACTTCCCGGTTTATTAACCGCCTCCGAGGACGGAATAACAACCCTCTGACTTTTTAACGTCCCCCAACCTCGCCTGGGCCGGTAATAAACCCTTGGGCTGTTATTCATTCCTCCCAGGCTATTAATAAACCGTAACGGTCTCCAAATCCATGTTATTGTTAGATCAATAGTACTAAATAGGCTGATTGAGAATGAGGTTGGTCAGTAATAGGGTAAATACAGTGTTTTTTAAGTTCATTACATCAGCGAAAAAAAACGAGAAAATAAAAAAGACAAAAACAAAAAACCTTTCGTATTTCACTGAATTGAAAACGAAAATACCTTAAATGCGTTTTATGTGTGAATGTGTGGTGTAACCGCCATATTTTACATGGAACTAAACGATTACAAATGGACGTTGACCTCGATTCGAACTGGTTGGAGATAATTTAGGTGCATAGCTAATGTGGGTGGGGTCGGACGACAGCACCATTCCTAATAATTTTTTCTGACAGAACACTTTCGCCTTGATAGTTATCATGGATATCGATTCGTTCTTGCGAGTAATAATGCACTTTTTGTCGAGAACAGATTTATTTATTTATTTATTTATTTATTTATTTATTTATTTATTTATTTATTTATTTATTTATTTATTGGTGTTTAAGGTCACATATTTCTGCACAATGGCTAATCATGACCATGACAGTTTTACGGGTGGAGGAAGCCGGAGTACCCGGAGAGAACCACCGAGCAACGGCGAGCAACAGTCAGCTCCCCAACATACGAACTCCACACAAGCAGAGTTAGCATTGGTTGAAGACGGGTGCACCATCGACGTGCAGTACGCCTTAGTACACAACGTAACCGTGCCCCCACATGGGCAATGGGGGTGAAGTGTCTTGCCCAAGGACACAACGCGGTTGCCGCAGGTGGGTTTCGAACCGAGGACCTCTCGGCTTGCAGCCTGCACCTCTACAACTGAGCCACCGCGCCCACTGCTACTTGGGATTATGTCACAAACACAGTCTCCCATACAAATTGTCGCCAGTATTACCCGATTTGGACAGTTTGCGGCCCAGCATGACTAGTCTGGAATATGGTACCTGTTAATTAAATAAGAAGTTGCGTTACGTCTAGGGCTGCACGATATTCAAAACTGAATACCGGTATCGGTATTCAATTCAAAAAAATGCCGCGGTATACCGGTATATCGAAGATCATGAGTAGCACAACCGGAACTTGAGACATAGTCCGAACGAATCAGCATGTCTTGATCCGAAAACCCTTTACCCAGAGCAAACGGTATCAAAATTTAATATTTTAAATAAGAGTTTATCGGATTTTTTCAAGAATTTCTACAAAACAATATCATGTGACCCCTCATTGGAACGAGCTTAGCGAGCTCGTTGCAGTGAGGGGTCAGATGATATGGTTTTGTTGAATATTTTGAAAATTATTTTTTTCAACTGCAGAATTTGTATATTACGCGACTGATTCCTTGGGTAAAGGGATAATATTATTCATTCGGGCCTACAGTTAAAACTCATTACATCTTGAAAATTAAATTGTGGATAAACAGATAATGACGATAAATCGATATTTTTGTAATTGCACCGGTATTCAATCGATACTGGTTTGAATACCGGTATATATCGGTTTATAGATATACAGTGCAGCCCTAGTTACGACTATTACAGTACATGTATATATTATGTATCAAAAATAAATTTCAAGACGCCTTGTATACAATCTAACTGTAACCCCGACTGATTAATATTCAAACTTCATCATCAAACGTTGTCTTGATGATGCCGATGGAATATTTTTCAGTCAAGACTTGAACGGCCAGCTTTCTCAAGCTCACTACCGCTATCCAACCAAGTGGTGACACCCATGATAAGTGCATCCAATCAAGTGGTAAAACCCATGACGAATAGCGATGTGACGTCACCTGCGAGGTCAATAAGAATTGATGGACGGCTTCTAACATTTCTCCATGATATGGGACGATGCTTCAGAATTTTTCATCCAAATCTGCTTGGTATTATCAAAACACAGTTTCTAACCTCCTGTGCCCTACATACTAAAAGAAAACATTTCGAACTATTTTTACGGTTTATTTTCGACAGGCTCTCAGTATTGTTCGCCCAAATCTGCCTGGTATTCTCAAAAAACGGTTTCTAACCTTCTGTGCCCTACATACTAAAAGAACACATTTCGAACTATTTTACGGTTTAGTTTCGACATGCTCTCGCCAGGCTTACGCTGCAACAGTGATTCTGTGTGTGCGTGTGTATGTGGCCAGTCATTTTACGACCTTGGTACAGTAGGACTGCACGCTGAAAACACCAAAGCTTTAAGGAACATTGTCAATCCTGCCTTTTATAGAAGTGTGTGTGTGTGTGTGGGGGGGGGGGGGGGGGGGGGTCTGGGTATGGGGGCAAAATAAAATGTTTATGCCCGGAAAGCATGATTGTTAAGAAAATAGAACATTGAAACACGCGGAAAAAGGAGTTTCAAACTAAATAGTGACACTCGAGTGGCAACAGAGCACCATCGATGGCACCGGCTTGTTGCACCCGAGGAACGGTGTTATTAAAAAAGAAACAAGAAGAACAGGAAATGTTTTATCCAGCATGCCACCAGGTTTAATCATCCGATGTTCAGTGATTGAGTTAATCGTTTAAAGTCTCTTACGAAAAATACTAAAATGACTGCAGTCCGCATTGTTTACCCCCAAAACATAGCTTAAAGTCACTCAATGGAACAATCTCGAGAAACTCGTTATTTATTGATTTATTTATTTATTTATTGGTGTTTAAGGACACATACTTATGCACAATGGCTAATCATGACCATGACAGTTTTACGGGTGAAGGAAGCCGGAGTACCCGGAGAGAACCACCGAGCAACGGCGAGCAACTGTCAGCTCCCCAACATACTAACTCCACACAAGCAGGGTTAGAATTGGTTGAAGAGAGGTGCACCATCGACGTGCAGTACGCCTTAGTACACAACGCCACCGTGCCCCCACGTGGGCAATGGGGATGAAGTGTCTTGCCCAAGGACACAACGCGGTTGCCGCAGGTGGGATTCGGACCGAGGACCTCTCGGCTTGCAGCCTGCACCTCTACCTACTGAGCCACCGCCTCCCCCCCCCCCCCCCCCCGAGAAACTCGTTGAAATGAGGGGTGGCAAGTTATGCTTTAGAGGGAAACATTATTTATAACCAAAAAAAAAAATGAAATAGATAACATGGCGCGTTTGTGAATAGCGTTGATGGGATATGGACATTTCGTCATACCACAGTTTAAGCGTTATTACTGTTTTTTAATTAATCCATTTACCCGCACTGTACACCACGCTTCGAGACTAACTGTTGGTAATATATTGATTAATATTTTCGCATTCATTCTTTAAGTTGTTTTATAAGTCGCAGTTGGTCAATGACTCAACCAATGAACAGCACATATATGTTGGAAGTAAAAAAATGTAATGTTGAGAACCTCTACGAATAATGCTCTAATGAAACATACTAAACTCGTATTGAGTTCTGAATTACAGAACTCCAATCGAATAATTTAAACTTTCTTAACACGAAACACTTGGCCTACCACTGATTTTCTTTTTTTGTGAAAGCATGTAACTGGCTTTGAAACGACCTTCAAGTTAAGGACGAGCAATGAGTGTGAATATCGTTATAGCAATTTGTCGCAGTGCGGTAGGAGATTTTCGAAGCTTCGTCACCTCTTCAAAAGTTGACGGTAAATTTATTATTAACCACTGCATCTACTATAACTTATTTTATACGCACTTAATAGATAATGTTTACGTATATTGCGTCTTCATGTTATTACATTTAAACAATAGTGTCGCACCACGTGTTGGGATGAACTTACAACCAATGTGCTGTCGATCATGATCCAGTCTAACATCACAAAGAAGAATCTGGTTTACTGTTAACGTAACGTCCAAAAACGGCCAGCGCTATTCTCAAAAATCGCCAATTAATTTTCATTATTTTTTCATTTTTTGTCTCTAAAACATAGGTAATGACCCCTCATTGGAACGAGCTCGTCGAGCTCGTTCCAATGAGGGGTCATAACCTATGTTTTTGAGACAAAAAATGTAAATAATAGTTATTCAATAATTGTTTTTGCAATTGTCGTCTGCTTTTCATGTTAGGTAAAGGGTTAACAAATAAGATGACACATTAGCTGATTTTTTTTAGGAAAGAAGTATAAAACAGGTATTTGTTGGGCAATTCGACATGGTCCCCGAAAAGCTACGGAACTGTAGTCTCGAGTTGTCCAAATAGATGAATGAACTTTTTGTCCGATGTGGTCCGTGTTACCCTTTTACTGCCACGCACACTTTAGCCATGTATGGAGTACCTCTATGTAAGCCTGTATGCAAGGACGTTTAATAAGATTTATGATATACTAGAAACTCTATCATCTGATTAACAGTTGGAAAAGGGGGCGCGGTGGCGTTGCGGTAACCGATTCTCGTCAGATCACCGAAGTTAAGCAACGTCGAGCCTGGTTTGTCCTTGGATTGGTTGACCGTCTGAGAGATCGATTCGGACTCCCGCGTTGTGTCCTTGGGCAAGGCACTTCACCCCGATTGTCCATATGGGGGCACGATGACGCCGTGTACTAAGGCGTACTGCACGTCGAGGGTGCGATGTCTTCAACCAGTCTAACCCTGCCTGTGGTGCAGTGCGGAGTTACGAAGTTGGTGAGCTGACAGCTTCTCGTCGTTGCTCGGTGATTCTCTCCGGGTACTACGGCTTCCTCCACTCGTAAAACTGTCACCGACACGATATGACATTGGCTGTTAAAGTGTCGTTAAACCCTAATAAATAAATAAATAATTGTTGGAAAAGGATCTCTGAGATCTTTCCAACAATCAATCAGATGGTAGCTTTGGTCTGCGCAATCCCGAGCGTACAGATAATCATCATACAATAGTCGCTTTCGGCAGCGTAAGTATTAAATACCACTAGAAAGGATGGAGAGTTTTGAAATCGTTTTACATAACGAATCGACCGCATCTGCCTGCGTTATGTACAAAATGAGTATTTAAACAAAAAAATTCAGCTAGACTTTTATCATGTGACCACCCCCCTCCCTCCACCATTGGAATGAGCTGGAAATGAGTGGTCACATGATATGTTTTTTTTTTATTAAAAATGTATGCCCCCCCCCCGCAAAAAAAAAAAAAAAGAAAAGATAAATAAAAAAATAATAAATTTTGATATCGTTTGCGGCTTTGAGTAAGGGGATATGTAGTGCAGTGATCACAAAATAAGTCCTCTTCGTGATACTATTGGGATCAGGTAGCAACACCATTTCATCAAAAGGTTACGATTTCACCAATAAAATGTTGCGAACTCGAGCCAGATTAAAGAAAACCGAACGAAAATACAACCCCAGATTGAATGTTCTCAATTTCATTTCGGCAGGCTGGAATCTGCAGCGTTGTGGTAAGGAAAGCGAAGAGAGAATTTCGACCCGACCATGTCCGTGGCCGTCGCGATAATGTAAAAAATATTCGATTTTGTAATTACAGTACTTTTTTAATCAAATTCCCATTTATGGTATGTGTAATTATTACATCTGCAGAGACCACGTGTTGAAACGATTCGCGAATTTCATAGTCGACTGTCACCAACCATTAGTCGATACGTCTGTCAGGGTAAAGCCTGCCTAAATATAGGGGCAAGGGGCCATATATATAAAGATATTGTAAGTTCAAAAGATATTCCGCATCAAGGCGAAAAACCTACGTGAATTCCACTTCTCTGTGAAGTTGGACATGGAAAAAACACATGTGGTGTATACCTAGCTTCAGCGCAGGGACCCGGGGAGAAACGGTATGTTAGATAAGGTCTAATCTCATTTAATTTATACAGTAGTCGCGAGTCTTACGAGACGTAATCGGTTGGTGGCAGGATATCGTCACGGCCAATTGAGAAACGAGATTCTAAAAGATAGAAATGTCGTGTCATCATTAGTAATAGCAATGCGTGGTAGGAACGAATCGGTTTTCTCGACAAGTGAAATCACCGTTAAGTCACGCGCGAGATGACTTGTATTGATTCTGTCTCGATATACGTCATCTCCCACCGTTTTGACAGGTGGACAGATGAGCGTCAGTCCACCTGACGGTTTAGGGTAAAAAGTATATATACCTTGAAGAGCAGAGGATTAGACACACACTTGGGGTCACACACACGTTGGTGAAGTCCAGGACAGGCGGACTCTGTTTCCTGGCATAGGGGTACCTTCGATCACAGGACCCTGAAACGGCTGGAATCGCCAGAGAGGGCATTCCACGAATGATTTAGCTTAAGGTTGATAGGCGGCCCAGTGCCAAATTCGTTGAGAAGGAACACCCAAGGTGAAACGTTAAAGTTTAGATTGTCGAGTAGCAGGTATCAGCCTGCAATAGTCAGAAGTGTAGGTTAATTGTATTGTGCGTATTAACCCTTTGAAGCGTTAGACTGATTGCGTTCTGAGTAGTTTGTTTTGCTGACGAAGCATCGTAATACCGACTGGAGATCGGTGTGAGTGACAATTTCGCCCTAGCACAAAAAGGGGCATTTGCGAATCGTGAATTCAACCAGGAACGGTGAATATTTCAATAGGACTTTCACGGAGGACTTTCAAAAGGCACATAAGCTTTAGCTTTCTGTTGAATCCCTCTTTTACACAGTAATCTGATTTCCTTGTTTTGTGTATACTATTGTATCTAGTGTTGTTCAGAATATTTGTTATCCTCTGTTATTGTGAAATGTATACACATGCCATTTGCTGAATAAATATTGTTTAAACTAAAAGGTATAAGTAGACAATATCTGACCCAAATCAGAAGTACGGTGGCTTTATAGATGACGAACATTGCTGGTCGGAACCCTCCGACAGCCAGAGGTACAGTTACGCGCAGACGTTGACATTTGAGCCTAAGCGGGTGAAGCTCTTATGGCGAGCTCACAGTAGTAACATTTCAGATTTGTGAAGCTCTTATGGCGAGCTCCGGTAGTAACATTTCCAGTGTGTAGACTATAGTGCCAGTACAGGGCTATAGAATGACTATATGATTGTTGAGAATTATTTAACCCTAGCAACTAAATTTCTGTGAAAGAATCGAATTGTTGATTGTTGAAATATTGAAACGGCTTTATTTTTATGTGTAAATAAAAGAATCGTTGTTACTTTAAGTCATTCTTTCCATTACACAGCCTGAAGTGATTAGGAATCACACCTAACGGAAATCGAACCTATTTCAGGCCAATTTGGCAGAGAAGGAATCACGGCGCCGGTCTAACTCAGCTCCCTGCGCCGAGTTCGCGACGCTTGGATTCCGACCCTCCACGTTGGTCTAATTTTCCCACAGCTTCATCAGCGGGACTAAATAACCCCACGTCAGCCCAGGCCTTACGGGGCCTCAGGTGTCCCTGACATTGATTGGCGAGCGCTAACCAGGATATTTCCAAAAGGTAAAAAATGGCTATATGGAAATTTTGTTTTATTTTAACGGCGGTTCTGTTTATGTTTTGACGCGTTCGGTCAGCTGATGCCGTTCAAGGGTTTAATATTGCAATACAGTAGTCCCCAAGAGGATACGTAATAGCCACTATAACTGTGGTAGGTTTCAGAATATTGGGGCGTTCAATTACGTTAAATTACAGAGGTAAATTAGGATTAATTGCCATATTTTTTTTTCTTTCTTTCTTTTCCTTCTTCATTCTTTCTGACGAGTGTTGAAGATAGAAAGAAAAAATCAAAATGGATGTTGTTACACCCCTCGCCCAACTGGTATCATTAGGCAAGGAAATGGGCCTTGAGGGAGCCGAACTTCAGAAGTTCGTTAAAGATGAGCAGAAACGTGAGGCTAAGGAGATTGCCTTACGTAATGACGCAAGGGAGAGAGAAGCCCAATTAGAACGAGAGCGTGAGAAAGACGCAAGAGAGGCGAGGGAGAGAGAAGCCCAATTAGATAGGGAGGCAAAAGAGAGAGAGATTCAATTAGCAAATGACGCAAGGGAGAGAGAAGCCCAATTAGAACGAGAGCGTAAGAAAGACGCAAGAGATGTGAGGGAGAGAGAAGCCCAATTAGATAGGGAGGCAAAAGAGCGAGAGATTCAGTTAGAAAGGGAGAGAGAGAAAGATGCGAGAGAGGCGAGAGAGAGGGAAGCCCAATTAGCAAGGGAGGCAAGGGAGGCAGAACGAGAGCTCGAACAACAGAGGCACGAGAGAGAATTAGAGCTCCTCAGAGCAAGAGCCGATGTGGAGAATGAAAGTCGGCGCTCAGGGGACGGGAGTGCAGGGGTAGCAATTCATGCCCCACGCCCCCACCTCGCTCATTTTAATGAAAACACGGATGACTTGGACTCGTACTTGGAGAGGTTCGAGCGTTTTGCCGCCAGTCAAATGTGGCCAGAAGACACATGGGCTATGTGCTTGAGCCCTTTGTTGTCAGGTAAAGCCCTCGAGGCTTATACCAGTATGCCTCCTGCACTTCTTAACGACTACAGTGAGCTGAAGAATGCCATCCTTCGGAGATACCAGCTCAATGAAGAAGGATTCCGGACCAAGTTCCGAGAAATTAAGCAGGAGAAGGGAGAAACAGTACCTCAGTATTTTGCCCGAGCTAGGCGGTACTTTGACCGCTGGACTGATCTCGCAGAGATGAATGAGTCATATGGAGCCCTGCGAGATCTATTTCTCCGGGAGCAGTTTTTAACTACATGCTCCAAGGAGTTGGGCCTGTTCATCAAGGAAAGGGGTCCGCCCACCTATGATGAGATGGCAACTGTGGCAGAACGCTACATCGAGGCCCACGGTGGGAGTGTAAACGCACCAAAATCGGCTAGGGGTGGGGCAAACGGGTTGGTAATGGCACCTGTAAGGCAACACCACCCCAATCCGCCTGCGTCGCAGGCCAGCCGGAGTGGGAACGCCCCCAAAGACACAACTTGTTTCATCTGCAACAAGCGGGGTCATATTGCCAGGGACTGCTGGCAGAAGCAGGTTAGGACCACTGGGAACATTAGACCACCTCAGCAGGGGGCCGGGAACGCAGCACCAAGGGGTTGGAAGCAAGGTGACCGCGTAGATCCAGGGCCCAGTAGACAGACGGCAGCGCTCTGTCAAACTATCGGTCCAGAAAAAGTCCCCTCCGGGAATGTATACAAGAGGGAGAATTAAGGCTGGAAGGCGGGCAAGTTGTCCCGATAATAAGTGGCATGTGTGAGAGGCTCACACCTTCTCAGGAGAAGGTTAATATGCCAGTGTACCCAGGGTATGTGGGACAAAGGGAGATCCGTCTGCTCCGGGATTCTGGGTGCTCCTCTGCAGCGGTTAGAAGGCAACTGATTGACGACAAGCAATTGTTGGGTCGTGACCATTTGGGTATTTTGATAAATGGGACCGTTAGAAGGTTCCCCATCGCGAGGATAACTGTGGATACCCCATTTTATTGTGGCGAAGTGGAAGCCATGTGCATTGAATCACCTGTGTATGACCTGGTCATAGGTAATATCCCAGCCGTGAGGGCAAACCCTGATGAGTTATGGTCCAGGGGTAGGGGGGCAAGTGAGGGCCCAACGAGGGCAAAGGAAGTTCAAGTCGGTGGGCAAGGACCCCCGGCGGTTGCACTCGGTATGTACCGAGTAAGGAAGGGAAGGTTCCCAGGGGGAACCAATCCGACGGTCCAGGGGATGGCCCCTACACGACGAAATGTCGGAAAGTTGCAGGAGGGACGACTCCTGTCCAATTAAGGAGAAGGGGCCGCAGGCGGTCCAGGCTAAACGCCAAACGGCGAGGGAAAGCCAATGGGGTCATTGGGGAAAGACCCTCAAGCAAATTTATGTGGGCGAGTTGAGCGCCCCAAGAAGTCGGTGTCACCCGTATGGAAAGGGGAGGCCAGACCCACGCAAATGGCTGGGCAAACTTCCCCAGAATTGAGAGGGCACGGGTCAACACAAGTTGAAGGTGTTAAAGTGGATGGGGCCGCTAAGATGGGCGCCCAGGAGACCGAGGAAAGGGTTCACAAATCAAAGGAGAAGCATCCTAGATGGCGGAGACCACGCAGAGAGTGCCCGGGGCGCACAGCGCCCAATGTGCGCAAGAAGTCGTCGCAATGGACCGGTGGGTCGACGGCACAACGGCCAAGGGCGGCCGGTGTCGTTCGAACGAAGGTAATCGCCGGGACGAGTGAGCCTGGGGGATATAGCGCCAAGGGAAGCTCTTGGGAATGCGACAATGATAGGGTATGGGGACCCTGGTGGAATACCCGTAGGAATAACGGGGCGAGAAGTAGGGGTGTGTCAAGGGTTACCCAAGGGGATACTGGGAACCTGGCCCCTACCAATGGCCGGTGGTTATAAAGAAGCAATAGTGGGGTGGCTGTGGGCCTGGTGTCTGGGACGGGGGCTCCAGTCGCAAATATTTTTGTGGATGAGGTGATGAGTTTCGTAAACCCGGTGTTCAGGCCCGGAGGAAATGTTCTTATTTTAGTATTATTATTGCTCTGACTGCTGACTAGAGTTGGTTGTGAGTGCGAATGTGAGATACACTGCCCCGTCTGTCGCGTGTGCGTGGACGGGGAGCCTGTGTGTCGAGTTTTGTAAGTATGGGATGCACAAACCCGGTGTTAAGGCCCGGGGAAACCGCGCTTGTTTTTATTGACGAGAGTTTGTTGTAAGTGTGGGATACACTAACCCCGTCTGTCGCAAAGGCGCGGTCGGGAAATCTGTGTGTTGAGTGTGTGAGGCACAATTTTAATCCCCTGGTTGAGCTTTGCGAGGGTGAGGCTCAACATAATGCAGGGGCCGTTTGCCCCTTCACAAGACATACGGGAATGGGAGGCGAATTTACACTCCGTTGGAATTAACCCATCTGACGCAAAAGCGCGGACGGTGTTACTCGTCGGAGTGAGCGCCAAGTGAACTGTTTGCAAAATGGGCGAATGTGTATAAAAAATGTGTATGTTTAGGTGTAAATATATAGTATTAGAGAGAGAGAGAGTGATGCAAATCTAAGGATAAGGCTACTCTCCATATGTAAACCCGCAAGACGGGAGCATGTGGTGGCGTGTGTGTCGTGGGAATCGACATGGCCGACGCATGAGCCCGGTCATGACCCCCACGACCACTAGGGTACAGTTTTGTAGTCTTGAACATATGGGCAGATTGTAAAAAGGTGTGAGATGCGAGCGTGCGTGGCTTTGCCCCTTGTGTTTTAAGAGACACACAGGGTGTTTCTCTCGGGAAGGGAGTTGTCAGGGTAAAGCCAGCCTAAATATAGGGGCAAGGGGCCACATATATAAAGATATTGTAAGTTCAAAAGATATTCCGCATCAAGGCGAAAAACCTACGTGAATTTCACTTCTCTGTGAAGCTGGACATGGAAAAAAACACATGTGGTGTATATCCAGCTTTAGCGCAGGGACCCAGGGGAGAAACGGTATGTTAGATAAGGTCTAATCTCATTTAATTTATACAGTAGTCGCGAGTCTTACGAGACGTAATCGGTTGGTGGCAGGATATCGTCACGGCCAATTGAGAAACAAGATTCTAAAAGATAGAAATGTCGTGTCATCATTAGCAATAGCAATGCGTGGCAGGAACGAATCGGTTTTCTCGACAAGTGAAATCACCGTTAAGTCACGCGCGAGATGACTTGTATTGATTCTGTCTCGATATACGTCATCTCCCACCGTTTTGACAGGTGGACAGATGAGCGTCGGGCCACCTGACAGTTTAGTGTAAAAAGTATATATACCTTGAAGAGCAGAGGATTAGACACACACTTGGTGTCACACACACGTTGGTGAAGTCCAGGACAGGCTGACTCTGTTTCCTGGCATAGGGGTACCTTCGATCACAGGACCCTGAAACGGCTGGAATCGCCAGAGAGGGCATTCCACGATTGATTTAGCTTAAGGTTGGTAGGCGGCCCAGTGCCAAATTCGTTGAGAAGGAACACCCAAGGTGAAACGTTAAAGTTTAGATTGTCGAGTTGCAGGTATCAGCCTGCAATAGTCAGAAGTGTAGGTTAAGTGTATTGTGCGTATTAACCCTTTGAAGCGTCAGACTGATTGCGTTCTGAGTAGTTTGTTTTGCTGTCGAAGCATCGTAATACCGACTGGAGATCGGTGTGAGTGACAATTTCGACCTAGCACAAAAAGGGGCATTTGTGAATCGTGAATTCAACCAGGAACGGTGAATATTTCAATAGGACTTTCACGGAGGACTTTCAAAAGGCACATAAGGTATGAGTAGACAATATCTGACCCAAATCAGAAGTACGGTGGCTTTATAGATGACGAACATTGCTGGTCGGAACCCTCCGACAGCCAGAGGTACAGTTACGCGCAGACGTTGACATTTGAGCCTAAGCGGGTGAAGCTCTTATGGCGAGCTCACAGTAGTAACATTTCAGATTTGTGAAGCTCTTATGGCGAGCTCACGGTAGTAACATTTCCAGTGTGTAGACTATAGTGCCAGTACAGGGCTATAGAATGACTATATGATTGTTGAGAATTATTTAACCCTAGCAACTAAATTTCTTTGAAAGAATCGAATTGTTGATTGTTGAAATATTGAAACGGCTTTATTTTTATGTGTAAATAAAAGAATCGTTGTTACTTTAAGTCATTCTTTCCATTACACAGCCTGAAGTGATTAGGAATCACACCTAACGGAAATCGAACCTATTTCAGGCCAATTTGGCAGAGAAGGAATCACGGCGTCGGTCTAACTCAGCTCCCTGCGCTGAGTTCGCGACGCTTGGATTCCGACCCTCCACGTTGGTCTAATTTTCCCGCAACTTCATCAGCGGGACTAAATAACCCCACGACAGCCCAGGCCTTACGGGGCCTCAGGTGTCCCTGACAACGTCACCCTCCGCCCCACCAGCATCCGTGGTTCCAGCATCCGTGGTTCTAATTCATAACAGAATGTCTTGCAAGTCGCAACCCGTTTTCACACCCCTGATGTCTCCCGGACATAAATCTATCATTGATCCCAATTTCCATCACTCCCGAAAATGTGTGGTTATAAACATAGCACTTTTAGTGAGAAAAGCCTTCGCGAAAGGCTTAACAGGCTTAAGGCTTAATCGCTCATTTTGCGTAATAACATGTGCAAACTGCCAAATGTGTACGCGGAAAACGCGATAGATGCGAATGGCAATTGCAAGTAGGAGGCATACGTCATAGTCTCTGTAAGACTCCTTACCACCTCTGGCCTACCTGGGCTCATCCCGAGCCCAGGTAGGCCATAGGTGAAAAGGAGTCTAACAGAGACTACAAGTGCTGGTAACCCATGACATTATACAATTGTGACAGTTCAGACATTAACACCGCCTCCGCTGAAATATGCTTCATTCATGATCAGACCTTGATAACACAGTCCATGACCGCGGCATGATAAGCCAGAAACACCAAATCAATGATGACTGGTGGAATGCGGGGAGTGCGGGTCTGACCAATCGATGGACGATTTTGTGATCGACTACAGTCATTAATCGCGTTGACTACAAATAGTCGACTAACCGTTTCAACACAAACCAGCACATAGTATCTATGGAAGACTGACTGTACAATTTAGTCAATGCCTAACAGGCACAGCGAAACTGTGGCGAGTAGGTGATCAACTGATATAGATATTTTAACGAGTACATGTTTGAGATGTAAAATTCAGTTTCCCGTTTTTTGATTTTCTGCACTGCGAATCTTGTGTTTACACATGGTACGCGCAACATTTTGTCGTCAATCCATTTCTAGCATGTTGACAGGATTTGTCTGTTGGTCTTCAACTGCCTTCATGGCCTAGCATCATCTCACCTCTCTGAACGTCTGAATTGGTATGAACCTGCCAAACCTCTAAGGGCCAGCAATGAAATTTTGCTTTCACAGCCAATGGCGAAACTGAAGACTGCAGGCGAAAGAGCATGCTCTTGGCTGCCCCCCACTGTGTGGAACTCACACCCCAAAAGTATAAAAAACATTCAGACCCTGAGTTGATTCAGGAAAACGTTAAAAAAACATCTCTTTCAACAGATATTCTATTAGCAGCTGCAAAGCCAAAGTGCACTTTTTGTGGATTTTAGGCTTATCAATTATTATTATGATTATTATTATGTGTGCTTATCTGAACTGAAATGGGGATGTTATGGACTCTGCCATGCCGTTTGTTGCCACAACCGCATAATAAAAATATATCGTGAATCCAGACCACGCGTGTCTTGAAGGAGGCTTTCTCGCACTTTCTGGGAAAAATAATCGTTCATATCCTAATTGTTTTACTTATTCAAGGATTAGGTACAAAAATAAATCAAATCAGTAAGTATTCCATGTACTTCCTCTAACATAAACCAAGACTGTAAAAGGAGGGATGAGTTGATTTCACCTTAACCCTTTGACCGTAGCGGCCGCTTTTCCTGCCCAGAAGCATGATACGTCATAATTTCTTTAAGTAGGATGGCTGTTGAGTGAATGTGTGGGGTAGACCAATTAATATTTTCAACGTGCAGTCCAAGGGCTGCACGTTGAAAATAATAAGTGGTCTACCCCAAATAATGAATGTAGACTCTTCCAATTGGGGCGAATGAACTGACATGGAATATACCACTAGGGTCCAAAAGGTTAAGAATTTTCCTATTTTTAAAGTGCAGTTTTAAAGATTTAACAAGCGTTCAATTTCAAGTTGTTTATTCACTACATTCGTCATGTATATGGTATGAGGGCACAAATGAAGTTTACATGTACAGTTCAAGGTTGAACAGATAAAGGTTATCGTTTTACTTCAAGCGCAGTAGCCAATGTAATTATCACAGAAACATTTGTAAGAGATTTTTCAGGTCAAACCTCTCCTTTTCATTGAGTGGTCACCAAAGCTAACTCACCTATGGCACGGGCATGTGGGGGGGGGGGGGGGGGGGGGTATACCCCCACGGGAAACGCAGCAACATGTCAAAAATTGAACTCTCACGCCCCCACAAGCGAATCAGCTATGGCATCCACCAAATGACAACAAGTTTTATCTTGACCCTTGAACTCTACTTTTAATTCACTACATACAACGAGTGCGATATAACTCATAACTGTAGAGTCTTTGAGGTCAAGTATACTTAATATATATATTTCTTATATTAAAAATTGTTAGCATTTCAGATTGTGTCGCATATATATACTCTGAGTATATTATTACATATGTGGACGAATTTCTTCGCTTTAGGCTCTTGCATCTCTCAGAACCAGCACACTTGAAACAGATTTGGTTTAACGGAATACAGACCTGTTTTATTTATATATATTTATTTATACGGAGTGCAACAAGGCACCATTTGAAATTCTAAACAACTGAAGATGGCGACCTTTTTTAATTGCGGTAACATATTTGCGCTTCCTTTCACACGATTTACATCTCAGCCCCGGAATCACCAGAGGGATTAACGAATTCCTTCTGAAGCCAAGATATCAGATTATCTAAGTAGCAACTCAAAAAGTAAAGAATCCCGTTATGCTTTGACTTGTTGCACGTCTATGCACTGCCATCGGCGAGGTTTCAGACTTTCGTAAACCAAAACTGAAAAAAGTATGAGGAAAGTTGATTTCACCATTAGAGTTCACTCCTTCACAACATGCGTTCAAGGGAAGTAACTCCAAACAAATCGAGGGTTCATTCAGCTCGTCAGCAAGCCTTCACACAACTCCTACAGGAGTTCACTCTTCCATACTGAAAGGTGTGAAATCAGGTGATTTCACAAAAGGGTTTCCGTATTTTCAGAAATGCAACATTTGTTTCCATTGATCAGAGGCAGTAACTGATCATAACGTAAGGAAACCCATCGCCCTTGTGCAGTATTTTAAAGTTCAATGCTTAATATATTATTAAAAAAAGTAGGGGGTATCCAAACTGATGTTGATATTTTCTGAAAATGGTATTGGATACGCGTGATTGGACACATCAATATGTTACCAAGTTTATTGTGTGTCATGGATGTCACCGACACAGGAAAACTTCATGCAGATTTTTCGAACGAGCGCCGCGTTAATGTCTGTGGGGTACGTTTTGAAATTTTTATTTGTACTGGACGGGCTTTTTCGGAGGTCTCATCGTTCTTTTCTTGGTATAAACTCGTTCATCAATAGTTTCTGGTCGAAACGTATTTTTTGAGGTATGCGGAGACTGACACGTGACGAACGTTTACGTGCCGTGGGCATGCTGGAAGCTGGCAAAAGACAGACTGCAGTGGCTCAAATTCTCAACGTTGCTCAATCGGTGAATAACAGGTTGTGGTCACGCTACCGTTCTACAGGCAATGTTGAAGACAGACGTCAGTCAGGTCGTCCAGGGGCGACAACTGCTAACCAGGATCGTGTCATCCGGACCACAGCATTACGTAACCGCCATCAGAGTGCCTCAGAAATTGGACAGCAGCTGCACCGAGCGACAGATGTGCGAGTCAGTGGTCAGACTATCCGAAATCGCCCCACACAGCTGGAATTTGTACGCTCGACGACCTCGAAAAATTCCACGTTTGACTGAACGTCACTTCGCAGCAAGGCGTAATTGGTGTGGAGCAAGACAGCGCTGGAACCATCGTCGGTGGAGCAACATTATGTTTTACGATGAATCGAGGTTCACTCTCGACTTCCAGGACAGGCGAAGCAGGATGTGGCGGCGGAGGCGGAACGAACGATTTTATGACATAACCGTTAGGCAGCACGCTCGTTTTGGTGGTGGATTGGTTATGGTGTGGGACGGTATAACCATGGCAAGCAGAACAACATTACATGTCATCCATGGGCGTGTCACGGGGCAGGGCTACCGTGACAACATGTTAGCAGCTCATGTGGTGCCATTTTCGCGACGTCACGGCCGTCGATTCATTTTCCAAGATGACAGTGCAAGAGCACACAAGGCCCGTGTCGCTACAGAGTTCCTCCAGGAGCAGAACATCACTACACTGCCTTGACCAGCACTAAGGGCAGACCTTTCACCAATCCAGCACGTCTGGGATATGCTTAAGAGGCGCCCACGTCAACGTCGACACCCCCTCCCAATGTCCAGGAACTCGCCGCTGCAACTATCGCTGAAATCATTCAGTAGTTGTCACAGTGCAGTGCCTCAACTGTCTTTTTGATGAAAATAAAAATATATTTCTTCATATATCTCACTTTATCAAATATCCCCTACTTTTTCTTAATAGTATAGATGACTGTTCACATTTGCTATGTTTCTATTCCAAACTGAAAGGTATGAGGGGGGGTTGATTTCACAACATTCGAACCCCCTTTCACCCAAATACTAGTGCAATGAGGATATTATTAAGAATGTTTTCCCGGTCTTCTGCATATTTGCCCAATACTGCAGAAGTATGTTACAGCTGTTGTCCCCGCGTTAATTGCACATTTAGCCAACCTACTAGTGATGCGGACCGGGTTCACGGTCCGGTTCAAGGTCCGGTCCGACAGTGGGTGGCGGACCGCGCCGCTTGTACGGTCCGGGCCGCCGTCCAGGGCTGGACCGGACCGGGAACCGGACCCTGAACTAGACCGTCGACTCTGGACATGTCCACCCATCTCGATCCAGTATTTTCCGGTCTGGTCCCCATTTACATATACCAATTGAACAATGTTGCAAGAACTCGTCCCCTGAGTACCAATGTGTTCTATGTGCCAGTAGGCACATAGAACACATTGGAACTCAGGGGACGAACTGTGGAAGAACTATGATTTTATACGCTTGTCGTCATCACACTTGTGACCTGGTGTATTCTAAACTCGGCAAAAACAATGCAACTATCTAGCGACATGGTATCATGTGTCACCAGACCTTTCGTTCACTGTGAGTTCAAATACCATGCAGAGTATATGCCACTCGCTCTCAAAATGCAATGTGATGTGCTCACACGTATTGGTTTTCCTTTATATCTGGGTAAGAAGATGACATGTGACAGGTCATGTCTACCAGTTGACAGAGCAATGTACCATGTAACCTAGCAAACAACAGCTTTCAGATGAACAGATTGCATCAGAATGACCATCCGTTTCCAGTCCAGATGTGCCCCAATTTCCTGTGCCTTTTGTCACCGCGAGAACCACAAATCGAACTCAGTTACGTTTGCCAGTGATATAATACCGTGAAAGTTTGAGTCCCCGGTCTAATTTATTCTCGAAATTACTTTCTATTTCTTCCGACCAGCATCTTCGTCCATAACTTTCTCTTCGCGTTTGCTGGTCTTCAGAATTGATCGAACAACGCTCCTGGTGAGTTGAGAAAACGCATATATCGTTTCAGTTTGTTTCACGCTATTTTGTATGAAATCGGTCTGTTATTCATGTTCAATACAAATACTGATTTCATTTTGCGCTCAAAAATGAGCGCAAAATGAAATCAGTATTTGTATTCAACATGAATATCTTTTTTCGAATCACGTGTGAATTGGCTACATTTCAAATCATTTTAGTTGCCGTGAGCACCGAAGGTCAGTCCGTTTGGAACTTCGGAATTTTGGTTAGCCCTTTCGAAAACCCTTCCTTGGTGAAGATTTAGAAATAATAGGTTTTTATAAGGATATAAGTTATTGTAAAATTTTCCTTCAATTAAAATACTTGAGTTTCAGGTTCATTTTGAGCAAGATGTAACAGATGTATACATAAGAAGCTGCATAACTTGCAATTTAATGGCTTTTGGTCGGATCGGGCCATTTTGGGCCGGTTCAGACCTGTCCAAACTGCTGTACCGGACAGGACCACTTGATTAGTGGATCGGACCACCCTAGGCGGTCCTGTTCGGACTGCATCACTGCAACGTGCTGGCAAATAATTCGATTGAAGAGGATATGACATAAAACATGTGTTGGACAGATAACGTCTGATTGATGAGACAGATATTTTGTCGAGTGGCTGCTTTGGTGGAGCCACGGATGGTGGAAGCGCCCTCAATACTTTTTTCGAACCGAGCACAAAACCAATAGTTCCAGTTTCCAAACGATACCGTCCTGATTATATGCTAGCATCAACCTAATTAGCAAATCTCTGATCTGCTCATTTTGATATCAGGGCATTACCTGGTGCGCGATTTGACCGCGAAAGAGACCTGATCACAAAATAAATTTTTCGTCTTATAACCTCATGGATGTACTTGGTGTATGCTTTAATTGGTATAATTGGTTTGCACTATATAACATGATTATCGCTTTATCGGTAACAGGGTTCTGCGAATATTCGAGATTCGATTCGATATCGATATCACACATCTGCTTCGAGATCGATCCCGAATCAATCTCAAGATTCGATCTTTTCGAATCTCTCGTACTAACTTCAATTTGTTACATTTCCAACAAAAATTGGATACAATTGTCATTAGAAAATCCATTCGTGTAGGCTCAATTCCTATTTAATTGAGTAATTGACAATGTTTAATTGTTAGGTAAGTAGCGAATTTTGCCCAGAACATTATCCATAGTTTTAGTTTTTGAAGGCTTAACTTGTTACTATTCACGTTCTTAAGAACGTGAATAGTAACAAGTTAAGCCTTCAAAAACTAAAACTATGCATAATGGGCTTAGCTGTTTCAGCGACGGTGCTACAGAGACTATTTAGTTATTGGTGTTTGAAGTGTTCACTGAGTCGTGTAAGGGTCATCACAGTGTTCCGTAACTTCCGTTTGGTGCAATATGAAATAACTTGTCTTTTAAGATTCGATTCGGTATTCGATTCGATATCAACATCAGAGACACGAAATTCGATTCGAGGTTCGATTCGAAAAAAACATTTGTGATTCGCGGATCCCTAATCAATAAAAACATCCGCAGGGTGGAGTAACCACCCAGGCAATACATGCTGAGAAGTGTAAGACGAATCAGCAGTGGTTCACACAAAAGTCGTCTAGGATCAAGTCACACAAAGAAATACTGATATCAAAAGTTTTGATGAATTATAAAAATCTATTTATTGACATACTAACTCAATATCTAACCATGACTGAGAGTAGAAAACTGACCCGAATATTCGAACACCTCCATGCTGGACCTGATCTACAGTTGCCACGTTGATGTTCAATCTTCGAATGATCAGGAAAAGCATTGTTCGATGAGTTCTCTTCGGGCTCAAGTGACATTCATTTTAACAGTAATCAGAAGAATATACTCGCGAAGGTTGAAATGACTGAAACAATGATATTCTACCACACTTCCACAGTTTACGAACATGACTCCTTTTTCTGAAAGGCAAGCCTGGCCAGAAGCGATTTTGTGAAAAAAACGAGAAGAAATTCCAAAGGATGGTTTTCTACTAAAAATAGTTATGATCATCTTATTCAGACCAGTATCACCTGTCAAAACCATACAAATTCTCTTACATTTTTACTTACTCCCCCACCCCATAATTGCCAGGGGTGTGGCCAGGATTACCCAACTGCGCCGACAAAATATGTTTTCCGATTCCAGTTTTCCCCCATTTCATATCACGTGCTAGGTTAAGAGTTTCTTTCACCCATGGATAAAGACTCCAGTACTCAGAAAGTGAAGGAGTAACTACAGAAAAACAATTCAATAAATATCATGGCGAGAGTACATAGACACGCATTAGGTATTTTAGGCATGAATGTGCACAGGGTTGACAGTTTTCGAAAAGTGTGTGGGGTGTGGCAACCCCTCCACCACCCATCGCTTCGCCTCTACCCATTCCTCCAGATGCTACCGGACCTTGTATGCTTTAGTTTTCCAATTTACCGTGATTCTAAATTCCCAATTTAAAGTCACATCTCTTTCCGGACACCGAATTCTTTTGAATTAAAAAAAAATAATAGAATAAGTGGCGTAACGCCCATACAACGAGTTTATGGCATCTCCTAAGGGTCCCCAACATTTGCACGTGTTTAGGGGCCCCCATCAATTTCAATATTTTGAGAAAAAATCATTATTATGGGCTTTAAAACAGTTTTGTAGTTGAAGCATTGAGTTTGGATGCTTCAATGCCAGCTTGCATAAAGAATCGGGGCGATATTCTCTGAAACCAGTTACGGGGTTTTGTACGGGGTACATGACATGAGACAGTAGTTCAAATGACGAAACAATTTTAATTCATTTAAAACTGTGGTTGCATTCTGTACAAGTTGTTACATCAAATGGTCGAAGCATTATCCGACACCAACCAATACCTACATGACTCCTTCTCGGTTGAGGTGCTGACCAACTAACGAAGGAACGAACACTGAAACGAACGAAAGGACGAACGAAAATCACCATCAGGGAAATTTTAATTAATGAAGCTTCGGGTTCTACCCGGTGCTTCATTAATTCAATTTTTGGCTATTACTCCTATAATTAGTGTTTGGACTCTAATATTATTGCGTCGGCGGAAATACTGCCCATCTGTGGAAAGTGACCAGTTCACGACGGCCATACTGTAACCACTAACCATCACTGGAACGTCTTAAGCTAGTCAAGACCGGATGGATATTATTCGGAATAGAATGTTTGTACCCAATCAGCGTGTTAGAATATAACATAATGCACTGAATAATTACAGTACAGTACGTGGAGGGTGGATTGTAACTGAATCACCCGCAGAGTGGAGTTATCACCCAAGCTATAACTTTCAAATTTTGTACATATCGACAAAAACACAAGCAATGTTTCAGCCAATGGACCTCCGGGTTTAACCCGGAGGTCCATTGGCTGACATTTTGCTGGTGTTGGTTGTGATTTGCAACATATCTGCAATTATTCTCGCTATGGAATCTCCACTCTGCGGGTGATTTAGTGATAATACACTCTCCACGTACTGTATGTGGCATAAGGGCCCCCAATATTATTATTTGCGATTTTTGTGAATAAAGCTGGCCGGATATAATCGTTTTTTATGTAAATAACTAACTTTCCGTAGTTAGGACAGTTATAGTGAAGAACTAACTTTCCATTGTTAGGACAATTATAGTGAAGAATATAATAATATAGCAAATGACAAAAATGCAACTGAAATGTTATGAGAACACGGTGGAATTGTAATGCAAGGGGGACCACTCTTGTTCGAAATGTGCCTCGATTGTACATATTGTGATTCCCAAATACACAAATCGAAATCCTTATGTTTTTGAGACAAAAATGAAAATGTTTAGTTATTCAAGAATTTCTTTTGCGACTGTCGTCTGCCTTTCGGGTTGGGTAAAATGTTAAACTATCACATTTGTTTCACATGGTGCGAATGTTGAAAATGGCCGCCCCAGTGCATCGAAAACAAGACACGAATGTCTCATCCTCCCGGCACTTTCACTTCACAGTATAACAAGTCAGTGGCGAAACGCCCATACAACGAGGTTAGGGCGTCTCTTAAGCCCCCCCCCCCCCCAACAATTGCACGTTTTAGCCCCCCCCCCCCCCCCCAACAATTCCACCATTTTGGGAAAAATCACTACTGAGGGTATCAAAACAGCGCTGTAGTTGAAGCATTGAGGTTGGATGCTTCAATACTAGCTTGCATAAAGAATCGGGGCGATATTCTCTGAAACCAATTACGGGGTTGTGCACATGACAACACGAGACAGTAGTTGAAATGACGAAACAATTTTAAGTTTAACTACTTTACAAATGTAGATGCATTCTGTACAATTTGTTACATCAAACTATCGAAGTAGTATCCGAAACCAACCCCTGCCAACATGATTCCTTTTCGGTTAAGGTGCTCACCAACTAACGAAGGAACGAACATTGAAACGAAAGAAAAGACGAACGAAAATCACCATCAGGAAAATTTCAATTATTGAAGCACCGGGTTGTATCCGGTGCTTCATTAATTATATTGTGGACCATTGCTCCTACAATTAATGCTTGGAATCTAATATCATTGCATCCGCGGAAATATTGACCACCTGTGGAAAGTGACCAGTCCATGACGGCCATACTGTAACCACTAACCATCACTAGAACTTCTTAAGCTAGTGAAGACCGGATGGATTTTATACTGAATAGAATGTTTGTACCCAGTCAGAGTGCTAGAATATAACATTATAATGTACTTAATAATTACAGTATGTGACCTAAGGGCCCCCAATATTACTGTTACGCAACTGTAACAAGTGACCGGAGAATAATGCGATACACATTTAAGTTGCATTATTTGATAAGAATACGGTGACAACAAAATCAAATATACAAGAAAATATCTAAAATACGCGAGAAATATGGATGAGGTTTGCACTTTGTCAGATGGGAAAGACGGTACTTCTCGATACGCTGACGCCACTACCAACAGTGTTCACCGTTGTTGCGGATGCCAACGAGTAATATTCACAGACCACTGTTCTGATTAAATTAGATCTAACGTAGGATATTTACGGATTGGTTGTGCGGTCCCCCTAACAAACTAACTGGTCAAAAGACGGATATATGTCGTTTGGTGGACTTTGCGATTTCGCAGCGTCGAGAGATGTGCTAGAACTCGCTTTTATTCTCCAAACATCAATTTTGACATTGGCAACGGAATATGGACACTGAGCATGGTTGTGTATTCTGAGGATATATTCATTTCATTTAGATTATTTCGAATTACCAGAACGACTCAACAAAGATAGAATCATCTAAGCGGGTCTATCTAAACGGCTCTCTGTGACGACACACAGATCAATGGTCCCGATAGTCTACCCAAAGGTTTGTTAGATTTAGAAGGATATGTATACTTACTGAAAATGACACGATTATGACTAACAGAACCAAAACGAACCCGACAACTTCCCAAGAGTTAGTTTATGTGGCTAAGATTTTCTCCGAATTCTCATATGAGCCAGTCCTGGCCTGTTGCAAATTATATTTTTTTTATTGTTGTGTTGGCCAATACTGTAGCCCCCCCCCCCCACCCCCCCCCCCCCTCACTACTACTGATTTGTGTCACTTTCCACCTCTATCTCTCCTCTAACAGACTTCTGTTTCTACCGTGTCGCTCAGTACTATATATATAAAAATTTCCACTACTGGTGGCTTGGACTCTGGCTACCTGTATACTAGAGTCTCCTACTATCACTATTGACTTCTGGCACTAATGCTAGATGATTTACTATACACCTGGAAGTTACTAAGCACCCCCTGTTTTTCACAGTGGTGTTAGTAGAAACTGTCATTACTTTCATGCTATCTTTAACAAGGCCAAAAGTGATTGTTTGTGGAAAGAATGGTCAATTGACAAATGAAAGACAACACAATAATGAAAACATGCAGTATTTTAATGGCGCTAATTATACATATCTGTCACTAATGTTTTTGATGGAAAAATGTTCTCTCGACAAGTGTGGTGCTGGAACGGCACATGATGAAACAATGCCGGTAATTACTGACAAAAAATGTAACTTGTGATCTCCTGAACACAATAGCAGTGTCTGACATCAGTAGCGAGTGTATTCACCACGTGCCCGGATGACAGCCTGATCCTCCAGATACGGTCCAGAGGCAACTGCTGCCACTCCTCATGCAATGCAGCTTCCAAATCGGCTAAATTAGGTACAGGCGCATTACTTGCTTGCACCCCACGTCCAAGAAAGATGTGCTCTAAGGGATTCAAATCGGGGCTCATTGCAGGTCAAGGTAGTGTTATTCAAACATTGTTCTGAAGGAATGCCCTCACAGCATGGGATCGATGTGGACTTGCATTGTCGTCCATGAATTCAGGGCGAGTACCCTACGGGTGGTTGTCAAAATGAGGCACAACAACCGGATTGAGAATGTTCCAGATCATTACTGATCGTCCGCCATAAGGAACAGTAGGTCTGAAGTTCCTGGGCACGTAAGCAGTATTTCTGCGCCTCCACACTCTCATGCGTCTAACCAATGGACTCTCCTCCATGTCCTGAGATTCCATTGTTGGCGTGCCATACACCACTCCAAATGTTGTCTTTGATGCTGATCAGACAGAGCTGGACGCTTGATGATCCTTCTGGACCTCACACCCAGTGCTTTGAGACAGTTCCGTACAGTTCTGTTGCACAAACGCCTGTTGGGGAGCCAAAGACGTTTCAAAACCCCACTTGAATCAAATGGTTCACTCCTAACTAGGTGTGCCTGACTCCGATCTTCCCTAGGAGAGGTCTTTTCGGGTTGTCCAGGCCTTGGTCGGTCATTTTCATCGTTGGTTTGTTGCTTTTTTCGGACATGTCTGCTGATGACAGAATTACTATAGCCAAGTTGCCTTCCAATAGCTTTGAAAGACATGCCTGCCAACAATTGGCCATCTTTGTGCCTTTGACAGTCCCCTCCTTGCCATGTCAACATTTACTGATAACATAAGTGACAAATTTTCTTGTTTTATATCCAGATATTGCATGTGGATGATAGTGTTTTTGTGACATTCGTGAGTAGCATGTTCCACGTGAACGAGGGGATGTGTTTGCATACGCTATCAACCAGAAACATCACGTTTCACGGGATGAACTGTACAATCATTAAAACATAATAACCAGTAACACTGTCATGAAACATTTCAGGGGGTGCTTAATTAAGTTTCTTGTGTATATTGCGACCCCCCTCTCCACTCCTTCCTCCGATTATGTATCAGTAAGCTCAAACAGATATCCCCCACTCACCAACGTGCAATTATATCCAGTTTCATGACCTTACACACGCTAGGGTATATTACACTTGAGAGACTGCTGTATGTTGATCGTACCGAACTGTACTGATGTGAGAATTCGCAATGTAAGCTCAGCACATACTTTATCTGGACACATGCTTGGCAGACTGATACGTGCTTATGGGTTAGTGTACAAAGTGCTTTCAAAACACATAGTATACCCGCACATACGAATATTTGAGGATACTTATGCCGTGATAATGTTCTATTTGAGGATAGATACTTGTATGTGGGGATAGTTATCTGGAGATGAGTTTCATACAGTACGGCCGCCGTGGACTGGTCACTTTCCACGAAGGGGGGGGGGGGGGGGGGGGGTTGCAGGGCGGGCAATATTTCCACGGACCCACTAATATTAGATTCCCAACACTAATTAAGGGAGTAATAATCAAAAATTTAATTAATGAAGCACCGGGTACAATCGAGTGCTTCATTAACCGCTTACCTAACACGAAATGCAGACGACACTTGCAAACAAAATTCCTGAATAATTAATTTGTTCATTTTGGGGTCAAAAACATAGCTTATGACCCCTCAATGGAACGAGCGTAGTGAGACCGTCCCAATGAGGGGTTATAAACTATGTTTCTGAGGCAAAAATGAAAAAATATTGAAAATCGAATGGTGATGTCTGTGAAAAAGCACTGGCTGGTTTTGTTCGTTACCTTCGGTGATGGATTAATTAAAATTTTGCTGGTGATGATTTTTATTATCTGGTAAACACAAGCGTGGACATCACGTGGATTGTGACCAGTCCACGTCGATTGTACTGTACGATGACAGATGACCTCACTATCAGCTGATAGTGGTTTGTCGCGCTCCTTCTCGAACTGGCAGGTATTCAAAATGATTACGGCTTTTGTGGGCGTTCCTAGCACATTAACGATGTTTTACCAGGTGCTGAAACCTCGTATTGCTCAACAAGTACAAGTCATGTGACATATCGGGCCGCTATTGACTATAACGGCCCGACAATTCAATAACAGCCCGACACGTCTAAATATAAACAATGACGTAAAATCTCTCAACCGATGAATAATATTTTTCCCAGATTTCCGTTTGGAGTGAAATTAATTCGAATTTTAAATGTGTAAATACATTGTTTCAACTGTTTCTCTTTGTTGTGTCACGGATCGATACTGTATCAAATTAAACAGGAAGCGATACGCACAAAGAAAGTAATCAAATCTTTGATGAATAAACACTTTTCCAAAAGTTCGCATTTCGAAGATATATTTCATCATTAAACTTTCCAAATTTCGCCGTAGACTGAACAGACGATAGTCATGCTACACGGTTTGTTTGTCAACAAATCAGACGATAGTCTCGCTGTTTTTGTTTAATTCGAAAACGTCAAACTTCATGTATTTATCTTTTTCCCCATACAATTTATATGCAATTTACCCGCTGTACGAAAGTGGCAATAATAGAAATAACATGACTTTGTCGGGCATTACAGTGTATCAAGGCTCAACAGAAATGGTTAACAGCCCTTGAGCTTATTCGGGCCGCTAATAAACTCTTGGGCTGTTTACCACTTCTGATGAGCCGTTAATACTCTGTAATGCCCTTCAAAATCATGTTATTGCAATATTGATACCAATCCTTCCAACCCGTTATAAATACATTTACAAAAGCAACAGCCGGTGGCCAGTGAATTGACAACGCAGTAAACATACGAACAGGACGACAAGTAATAACTGAATACCACAGCGCTTCGGGACTTCAATATTAAATTATTACCGAACCACGCACCAAGTGCAAGAGGGATTCACCCATTTAGCTGTCGATAATATTTTATCACACACAGATTGGGAGCACTGTGGCTCAGTGGTAGACTGTTGGACTTCTATGCTAGAGGTTCCGAGGACGACCCGCGTTGTGTCCTTGGGCAAGGCACTTTATCCCGGTTGCCCACATGGGGCACGATGACGCCGTGTACTAAGGCGTACTGTACGTCAATGGTGAATATGTCTTCAACCGCTGTAATCCTGCTTTGCGGAGCTTGAACAGAGTTAGAATGTCGAGGCATTGACAGTTGCTCGTCGATGCTCGGTGGTTCTCTCTGGATACTCCGGCTTCCTCCACCCGTAAAACTGTCACGGTCATGATTAGCCATTGTGCACAAAGTTGTATCACACATGTGGTAATACAAAACACGTTCGATTTCGTTTCCAACGTAAACAACGAAGGAACCCTTCTAAATAAATCTTTTCACCATTGGTCGAATGCACGGGAGTCAAGATCGCTTTGCAATTCCAAGTTCCTCATTTAGATTTGTTTACCCGGGATATTCAGATTCGAGTAAAAAACAAATCAAAATAAAAATAACCTTCTAACTGCTTGTTCTTTGAAAAATACTTTCCACAACTGGCCATATAATGATAGTGTGTGCTAAACGTATTAGCTATTTAAAAAATAATTTTTGTTGTGTTATTCCCCGCAGTTTAGTCAATATTTGAAGTTCGATCATCGTAACCTAGACACTGAACTCTACTGTCAATTGGTTTCGACCAATTGAATGCCGTAAAAATTAAAAAGCAAATTAGGGTTGGTACTCCGCCTATTAACTGTGATGTCTTCTTGGCATTTAAGGAAAAACAACAATTATCAACATAGAATGTGCTTTTAGTTCAATTTTTCTGTAGACTGGTTGTTACATGAGGTGTGTCATAAATACAGAACCCCACATACTTTTAAATGGGTTAAGAATTATCACACTCGATTACGTTGGCCCAGGATATCACTCGAGCCTTCGGCTCTTCTGATATCCGGGGCCAAAGCAGTCTCGTGCGATAATTCTTTACTCATTCACACTTAAGTGCGGTTCTGTATATGTATATAACTACATGGGGGCGCGGTGGTGTCGCGGTAACCGGTTCTCGTCAGATCACCAAAGTTTAACAACGTCGAGCGCGGTTAGTAGTTGGATGGGTGACCATTTCAGCGACTGATTCGCGCTCCTGCGTTGTGTCCTCAGGCAAGGCACTTAACCCCGATTGCCTACATGGGGGCACCATGACGCTGTGTACTAAGGCGTACTGCACGTCGATGGTGCGCATGTCTTCAACCAATCTAACCCTACTTGTGCCGCGGTGCAGAATTCAGAGTTACGACGTTGGAGAGCTGACAGCTGCTCGTCGTTGCTCGGTGGTTCTCTCCGGGTACTCAGGCTTCCTGCACCCGTAAAACTGCCACGGTCACGATTAGCCATTGTGCATAAGTATGTGACCTTAAACACCAATAAATAAATAAATAAATAATAAATAATATATGACTACGTTGTTTGGGTCGTCAGGATTCAAAGAGTTAAGATGACAGACGACTTGTCAAGCAACAAATCCAACTGTTTATAGACTAACTGATCATTTTTCACTCTCGAATTATGCAGTAGCATTCTTTACGTGGTTGGCGTGTGCCGGGACTTTTACATATGGTTTCGTTTTATCAATGCATGAGTTGGCCGCTTCAATACTGTCATTCTGATGGAAAACGATTTAATTGTGAGATTGGTAAATAACTATTTTGCATCCATTACACACTGCAAAATATTTGTGAGAATACATCTATTACATTACATTTGCCATGGACTGGTCGTAATCCACGCGTGGGCTGTGATGTTCATGCATGCGTTTACCAGGTAATAAAAACTATCATCAGCAAAACTTTAATTAATGAAGCACCGGGTTGTACCCGGTGCTTCATTAATTAATTTTTTGATGATTATCCCTGTAGTTGGTGTTTGGAGTTTAATATAATTTTTGCCGCGGAAATAATGCCCGCCGGTGTAAAGTGGCCGGTATTCCCGTACTGTATCGTATAGATTGTTTTATTCGTGCATCCAGTATTCAGTCAATAGAAATTGCAAGTCCCAAAATAATGCAATCAGAAAATATAACCTTTCTGAGTCCATTCAGCAACTTAAGTTAGGTGGTTATTTTGTTGTTTGCTCATGAATTGCCACAATTCATTCACACAAACTATTACGCATACAGCCTTGCGTGGTTAATTAAGAGTGCCAAATTGTTCGATTAGCTGGAAGATTTATCTTGATGAATATACTCGGACGGTGTTGATTCTTTGGTCTCTATTTCCACGGCGTCATGTCAGTGTCGGACATGAAAAAGACGTATTATCTACACACCATTCTACCAAACAAAAGTTACCAATCATTTTTATGTTCCAAAGCAAAACTGAATTCGTTAAATTCCTAGTGAGTAAATTTGCATATTGAAATTTTGATATTTCGTTATCAGTTTGCAGAGGCGGGGGTTAATGCCTGAAAGAAGCCAAAACATGGCCAGAAATCGCATTCCGATCATTTGACTCGCGTCATATGGCGACGAATTATTTTTAGAAAACTATTCGACTCCATACTTCGGAGAATGAAGGTGTGTTGTTTTCAACAAACAGATGGAAGTCAGTTTTATAATAGTCCGATGTTAGTTTTTAAACATCCTTGTCATATCGACTCGACATCTTTTATCTATTTCTAAGCAAAGCCGATAAAGATTTGAAAAGTATGTTCATATTAGCCCTTGATCTAGCATAACGATCATTTACGCCGCACGCTATTAAATTCTTGCGATTTAATATTTGCCTCCCAAAACACAGCTTATGATCCCTCACTGGAACGCGCTCATCGGGATCGTTTCAATGAGAGGTCATAAGGTTTGCCTAGAGGCAAAACAAATTTAAACATAACTAGTTAATCAAAAATCTATTTTATGACACACTTGTTCTATGAAATCCCCATGTACACCAACACTGTACCTGTAATGTGTTATAATACGCGACTACGCGGCCTACACAGTAACGGTATTCAAATTTAGATTAAGAACATTAAACCATGCGGAAAATGAAAATCTATTCCGCACATATGTGCGGAACGGAAATTGTCGACGGACTCCTTTTAAATAGAAACAAAATTCCACTGGAATTTTCTACAATCGTGCAACGCAATTATAATTTGAATCACCAGCGATAGCCGAAAATCGTCCCCCGAGTTCCAATGTGTTCTATGTGCCTGTGGGCACATAGAACACATTGGAACTCAGGGGACGAAATGGTAACACGGGTTACCCTCGCAAATTTGGTTGGCGATAAAATGTGTTCTTTTTGTTGATAGTTATCAAATGAATTGCTGAGTGTCCTTCTAATATTTGTTTTAACAGACCTGAAGGCGTGTAATAAACACAAAACGATGGGAATGGGTTAAACTATATGGCGCTTGTGCCATCGCGGAAGGATAAAACTAGAGGCGTGTGACCTCTCGTTTTGTCCATCCGCGCTGGCACTCGTGCCATATACATTAACCCATTCACGTGCGGGTGTCGCTCTGTGTATTTACAGGAGTCGTGTATCAGGTAAATTGTTAATGACTGTACATATTGCACTCATTCCACCACACAATAAACGGAGACCAGTTATTCATCGAATTTTAGAAAAAGATTGCCACCCAAAATGGTTAATACGTGAAAGGAAAGCCTTTTTGTATAACAATAGTGGTGCATGATGTCGCTTTCGATTCGTGCTAAGTAATAATAACAATAATAACACTTTGGCCGGCCGCTGATTTGTCGCGGTTCTCGGATGAGAAGGCCTTGGTTACCCCTGTACTCCCAACTGCATCCCTATTCCCTTGCCCCATTCTTCCCAATCTCTCCGATTAGCATATTAACCCTCTCCTTTGAGTCTCCCACTAACCACATGTCCTTCATTCTCCCATCCCACTGCCCCATTATGCTCCCAGTGAATCTTATTCTTTTAGACTGGACATTCTAGAAGAAAGTGTTCCAGGGTCTCCACCTCGCCCAAATTACACATCTGGCACTCCTTTTCACTGTTTTTCCCAATTTTTTCCCGCAGCTCTAGGGACCGCGACCTCAGCTTGAACAACAGTGACCCCCAAAGGTGCCATCAAGGTACTCTTCAAAACCACGCAGGCCTCCCAAATACCTCTTTGATTTGACCCCCCTCTCGCCAATTACGGTTACAATCCTCCATGACCCTTTCTCTGACGATTTGTTTACCCTGGTTTGCCCCAACGTCCAGGTCCGAGATCTCCAATGACTAGTTGTCTATTAGTTCCCTCACTTGGACCATCCACACCGTCTTGATATTTGAGTTGAAAATTCTCAGGAACATTACTTTACACCATCGGCTGTCGGGGGAGATTTACCAAATAATTAAGATAACCGTGTTTCAATAGGTCTATCCTGTCCTTGATCCTCATCCACCCAAGCTCACCCTGATTGCTTCGAGCGCTGCGACATTACTCGACCCCGTCATCCATCGGCCTGCATCGTTCTGAAGGATTTCCAAGCTCTTTACAGCTGACTGGTTTAGGGGTACCACTTGGCAGACCCACCATTTTCCCAAATGGTTTTCCCCATGAAAACCTTATTGAAACTGCTTCTCCCTATAAGTTTCATTTGGTTAAGGATTCGCTTCCCCTTCCGAACCAATTTATTTGTGTGGTTTCGGTAGATGCCTCTTCTTGTGATGTTTAAATTTAACACAGATACTCGTAGTCACCTGTCTCTCCTACACTAAGAAGTTTGCTGCTACCTTCCGGAATACAGAACTCCCCCACTCTCCACCTTCGAGTGGGGTCCACTTTGCGCCCACAGGTATAACTTTGCTCTTGCTTTCATTAAGTTCGAGTCTCCATTTTCTCAACAATTCCCAGCATTTTCGCTTGCCCCTCTTCGTTTTCTGACACTAGGACCATATCGTCTGCAAAAAATAGCCCTGGGATCTTCAAGTCCCCAACTGCTACCCCCTCGTCGCTATGCAGGAGTTCATCTCCTAAGCCTTTGATGTTCAATGCCAAAAAGAATTGGCGAAAAGATACACCCCTGTTTTAGGCCCATCTCCATAGGCGCACGTTTTGTTGTAATGTTTCCTAGGCTAAGTTCACTCTATACGTCTTTATATAATGCTTTCATAATTCCAATAAACTCCCCTCCCAAGCCCAGAGCCTCCAGCTTGCGCCACATACCCTCCCTCCATACTCTATCGTATGCCTTTTTAACATCCAAAAAGGCCATTAACATCATTTTCTTTTTTGCTTTCGCGGATTCTATCATTTGGGATAGCGTGAAAAGATGGTCAGTGACTCTCCTTCCCTACCTGAAGTGATTCTGGATTTCTCCCAAAAAACCCTTCTCTTCAGTCACCTCCTCTAGTCGCCCATACAGGACTTTACAGGAAAACTTTTCCAATGTTGCTACTGACAGAGATCCCTCGATAGTTATCCAAAACGTCTTTTTCCCCCTTTTTGTGAATAAATGTCACTTTGCTTTCTCTCCACTCCTTAAGGACCTTTTGATTTGATTTTCTATGGCTAAATTGAATAGGGAAGTTAGGCTTTCCACGAGTTCCTCTCCCCCTTTTGTGATAAACTCGTTAGGAATTTCATCCACCCCACCCGCTTTTCCATCCCTTAATTTTTAGATCTCCTTTCGCATCTCCTCCGTTTTAATTTCGCTGCACACGAAGTTCGATAGATTTTCCTCGACCTGATTCGGACACTCCGGTGGGCTCCCCACGCCCCATCGCTTATCGTTTACCTTTTCCCAGAGCGTGACTAGTTCCGATGCGATTTGATCTTGCTCGTTTGTAACTCTGCCATCTACTTTAATACTTTATGGGTTACTTCCATTGTTACGTTTATTCACCCATTTCCAAAATACGTTCGAACTCGACCCCCTTGTAGTTCTTATCGTCCTAATAAGACTGATATTCAGCACTCTCCGATTATCGTCTTTAATCTTATTTACTTTATTTCGTGCTTGTTGGTATTCTTCCTTTGCTACTGTGGTCTCGTTTCTTTCCGCCCCTTAAGTTTTCTACTTCCTCTGAATGCGGCACATTTAGCTTTTCTACCCTTTATGGCCCTTTCCAGTTCTTCGTTCACTATGTACCCAAGTTCCCATGTTGGCACCCTGATCTTTCCTACACTTTCCTTCCCTGCATCCATTTGGCTCGCAACTATGGCGTCGGCCATCTTCTGGACCCCCCCCCCCCCCCCCCCCCCCCTTGAGTACGGTTGCAAGCTTTGGTTTCAGTTTTTCTTCGAACTTCGCCCAGTCAGCATCCTTTTTGAGTTGCCAAATCTCCTTGAAGCTTCCTTTGCTTTTTACTGGGTTTTTGGCCCCGGTCGTTACTGTAATCAAGTTGTGATCACTATTCACCTCCATTTTACCCTCATCATCCACTACTACCCCTATCACCTCCCTCCATAAATTAATATCTGTGAGAATGTAGTCGACTTTTGATTTACTGTCTTTCCTGCGCAAACGGGTCAGCAAGTTGTATCTTCATACTGCAATCCATTATGAGCGCCATGTTGTATATGGTGACACGTATGAATGGACATAATTACGTTGCGATGTGTAATGTTACTGCACATTTGTGATGAAGTAACCATCTTAAAATTTTTAATTTTATATGTTCAAGGGTTTTGGTCGAATGTATTTGTTTTTCTTCCTAAATCGAATTCTCTAGAATTTCCGTGTTCCTAGCACGAATTTGATTTCGTCTGTTTGCGGCTTGAGTTTGCTATCAAGAGCAGAAATTCTTATTCCTACTCCCACCCCCACCCCCGCTACCTTCTCAACCAACACAAGATCTCTTATTCACTGTGTCTCTCTCCCTTGCTGCCTATTCCTTCCTGCCTTTTGTCCATTATGCTGCCTGATACTGGTCTAATTCTGACAACCTAATTTTATTTCTGACTCTTGTTCCAAAATCTCTTATCTGCCTCACCCAGAGAGTCCACAAGAAAACTAAAACTGTAGGTAAGTCAGATTTCATATCTAAGCACTCTCGTATAGGGAGCTATTTGTCGATGTAGAGGCACTTCTTTTGACCTGGACTCAAAGTCATTCCTTTTAAATAGAAAGGAGTCATAAGTGTTTCGAGAATAACTCTCAGGGGAAGCAATTAAGCCGGAAACACACCACATGCATATAAGGGCTGAAGAGGGCGGAGAAGGCAAAATAAGGTAAGTTAAAAATAAAATACTATATAAGGTTAACATCTGCGGCATAACTCGGCCAAATTAATTGTGTCCGCTGAAAACGAAATTGCATTGTGGGAAACGACAAAAATAGGCCTTCAGTTTCGTCTTATCTCGTCACATGAAATACTGTGAAGTCTGATACTTCCTAATATATTTGGTTTAAACAGCCAGGGTATTGGTGTCCATCCTGGTAACGATTTTGTCGAAATTAACTGAACGGGCTCGTCCCTACGACACAGTGGGATCTCGGAAAAGACCTCCTATATACAATGTCCACTTCATCGACGTCGCGGTGTCTACCTAACACGAAACCTAGTTATACGGTATCTAATTTTTTTAATTTACTTATTCATTTATTTATTGAGATTTAGCGACACTTTCGACAGCCAAGGTCGAATGGTTTTGCGGGCGAGTGAAGCCGGAGAACCCGGAGAGAACCACCGAGCAACGGCGAGCTCTCTCCAATGTACTAACTGCACATAAGCAGGGTTATCATTGGTTGAAGACAGGTGCACCTTCGACGTGGAGTACGCCTTTGTCCGCAGCGCATGTGCCCTCACGCGGACAATCGGGATAAAGTAACTTGCCCAAGGACACAACGCAATACTCCTGGAGGGGATCGAACCGTGGACCTTCCTGTTCGAAGTTCAATGTCGTAACAACTGAGCCATCGCGCTCCCCAGTATCCGACGACGATTCATATCAGGCACGCACTGGTCTTCTTGTGTATACCCAAAACTGCCTATTTATGCAAAGATATTTTTGTTTCACATAATTATATACATGTATTATAATTCACCCCAGTTACAACATAGTACTGACCAGTTTGATAATAAACGCTTGCTCAATCTCATTCTGTGGAATTAAATATGACATATTAATTCTGGCAGAGTTCCTACATACGCAGGCGGGAACTCCATGTTTTCCCGCTAAAAGTTACAGTAATATCACAGCTTTATCATAACATTGTTGCAGATCAATCACATTCCCAAAATGAATGGATTTTATCGCTTTCTCACCTTTCTCTTAAAGAAGAGAAGCGGTAAAATTTGCAACTGCCCACCCTACAACCTTGCGTTGCTTCGAAATTCGGTTCGTTTCGAAATCGTCATAGAGATTCCATCCGATTGACTTCGACGGTTCGAACAATTTCAAATCATCGAACTATTCTCAATAATTCTATCAATTGTCGCCCCTTGAACCTTTTTCTATCACCTTATCTCGTATTCAGGCGACGTGATGATAAAAGTAGAGTTCAAGGAAATTTCTCTTCAGAGACTACATTGATTTCGTTTCTGAAACATTCCAACTTTTTTATTTACTTACCAAAATAGACGAGTCGCCGTTTAACACAATGGTCGAGTGGAGACTGACAATATATCCTGGATTCGTGCTTGTGAGGAAAGGTGGTATATACAACTTGGAATGCAGAGAGATTCAGTTCGTGATTCGATTCGAGTCGATATCTTGTGCCTGATTCGATTAAGGATTCGATGTCGCAAAGGCTGACCGGGATGGTTTGCGTGAAGAAAAGAACTATTTGAAGGCTAATCGTCGCTTGAGTGCTAGAATGTTCTATGTCCCCTATGGGACATAGAACATTCTAGCACTCGGCCGACGTAATACTGGAAACTTCGCTTCGAGTTTCAATCGTGGTCATCTGTATTCAGCGACAAGAGATGCGTTAGTCGTTCATTATAAGTACAGATTCTTTCAATCTTTAGATTTCTGACGAAACGTCGACTGGTTTGTAAAATGTAAGATCGCATAGCATCTCTAAAGATTGAAATAAATAAAAAGCCATTTGAGTAATTGCTCCTTGGAGCAAATTCATGGAATAGTTTGACTCACGGGTCATATATACGAACCCTCTAGGCAACGCTGATAAAGATGAACGGGAATCATGAACATGACAGTCGAAGATTGCAATGTGCCAAAAATTGTGGAAGTAATTTGCTGCTTTGCAAAAGGTTCGGACGACTTGTCGTCTCGACTGCAAACGTGGAGGATCGGTTTGTAACATAGCTGCTCTGAAGATTCATGATCGGAGATCCCCGAACGGATGACGATCGCAACAATGAGGCACAGGTAAAGAAAATGTCTGTGCACAGGAAATGACGCACTACACATGATGGAAGGAAAATTCCTCTTCACACCCACCCACCCATCCACCCACCACCATCTGTCTTTTGCAACACCTTCTCTGCAAGCATGGTCGTGAAAATATAAGATGGCATTTGTGAACAAACTGAAGAAAACCCGTGAACTAAACTATTTGCATTGGAAAGTACAATTGGGTAAAACACCTCCACGTCAGATGGCATCAAAAGAGTTATCACCTGCAACACAGAGTTCCTGAATGAGTTTGTGAACAGAGTAATACTTACAACAAAGTGAGATTAGTTCGAGCAGTGGACTTGAGATCGAAAAGTCGATGATTTGATCCTGACCCGCTTGATCTGCGTTGTGTCTTTGGACAAGAAACGACATCCCGGTTGCCTATGTCAGAGAAGTGTGGCGTAGTGTACTAAGGCTCAGAACTGAACCACATCGCACTTGCCATTTAACCATGTTGAAGCGGGGTCAGTAATTTGGGGAGTCTAAAGGGCATTCGCCGATTATTTCGGCCTCGGTCTTTAAAACTGACAAACGCGATATGCGCTGGCTGGTGCTGGCTGTTGCAAGTTCTACAAACCACAATAAACAAAAAATCTGAATACATTTTACCACATTTACCCCTGAAAACTGTATCAGCTGTTTGACAAGTCGTCGTCTGAGTGCTAGAATGCCCTATGTCCCATAGGGGACTATTATGATCCCCGATGAGTTTTTCTCCCCACACACGAGGATTACGTCATTATAGATAACTGGCGGTCACTGCTGACATTCCCAATTTATCAAGTCGTGGTCCTTTCGAAAGACGAACAATTTCATCGGAAAGATTAGGTATATACCATAGGTATATACCATAGGTATATACTAAAAAATTGATTTGTAACACTTCCCGTTAAGGGGTTAATGAATTTGCGCGTGTCAAACTCTAATGTAAAGAGCATTGTGAGATTATTGATCGATCGATAAATTCGCGCAGTGATATTATTAAATCTGCACAGAAACATGGGGTTGAAACAAATCAAGTTTAATGTTTTGCGGTCCGTCTCTTTATTCCCTTTCTTCCAGTTTCTCCGCGACAAAGTCGTCGGTTTTTATATTTGCAAATCGTGAAGCCATTTTGTTTATTTACAATTGGGCAGACGATGATGAAATAATTCCGGCGACCTAATAAAATATGCAAATGAGTTTGTCACGTGGGGTGGGTGGGATATAAATATCCCACCCTGCTGACTCACCCAGGACACGCGTATGTTTCATGTATAGTGTGGGGGGGGGGGGGGGGAATACGACATTCTAGCACTCAGGCGACGAAGTGATGTCTCCAGTCAACTGTTCATGGGTTTTGTTATTATATTTATTTATTTATTAGGGTTTAATGGCACTTTAGACAGCCAGGGTTACCTCGTGTCGGACAGTTTTACAGGTGGAGGAAGTCGGAGTACCCGGGGAGAACCGCCGAGCAACGGCGAGCAACTGTCAGGCTCACCAACATACTAAAAAGACAAGTGCAACATCGACGTGCAGTACGCCTTAGTACACAATGTCACCGTGCACTCACGTGGATAATCGGGAATAGTGCCTTGCCCAAGGCCCCAACACAGTTACACCTGGCGGGGATCGAACCGTGGACCTTTCACTTTGAAGTCCAGAGCTGTTGCCACGGAGACATCGCGTTCCCGGGGACAATTCCCATTTTACCGAATCGTGCCTTATTCAAGTCGTTGATTGCCATTGGGTGTTTTGGGGAACAGTACATGCCATCTCAACCTTCTGCCTGATACAACAGATCGAACTACAGACTGCGAACACTATACATGCATTCACTTTCCATATATTATCTTTTTTACACCTCGAAGGGATTATAATATTGGTATCAATTGCATTAAATGTAATTTAAACATTGTACACGATGGTTTGTGGTTTTGAAACAATGACATGATGTGGGCGGGTTAAACGAATGCATAAACTGAAAGAAGTTAATGCGGTGTCGTTCCAGTATTTAATCTGAAACGGGGGAGGAAAGGCTGTCGCATGCTTTCGTGAAGAGTGTTTATGATTTATTAATTTAAAAATTGTATATGCTAAATATGTTGGGGGCTCAGTTTCTTTTGTCATCTTACCTTACACTCTTGAATTTATTACTTCAGACACTGAGGAGTGTTTCAATTCACATTTCACGGTCCAGTATCTATTACAAACCTCAGCATGCATTACTTACAGTGAACAGGATCAATTTTAGTTCGACTGGTACTTCATATATTTTGTATTTTTATTCTAAATATGGTACGTATGCATTGTTTTATTGTAAAATTGGAACATTTACAAGACTGTGACCATAGAATCGGACAGAGAATTTTGACCGGAACGCGACAGTGTAGCGATCCGGTCGACGTTCTCCGCCCGCTTTCCTCCCCACAACACGGGAGAATCTTACGTATCGAAATGAACTGAATCTAAGACTCTTGTTTTTCTTGACTCAGTTTTGATTTGTATACCATTTTATTTATTAAATTTCGACGGAGTGTTATAAGTTTGTCGATTTGATCCGAAAAGTGTCTTTTGCGATCACAGTACTTCACTTACCGTTGTTTGGTATTAAAACAGAAACAAGATTTTAAGGGTTTTTCTCGATTGTACAATGCAAACATATAGGCGGCCAATGTACACGGTGTATAAATGAAGGTGGAACGCGCCAGCATTGGGTTGGAACGTCTTTCTCACGTTTTACTTCTGTTGCATGGACGTCGCAATTCAGACACGGGGTGAACTGAAAAGTTCACACATGCAGTCAAAAGCTTGTATGTCCAACTTTGCCTCTTGGATGGCAAGCCATCGATGGAGCATGGACCTGAAAACCGTTCTCCTCGTCGGCGATACACTCTTGTCCTTCCTCAGCGCGCCGTAGACAAAGTCGTGATTCATCACTAAAAAGAACTGTGCTACAACATTGCTGAGACCAGCCAACACGCTGACGTACCCATTCCATTCTGGCGGAACAATGACGTTGGGTAATAATTGGTCCATTGACGCCTACCTCGGATGCCGTGTCAAGCGAGTCTGTTGCGGACAGTTTGTGTGCACTGATTGTATTGTTAGTTCTACCAGGAGTAATTGCTGCTGTCCTGCCGATCCTGTGAGCCGTCCTGATGTGTCGGTCTTGAACAGGGGTCGCAACTCTTGGTCGACCTGAACGTGGGCGGTCGGCAGTAGATCCGGTGGTTCTGTACCTTCCAATGAGACGGTAAATAGTGGCCGCAATGACCCCGAACTCATCAGCGAGCTCATCTGAAGGTATCCCAGCCTCATGCATACCAATAGCACACAACCTCTGATTTTCGGTTAATCTTGGCATTTTTTAAAATGTAGAAAGACAAAAACTAGCGTGTTTCTCAATAACACAGACTCTCTAGCACAACATAACTCAAAGAAAATCGTCGGTCGCCCATTCAAGTTGACGTTCTTGGGTAGCACGTGCTATTTTGAAATCCACACCAAAATTGTATATGATTGGGTGGACAACAACAACACGTCATTGAACTCTTTGCAAGACTTCTTGTCCACAAACATGCAACATTAGGCTTTTTATATTTCATCCTTTATGCTATTTTTCACATTTGTTTCTATTATACTTTCTTTTTTGACTCAGTATATAAATGAAGTTGTGGCAGTATGTCGTAGGCTGGTGCATGTACCTAAACCTTAAGGTTGATAGATACTGAACAAGCCGCTCAAAGAACAATTTACGTTTTAAATCTAAACAATTCCTCAACAACCTAGAGCCCTCTTTTGGTTTCTTGTCCCCGCCTCATAAGTTTTCTTGGATCGACACTTAGTGGAAATTAGTGCCTGAAGGATAATTAGGTATTTCACAGGAAATGAGTGCACAATTACTGTATCGCTGTTCTTGTATTCAAATACACCGAGTCAACCCGTTGAAGTAATAAGCAGTGATGGCGTCTCATTAACCCTTTACCCAACGCAGACGATATCAAAATTTATTATTTCAAATTTTAAAAAAAATTTCAACAAAACCATATCATGTGACCCCTCGTTGGAACGAGCTCGTTCCAACGAGGGGTCACATGATATGGTTTTGTTGAGTTGCCCTCGTTCCAACGAGGGGTCACATGATATGGTTTTGTTGAAATTTTTGAAAAATAATATTTTTTCAAACTGCTGAATTTTCATATTACGCCGGCAGATGCGGCCGATTCATTGGGTAAACGGTTAAAAAAGGAAGAAAAGGAAAGAATACGTAAGGAGTGCGAGAATGTCCAAATTCACGGTCTTCCGGGTAGAAATCGGAGGTTCATGAAATGGAACTTTGTGTTGTGTTTCTTTTGTTTACCACAAGGTATACGCCACAGTCTCCGAGAAAACCCCACCACACAGCCCTTTCAAAGACAACATGCCTCTACTAATCTAAGTGACCATGGTAAAACTACCGCATATGTTCGTCAATAACCAATTTGAACGCCATTTACTCTTCTTGAATAGGTATATGTTCACACTGATTCGATGTCATCACGTGATAATCTGCTATATGTTCTCTGGGCTCATTCCAGCAGTTTGACATATTACATAATATAAATGACCCAATGACAAGAACATGACTGAATATTCGCTGCTGAGATTGGCATTATCCCTAAAAAGTCGATTGGCCACTTGACATCGAAAAAGTGATTGCAGCATGTCATCACTACAGAAATGACGTCTTCAGTCTCCGGGGCAGGCAATCATCAGAAACCTTTGTCTGCTTTAGATCAAGAACACTGTTACGTTACCCATTATTACAGTATTAGACCTCTGGCCCTACCTCCATTTGTGTTCTTCAAACGTGCATTAGCTTTACTGTATAATAGGTTTAATTTGTAAAACATTCAGCTTCAAGTTACATATAAACATTAGTCTTCCAGTTCGTCCGTAATTGAGCAATTTTGGTTTGGTTTTGACAGTCCAGTTAACATTAACCACAACTTACAGTAACATATTGCGAAATCAAGACCGAATCAATAAAAAACAAGCAAAATATAAATTCGATGTCCTTGTATTTTTTCGGACGGGTGAGATTCTGAAGAGGAGTGATCGGAGAAACAGAAATGTAATTTCGAACGGATCGCGACTGAGTCTAATCCGGTCAAAATTCTCTCTCCAATTTTGTGATCACGCTACTGCATTTTGCACCACTGTACCTCGGGATCCCTACCTGATACCTAATCTCCGTAATTTATGTTAGTTCAGAATTAGTTTCTCCTGTTATTTTACCTTCAGCTTTATGGCGCAGTGAATGCGTTAATATGAGGGAAGGGATGTCGTTGTATCCTATTTTCAGTCTAGTTGGATTCTGCCGACCCCAGAACCAAATGATAACGCTTTCCACCATGGCTGCACATTTACAATCTCAAAGTGCGTACATGCATATGAAGCGTATCCAGCGGCTGTCTTTGATAATATGAGGTCTGTTTATACATTTTGTCAATTTGTATTTTCGTTTCCAATTCTTATCCTGTTGCGTGGGAAATATTTAGAGTGCGCTCTTATGGTATTACCTTATTTCAGTTTAATTCCACACCTTAGTTTTCTGTGTATTAGCCAATCCCGTAGACTAGTACTCGCTTTTCTAACATAAACAAAACTGCTTTTGTCACAAATAGTCCACTCAGCCGTAACGTGACTCTTCGTAGGGAAGGGTTTCGTCTTGATATGATTGAGTTTCAATTCTTCAAGATCACAAACGTATGCAAATGCACACTAGAATTTCTGTCAGTAAATATCTTCACAAAACCGCCAACCACCCCTGACAAATGAATATGTCAACTATCGAGAAACAGTACTATGTCCCAGAGAAGCGTTAACGAATTAGGATTGGGAGCCACACCTCGTGCTCTTCAGGTTTTACGCCACATGTACAGTGCCAACCGAAATCAGTTGAAAACCAATGGCCCATGCCTTGTAGTTTCTCCGAGCTAGTCTTACAGGCGTCGGCACGTTGCACAGTCACATTTTGACAGACAATACTCATGAACAACGTGTCAGTTCCTATGATGACCCCTTTTTCAAATGGAATAGAACAAGCGTATGGTGTGCATGCACGACAAATTACCACGGGGATATTATTTCCAGAACAATTATAGATTATGTAGAGCAAATCTATAATGTGATATTGTTCGAACGTTGCATGTCGCAATCTACGCAGCCACTGCGAACAAATAATACATAATGAAAGCCATAATAACAGCACAAAGTAGAACATAAAAATAAAAGCAGTATCGTATTACGTCATATGAATATATATCTTATCATCAGCATTAAACCTGTAAACTTTTAAGTATATTATTGAACTTGTTGGTGCAGACGTTTCTGCAGAAAATAATTGTGGAGTACGCATGGACGCGATACAGTGTCGCATTTCGATTAGGTATAAATATGTGAGTTAAAGAGCTCCAGTATGGGTGAGAGAGAAACAGTGTGGAATAAAGCTGGTCACGATAACATGCTAAGATCGTTGCAGATACTTGCAGGGTACATGCGTAATAACTTCAACATAAATCCAGAAGCAGAGCTTAGTAGAAATCCGAATGCCCTCCGCAAAACTATTTTCAAAGGTTAATTTTAAATCTGATTTACAATACACTAGTTAACGGAAAACGTATTGTGAATTCTAAAGACTGACGGGAAGTGACGTTTCAAAACAGACAGATCACAAATTCACAAATTTGTAGTTGCGTCCAGGTTATCGTTGGCAACCAGTATCTCAGAAAACGAGACTATTTAGATGCAAATCATAGAAAGGGTTTCATAACATGGCTTCATCGGATATTCCACGAATACAGCAGTAGTTTGTCCATCAATTCTGGAACCCCGGAAAACTAAAGTGTCATTTGTTTCCAAATCTGCATCATGGCTGTCTCAAATGAGCCTCTCGCGACATCAATGACGTTCGGAGATTTGCGAAGCGATACTTTTGCAAACACGAAATAAATACTTGAGTGCCTTGGTGCTTAACATTCCAGGCAAACATCCATTCTTTCCTGTTAGGTTTACATTTTAATTGTATAAACATGTAATTTAGCTCAGTTCCAAAGCTTTCGGGCATTGCCCTTCTTCAGTGGATTAATGACACAGTTTTACATCCTATCTGTTTTGCGTCCTTTCTACTAAATACAAGATATTTACAGTATTGACGTTAGTTGGAACTGAGCTAAATTACATGTTTATACAATTAACTGTGAGTCCCTACCTGGACTATATTGAATATACTAGATAAATTAAGCTCCTGCTTGGATATGGACACGGATCTTCAAATTCCTATGGAATGGACTGCGGATAAGTTAGCAAGGTATGAATCGCATTTACAGTTTATTGATGAAGCAACACGAAAAAGAGTTATTCCCCGAGGATTCAGACTTAAGTGGTCCCCAGACCTTGATGTAAGTGATAGATTTATTGAACAGTGTGACAAAAAACGAGAGGATGCGTCTTATAGGCTGATGAATGTCATTTCGAGAGCTGTAAAGGAGAAATGTGAAGCACTGCAACACGAACTCATTAGAATACAGTGGCAAACTGGCGTCGACGAACGAACGGTAGAGTCGATAATATCTCGGAAGGCAGTGGAATTGTCGAAAATAAAAAACAAAAAGATGGCGGGCTTGCAACCCATGAAATGGAATAACCATAATGGGAAAATAATTGATGAAGGGACACCGTATAAAATTAACAACACGAATGGAACTACATTTGACTGGTTCTCACTAACTCAAGTACCCAGCCAACAATCGGATTCGCAAATGAAAAACACAAATGGAAAAGGAAAAAAGAGGTGTGCATCAGACGTCGGAAGAAGTATACAGTCACCTGTTACAAACTTGTCGTCCCATGAACTTACACAAGCACAGGAAAATCTTCTTTCCAAAGGTATAAAGTTCATACCAACACAAACTAGAATTGATGAAGAGAAATTAACGTCTGACCTTACAGAATGGGAGCGTAGAATGAGGTTGCGCGAATACTTTGCCGACAAGGAGGATTCACTGATTGACAATAACACACCTGAGAATAAATTTAAAGTGAAGGAGGAAAGTACATTCACACCACCTGTCGGAAGGAATGTGGCCCTAGATAACTATATAACACTTGTGAAGAGGGATGTGATGGCCAGCGTAAATAAAAAACCCAAACCGAACATCACTGGTGAGGAGCGGAAGGCAATGCGGGAATTATTGCAAAACGGAGACGTCATAATCCGACCCGCGGATAAAGGATCGGGTATTGTGGTACTGGACAAAATCGACTATGCCACAAAGCTACACGCAGAAATGACTAGGAATCATTCTTACTCAGAAACACCGGTGGACCTAACGGAGAGGTCGGCTAAACGAGTGCGTGTATTAGTAAATAAAATGGACAGAAATAACGCGATATCAGATGACATAAAAAAATATATGACCCCAAAATATTATAAGTCCGGCAAACTTAAGGGGAATCCTAAATTGCATAAGCCAGGGAACCCATATCGTGCGATAGTTAGTGGCATGGGTACGCCGACAGAGAAAATGGCAGAGGTGGCCGAACACGAACTGAATGAGTATGTGCTATCGTCTCCGAGCTATTTAAGAGACACCACTGACTTTCTCAATAAAATTTCGGAAATTGGACAATTACCAGAGAACGCCCGACTGTTCTGTTTTGACGTGGAGCAGTTGTATCCATCGGTGCCTAGAAAGGAAGGAATGGAGGGATGTAAAGCGGCTTCAGAATCACGGACTGACCCATTGATTCCCACTGACTACGCTTTACAAATAATTGAATGTGTCTTGGATAACAACAACTTCTCGATAGGAGATAAGCATTATATTCAGACGGACGGTGTAGCAATTGGAAGTCGACTCGGGAGAAACTATGCCTGTGCGTATATGCGAAAGTGGGATGAATCGCTCCTTAGCTTCGAGAAAAAACCTATGTTTTATAAACGTTACATTGGTGATGGATTCGGTATATGGACAGGAAGTTTGGTAGATTTAGAAAAATTCACAGAACATGCTAATAAAATTCACCCTAGCATTAGAGTAACGTTACGGCACAGTGACCGATCTATCGAATTTCTTGATATGTATGTGAATATTGACCGCGGGGGGCTATACACCGATCTCTATCGAAAACCGACAGACAAACAGCTTTACCTATTAAAACACTCAGACCACCCGACGCACACGAAACGATCAGTGGTATATAGTTTAGGAATGAGAATAAAACGAATATGTATGCGGGATGATGACTACAACAGGTGCCGTAATGAACTGAAAAAACAACTGAGAAAGCGAGGATATGGGGGTACTTTTATTGAAAGAGAACTCTCCAAAGTTGACCAATTTAAACGGGCAGAAGTATTAAATAAAAAATGTAACAGTGAGAATAAATCTAACAGTAGAGTCCCACTGGTCACCACATACACATCATGGCTGCCAGACTTGGGAAAAAATACCAAGAAGTACATGGGAACATTACATGAATCCACCAAAATGAAAGAGGTGTTCAGTCAACCACCATTAATCGCATTCAGAAGAGCTAAAAATCTGGGAGACCTGCTTGTACACAGAAAGACTGCAAATGCTATGTCAACCCCGGTCAAAAACTGTAATCCTCAATGTAATGTGTGTAACATTCTCGTCAGAGGTAGTATTAAATCAGCAGAAGGTAGAGAATTTAATGTTCTCAAGAGTGTGAACTGTAAAAATAGGAATCTGATTTATACGTTGGACTACCAGAAATGTAAAAACGCCGTGTATGTAGGGGAAACATCTAGACAACTACAAGAAAGAATTACAGAACATTTGCGTGACGCTAGGCTACACTGCGATAAACCGGTCTTCCGGCATTTCAATAGCAACGGTCATTCAATCACAGACATGCGCGTCGCCATCATGGAGTGTGTATCGGGAGGAAAAAGTTTGCGCCTCATAAAAGAAAACAAGTGGATAACGCGATTAGGGACAGACAGCGACAGGGGCTTCAATGCAAAAATAAACAGGACTGAAGCAACGTGGTAATAAATGACGCTTCACATATGGCGTTTTCCAACTAACGTCAATACTGTAAATATCTTGTATTTAGTAGAAAGGACGCAAAACAGATAGGATGTAAAACTGTGTCATTAATCCACTGAAGAAGGGCAATGCCCAAAAGCTTTGGAACTGAGCTAAATTACATGTTTATACAATTAACTGTGAGTCCCTACCTGGACTATATTGAGTTTACATTTTAGTTTTCGTTTTCAGTTTTCAGAGATCCACTACCATATAATAATTAATAAACTCATTTTTACAGCAGTTTGTTCATCTGGGTTGCCATACTTCGTCTCACTGACGAGGCCAGGCCAGTCAGATCAAACACGACGTCTTCGGTGCCGTGTTTGATCTGGTCTCGCCCACGCGGACGAATCCGACCACCCAGATCAAGCGACTGTTGAAATAATCTGCATTTAACAGAGGGTTTGATTATTTCCTACTCTTTGAGTCAAATTTCAAAAACGATAAAATCACGATCTTTCAATAACATCCAGAAAGTAAGCCCAGATGCACACACCTGTATTTTGTACAAAAGTCCATACCTGCCCTCTGTTATTCGGTATACATTTTCAAATAAAACACTTTCAGTAACATCAATTCACTAGGGCCCTGCGAAGGTTCGAATGTTGTTTCGATTAGAATTCGTCACGATAATTTGACTAGAGTGGTGCCGACTTGGAACATTTCGAATTGAGGAAATCTTTTCGAAATCCTACCAAGAGTTTCCTCTTGGACACTCCTTCTATTATCGGATCTCCTGTTCAGAATACCTTAAGATAGAAGAACAGTTCAATAAACAGAACGACACACGTGTGTCGTTCTATGTTTATTACACTCCTTCACGTCTATAAAAAACAATTATTGGAGGGACTGTCAACAATTCATTTGACAACTCGTTCCCTGAGTTCCAGAATGTTTTATGGGCCATTACTCACATAGCACGCATTGGAACTCAGGGGACGAACTTTCAACACATATTATCGCCAACCAAATTTGCGAGAGGAACCCGTATTAATATGTTTAGCTCTCGCTGGCGATTCAAATGGTAATTATAGTCATTTCGGGGCACGATTTCTAGTAAATTCCAGAGAAATTTGGCTTCTATTTAAAAATAGTCCGTCAACGATTTCTGTTCGGCTCCTGTGTGCGGAACAGATTTTCATTTTCCGCATGGTTCAGTGTTGTTGTAGATGGGATTTCATAGAACAGGTGTGTAATAAATTTAGTTACGCTTCCGTAACTACTTTGATTACGTTTCTGAAATATTACGATTTCTTTTGGTTTACTTGCTCAAATAGACGAGTCGAGGTTTAATACAATTCTAGAATGGAAAACTTTTCCATATTCACGTTTATCAATGTGTGCCTTATCTTTAACCTGAAAGCGATGAAACTTGATTCTAGACAGGGCCTTGCACCTAACAAATGTCCATGCGCTATTTCAAGGACGGTTACAGAAGGTTTCAAAATATTTCCGTCACTGCAAGTAGCTGTATCAAAAGGACAATGCCAAACATCCCTTAGTTTTAACATCGTAATTTTAGTCGTTTTTAGAAGTATTGTTTGTTCTTCTCTCTCTCCCTCTCTCTTGTGACATCTTTCATCGAGTATTTTGCACAAAGAGAGAGAGGGGGGGAGAGAGAGAGAGAGAGAGAGAGAGAGAGAGTGGGGGGGGGGGGGGGGGTATGAGACCAACATTACCTTTTACAATGTATTGTGAGAGCTCACGATTCAAGAGCTGTCACCTGGAACTCTTTCCGTTTTGAGGTTCATGATATTACCAAGTGTCCCTTCATGAACTCTTCGTCTATCATGAGATCTCCTGTAAGCAAACCTGATGACAACTACTTTTAATTCCGTTTCTGCAATATTTCTCTCTTTTCAATTACCCAAGCAGACAAGGCACCATTCAATACGATGCTCGAGTGGAGACTAACAATACCTGCTACACTCTCCATAATATCTACAACATGGAAAGCGATGAAATTCGATTCTAGATTCCATTCGATTCGAAACGTCCTCGCCGCTTTTATAAGCAAGGTACTGTAACACGTTGATTGCTGTGTTACTAAGCAATATTGACATCAACAAAACCAGTGTGCAATACAACTCTGATAAAATTGTTGTTAATTTTGATGCTACGAAACAGTGGCGGAACCGAAGTGTATGGGGGTTCTAAAAAGAAATGTACCCCCCCCCCCCCCCCCCACACACACACACACATCGGCAGAGACATGCTGAACTTTATGTCGGTTCGGTCTTTTTCTTTTACCTTAATCATCTTCCACTCCAAAGGCTGGACGACGTAGGAAAAAACACACCATACCAGTGAGTGGATTACTAAGAACACCCACCTCCCAATAACAGACTTTGCACCCAGTCCGAAACTTTCAAATTGTATGGAAAATCACAAGAAACACTGGAACTGTTTTGACAATTGAACCCCAGGGTTCAACCCGGAGTTGTATTAGCAGAAGTTGTACGTGCCTCCCATGTGGGGCTTTTCACAGAGTTATTTCCTGGGGGAAAATTCCATTTTGTGGATGTTCTATTTATAATAAAGTCTGTCTATATTGTAAACACAGTGACTGTTTCTTTTTTTCGTGAAATTATCCAAAAATAATAGAAATAAGCCTTCACACAGGTTTGTTTTATTTCAGGCTGCAACAGAACAATTCACAGATGAAAGATTAGCAGGTAAGATCCCCATTCGCCATCTCTTGGATTGTGTGTGTCCATCTTTGTTTCTTTCTCCCTTGTATCTCACCTTCTGTCTACCTCTCTACCCCACCCCCCACCCCCATTCTGTTTCTACTGTCTCCCTGTCTTATAGAAGTGAGATCATTATTCGTGTATTTTGTTGTTGACAAAAATATTCCTGATGTCCCACTGGTTTCTCAGTTGAGCTGAATGGAATATGTTTGACATTCGGAATATGTAGCATAGTTTGCTGAGAAAGCACCCACGTTGTTGAATTTATTCCAGGCGAACAGAATTCAACGAAACGTATTAAACAAGACAAGCAATAATACAGCAAATGAAGCTCCAGCAGCGAGAAATTGACTCCTGCTTTCTAACCATCACCAAACATGGCAAGAAAAAGACACACACACACACACAAAATAATAATAAAATAGTTGAGAACTGAAATCCTTCCATTTCTGCTTTTAAAACATATCTTATGAGACCGCATTAGATCCCAGTGGGGTCTCGGAAACTATGATCTGGAAGGGGTATTCACTGTAAGACGCGGAGTTAACAATGCCATTCAGTGACTTCAGAATGCTCTTTTTGAAAGGCATTACCTCGATGTTTTCAGGAGAACCTGTCCTCGCTCCCGTGCAATTTCATCCCCTTCCTTTTGATACCGCTGGACCAATCCTTGCCACGGATGTCTATGCAGAAAAGCTAATTTGTATTTTACAACCAGGGCTGTGTTTTTCCGATTAACGAGATGGGTAGCAAATTAACCTAGAAAGAGTAACCATTTTATAGTCTAAAAACAGTTGGGTTAAAAATCACCTCTGTTCAACTTGGTTGAGTAAATATGAATCCAATTGGGCTCATATTCTCTCAACCTAGTTGACTTTGGTTAATTATTAACACAGCTGATTTTAGAGTGTAGGTTTGGCAGATTCATCACAGGTAAGACTTATTTTGACTTGACCAGTATGTGATTTAAAATTTAATTTTCTGGAATGGTGGGAATGGTCTTGACGATACGGGCCAAATTGTTGTATTTGAATCTTTTGGGGAGATAAAACTCCAATGAATAAAAAAATATCTCACTTCGACACGCGTCAGGTAAATTTATTACCGTTCCGTTTTATTTACTGTTTACCTGCAAACTCATGTGTGTTATGAACACTATCACGTCGACAGTGCAGATTGCGGTGGCCGCAGAACGCATACTTAGCACACGTTTCAATGTTCGCCAACCACATGTTATCCTCATTTGGAAAACATCATTGATAACATGACGTAACAGGTACCATGTGATTTAATGGTCAATGAGTTTCAGTAGTGGATTTTGAAAACATGCCATTGGATCGAACACACTAAAGATGAAATGTGTATGTGTTCAAACAGCCCAATGTAGAATATATTAATGTGAATACGCGGTGCAACTTTCATTAATTTCTTTGTTTTGTAACGAGTGATGTGTGCGTGACCTTCCTGCTCATTTATTCAAAAGCTGTTATCCGAAGCAAAGCAAATCCTGAACGCAAAATCCAAAACGAAAATGTCATTGATTGTTAATAGCTAGAGCAGTTTGAAGATCCACCCAGCAGGCTGCCAATTTAGTGCATCAATCGGGTAGTGTTTGAATACCAGACATATTTGATTATGAGGAAGGTTTGAAAAAGTCGAGACCCGTGCCCGCCTAATATGCTCGCGAAATATGACAAAATTCTCACGTCAATATAATGAATCCAAACTAATGTAAAGACAAAAGGGGTCCGACCCATTCAGGTATGTCTCGATGGTGTGATTTGAACAAATTGGTAAATAGTTGAGGATTGTTTAAGTCAGTGGTTAATGACAGTACAGATTTATTCTACTGTCTTTTCCCTTTACCTGCAGTGTTATAATATTTCACCACTATCCCCGACGCATATGAAACTAGGTTCTTGATTTTAACACACTTGTGAATAGAAATTATAAAAAAAAATTCCTGTGTCAAATGTAAATGCGTTTGGAACATTAGTTGAGAGTAACTCTCTCATTATACACAGACGGTTGAAACCCTGGGACTCCCATGACTTCATAGAACATGACTGGAAGGAGCATGGTTTATGTAGTCTTGTAGACCATTCTGTGTTTTACCCTTATATATATTTATATATATATTTATATAACCTAGAAGACTTTTTAGCTGCGGTTTGAAAGGATCAAATATTTGTCCCTTCAGTGCTCGAGTTAATGCACACTGGGGTATACATAACACCTTTGGAAATGACACATTTAGAAAACATAACTTCATAGCAAAAATATTATATGCTAAATATAACCGGATTTGAAGCAATGGTTGTGAGGGGGTGTCTTAATGTTTTACCCCTGGCCCACATGTTCAATTTTTGGTAACATATCAGCCCCCCCCCCCCCCCCCCTCTTAAGCATGATCCCAGGAACTTGGTTTGAACTAACTGTTCAATTGTTCCTACCAAAATATTATACGAGGGTTGCTGTGTGTACTCAACGTTATCTGATGAAATACAAGCATTGAGAAATGTGCTAGGTGCATATGCGTGGAATTCCACCTGTGTGTAAGAACGCCGTGTAAGAACGCAACAGATTGGTCGCTACGCGTCTGATTGGTATAAGAACGTCATGTAAGAACTAACTGATTGGTCGTTACGCATCTGATTGACGGTATGACGCCAACTGGAATGCTTTGACACATTACAGTATTGAATCGCAAAGTAAACAGATCACCAAAAGCGGATATTTTTCATAACAAATATCAGCTTCATTCACCTAACTCAAGTTTTATCGTGGTACAGGAGAAGAACACAACTGGGATAAAGTACGAGCGCCAAGTTTGTTGATTCCAGTCCCCCGCACTCCACACTCGATGGTTCTGTCTTTTTACATGCGGTGTTTAAATGCAAATGGCCCGCTCATTCCCAACTAGATTCCAATACACTTGTAAATCATTATTTGTCAAACGTGAAAGCATGTTGACTGGTTGGTTGTGAGGGATGGGCATGTTTTCTCATTACACATAGCCAGTGTGTTAAAATGGAACCCCCTTCCCATCCTCGACCAACGACAAAACCACAGAAAGATGTTTTTTCACTAGGTGTCTATACTCCTCGTAAGGACAATACCTGTCAAATATTACTTGTACAATGAGCTTCGTTTATTTGGTTGTAGCCAACAAAAACCCACCTACATTTTTTTAAGTATCATTTAAGTCAGCCCAGATGTTCTATAGAAAGTTTGTGATGGAACAAAACCCTGCCCCTGACAGGATGGTTATTAATCCTATAGATTGAGATATTGGTGGAGATACAGAATCAATAATCAAAAACTAAGACCCATAGGTGAGTCACTAATTGCACACCGACTTCCTTCACATACGAATCTGCATTTGAAGCATTAATACACAAAACCTAATGTAAAGATTAGAGCCCGCGAATAACGATTTTTATATCGAATCGAATCAGGCAAAAAGTTCGAAATCCACTCAAATCTCGATTCGAATCCACTTCCCAATTCTTACGTAACTTTGGCCGCCGTACTACAGCTCTCTATATCTAGCGTGTTAAAATGTCTCAAAAGTATCAATATGCGTACAAGGATGTTAGGAAATTGATAAGGTATCATTAAGGTGGTCGAAGAAAACTCCACACATCCTTTCTTGAGTACAACAAGACGCAACCTGCAATACTAAAGCATTGTTGATGATGCATTGTTGTATTCAAGGGACAATGCTTTGAGGAAACCAAACGTATCATTATATCCTCTATAGCTTCGAATGACATTTTGTATGTATATTCCAACTAAATAAGTGCTATCTAGTTAGAATGGATACAATCAATCTTGTTCCTCAGAAAAGTACAGGGGTGGTGGTGGTGGTGGGGGGGGGGGGGGGGGTCTTGTTACCTTTCGATAGTCGACGATAAAGAAATTTATGAGATCCAGAACATTCCAGGATTCGGATTTTTCCAATACTCTAGATGATTTCGAATCGAATCAGTGACATGAGTCGCCACCGAATACGTAATGCAGGCATAATTCTTTTCAGTGGGGCTCATCAGATGAAGCATTGCTTCTCATGCCTTTGCCATTGTGCTGTATTTTGAAATTATTGGCTCGATGGAAGTCCATTCGCTGGTGTTTTACTGGTAACCTACTCTTGATATACTATATCTTCAGTCATTTTCTGTTCTAGAATCCTAGAATTCGAAACCATTCTATGATGTTTGGATTGTTCGTAACGTCTCTTGTGACATTGTTAACCCTTTACCAAACATGAAAAGCAAACGACACTTACAAAAACAATTCTTTAAATAATTAATTTTTTTCATTTTTCATTTTTTGTCTCAAAAACATAGGTTATAACCCCTCATTGGAACGAGCTCGACGAGCGCGTTCCAATGAGGAGTCATAATCTATGTTTTTGAGACAAAAAAAAAAGGAAAAAAATAATGAAAATTAAGTGGCGATGTTTCAGAATAGCGCTAGCCGTTTTGGCAGTTACGTTGGATAAAGGGTTACAGAGAAAAGCTACTAATCGGAAAAAACGCTATAGAATGCCTCTTTACAATCAATGTTATACTCCTATAGATATTGGAATGTGGATTACGTATTGTGTCATTTCCAATCATTCTGTCTGAGGTGTCACCAAATACACACGAAAAGTAGGGGAGTAGAAAACAATATCAAGTAACGCCAATTTAAACCAACACAAACTAAAACTGGACAAAAACACAACAAAATACGCCACGACACAAAACAATACAACCAAGCACAACACACACAAAACAAAACCAGAAAACCTCAAAAAGTAAGGAATTTGATAGGTGTAAAATAAAACATGAACTCTCAGGTAATATGGGCGATGGAATATTACACAAAACTTTACGGCGTCTCCATTAATTTTCTTTACAGAGAAGCCAGTACACAAATTGATCTATTGTCTTTTATATGAATGGGGTGTGGAAGGTACCCGATCTGGCCATTTCACTGCGTAACGTTCCGGCGTTCATGTGGTTACAGTACCGGGGAAAATTTGGAGAGAGAACACATCATTTATATGTATAAATGTTACTTGAATTGTCCAACAACATATTTCGTATGTCGATGTAGATGGACTTCAGTTAGCAAGAAAAGGCTCTTTAATCATTCATAGTTATTGGGCTGCAAAATTAGTGATGGTTCTATATCTGTCATGTTACTGAATATATGTCTAATTACAAATGTCATTAATTCTGATACTGGTGAAATGTGCATACACCATATCCACAGCTGTTGTTGAAAACAATTTTAATGTACATAAATATTTATACATATAACCTTGTCCCCTGTTTCCTATTTGTACAGTTCAACATTTTTTTTTAAATCCACTCAAGCAATTATATGGTTATAATTATTATGGCCAAGTACTGATGGGACACATTCTCCAACTGACAACTCAACAAAAGTAAAGAAAGAATTTTCATTTCGTTGAAAATTAATTTTATTCTTCATTGAAAATGAGGACAGTGTAAGTTATCTGGGGAAGCACCCAGGGTACATTATGAGTTATCTCCAGCAACAACTATGGTGCATGGAGATTTAATACCTGGATGTCGGCTTTTTAAACACCGAGCTGCAGGCTAGGTGTTTAGATGAGACATTCAGGTATTAAATCTTAATATACCATACGTGTTGGCGGAGATAACGTTTTTGTCCTGTTTGAAACAAAATAGAAACATAGTGGAAACAAATCCGAATGGTTTGCAAATCGTGAAATCGACATTTTTAGATAAAGTGCAACGAGCAATTGTTCTGTTTTTACAAACTCAGAAGGCAGCAGATAGAGTTACATGCCTTGGGTCGTCATTGGAAACGCATAAACAGATCGGGGGTTATTTTGTTGGCATATTTGCTCTTATTTTATTTTTCTCAAGTTGTTTAATCTAATTATTCGACTATTTATTTTATAACAGCAAAATATGATCGAATTGTCAGAAATCTGATGATATTTATCATTATTTTGAGGTTTTTTGGTTCGATTTCTATATCAAGGCGAGCGAAAGCGAAAAGCTTTCTTTAATCCTATATCATCGATTTTTCGCGTGCCCCTATACCCTGGATGTTGCACGCTCTCATATACTTTGGATGTTGGGTGCGTCCTTTGCCATGGCTATTTGTCCTAGGCATTCTGACCAATCAGAAGACAGACTTTATCGCATATAGGGACAGGGAGGTTTAATACCTGGGTGTCATTTTTAAACCATGTGGCGAAAACTGAAGGGTTCAAAAAGAGATTTCTCTCCAGCCTCCTACCATAAAATAATCGGGTGTATAAGTGGTTCAATAAATACTGTAAACTCTTCCCAATGTATTCTCAAACGTTACGGATCAAGTCCTGCACTGCGCCCAAATTAGGAAGCAAACGCATTGACAGGTACATGTACTAACATTGAAGAACAGTGAAGAAAATTGGGGAATGAACTTTTTTTCTCAAGAATTCGGATTAACCATCCATGATACCAATTTAATTCAACAGAGGAGAAAAAAACTCCATGAAAAATACGAACGAAAACAAACCCTATCAGTGGACTAAAAATAGAGTCCATTTGTGAAACTAGATCACACGCCTCGAGAAGTTTGTTATTTGCGAGAATTTGAATCATTATGAATGTCTTTGGTATAATTTGTGTTCCCATGCAATAAACTCTGCTATTTTTTATACTTGTTGCACGACACGTTGTGTGTCATATTTGTGACTATGGAAGATTTATAGTTATTTAAAAAACATGCTTTCAAACTCAAACTCAAAACCTGTACTGATGCCGAAGCGGAAGGCTTAATTGTGGGAATTTATCTATCACTCTAGTGATTTTGTAGTCTCGGCGCGGATTTGAAGCCGTTGGACTGAACCTCGCCTGTGGAGTTTAGAAAAAAGTAGATGCAGTTTATAACACTGAACATTTTTAACCCTTTACCTACCATGAAAAGCAGACGACACTTGCAAAAAAAATTCTTGAATAACTAATTTTTTTCATTTTTTGTCTCAAAAACATAGGTTATGACCCCTCGTTGGAACGAGCTCGACGAGCTCGTTCCAACGAGGGGTCATAACCTATGTTTTTGAGACAAAAAATGAAAATATTTTGAAAATTAATTGGCGATTTTTGAGAATAGCGCTGGCCGGTTTTGGCCGTTACGTTGGGTAAAGGGTTAACGTTAAACACCAGAAAGCACAGAACAAGTGTTATGTCTTCTTATGTTATTAACAACGTGGGCAGAAATTATGGATAATATTTTCAAATAATTTCTGAAACAGCTATTTGCGGGCGCTCACGGGTGGTTTTAAGTTGTTATTATAATTAACAACAATACTAATATTAGTTGCACAATTCTAATGGGAGTTTCTGTGCTCTGAGTGAGGTAGACATGTTTTTCGCAGCACCTTGGTGTGTTTAGTGAAATAAACGGGTGACAACAGCGCGAGCTCTTATTACTTGCAGGTTTCAGAATCACTGGCATCAATGCTTTTTGTTTCGGCCTCTGCAGCCAGTCACAAGACGCATTTAATACTGATAAAGGGACAATTATTTTTACGCTCACTACATGCGCAAAACAAGGAGAGTGGATATTCTCCAAAAGTACTAAAACATGACAGGGTTTAACAGACGCCCTTTTAGAGGCCAACTTTCTGTAATGCTGGTAGAAGGTGAGTCTGCAAAAAGGCCATGAATTGAGCTGGGAATTTAGTGCCTATTTCCCAATGGAATTGAACATTCCGTTGGGAAATGGGCAGTAAATTCCCAGCTCGATTTATGGCCCTTTTCCAGACCCACCTTCTACCAGTATTACAATCCAGACAGCATCGAAGGATATTTATATCCTGAACATATTACATGGATACGGGAAGGTACAAAATCGTTGTGTTTTCACGGTGTTTAATATTAAGCTAGTTGCCATGGCTGTTTAACTCACCCAGTTTCAGGGACCTCGATAGCCCTTTGGTACCTGATAAATTGTCAGGCTCCGCTGAAATTTGGGGGTTTCTAGAATTATGAAGTGGTTTGCCTAAACCTTATATACAGTACGTGGAGAGTGTATTATTACTAAATCACCCGCAGAGTGGATATTCCACCCGAGCAATAATTGCACATTTGTTGTAAAGCATACCCAGCACCAGCAAAGTTTCAGCCAATGAACCTCCGGGTTAAACCCGGAGATCCATTGGTTGAAACATTTCTTGTGTTTTGTGTCGATATGTACAAAATTTGAAAGTTATAGATTGGGTGATAACTCCACTCCATGGGTGATTTAGTTACAATCCACTCTCCACGTACTGTATTGTGACTCTAGATGATCTTCAGTTCCAGAAAAGACCATTTTTGTCTTTGTATTTTCTGAAACTTTACTCCACACAAGGTTTAATCCACGGGAATTTAGAGATAGTCTTTTCTGGGTCTGAAGATAAGAGCTGGGTACGCGTGACCTTCCATTTCCTTTCCCGGGGTATACGTATACATACCAGTGTCTGTCCATTGGTGACACATTTTCCAAGGTGTGCCTGTGTGCTAGTACACAGTGTTTAACAACGTGTACAGATCACATGCAGCACACGTTCACCTGCGGGCTCTACGTTAAGTCTTCCGCCACCACCGTATCTACCTCTACCGCTATCCCACTATTACTACTATATTTACCATTGCTATACTATAAATTGCTTCCCCGCTGCTGGCTTCTAAGACTAACTCCAGAGCTGGATGGTCCAATAGCTCATCTGTCTTATGATCACCTTCCTCTATTGTTTTCACTCCTGTATCTGTCCTGCATTATTGGGGGATAATTATCTGAAGATAGATATCTGAAGAATGTAATCGTAGGAAACTAACCATTAGTTAGTGATAACCTTGCCATAATTATCCCCTAATACCCAGCTGAGTCAAAGAACCATGTGAGCAATTGCTCATTGGAGCGATGGCTTCCATTACTCTTTTTGATTTTAAGTCCCTTTGACAAAAAGGCCCCCCCCCCCCCTCCCCCAATAGTACATCACTGTGCCATACACATCCTCAAATACTCAGATGTGTCCAATACTCATACACGCAATTGCTACAAAGGGCAAATGTGAAACTTTCAATTTTTCTTCTTTAGCTCGTTTGATAACAAGGACTGCCAATCGTACACAACAAGGTCATTTGATCTCCCGATTTCCTCAGAGTCTTACGTGCTCTTATCTTAGGAGCAATTGCTCTTAGGCTCATTTGGCAAAATTACTATTACTATGAAAAGCAGACGACACTCGCAAAAAAAAATTCTTGAATAACTATTTTTTTTCATTTTTTTCATTTTTTGTCTCAAAAACATAGATTATGACCCATCGTTGGAACGAGCTCGTCGACCTATGTTTTTCAGACAATAAATGAAAAAATAATGCACATTAATTGGCGATTTTTGAGAATAACGTTGGCCGGTTTTTACTGTTACGTTGGGTGAAGGGTTAACGCTTCTGTGCACCCCTTTCTGTGATCTGACTGTAGCCTAGGCACCCTTCTCCCACAAAATAAGTCGAAGAGTCGCGTAAGCAGTTACACCTAGTAGCCACCGCCCTCGCAGCTATTCACCTCTTTTGAAAACATCGTCATCCACGTTTATCAGCACAAATATCTTGCAACTAATCGGGATTCCTGTACCCAATCCCAATAAAGAATGCAAACGGAGGTCCAGGCGGCACAATTTGTCTTCGGCTGATAACGGTAGGATCAGTCACAGAAATGGCAAGTGGAGATAGTAGTAAATTGCTCTTACGACTCCACTCGTTTCGAAAAGAAATTGCATTCCATCGATCATTAGCATCGCGTTCAAAGTAACCCAACTTTTGGAATCCCTTTCTTTGGCTAGTTTATGGCTAGAGACTCCCCTTTTTTCTGATAATTCTAATGGTCATTTCGTGAATATCACTAACTTGTCATAGTCAATCGGTGAATAGGCATTTAAATGTAATCATTTTCACAATGTTTGCCTGGAATACATAGCTTATAACCTCTCACATGGACGAGCTGACCGAGCTTGTTCCATGAAGGGTCATAAGCTATATTTTGGAGACAAAACTAAAAAAAATATTGTTAAAAATATTTTTGCAAGTGCCATCTGGTACTCGTGACACGTCAAACGTTTGCGATGTTACACATTGAACGTGACGCGAGCGTTGCGAAAAAATAATAATTAACTACCTTTCTTCCCATTTTACAAATTACAAGCATTGTGGCAAGCTCAAAGGCCACCAGTCTAATTATTTAAGGAATTAGACTCCTCCAACCAGTCTAGCCCTTACGTAGCCTATCGCCTATGTTTAGATTCAATGGTCTGGAATATTTCAGCTGGTCGTAGATTCGCTTTTCTCTCCCCCCCCCCCCCCCCACACACACACTGCATGTGTAACATACGTCTGTCCAGGGTGAGATAGCAGGGAGAGACAGATGTTTCCCACCCCACCCACGTGACGTTATACATTTATGACGTTATTATGACGTTATGCATATCGTATCAGTTTTTTGCTACCAACTAATTCATATTGACGTCACCAGAATGCAGTGTGATCAAAGTTTGATGCTCTAACTCTTTAATCCCCAAGATGCCACCGTTCCTAATTGATTTCGTGGTATATACCTTTGGTATATACATAACTTTTGCATGCTCTTTCCGATGGTGTCATTAGTTTTTCAAAACAGCGAATACCAAATGAGTTGATTATATCAGCACGTGACCGCCGATTACCTCTGCTAACGTAACCGCTGTATGGTGGGGGGAGAAAAATAATCCCTGATGGGTACGGGTGTGGGATGGGAAAATCTCACGCTCGGGACAAGATATTTGGTCCAGACACTCTCGTGTCTGGCCCAAATATCTTGCCCTCGGGTGCGATTTTCCCATCCCACACCCGCACCCATCAGGGATTATAATATTCCGGCCAACTGATATATTCCGGACGATAAAATCTAAAAAAACTCATACGCTTTCATTTTCTATGAACCAACGTAAGAAATGTTGTTCAATCGAAACTTTGTTTCACCGAATCTTTGTTGACTTTTACCATTATGAATGAAAACTCACCCCGCCTATAGTTTTATAATTAAGCTGTGCAGTTCCACTAACTTTGTTAATATATTAATGCTTTCAAGGTGAATTAAGCACTTATTGATTGAAATATCTAACACGTGAGCGCGAAAAAATATCTGTGCATCTTTGTGAGTTAAGGGGCATCACATTCTATCAACGGACGTTCAAGTTAAAAAGTGGGTTAACAAACAGCTTTATAAATGTGTCGTTTACCTCCCCACAGCACAGAACAAGTTCACAAAAAAACTGCCGAGAAAAACAAAAACATTGCAACTCGGATGCTATATATGTTTGTTTTTCATGCTTCGCAATATTTTATTTATCGATCCGTTGGTCCTCGGTTCGAATCCCACCTGCGGCAACCGCGTTGTGTCCTTTGGCAAGACACTTCATCCCCATTGCCTACGTGGGGGCACGGTGGTGTTGTGTACTAAGGCGTACTGCACGTCGATGGTGCACTTGTCTTCAACCAATGCTAAACCTGCTTGTGTGGAGTCAGTATGTCGGGGAGCCTGACAGTTGCTCTCCGTTGCTCGATGGTTCTCTTCGGGTATTCCGGCTTCCTCCATCCGTAAACCTCCCCGACACGAGGTGACCCTGGGTGTCGAAAGTGTCGTAACACCCCATTAAATAATAAATAAATAAATAAATAAATAAATAAATAAATAAATAAATAAATAAATAAATAAATAAATAAATCGATACGCTGGTGTAGATGTAGCGCAATCAAATTCCGATCTTATCGAGAAAAGGCCTATTTGTGAGATCACAGAACTGAAGGACGGATGTTACCCTTAAATTCAAGAAATAGTATTTTGACACTGACGGAAACAAAATAAATTCACATACACATACTGTACACTTATGTTCGGCCATTTTAGAATGTGATACAGACGCAGAGGAAGAATCAATACCGTTTAACCAGATAAGTGGTGTTTTCCCCAACTCAAAACCTTATTTCCTGTGAACAAGCAAATGAAGTAAACGTAAAAATTCAACTTTTGGACTTCAGTAATAAACTCGGCGTTAAGTCTGCTGCAATGTTTCTTGCGCATCTTGTGCTATTTCACGTCACAAAACACGAGCGTTATCTTGGTCATGGAAGCTCCACTGGCGGGAGTTCCACTACAACTCAACCGTTCTGTGAGCTCAAGCTTATGGTAGGGTAGAAAGGCCAGGCGTTGTTCAGTTATTCATTTAGTATCTTCTTTGAACAAGATACTAACTGAACATCACATGGCCCATCTATGCTGCCATACAACCTTGTCTTTAACCCTTTACCCAACGTAACGGTCAAAAACGGCCAGCGCTATTCTCGAAAAACGACAATTAATTTTCATTATTTTTTCATTTTCTGTCTCAAAAACATAGATTATGACCCCCTCATTAGAACGAGCTCGTTCCGAGGAGGGGTCATAAGCAATGTTTTTGAGACAAAAAAAAAATGAAAAAAATAAGTTATTGAAGAATTTGTTTTGCAAGTGTCGTCTGCTGTTCATGTTAGGTAAAGGGTTAAACAGTATTGATCAACACAACTAAAGTGGACCTGTACTTATATAATTTTTCGTTCTTTCAGAATTATCTCAAACATTTGCCCTATTTGACAAAGACGGTAATGGATATATTTCAATGGATGACATAAGGAGAATGATGGACGCTATGGGACACACCGTCACAGACCAAGAACTGAAAGGAATCCTGAAGAAAATTGATTTGGATGGTATGTTCAAATAGAAAAATGTATTCAAATCCCACGTTCCCATTCCATGGCCTGCACAGACCGGGAAAGCAGCCGTTGTGTTGCCCATAGTTCACCTCAAACGAATTAGAAGGTCAGTGTTCTTGGGCGTAAACTACTACAACTCAGGCCCAGACAAACAACATGAAAGCTTAAATGAACTACCCCGATACTACTGCGTTAACTCGTCAAAAAAACATGGTATGTTCCAATAAGAATAAAATCCTCACCCTCTGATTGGAAGAGAGCTCGCTTAATGTTTTGTATGTTTACGGCTCCAGTGGCATATATTATCGCCTGACGTCACCACGTGAAATATTTGAAAACAATGATAACAATGGGCATACTGCCTTTAACATCCTATTTTTCGAGGCCAGTGATCATTCTATGAATATGTACTACAACCCACTATAAAAAAAAGTCGAGGTTACCCCTTCTCAGTTCAAATCATGAACTTGTTCATGATTTGAATTGAGAATGGAGCAACTTCGACCTTAACCTGAGGTATTTATTTTTTTGTTGTCCGGTGCCGTCGTGGGATACACGAAAGGTTTATTTACTAAATTTTGAAATTTGCTATCCTTAAAGTTGCCTTGTTCATCCAAGTGCCTTTCGTTTAACGATGTGGGTTTTGGGCTATGGGTGGGGTATTATTGGAACATAAACGTTATTGTGATGAATGACGGTAACGTGGTCTGAGGTTTGCTGCTACTTCAACCATCTTCCAACGCGAAGTCTTGTCTCGGTCTGAAAGAAAATGGACTAAAAACAAATAGAGATCCTTGGCCAGGTCATGGGTGCACTCCAAACAGAAAGAAGCTATCTTGTATACTTTTTGCTGTCATATACGAGCATAATATATAGGGCCAGACGAAATGATGTAGTCAGCTGTTCGAAGATGTGATATATTTACATATGCACCACTTCCCCCACCCCACCTACTTTCTAATAAATTTTGTCGTATTTAACAAGATCCGTGAATCAAAGTTTTTTGCGGATCAGATTTTCATATTTTCTAACAACGGATGGAAAAAATGTGGGTTCGTTTTTTCTTGAGCAATTACGCCCCCTCCAACAACCCTCCAACCCACACACCAACACAACACATTTTGACCCAACTTCCATCGTCGCTACTTGCACAATGGCCAAGACTTGCGGATCTTTAAACATTAACTGAAATTAATTTGTTTAGTCTTTTTACATTCTATAATTTGTATCCATCGTTAGAACGAAGTTGTCCAGTTCTTTCTACAGAGGATTGCTGGTTATATATTTTGGGAACAGCCAGTGATGTGTTCTAGCATTAAAAAAAACAAAACTGTCCTCATTTGGTGCTATATAATGGATATGATGAAGGAACGAACGCGACGGCTTACTTCTGTGTAATCTTCATTTTTTCCATTTAAGGTAATGGAGTGGTTGATTTTAACGAGTTCTCGAAAATGATGGGTAATAAAACACCAAAAGATGACGATAAAAGGGAACTGTTGGAATTGTTCCAACGTATCGACAGAGACGGAGATGGAAGTATCGATATGGAGGAATTGCAAAGAGTTATGGAACAGCTAGGCGAATGTTTCACAGACGATGATGTCAGAGAAATGGTGAGAGAAGCAGATATGGATGGCGATGGTAGAATTAGTTATAACGGTACTTTTCTTCACTTTGTCTACTTATTTTTTTCTCAAGACTTTACCCAAAGCACACGATACAATATTTTGTCATTTCAGTTATTTTTCGTTAAAATTCGTCATATAAACTCAAGGAAACTATTATACCACGTGACTCGTTATTGGAACGAGCTCGTTCCAATAAGGAGCCAATGATATGTTGACAATTTTATCAGATACAGCAAAATTACCGTGGGTTGGTCGTAGTCCACACCTGGGCAGTGATGTCCACGCAGGCGTTTACCAGGCAATAAAAATCATCCTCAGCAAAATTTTAATTAATGAAGCACCGTGTTTTACCCGGTGCTTCATTAATTAGATTTGTGATGATTATTCCAGTAATTAGTGTTTGGATTTAATTTAATATTATTGCGTACGTGGCAATATTGCCCACTCGTGAAAAGCGACCAATCCACAGCGCCGTACTGTATAATATTTTTACAACCGATCTATTTGTAAATTACGGGATGCGATGCGACCGATTCGGTAGTTGAATGGTAAACTCTTTACCTATCGTAATAAGCATACCCAGCAAGCACTAATCGCTTAAATCGTCTTTCAAATGTTATTAATGCCATCGTGAGGATCTTCTTTACGACAAGCCAAGTAACTGGGTAAATTCATTTGAAGTTTGATTTGTAAAATTCATTTACTCTTCTGGCCAAATCCAAGAGTTCAAAGCATGTCTTCGATTTCCTGGGGTCACCTGCTTAACAACAAAGAAAGCAATCATTCGCTTTTACTCAAATGTTTGGCAAAGAAAGTTGGCGGTTGGATATTTTACGTCTCAAGCAACCGGATACCTCCTTAGCAACAAACACAATTTGTTATCGAATTTTTGTTCAAAATAAATTTATTGTTTGCAAAGTCTATTATGACCACATTCCAGGAGTCAAATATTTGCCTTTCGACATTCTAAGCAATCCGTTGACATTCCACCGCTGCAACCATTAAGGTAATCATCATTTTTATTCCCATGTAATAGACTTTATTATCATACTAGTATAACCTATTCAAGGAATTGCGATGTCAGTCCCCAGAAACAACAAAAATGTTGACGTATTCCGTTTAACGTAGGGCCAGCATAACACGTTTTACTTTACAGGAAGAGATGAACTTATTTCCATGTTTAATCTACTGAAAGGAGCAACTGCGGTGCACAACGCGTGGACATATTACTAAAACAATTAATGTGTTGGTATATTACCCACAAATCCCAGAGACGACGCGAAGAGGAACGACTGGAGGTGTGGGGAGGAATAAACTTCATTTGTCCCGACTGTGAGGACCCAAGAACTAACTGTCTCGATATTCAAACCTCATCATCAAAGCATTCCTCTATCGATGGCATGTATTGATGATGTAGTTGGAATATTAGATAATCGTCATAATGGTTAAAAATAAGGCTCCAACTTCCTGAATTGCATATCGTAGTCAGGACGCACCTTCTTCTGTAATTCTGTACCGTATTCCAAATTGGCCGTGCTGGGTCCCCACAATATTCACGTAGTACAAAAGGGTCAGAAGGAAACGGAAACGGAAACAGAAGTCGTTTTGTTTCAGTGGGCTAGGGCCATGCCATGTTATGAGATGAGCGTTAACCCTTTAAGCCTTGGTGGTATCTTCTATTTCGGTCCAATGGCAGCAACTGGAAAAGTTCATATTCATATTCATTATTTGGAGGTTGACCAATAAATATTTTCAACGTGCAGCCTTGGGGATGCACGTTGAAAATATTCATTGTTCTACCCTATACATTCACGTAACAGCCATCCTACTTAATAAATGTATGAAGTATCATGTCCCCAGTCCGGAAAGCGGCCTCTCCGTTTCAAAGGGTTAAACGTTTTCGTTATTGTCCGGAATAGCACTCAGCTTACTTCCGTTTTCTTTTTTTATTGCAGAGTTCGAGGCCATTATGCTGTCTAAATGAAAACGAAGACCAGAATGACGGTGTATGGGGTTACACAAAGTTGCTATACACTGCAAAAAATATAGGTTCTCTTTAGAACCAAAACTGGTTCTAATCTTGTCCCTGACATGGAACCAGCTCTGTTTAAACGGTATTTATTTCAAATCAAATAAATTCACCAAGATTAGCATTCAATTTTAACAGAATATTACATGAACTGAAGTAGATTCAGCACTAAACTTATTCAACGCAGTCGCCAAACATTTTGAAACAAAGGAGATATGAACAGTTGGCATATCGAACCAGTTTTGGTTCTGTATAGAACCAAAACTGGTTCGATATGCCAACTGTTCATATCTCCTTTGCTTAATAATGATTTGAGACAACCTCGTATAAGCTCTAAACTTACGGTTGAAACCCCCTCAATTTATGTTTAATTCTGTTAATATTTAAAGTTAATCTTTATAAATTTATTTGATTTGAAATAAATACTGTTTAAACAGAACTGGTTCCATCTCAGGGACAAGATTAGAACCAGTTTTGGTTCTAAAGAGAACCTATATTTTTTTGCAGTGTATGACGCGTAGACTATACCACTTTGGGGTGGACTTTTTAACATACACAAACTTCCAAACTCAGTGCAAAAGTATAAAGAGTACAGACTGCAGCATCGTATAAAGTGCAAGCAATTCGATCAGTGGATCTCCGGATGAATCCGTAGTCCCATTAACTGACACTTTGTTTGGGCTTTTTGTAATTTTTTTCACAGCTTCTGGCCAATTGTTTGAGTAGAAATTTCCCACCGTGAGTGATGTCTTAATAACCCACTGCCCACGCAATCTATGTGATAATAAAGACTCAACCTTGTAAATAAAACTTAACTTCGTTTCCGATAAGATTTGTGTTTGTATATACGGAACTGTGTTTAAAAGGCATCCTCTATTAGTGGAATTATGTTTATGGAATCAACCGACGGATATTTTACTGTGCATTTTTTCAGAAGGTGATAAACTAAATAGATATAGGGTTGTTTTGGCCCAGATTGGCTTGAGAGGAGGAGAGGGGAAAAGAGTTGTACTGTCGCCAATGTTAAAAAACAGTGTATTGTAACCTGAAAAGAGGATACTCTGCGATAAAAGGGGAATAACTCGAAAAGTACTGTTCGCTTTCCGCCCAAGATTGTCCATCTGTGCAATACGATCTGATGGAAGTTGATGTCCATTTTTACATGTCAAGCTGATGTAAATGCTGAAAACAACATTATTCTTGAGGAAGTAATATTAATACGTTCAATGCGTTATGTTGCCATCGTGATTTCAGTTTTAATATCTCTGAAGTGCCAGACAAGCCGGAGCTCAATAAACTCTGCCAAACAATATTGAATTGGTTGGTTAAATTCCTATTTGCATTATGAAAATATTTTGTAGCTTGGAATTTTTATATTTCGACCTCAGTTTGCCGAAGGTTATACAATTCAATCAACAGCAAATAGTTGAGGAGGACCAGTTGTTATTTAATCGTACAACCCTACAGAGATGCAGGATAAAACTTGATCACATAATATCGATCAAATATCCCATTATGGAAATATTGTCTTTAACAAGTCACATAAACTTATGACGTCAGGAGTCAATGGGATGTCGTAACATTATGAGAGGGTTTCGGAGGTAGACTTGAATTAATTTTCTTGTATATTTCATTAACCGTTCAGCTAACAGTGGTAGTAGATACCATCTGCAAAGAAACATACAGAGAGTAATCGATTGACTGGACTGGTTACGTGAAATAATTCATGAGAGGTGATTGACGTTGTACAAACTGGAGTGCGCGAATGCGCACGAGTGTTTTACAATATAGTCCCTAGCTTCGAATGAATTATTTCACGTAACCAGTCCAGTCGAGCGATTACTCTGTTTATTACTTTTCATTAATAACGATAATTATATTATTTAACCATTTACCTAAAGTAACGGCAAAAAACGGCCAGCGCTATTCTCAAAACTCGCCAATTAATTTTCATTATATTTTCATTTTTTTTTTGTCTCTAAAACATAGGTTATGACCCCTCGTTGGAACGAGCTTGTTCCAATGAGGAGTCATAACCTATGTTTTTGAGACAAGAGATGAAAATAAATGCTATTCAAGAATTTGTGTTTGCAAGTGTCGTCTGCTTTTCATATTAGGTAAAGGGTTAAAAAAACAAAACAATGAAGTCCCCATTGCACCCACGGCAAAGCGTCTTCGTTTGCGCACACGGATACATGACACAATTGTTGATCGCATAATTCACTTGTGAAGTTATCGTTTATAATCAAACTCGGAAATCACAGTTCATCACACTTTGGAAAGTAATAAATCATGAATAACCAACTGAAGCTCTTTCCAATGAGGGGCCATAAGCTATGACTTCGATGCAAACAATGAAAATAACATCACAATTTGGTCGACAACTATTTTGAACAGCGCTAGTCAGTTTTAACCTTTACAGTGGAAAATTAATTTCCAGATTATGTGATAAAACAAATCTCAAAGTCATCAAAACTTGATGTGAAATTTATAAACCCCGTTCACAAAAATCCACCTGAGCCTCGGCTCAGGTCGAGTTTGTGAACGGGGTTCAGAAATTCCATATCACATTGGTACTCATCAAAGTTCTATCTTGCAGACCCTCCATAGCTATTTCTGAGTAAATTATAGAACCACCCTGCAATTACAAAGTGCACTGTCCTAATCGTTGAAGACAATATAGGATCGGGCGACCAACTAGGAAAGGGGCTTCCGGTGCATCAGCTACTTCTTTCTAAATTTAGCACTGCGGCGGTTCGTAAGTCTATGATAGTGAACATAAACCACATGGCCACCGTCGAAGTGAGTTTGTGTGTGCTCACTATTCTCAATTTAATACTAATGCAACCCTCCACGACGACACTGCATCGTTATCGTGATGTCTTGAATTTCTCATTTCCACACTGCCCAGCTTGATGAGACAAACGGTGGTGATAACAAGACAGTATTCACTGTGAAGTAACTATTCCCTGACTTTGCGCGCTCTCCAGAGCGATGTTTACGTGCTCTACGAACAAATATCCCGGTGCTCTGTCCAAATTTGCTCAAAACACAATAGTAGTCAGAACCACAAGTTGTATGTGCAGGAACACCGAAAAACGACGCTATCATGGACATCACAAACATGGTTACCAGTATATATAATACCAAGAAGCCGTTTTAACTCACGATTTTCCAATGATGTAAGCAAATTAGACGAGTTTAGATGTGAATACCGGAAATCCATCGCTTCGATGGCATTTTATCCAATTAAAAACCACAGCTGTGCACTGCAAACATTCTGGCAAGAAAAATGTATTATTTGTTTGAGAAAGCGGGAAATCAGGAAAAAGTAGGATATTCCGGTGCTCTGTCGAGCGATTCAGGTGCTCTGCCGAGAGCATCTTGCCAATTCCGGTGCTCTCCCAAGGAAACAAAACGAGCAATTGTGCTGCACAATCCTCGTCTAAATAATAAGTTTTTAGAATGCAATTTGTTTAGCGACATTGGTCAAGACCTACAATTCTGTTTTCAAGCAGATACATTTCATTGAAAGGCATTATCTTGATTTATAAAGTAGGAATCAAATTTAAACTGGCCTTTTGCTAAAGGTGTCAGTATTTTCTTGAATGTTTAAGTGATGGATAAATAACGAGTTTGAGTTTCGACACGAGGTAATACTCTCTGTCGAAGTCTCGTTAAACCCCGATAAAAAAAAAAAAAAAAAAATAAATAAATAAATAAATAAATAAATAAATAAATAATCTGAATTGAATGATTTGCAGAAGCCATTCCGTCGAGGATTGAAAAGTCAAAGACGGGAGGGTTTCTCAAAGCGACGAAAGTAGTAGGCCAGGTGGTTTTGAACCCTAATTTTCATGTTCTCATTTCATGTGCTCGTCGCGGTATGCATGTCCGGAACTGACGTAATGGGAAGTGATGTATTATGAGTACGGCGCGCGAGCGGCCATCTTGTCATGTCATTATTATAGCGATATGTGGTCTCTAGTACGCATTCATACACGTGATTCTGAGGTGTTTAATTCTCTCCGAACCACGTGGGCCGAAATTTTGATTTAGGGAAACACGTTTTGCACTCGTCCAACAAGGTGGGGGTAGTTATAGCTGTAACAGTACTCTCTCCTGCTCGGGGGCGGGGGAGGGGGCATTTTTGGCGCGAATCCCCCCCCCCGCCCCCATTTTCCATCAAATTGTCCCAAACAACCCTAAAAATGCCTAAAATCTCCCCTTTAGGGCCGTAAATCCATATGTTCTTCCCCGTGTGTAGTCATTAAACAAACTAGTACCCCTTTTCGCTAACTGACTATCCCATAATGCCATGCGCGAGGCCTCGATTACCCACAGAATCCTAAGAATTTCCAAAACCGTCACGGAAACGACCATAACCGCAGACTTTTGGCATCTCAAATGAGTACTTCTTTGTCCTTTCCCGCAAATATCAGTTATAGTAATGAACTTCATAGCACATGGACACATACGACCTGAAGCAGTAGCCACACAACCAATGCACCTACGTCGCCCGTACGCATCTACGTCGAAGGGCTACAGCTGGCATGAATTTCCCTCAAACGCACACCCGACGAGAGGGCATATTCGAAGGTGACGTAATGGATATTGCTATGTTATAGGTATAACTTATTGATTATTTTCTGTGTTACGGCGTAGATTTCTGTTAGCTCCCAGCTTGAAGTCACTTACGGTAAGATACAAAATGATGTTCTGATCAATATGTATCATAGTATGCATATTCACGACTAACTACTGAATACTACTATTTCTTGAGTTTGGTTTCAAATCAAGTCATGACTGATACAGTATCCATGACTAGATTCCATGCCAAACTCAACAAAATGTGAAGCAAGTGTGTGGGGGAGGGGGGGGGGGGGGGATGTTTTCAACTTACTTCGTGAACCGTCCCAGCATTAGTCAAACTATTTTTTCAACATTTCGTGTAATGTCACGAATTTTGGATTGTCATGAATTTATTTCGCGAGGATCGAGGTAGTTTGTGGATATACCACGGGAACTTTAAGCTATGCCTAGGTGTAGGCATGACCATAGCGGTGGTGCGAAATTGAGTAGTGGCAAGGCAAAGTCCAGTGGGTGTATGGTTAAACAGACGAGGGCAATTTGAAATTACTTATCTAATCTGTACAAATGTTCGCACTTGTTTTGTTGCCTAAATTTTCTGGTAATTAATGCAACAAACATAAATAGCACATATAGACGAAATAAGTAGAAATGTAGCAGATTTTGTAATTATTTTGAACGATTTCACTGAAAATATGAGCTCGAATGCTACAATCACTCAATTCTGTCATTACGTGTATACAATAACTCTATGTGACGGGTCTCCCAAGAATCGGTGTTTTACTCGGGGAGCCAAAGCGTATTGGGTTGACGAACCTCAAAATGGTCTGCCGAGAGAACTACTCTCTGGACAGTAATGTGTTTTGATGATTTTCGAATTTTGTTGGTGAAAAAATACAATCGCATATCTTGGGTGAGAGCATCGAGTTTTGCAGAAAGCATTCAACACTCGAGAGAGAGAGAACCGGGTCCACTCGAGAGAGCACAGAAATAAATCGCGAAATGCCCAATTTTGTGCATTTCTGCTTTTTCATTTTGTGCTATCGACACACCTTTGTGATATTTAATAGTAGCGATGAACTCGAAATCAGAAAGAAACAAAATGCTAACGCAATCTTCAGTTTTCTTCACTTTCTTCCCGGGAAAATTAACAAAAATTCGCGAAGGAATCGGAAACTGTTTACAAAATTACCGCCAGAACTCGGGAGATCACGCAAAGTCGAGGAGTAGTTCCTCCACAGAGGTTTTAACCCTTTACCTAACCTGAAAAGCAGACGACACTTGCAAAAATAATTCTTGAATAACTAATTTTTTTTCATTTTTTGTCTCAAAAACATAGGTTATGGCCCCTCGTTGGAACGAACTCGACGAGCTCGTTCCAACGAGGGGTCATAACCTATGTTTTTGAGACAAAAAATGAAAAAAATAATGAAAATTAATTGGCGATTTTTGAGAATAGCGCTGGCCGGTTGTGGCCGTTACGTTAGGTAAAGGGTTAATACTTTCACAAACTACGCGCGTTTCAACCGATGTCAACATTGTTGCCTTTTTTGTAAACATACCTCTTTTTCCAGTTTGTACTTCCGGCGAGGTGTGAATTCTGCAGTATAAGCAGGACTCCGATGCAAATGCAAAAAAGTGACCACCACGAGACCTGTGTGCAAATGTATGCTTCAAACGTTTAAATATATTTCTGATCACTCGAAGTGATTGTTACTGTACACTGCTCACTGGTTTCCGTTTCGTTTCCGTTTCGTTTCCGTTTCGTTTCCGTTTGACAGCTCGGTTCATCATAACATGCATCGCACTCAAGTTGAGAACATCGTAAACATGAGAAAACAGAAAAGCTAGCTCCACATCTTAGGGCTCGTCAAGCATTCGATATTCCATTCCGTTTCGAATCTTTTCCCCTGATGCTATTCGATTCAATTCGAAACCATCAGGGTTATTAATTCGAATCACGGAGATTTTTGGATTTCATACATACACAGAACGACACACGTGTGTGAATGGGTTAATCGATATGGCACAAGTGCCAGCGCGGAAGGGTAAAACGAGGGCCGCAGGCCTCAAGTTTTTTCCTTCAGCGATGGCACACGTGCCATTTCGATTAACCCATTCACACGGGTGTGTCGATTTGTGTTTATTACACGCTTTCACGTCTGTAAAAGCAATTATTAGGACACTCAAGAATTCATATGACAACTCGTCCCCTGAGTTCCATCTTGAAACTCAGGGAACGAACTATCTACAAAAAGAACACACTTAATGGCCAACAAAATTTGCGATCCAGTGTTACTATTTTTGGCTATCGCTGGCGATTCAAATTGTATTTGCGGTACACGATTTGTTGAAAATTCCAGTAAAATCTCGCTACTTTTTAAAAATAGTCCGTCAACGATTTCCATTCCGCACATGTGTGTCGAACGGATTTTCATTTCCCGCATGGTTTAGTGTTGCTGTAGATGGGGATTTCACAAAACAGTAATAAAAAATAATAAATGTCTTTATTGTCGACATTACTAAGATGATACCTCATCCAGCCGTTTTCTTAGGTACGTGAATAACAGCATTCAATCTAACCAAATAAGTTAATGTTAGTCCCCCACAAAAACAAAAACAAAATAAAAAAACACATAATTTGAAGCAATAGTTTAGATAGCGTTAGGTCTAGATTGCTCGATATATCCCCACTTGGGTGGAACAGGGGGCATCGGGAATGCTTAACCCTTTTTTCAGGTGACCCCTTGTTCCAATCAAGGGACGATATGTAGCCCATCGGCTACCACCTTGCTGAACCTGATAAATTTTCGCTTGAAGCTACCCCGTCCTATACGTTTCTGATATTAATGAATGTGCGCTGAGCATCGCATCCATGCACTGGTCTATACAGAAATTTCTACAAGGAAAATGACTGGCTGCTGTATGAATGAATTGCAAAACATTTCAGAGACAAATTAATTATAGACCTACCTTCTTATACTTGTGGTATGATGGTACGAAATATTTCAGTACGCACATTGACAGTACAGGTTCACATGGACAAGACTAGTACTACATTCGTAGTATCGTACCAATTGGTAATTGGATTCGATTCGGTTTCGAACATTTTACCTGATTCGATTCAAGCAAACAATTGTGATTCGCTGTCACCCGTCTCTGGAGATCTTGGCGTCAATGTTTATAATTGCCCCATTAAGTGGGACGCGTCGATGTTGCTTGCAAACTTAGAATTAACATGCATTCTAACCGTAAGTCGCAAGAAAAATACAAAATATTTCGACATTTTACAACATTAATGTATACAGCTTTGCGCCCTTTAAATGGATTGATGTTAGAAGTGGAATGGGAAATCCGTTGAGCGTTGCCGTCATGGCATGGCATGTAGTTTCCTACACTCTCTCGTAAATTTCATGATACGCTTGGTGACAAGTTTATCTAACATAATAAATTTTGTGTGTGGTTGATTTCCAAAGTAGAATACCGCTTTGAACAGCTGTTGCCATATGTATAACCTGTTTGCAACACATGCACTGCTTATTGGAATATTCTGTTTTTGCTTTTGAGTTAATGATATATTAGATTGGTTTTATGTCATTTTATTCATCAGAGTTTGGGATCGGTTTGAAATTTTATCACCATCATAACTATACAGATGAGACCACACCACATGATGATCGAGGACATTTTGGTTTGTAATGAAGGCCGGATGCTCAGTCTCCTTAGGTATCAATTCTGAAATTTTATTTGTTTAGATTATCACTAACAATAATGATGTTCGGTCACAAATGAAAATTACTTTGATTACCAAACAGTACAGAAAATTTTATCCCGACCAGGATTAATCCGGTCGAACATTTCTGACCGCTTCCCTCCCCAATTCACTGGAATCCCACTTGCCGAAAGAACATTTGTGAGAATGATAAATTCCTTTCGTTGTTTTTTCTGTTTGAGACTTAACTTTGCAAAATACTTTTTAAAATCTGGTTCCACCGATCGCGTCGAAAAAGATTCCACTTGTAATCACCGTTCTGTACGCTCTACCAATGACTGTTTCATCCTTGTCCCAAGTTACAGTTTAGTTTGCTTGGGTGGGGTATCAGGATAATGCGCGCCGAAGGAAAGGGATTGAAATTTTTTGCTTCGGCGAAAGCTAAGTCAAAATTTCCTCAGCATGAAATAGAACAAAATGTTTGATGCTTTTGCATTGAGGTAAATACCGACCCTGATATAATGGTATTGAGTTAAAGCGGGGCAAATAAAGAAGAAACTATGAAGATCCATGCATATTGGTTAAGCACACAAGACATTCTACAGGAAGTTCCAGTTCTTAAACCTTTGAACCCTAGAGGCCGTTTCCCGGCCCAGAAACATGATATGCCATAATTGCTTTAAGTATGATAGCTGCTAAGTAAATGTGGGGAGTAGACCGATTAATATTTTCAACGTGCAGCCCGGAGGCTGCACGTTGCGAATATTAATTGGTCTACCCCCAAATAATCAATATGAACTCTCCCGATTACTGTCATTGTACGCCATGGAAGATACCATCAGGGTTCAAAGTGTTAAAAGTTGCTGATAGTCAGAAGGAAAACAACTAAAGACCACCGGGATTTTAAAATTTAGCATCGATGTATCAGAAAATAGATAAATATGTGTTGTGTAAATTGAAGTATACATCGCAGTTCTTAAAAATTTGCAACGTGAATGAGGAATGAAACATTAAAAAAACAGGATCAAACACATTCTCAAAATATAACGCATAATTACGCACTGGAGTATACGCAATGTAGCTATAACATTTGTCACGTTTGATTATTTAAAAACACCCAGTTTATAAATATAGGTGTTGCCGTGTGTGAAATGCATGTTTGATGGAAGAAACACATTTTTGGGGAGAATTCATTCCGTCAATAAAAGCAAGGGGTTAAGCGAACTGCAAGACTAGCAAAGACAAAAACCTGACTTGAAACGAATCTTCCCGTTTGAAAACGCTCAAAGCCTACAATGACTACTGGCACGATTTCGGACCACTATGTCAGTAAGTAAATGTTGACAGGAACGATTAACATATTCTTGTCTGCACGGTCAGAGTGGAATTCCCATTACCATGAAATGGCTTCAGTCATTTGATATTTGCCTCCCCTTTCTCCGTTCCAACCCACCAATTCGACCAGGGCTCATGACAAATTCTAATACAAGTTTAACCGAAATACTTTAACCTCCTATCTGCATGTCTCTAGTTATCACGAAGACAAATTATTTTCAATATCAGCGTTGCCTCCTGGTGGATCATCGCCAGCCAATACTGCGATATTACCACTATTACTACAAAGACATTAACACCTCTAAAAGGGTTTAAAACAACTACCAATAAACACATCTAGGACAACTGATCCATCGATCGATGAGCAGATAAGCAGATATTGAACTTAATCATGCGCAGAAACGCGGACCCCCGACTCCCCCCCTCCCCCCACTAAAAAAACATTTACCAAGCGCGGCTGCCCACTGTCGACAAATGCAACAACACGTCAATGCATTCTATGAACTTCCAGCCAATGCAGCCTACGCATCAATGGTTTGATGAATTAAGGTGATTCTAAACTGAAGATTGTAGTTTGAGTGGACAGGTGGAAGACATGATGTTTTTTTCATTACTTTTCAATAGTAATGGTTATTTAATACATGAATGATTGTTTCCTACCTAATAGATTACAAAAATGTGATAAAAATATAAAAAAAAGAATTTACTCACCAAAAAAATGCTTTTAAAAATCCCTAACTCACGGTCAACTTTCTGCCACCAAAACTTAAAATATGAATCTCACATTGAAGGATATGCTTTCTATATGCACTAGAGAACAACAGTTGAGTCATAACTTTTTAAAAAATAAATCCAATTGTATGTTAATTTAAATTTTTGAAGGACCACTTGTTACGCCCACTTTTGTAGTAACTGACCACTTTTGTAGTAGCTCACCACTTTTGTAGTAGAAAACGTCCACTTTTGTGGTAGCTCACCACTTTTGTAGTAACGTCGCCCACTTTTGTAGTAAAATGAGGTCTCCACTTTTGTAGTAACCATTGCCCACTTTTGTCATAAAAAAACAAAGTCACCACTTTTGTAGGAACTTTTTTACCACAATTGTAATAACATTTTCAAAAACTGTTTGACTTTGAAAATTTTGAACAAACCATTTCATTTCAGATGTCCACACGAAAAGATCAGATTTTCATCTTCATCTTTTTATTTTAGGTTGAGCTCTCTTTGTTAAGATTACCATGACTGGAATATATTCGGTCTGTCCGTTCGTCTTTCAGCCAGTACTATGGACATATGTGGGTGGGGTGTCAGATCGTTTTAAAAAGTTTTTGTGGGGTTTCTATTTGCGATTACATGGTGTGTATTTTATATTCAAGTATGTCGTTGTGTGATAAGGCATGCCGCTCATTGAGTATGTCCGTACATTTAACCAATGCTAACCCTACTTCAGTGGGATTAGTAACTTAAACAGTTTGACAGTGACTCGTCTCTGTCCGATAGTTCTCCCCGGCTTCCTCCCCGTGACACTGTCCAGCACTCTATGACTCTGGCTGTTTAAGTGTTTAACCAAAATTAATCAACCTTGGCATTTCCCAAGCGTTACAAAAGGTTTTGACGATACTATGTTTTGGCAGTTTCATTTCAGATTCACCCTTTTTCATTCAGATGAGAAGGGTGTGAACTGGCAGGGACTTAGATCATAGATTTTCAGATCGACGTTTGAACTCTCCGCCCAAAGTTTCATAGGTTAATTCTTTGTAATTTTGATAACATAACATTTCTAACAGACCGGATTCCCTGTGCTATTCTTTGATGTTGAGGTGCTGGTCCTTTGGGGGGAAATCAAAGTTGTCGACTTCTATCATGTCGAAATGGTAAAGATACGCGAAGTTGTCGATTTATATCATTAAAAAAAGACGCACCTGTAGCAAAACCATAATAATGACATTTTTGCAATTTTGCTTTTTAGTGGGCTCTTTTTTTATAACTGAAACTGCATCTTTGTGCTGTTTTTCTTGTAAAGAGAAGATTAGTTTTCCCTTTTTCCCTTGTGAAGAGAAGCTTTTATTGCGATATTTAATCTGAAGACGAATATTCAATACAGGTGAGTATTACGTACATAATTATGCACGCACGCTTTCAAATTAAACGTCGTTGGCACATGTAGGAAAATCCTGTCGAGGAGAGACTTGCATAGCGATGAGCAGGGGTGGTGGTGGTGGTGGTGGGGGGGGGGGGGGGGGGTTAGGTCCCCAAAGTCAAAGATGAGAGCGGTTGTCACAAATTCTTAGAGAACACTTCGGCTGTTATTTGGGGTTGCAGGAGATCCAACACTGACATCTGATTTAGGAAACAGTTTCCGTGGACCAAAACATAGGTGAATGATCAAATATATGGAATGTTTGAATACTTTTCATCTCTGAGGTGTGGTGCGATGAGTTAATTCATGAGAATATTTCGTGATTTGTACGTTTGCTGGAAAGTTTGAGATTCCTTGGAGGTAATTTGGTTGTTTGTCACAACTACTAACCAATCAATCAATTGTTATGTTCATAATATGAATATAACAATTGGTTGATTATTTTGTAGGTCTTCCTGGACCAAATAGGCCATTTGTCCCCAGACATCAAATATGGAGGGAATAATAATTAATGAATGAAGTAATTAATAATTATTTATAGTAGTCCGAGATAAGATGAAAATGGTACATATATGATTGACGAAGAAATGACTGTCGGAAAAGTGGCGGTGGGTCCTTTCATTTGAGCGTTTCCTTGTTTCTGGCTTCCAGAGACTCCCGGTACTTGGTTCCAGAGTAATTTAGATATAAGCAAAGCCTTCGACTCCCCTCCCCTTCCCCACATTTTCCATTACTTACATGTATACGCGGCCCAGTGTTACTTTTTTCCGAGCCAATCTAAGGGGCTGAAAATAGTTTTTTTTGTTTGTCTCACGCCTTGGGCCCTACACTCGAAGCCCAATACTCGCATCACTTAAAGCACCAGTTACAGAATATAAGTTAGAACCATTATCATTGTCTCTTCTTGGTTAGCATGTGGCACGAATACCTGGCAGAACAACAGATTAGGTACTTCAGTACCTGGCTAACATTGATCTCCATCATTTCAATTCTAAAATAAATCATTTTTCGTACGAAAAATGATTCAATGCACACAAAAATGTGTTTTTATTTATTATGAGACAATAATAGATATACAAACTTCATTTTGAAAGAGCAATTCAATGTCTTGTTATCTGCTTGTTTTGCATTTTTCTGTCGAAACATAGCTTATAGGCTCTCTTTGTAACGTGCTCGCCGAGCTCATTCCAGTTAGAGTCATAGAGTATGTTTTGAAAGCACAATATGAAACATTTATTAATTTGGCAGAAATGTGTTTTTTTTTTTTATTATTTTCCATCCCGGAACTCTAAAAGGCTCAACGAGCGTTTACCAGTAGGGGATGGGAACTCAAATTCTGTGAGCGAAAAGTGAAAGTTTCAATTGTATTATTTAGCAACTGGAATAGGCAAACAGTTCTTTCATAAACTTGTAACCTTTAATGTTCCCGCGCACATGATCATGTTTCTTTCTTCAGAAGATATTGCAAAATAAGAAACAGAACACCGGCGTCTTCAGTATTCTTTGTTTTAACCAAACTGAATAAAATGGAAGCGTATTAGTGCCACATCTAAAAAAATGAATGATACTATATGTCCTAAGTTAGAGATGCCGAGATAATAACTCGTGATTGAGAGATACTAAGTCATAATTAGGAAATAATAACTCCTGTTTAGGAAATAATTAGTCCTAATTAGGAGATAATATGTCCTAATTGGGAGATAAGTCCTAATTAGGAGATATGTCCTAATTAGGAGACGATACCTCCTAATTAAGAGATAATAACTCCTAATTAGGACTTATTAACTACTAATTAGGAGATACTATGTCAGTAGTATGTCATGCACGTTTGAGGTATAGGTTGCAGGACCCCGGTGCAGGACCCCGGAAGTGACGTCATGTCACGTGACCTAGTGGCGCCATGTTGTGTTGTCATGGTAACCCGCGTGAGCGGCCATGTTGTGACGTCATCTCCATAGTGATACGTGGTGTTAGTGCGCATGCGCAGCGCGTGTTGTTAGGGTGATACGTGTTTCTGTCGTCCATTTTGTATACTGGAGGCCGCCATCTTGGTTTCTATGGTAGCACGTGATTGCTATGTTACCCAATCTTTCTGCAATAAGACAGGGTAAGTTTGGAGGGAGTGTTCGATTGTAGAAGAGTAAATCTAATTACCACAAACAACCCGACAATCCTTCCAAATCACCAAAATCCACCCCAACTTTTACTATTTCGAATTCTTCCAGAATTCTCTGCTTCTATCTATATATGCAATAGTTTATGTCTACCTAGGCATGTTTCTTTGTTCTGGAGTATACTCCAGTAGCGTAGAAGAGCCTATTATTTGGAACAGTTTATCTTCTTATTACTATATTTAGCAATTTCTGGTCTATTCTTGTTAGTTCTGACCCTATTCCAAGTACTCTTGTTGTTTCATTTATATAACTAACCAACAAGATTGCTTGATTTCCCATAATCTGTATACAGAGTTATCTCCCTTCTGTTTAACAAAATAACAAAAGCCCATATCCAATGGCCATATCCCATGGAATCTCATTTTTGGGAAACGCCCGTGGCTATGGAATCCCTTTTTTGTCCTATGAGGCCATGAGGGCTATGTAAAAGCCCTCAATGAGTCCTCATTTATTATCCCTCATACCCTCATTGAATTTTAAGGTTATGAGGACCATTAAAAATCCTTCAATGAGGCATAATTTACTACGACTCTTAGCCTCATCTCGGTATTTGAGGATCCCCATGGCCTGGTATTGTATTATTCGAGGATACCTATCGAGGATACCTTTAGGAGAATCCCTTTTTTGTCGTATGAGGCCATGAGGGCTATGTAAAAACCCTCAATGAGTCCTCATTTATTATCCCTCATAGCCTCATTGAATTTCAATTTGGTTGTCTCTATTCAGAGTCTTGTAGTCATTGTTGAATTAGGGCTTATTAATGCTTTTCCATACCCTCGAGTGTTGATGTTAAAACACGGAATCCAAATTTTACGGACTCGGCTAGGAATCTCAATAACGGAATGCCTTATATGTATACAGGGGAAATCTGATTCAACCTTGATCAATGTTATAGTCGAGACTGAGATAGGTATAGCTAGGAAGTAATGGATGAGATATGGGGCAGAATAACAGAAGTCAATAGTACTGGTACAAGGCCGCAATGGAACAAGACTGCTGTAGAAGCTAATGATAGGACAGATGGGCCATAGACCTGTAATGGCCTTGGAGCTTTGGCGACACGATGGAAGTGGTTGGTAAGACTACATTAAACCCATTGAGGGCTTTTACATAGCATAATGCGACAAAAAAGGGATTCTCCAAAAGGTATCCTCGATAGGTATCCTCAGTAGGTATCCTCAAATAATACAATACCGGGCCATAGGTATCCTCAAATACTGAGATGAGGCTAAGAGTCGTAGTAAATTATACCTCATTGAGGGATTTTTAATGGTCCTCATAACCTCAAAATTCAATGAGGCTATGAGGGATAATAAATGAGGACTCATTGAGAGCTTTTACATAGCCCTCATGGCCTCATACGACAAAAAAGGGATTCCACAGTCACAGGCGTTTTCCAAAATGGGATACCATAGGATATACCTGTTAAATACTGAAATGAGGCTAAGAGTCGTAGTAAACTATACCTCATTGAGGGATTTTTCAAGGTCCTCATAACCTCAAAATTCAATGAGGGTATGAGGGATAATAAATGAGGACTCATTGAGGGTTTTTACATAGCCCTCATGGCCTCATACGACAAAAAAGGGATTCCACAGTCACAGGCGTTTTCCAAAATGGGATTCCATAGGATATACCTGTTAAATACTGAAATGAGGCTAAGAGTCGTAGTAAATTATACCTCATTGAGGGATTTTTAATGGTCCTCATAACCTTAAAATTCAATGAGGCTATGTGGGATAATAAATGAGGACTCTTTGAGGGTTTTTACATAGCCCTCATGGTCTCATACGACAAAAAGGGATTCTCCTGAAGGTATCCTCGATAGGTATCCTCGAATAATACAATACGAGGCCATGGGTATCTCAAATACCGAGATGAGGCTAAGAGTCGTAGTAAATTATGCCTCATTGAGGGATTTTTAATGGTCCTCATAACCTTAAAATTCAATGAGGGTATGAGGGATAATAAATGAGGACTCATTGAGGGCTTTTACATAGCCCTCATGGCCTCATAGGACAAAAAAGGGATTCCATAGCCACGGGTGTTTCCCAAAAATGAGATTCCATGGGATATGGCCATTGGATATAGGCTTTTGTTATACAGAAGGGAGATAAATCTGTATACACATTATGGGAAATCAAGCAATCTGATTGGTTAGTTATATAAATGAAACAACAAGAGTACTTGGAATAGGGTCAGAACTAACAAGAATAGACCAGAAATTGCTAAATATAGTAATAAGAAGATAAATTGTTCCAAATAATAGGCTCTTCTACGCTACTGGAGTATACTCCAGAACAAAGGAACATGCCTAGGTAGACATAAACTATTGCATATATAGATAGAAGCAGAGAATTCTGGAAGAATTCGAAATAGTAAAAGTTGGGGTGGATTTTGGTGATTTGGAAGGATTGTCGGGTTGTTTGAGGTAATGAGATTTACTCTTCAATAATCGAACACACCCTCCAAACTTACCCCGTCTTATTGCAAAAAAATTGGGTAACATAGCAATCACTTGCTACCATAGAAACCAAGATGGCGGCCTCCAGTATACAAAATGGGCGACGGAAACGCGTATCACCCTAACAACACGCGCTGCGCATGCGCACTAACACCATGTATCACTATGGAGATGACGTCACAACATGGCCGCGCACGCGGGTTACCATGACAACACAACATGGCGCCACTAGGTCACGTGACATGACGTCACTTTCGGGGTCCTACACCGGGGTCCTGCAACCTATACCTCAAACGTGCATGACATACTACTTATGTCCTAGTAAGATCTTAGTATCTCTTAATTAGCGGATAATAACTACTAATTAGGAGATAAGAGTCCTAATTAGGAGATACTAACTGCTAATTAAGACACAGTAAATCCTAATTAGGAGATAATTTGGTATATAATTCCCGAATCTTCCCTTCAAACACAATTTGTTGGTGTCGTTTCGGCGCAGTCCTCAATTTTTTACAGAAACACCAGCCGCCATGCATTCGTTATAAAATTGCTGTTTACATTTTGTACCTCTAAGATAAATGATCACCCCCCCCCCCCCCACCCCACCTCAATCCATCCCCGTGAAAAGTAGTAAAAATAAAATTATATATACATCCTGTTTCCGTTCATTTCTTTCGAAGTATAAATTTTGGCGGGGTGACTTATGACTCGAGACTGACTCCTCCTTACCTCAGTCTGACATTCTCAGAGTCGAGTTCTGACCGCGGGCAGACTTCTAACTCCAGGACCGACTTCTCCTGACCTCTCGGGCCGACAAGTGCGGGCCAATTTTTCTGGTGCGACTTCTCTGGGACCGATTTCTCAGAACCAACTTTTTCAGACCGACGTCTTCTTGAATGGGTGAAAGGGGTGGGGGGGGGGGGGGGGGTGGGGTAGATCTTCTGTATTCAGTCGGCCATCCTTTCACGATAGACGCGAGTAGTAACACGGGTGTCAATAGAACACGTTTGTCCCACAAGACATGTTCACAAAAACGTTCTAGAATGTGAAGGGAATTTGGAAACGTTCTGACGGCGCCGACGTTATGACGTCATAAGAGGGTCCCAATTCTAGACTCTAGCATGAATACATGCGGGAGGCCTATAGCGCGCCAGTATTGGTAATCGCTTCTATATACATATAACTTCTCTAGGGATATGGGTATTGATGTGTGAATTAAATTCATAGAAATGGTCGAGGAGTACCTTTTAATATCTGGCACTGAGACCGTGGTAATGGCTTGGGCTGTCTGGGAGACTCTGTATAGAAATCTACAGAAATAGGTGTAGGTGCATAAGTCTAGAAAAATGTAAGTGGTCCGGGGGATATTTGGTTCTGTTGGGTATGAGTATACATAGGTGGCCTACGGCGACTGGGCAGTTCTATATAAAGAACATCAACGACACACGCCTAAGACCTACACCCTCGTTGCCAACCCCTTGTATTGCTTTGGGCAAGTTTGTCCCCTCTCCACTGGAGTTGAGAAATGTGGCCGGAGTAGCCCATCTCCTTCACTTTTAGGTCGTAGGATGGCTCCAATAGTTCAAATATCTCGGGAAATTCTATCTACTGTGGCAGACACAGGTATACACAGGCGGTCTTCGGCGCGCCAGGATTGGTGCAGACAACTCTATACATAGGGCATTAAAAGCAAAGACCCCATCCCACTGGCCGCTCCCCCGGAAAAAAAGCAATTACTCGTATACCTATGATCCTATTTTACTTACTTTGACATCGTTGCCAGTCGTATGGGTTCACAACAGTACCCTATTTCCCTTTGTAGCCCAAAGGTTTGTATTATAGTACGAGGTAATGTTTTTAGGTCCCGTTTCCTTAACTTTGACGCCCAAAATGCGTTTGTGAAAGCTATGAAAATGGGCGCGATGCTTTCATTTTCATACCCCCCATTTTGAGACGTATGGAAAATAGAACATTGCGCTAACTTTCATCGGTCTCATGGACTCAATTGCGGACACCAAAAAGCCTGACGCTTATAAATCCCTCGCTAAAAGGAGGTGCTAAAATTTGGACATAGATACAAATAGTTGAAATGGGGCGCTGGGACACCAAAATAGTGAAATGAGTCAAGGTGCAGTATGAAAAAGAGAGCATTCACAGACTCATTTTGGGCCGCCAGGGGCCTGCCTGATGTTTAGCAATGGGGCGCTAACATAGGGCGTTGGAATTGGGGTTACTGAGAACAGTGACTGGATAAATACCCAAAATTAGAAATTTTGCAGCAATTCAAATGCTGGAAAAAAGACAAACCATCTTTTTGACTCATTTGAGAGGAAGGGGCAGTGATATTATTTGCATTGACACTTTATCACTTGGTTACAGTACCGCCAAGACTACCTGATGAAAATTATACGTAATGCAACGTTTCGTCCAAACTGCCGAGCAGTTTCCTTGATCGTCAACTGCGCATTCACGAAGACAGGAACACACCTCACACCCGACGATGGCAAATCACTACCCGATGGACCCTACATTCAAATCCTAAGTTTCGTCCGGATCGGCCCAGTAGTTTCCGAGAACGTCACTGCGCATGCGCGAAGACGCCCCCCCCCCCCCCTCTCCGGTCCGATGGGTGGAAAACCTTCCCGGGGCCGAACTACATTCGCACGCCAAGTTTCGTTCCGATCGGCCGAGTCGTTTTTGAGTCTATAGCGAACAGACCCCCCCCCCCCCTCCACACGCACACACCCAGACAAACAAGCTCAAATATATAGCAAACTAGACGGGGTGCCCGACTTCGTCCGGGCTACAAAGATCGTCACTGCGCATGCGCGAAGACGGGCACCCACCCCACAACCAACGATGGCAGATCATTACTGATGGTCCCTATATACAAATCCTAACTTTTGTCCCGATCGGCACAGTAGTTTCCGAGATCGTTTCTGCGCATGCGCGAAGACGCCCCTCCCACCCCCGGTCCGATGAGTGGAAAGACTTTCCCGGACCGAACTACATATGCCAAGTTTTGTCCCGATCGGCCCAGCTGTTTTCGAGTCTATAGCGAACAGACAGACACACCCACAAACGAACACAAATACATAGTAGACTAGCTCGGTGCCCGACTTCGTCCGGGTTTTTGTCACTGCGCATGGCTCCCACCACTGCAAATCATTACCCGATTGACCGTACACACATCCGACGATGGCGAAAGAGTTTTTGTCATTGTGCATGCGCAAAGATTAGCTCCCACTCCCACACCCTATAATTGCAAATGATTACCCGATGGACCATACATACAAATTCCAGGTTTTGTCCCGATCGGCAAAATAGTTTCCGAGATCGTCACTGCGCATGCGCAAAGACGGCCCCCTCCCCCACGGAGGAAAATCACTACCCGATGGACCCTACATACAAATCCCAAGTTTCGTCCCGATCGGTTCAGTAGTTTCCAAGATTGTCACTGTGCATGCGCGAAGACATGCCCCTCCCCCACCCCGATTTCGAATAGCCCCCAAAACCTCCCCGGATCCGAACCACACACCCGTGCCAATTTTCGTCTCGATCGGCCCCGTCGTTTTCGGGTCTATAGAGAACAAACAAACAGACAAACAAACATACAGACAAGATTACTCAAATATAAAAAAAAAATATATAGATTAGCTGGGTGTCCGACTTCGTTCCGGCTTTTGTGCCCGCGCATGCACAAAGATTGGTTTCCACCCCATAGTCGACGTTGACGAAGGACCGTAAATATAAACCCAAGTTTTGTCCCGATCGGCCCAGTAGTTTCCAAGATAGTCTCAGCGCATGCGCGAAGACGGGCCCCACCCCACATCTGAGTAGCCTAAAACCTCCCCGGACCCAAACCACACACCCATGACAAATTTCGTCCCGATCGGCCCAGCCGTTTTTGAGTCTATAGAGAACAAACAAACACACAAACAAACAAACAAACAAACAAACAAACAAACAAACAAACAAACAAACAAACAAACAAACAAACAAACAAGATTACTCAAATATATATGTAGACTAGCTGGATGCCCGACTTCGTCTGGGCTTTTGTCACTGCGCATGGGCAAATACTGGCTCCCAAATCATCACCCGATTGACCGTACATACAAATCCCTGGTTCCGTCCCGATCGGCCCAGTAGTTTCTGAGATCGTTACTGCGCATGCGCGAAGATGGACACCCACCCCATACCCGCTGATGACAAATGACTACACGATGGACCCTACATACAAATCTCAGGTTTCGTCCCGATCGGCCCAGTAATTTCCGAAATCGTTGCTGCGCATGCGCGAAGACGGGCCCCCCACCTCACGTCTGAGTAGCCTAAAACCTTTCCTGGCCCAAAACCACACAACCATGCCGAATTTCGTCCCGATCGGCCCAGCCGTTTTTGAGTCTATAAAGAACAAACAAACAGACAAACAAGATTACTCAAATATATAAATAGACTAGTTGGGGGTGCCCGACTTCGTCCGGGCTACAGAGATAGTCGCTGCGCATGCGCAAAGATTGGCTAACACGCCATAGCCGACGGTGGCAAAGCACTACCCGGTGGAACGTACATACAAATCCCTGGTTTCGTCCCGATCGGACGTGTAGTTTCCGAAATCGTCACTGCGCATGCGCGAAGACGGCCCCCATATAAACAACCGACTGTGGCAAATCACTACCCGATATTCCCTACATACAAAGCCCAAGTTTCGTCCCGATAGGCCCAGTAGTTTCCGAGATCGTTACTGCGCATGTGCGAAGACGCCCCCCCCCCCCCCATCCCCTGTCCGATGGGTGGAAAACCTTCCCAGGACCGAACTACATGATCGGTTGTCCAGACTTTTGTCACTGCGCATCTGCGCATGCGCAAAGATTGGCTCCCGAAATACCATACTTTCAAATGCCAGTTTTCGTCCCGATCGGTCCAGTAGTTTTCGAGATCGTCACTGCGCATGCGCGAAGCCGGGCACCACCCCATACCCGACAATGGCAAATGATTACACGATGGACCCTACATACAAATCCAAGGTTTCGCCCCGATCTGCCCAGCAGTTTCCGAGATCGTCACTGCACATGAGCGAAGACGAGCCCCCACCCCACGTCCGAGTAGCGTAGAACCTTCCCGGGCCAGAACCACACACCCATGCCAAATTTCTTCCCAGATCAACCCGGACGTTTTCGAGTCTATACCTACAGACAGACAAATAGACAAGCAAAATTACTCAAATATATAGATAGACTAGATGGGGGCCCGAAATTGTCACTGCGCATACGCAAAGATTGGCTCCCACCCATGCAAAGCATTACCCGTTTGACCGTACACACACCCGACGATGGCGAATGAGTTTTTGTCACTGCGCATGCGCAAAGATTAGCTCCCACCCCCATATCCTATAATGGCAAATGATTACCCGATGGACCATACATACAAATCCCAGGTTTTGTCCCGATCGCAAAAGTAGTTCCGAGATTGCCACTGCACACGCGCGAAGGCGGGCCCCACCCTGGGTCCGATGGGTGGAAAAGCTTCCCGGGACCGGAATATATACGTCTGCCAAGTTCCGTCCCAAGCAACACATTCGATTTCGAGTGTATAGCGAACACACAGGCAGACAGACAGATATGTGAAGACGGGCCCCCACCCAGGCCAATGGGTGGAAACCTTCCCAGGACCAAACTACATGTGCATGCCACGTTTCGTCCCGATATGTCCAGACGTTTTCGAGTCTATAGCAAACCCACAGACAGACACACACACAGACACAGACACAGAAAAATAAACTCAAATGTTTAATAGACTAGCTCGAGGCCCTACTCCGTACAGAAATGATTTACATGAGCCGAGAATGAGCAAATGGAGTGGCCCAGGACACTGCCGGGTGGAACTTACATACAAATCTCAGATTTTAAGCCAATCGGCACAGTAGTTTTCGTGATTGTGACAGCAAATTCGCTAAGATGCCCCCCACCCCCCCCCCCCCACCACATGTCCGAATAGAAAACCTTCCCGGATTGTGGTGGGGCCATCTTCGCGCATGCACAGTATTGATCGCGAAAACTACTGGGCCGATCGGCACAAAGCTTGGTGTTTGTATGTAGGGTCATCGGTTAATTATTTGCCACCGTCGGGTATGGCATGGGGACCTGTCTTCGTGCATGCGCAGTAACGATCTCGAAAACTACTGGACCGATCAGGACAAAACTTGGGATTTGTATGTATGGTCTATAGGGTAGGGATTTGCCACCATCGGCTCTGTAGTGGGGGACCTATCCTAGCGTATGCGCTATGACGATCTCGGTAACTACTGGCTCGATTTGAGCGAAACCTGGGATTTCTATGTCGGGAATTAACTGGCCTCTGTCGGCTATGAGGTGACAGCCTATCTTTGTGCAGGCGCAGTGACGATCTCGGAAACTACAAATCCGATTGGGACGAAACCTAGAATTTGTATGTACGTTCCACCGGGTAGTGATTTGCCACCGTCGGCTATGGTGTGTTAGCCAATCTTTGCGCATGTGTATGTAGTTCGATCCTGGAAAGGTTCTCCATCCATCGGACCTGGGGTGGGGGTCCGTCTTCGCGCATGCGCAGTAACGATCTCGGAAACTACTGGGGCGATCAGGCCGAAACTTGGGATTTGTATGTCGGGGCCATCGGGTAGTGACTTCAGAAAAAAAACTTTGTTTTATAATAGAGAAACCCGTCTGAATTTAAAGACACTTCAACAGCAGAATCGTTCAGTGTCGATAAAAGCTTTACAAGCGGGGGAAACCGGAGTCCCCCAAGCCTCTCTTCCCTTCCCCACCCTCACAGACAACGTCGTGGTGAGTACGGACGAGCAGCTATCAGCTCTCCAACATCAAGACGTACACAATCGACGTGCAGTGCGCCTTAATGCACGGTGTCATTGTGACCCACATGAGCAAGCGAGTTCAGACAGCCAGCGATGCGTACTAACAATGTGTATTCCTTTGTCGACATTTGTGTAAGGAAAGGGAAAATGATAAATTCGAAGATTTTAATAATTTTTAGATGTGCTTAAAGAGTAGCTAAAACCGTATTCTAAAATCGCAAGCCCCAAGATCCCCCCCCCCCCACACCCTATTTACAGAAGCCATAACAAGACGCATAAAACAGAGTTGCCCATAAAATATCCGCACAAGCAATATTTATAGTATAATGCAATATTCAAGTATTCATGCATACTTGCAGACTGACTGGGAGGAATATACCGATTGAAAATGCGTTTTATAGAATGGATATGTGCGGTCACCTGCCACTGGACTGAAGACGTCAAACGCTGACCACTTACCCAACATAAAGACGAAAACGGCCCGAACATTGACCACATTAAGCCTAAAATAGCCTTAAATATCTCCAAAATTTCTCGCAGACCTATTGAAATTTGGATATTATCAGAATCGGCTTTTTGGGTTCTAATGATATCCAAATGTGTATAAAATGTGTAGTTTCATTGAAAATAGGTGGAACTTATATTGGAAATAATACGAAATTTAATAATCTCAATAAGTGCCGTGTTAGGTAAAGGGATAAAGTGCCAAATTTTTTTGCATGGATTTCCCAAAGCAATTGGTCAATATAAGTTTGGGTCGAATTATACAAAGTTCCACCAGTGAGAAAGGGCAAATTCTATGATTTAACTCTGATCATATCGCGCGAATAATTTTAGCCATTTGAAAACTGGGAAATAGTTTACTACAAAAGTGGTAAAAACGTTACTACAAAAGTGGTGACTTTGTTTTTTATGACAAAAGTGGGCGACGGTTACTACAAAAGTGGAGACCTCATTTTACTACAAAAGTGGGCGATGTTACTACAAAAGTGGTGAGCTACCACAAAAGTGGGCGTTTTCTACTACAAAAGTGGTGAGCTACCACAAAAGTGGTAATTACTACAAAAGTTGGCGTCACACCACTGCATGCACTGGTCCAGCCATTTTTTCACAGGGAACTATTTACAGTCCAAAAGTATGGCACACCACACTAATCAGTAATCTAGTTTACCTCCCCTGCAAACATTGGCCACACAAGTGATATATCTGTTCTGCCCTCTTCCACAAGTAAAACTGTCTTGACATGAGATGACCCTGTTGAAAGTGTATCGTCAAATTCCAATAACAGAAAATAAAAGACTGCGTGGCCAGGCAGAAATTGTATATATTCTGTGATACGAGAAAACATCACAGAAGTGCCACCGTTCCTCTGCATTATTGAAAGTGTTAATCGTTTGCCTCCCATAAGCAATCCTTACCATTCCAACCAAAGCTTGTTCACATGAGGTGTTGGTTGAGGTACAGGAAATAAAAAAAGAAAACCTTTCAATTATATGTTGGGGAATGGTGCTGCTTTGATATGCCAACTACATCAGAGCTTCGTGTGGCCACATTCTGTGGCCAAATTGAGGCCTCATTCCCAATGGGGTACCTGCAATAAAATTCCTAATATCTGGCACAAAACATTACTCCTTAACTTATACAGCATTATCAAGTTACAAAACCAGTGTTTTTCTGACAGTTGATTCTAATAAACTGATACCCATTTTAACCTGTATTCTCTCTGGAAAAAAACTTCCAGCTGGGTTTATGTCTAGATGGCTAAATGAATAATTTCCCCAAGACCATGAAAAAGGCCCCTTTCCCAATTTACCTGGATCAAACCCTGAACTGTACATGTAGGTTATATACAGTGCTTTTCACGTTCAGTCAAGTTAATACATTTAAAACGCTGTGTTTTACCCATGGCCACCAGGTTAAACGAACACATGGGAATATATGAAGAAAGTTTGCTAGAATTTACTTCTTTTAACCTTTTTCCTAATACTGTAAATCGCCTAGCGAACCTGGACTATTGGTGCCGCAGAAATGTACTCTCATCAAGGCAGTGGTTCGATCCCCATCGGCGTCAGAGTTTTTCAACCTAAAAAATGCATAACAGAAGTGCCGAATTCTGTATTCTGTACCTAAAGCAGGAAAATTGAAAAGGAGATTGATTCTCACTGATTTCATCTGCATAACATGGTATAATTCATTGTAAACAACTAATTCTGGGGGATACCGAGTAATTTCGTGTGGACTGTACCAGTTCCATGGACGCTCGACCTGCTAGCATGCCTTTTTGGGGGCTTGTCGGTAGTCGAGTGGTCTATGGCGCTGGTCCAGTTTCGCTAGGCGATTGGTGCCGCAGAAATGTACTCTCATCACGGCAGCGGTTCGATCCCCATCGGCGTCAGAGTCTTTTATCCATATATAGCCACCAAATGGCCGGTTAATCTACGATGGGGATGCTACTGTGGATATATTTTGGAGGTAATCCCTTTGTGGGACTGGAGGTAGCAAAGCAGAGGGGGGGGGGGGGGGTGCAACTTTTTGTTTCAAATGTTCCAGAAATATCTTTTCAAAACAACATCGCGGGGTTCAATGTTTGGCGGGAGTACACTCTCGCTTATTTGGAATGGTCGCCCATTGGGTAGATTTGGTTTTGCGTATTGGGGTTGGATTGTGTATTCATTTTGGGAAATCGTTACTGGCGTTTGTAATACGTGAGATCCTTAATCACTCGTCCGGAAGCAATATCCACAGGGAATAACCAGTTTCGCCTAATCCAGGCTTTTCAAACCAACGAGAGGTAAGGGAATCCTCGGATAGGTTTATAGCTGTCACTGGTGAAGGGCTATTATTCATCGGGTAGCACCGTCGATTTGCTCAGTCATAATGGATGTGGGAATGGGGTTAAAGTTATGCTGTTTGGCGGGTCCGTGGAATAACAGCGTGTCAGAGACGACGTGTCTCAGTCAGCAAAGTGGAAAGTAGGTGTAAAAACCACTAAGGGGGTGGATTAGAAAAGGCGGTAGTGATACTCCCCAAGCTAGGCAGAAATCTCCGGGAAGGGGCCATATAGGGATCAGGAGGCATTAGATCGCAGGTAGATCAGGGGTCTAGGGAGCTACTTGGGTGCGTCGAGAAAGGACCCCTTTGTGTGACAGAGAGTGGCGAAAAGGGAGGGGTGGATCCGTTATAACTGGTAGGAGACGCGTTGCTCTCGTGCCATAAAAGCATCTTTCCTTATATGGTGACAGGATTCAATCCTCGGGAGGAGAGTTCACCTTACTTCTCAAAGAGCTAGGAGGAAGGGAAATTGTTGTTGCGCCCAGGGAAGGGTTTAATTGGTATATAGGGTGGAGGGAGGCAACAAGTGGCCAGTTAATCTACGGCGGGGTGCTGCTGGTTATTAAGGGACATAGAAGCAACTAGGCTCGCCCGCAAGCTTCGGGTGTGGTCACCTGATGGTGGTGTTAGACAATAAGACCATTGGTAGCCTCAATCATGTGAGCTTGACCCCTGCAGGAACACTGAAGGTAGTGTGGTAAACGAAGCCGAGCGTTGATGGACGTTATCAGTCCGTGTGTGTGTGATTCATATACAGAAGTGTCCGCTTCCATGCCAAACAGTTGCCCTCTATTCCTCTTTGGAGGTGGGGTGGAAGGGTTCTGTTTGGTTCTTAGGTATTGCCATTCGGTTCGTAGATGAGTGCTGGATCATCCTGGATGCCCGTGGGAACTACTTCCATAGGAGGTAACTGTGGTGGGTTTTCACTGCATGACCACCGTAGATAGACCTTAGATAAGCCCTCAGTAGGTTTGAGGTCCAGGGCTCAGAATTGAAAATGGCGCTTCCTGCAGTGTGCAGGGGTGTGATTCATACGGTTTGTAGCTTAGGTCTGGACGCCATACTACTTCTATGGGCGGGAACTGTAGTAGGTTTTTAATGTATGGCCATCTTAGATATACCTCATGTCAGCCCTTAGTAAGTTGAAGGTTCAGGGCTCAGAATTATCCATGGTGCTTCCTGCGATGTGCAAGGGTGAGGGCTCAACGTAGTGATGGCCCGTATTGCAGGATAAGACATTTTGTGGGTTGCATTATAGGTAAATGCGGTGTTTATGGTGTGTATCAGATTCCCGAAACATGAGCCTCGGAATGTTATTGAGCTGTCGACGGAGCTTACGGTGTGTTTCAGGGTGTATCGGCTGAAGTGAAGAGGTTAGGTAGGTGACCTCTATTCGTATTTGTCCGGAATTAGCTTCCGCAAGGTGTGTAACCAAAGTCTCGGTCCGCTTGGCCTTATCAGACAAACACACACCAATATCTGCTGTATTTCAGTGGCAATGTTACAAAATCGGATTCAGATGTGTAGAAGTCTCTTCGGTTGTTCAATGTGTAATCCTGTTGGTCAGGGTTAATAGTGACAGTGACTTAGGTAAGGCAGTCGTGAGTGTGAGAGTCGGAATAGGTCACAACTTTACATGGTGGTGATATTGCTGACTGAAAACTATCGAAACACAATAAACAAATGTAGCGTTGGCAGCTAGTTGTGTGGAGAGAGCGAATACTCTATTGGAATTTATCGATGGTACCAATCAGAGCGCCAGGAGCTGATGTATGTTAACTCAATAATTCTTTCGGGAAGGTATCCTTTGCCGTCATTGTCGACTGTGATAAAATGGTGTAGGTCCACCAGTATATATTTCTACAGTGGTAAGTGGTGGGTAGAATAGAACGTGTAAAAGGCATAGAGCGATCGTGTCAGGTAAAAACAAAGGTATGGATCGCACTGGCCGCGTCCGGCAAGTAACACGCTTAAATACAGTGGAGCAATCCGAGCGCCAAGAGCGGATGTATCCAGGTGTCCTTTTGTGGTAAATTTCAGACTGCACATCTGACCCTGAAGGCATTTTGGTCTTATGATTTGGTGTGTTATAAACATGTGTTTCTGTAGACCACATTTCGTCTGATACTGCCGTCCACATTTTTCACAAATGTGCCATTCATGACCGGAACTCCAGGGGAGACACTTTCATCATCTGAAATGTAAGAACAAATACTTTTTACAACATTGCCCAAGACGAATGCTAAACAATGTTCGCGATGTCTAAACCGTAACACCCAAGGAATTCAAACCGTTAAAAAAGAATTTTCTGCCACAATCCAAACCGTCAACCATACCAAACAGACGTGTAATTAAAAAGATGTTATATTTTCATTCGCGCTTGATAAAATGAAATGAAACGTAACGGTAATATGCACAACTAACTAAAAACTGAATTCTTAATGATATCCGGGGTTCGCATGCCTACACACTCTGTTACATCATTTCTGGTTGGAAACAACATCACTATGAAAAGTGAATCGGCCAGGAATATTGGACTGATTATAGACCTAAATTTAAAACTAGACATCCATATCAATAAAATATGTCAAAAATGCTACTGGCAGCTTCGTAATGTTGGAAGACTGCGACTTTATATTAACAAGTCAGCACTTGAAAAACTTGTGCACTCCTTCATCACCTCACAACTAGACTATTGTAATTCAGTGTCAATGGGGCTGCCTGATTCAGAGGCTTCAAAAAGTTCAGAATACTGCTGCTAGGATAGTTACTGATACCAAACGCTCTGAACACATAACACCTATTTTAAAACAACTACAATGGCTTCCAGTTGAACAGAGAATTGATTTCAAAATATTGATCTTAGTATTCAAATGTATCCACAAACTGGCTCCAGTCTACCTGCAAGAGCTCCTCACTGTGTAAAAACCATCACGCAGTCTCAGATCAAAAAAAAAACAAAACAAATTCCACTAGTTTTACCTTTAACAGATCTAATCAGGCTGATGATCGTGTGATCTCCATCGTGGGTCCCAGATTGTGGAATTCCCTGCCAATTAGTGTCAGAATTTCAGAAACTCCCGATGTCTTCAAAAGAAATCTTAAAACTTTCCTATTTACTGAAGCATTCTCCTAAACCTATCTAAGAGGCAACCAAAACAGATGTGACTCTTTATTTCATAAAAGTGTATTTATTTCTGTGAAGCGTTTTAGAGCACTATTTGTGGTTTTACGCTCTAGAAAATCAATTATTAACCCTTTACCTAACGAATCGGACGCATCCGCACGCGTAATATGCAAATTCGGTAGTTGAAAACATATTATTCTAAAACAAATTTCAACTAAATCATATCATGTGACCCTCCCAAGGGGTCACATGATAAGGTTTTGCTGAAATTTTGTGAAAAATGTCATTTAAAATAATAAATTTTGGTATCGTCTGCGTTGGGTAAAGGGTTAACTAGATTACTTTTCTTTGTAACTCAAACGTTCGGTTAAAACAACTGTTAATGACAGACATATTTTTATTGGCTTGGGGACGATCGATACTTTTTTCACAGGGTTAATATCTGTGAAACTTATCAGTTACTGACAACTTCTAACTTGACCACATGTGTGACTTGCTATATGTAGATAACGTTACATCATGTCCTTCTAATCAGCCTTCCATGTAATAGCCTTGGGCTAATTCCATTTATCAATTCAACAATCCTCTGTATGTTTTTAATGTTTGTGAAAAGACACGACGGCTGTTTGGTTTCCAGCTCTGTACGAATTAGTAGCCAGTACGCCCGTAGTATGGAATGTCCGTGTTCGGCGCGAGCCATGTTTTGTTCTACACTGGAATCTGGTTATTGTGTAAATAAATGTTGATCGTAAAAGATCCTACTATAGTTATTCAGCAAGTAGCATCCCGGTTGAAAAACGCTTTATGACACTTTGGTCGGTTTGAACAATAGATCATTGAAAGTGATAATATTGTAGAGATTTTACTCTTTAATTTATGTTCGATCTATAGTTAAGGGTGACTTGTATGAACACCACTGAAAAATATTGAAAAATTGTGCGTCGTGCTGGAGACAATTACCAAAAACCTACCTGTCCTTTCACTTCTCGTCGTTTCAAGCCGCCATACTGTGTACATCCAAACGTACGTCTACCTCCGCAGTTACCATACATTGGATCTTTTTCAAAACCCTGAATCGCTACCATCATCTTTCGAGCCAATGTCATGAGCCTTTGGTGAAGGAGGTTAAGTGTTGGCATGTGTGTGGAAATGCACCCTGTTATCGGTTATAAGCAGTGGTTGGAACTTAGTGGGGAAATATACATGTTGAAAACTCAAGTAGAAAATCAGTGGTCAATTATGTAATGTGCAATGCCGGACGGAAATCTGGGAAACCATGTGTGGGTTAGGGCGAAGGAAAACCTTGCTGGGTAAAGCGCCCGAATAAGGGATTAGCGTTGACTAACCAACCCGTGCTGCACTATTGTGAATCAACTTGGAGTAGTTCACATATTCACAGAGGAAACTCTGACCTGGAAATCTTACATGCAATAAGCCAGAATTAAAAATCGATAGATATAAGACATGTAACCACGTAGAAGCAACTCATAATCATTCTCGAATTCGAAACTCAATTTTTGGAAGTCGAGCGACTTTCATTATTAACTGCAGGAATGTTGAACGTCATAACAGAATCGGTATGCAACATTTCAACATTCGTGTTGAAATTGCAACTACAATTCCATATTCAAAGGAGGAATATTAAACGTTGAAAAAAATGTCTCCTCATGGATTCGCTGTCCATGTTGATGAAAGTGGAGACAAACAAACTGACTTGCATGTAAAGTGAATCTACGACAATTTATTGGGAATAATGTACGCACGGGAATAATTCACTGCAAATTGCCAGGTACCGTTTGCTGTATTTTCCATTCTGATAATTATTACAATCCGTGTTAGCATTTGTATTATAACTACAAATATCTTCCTAATGCTGCAGTGGTTTGCTCATCAATTGGGACTCGCCGGAAAACGAGAGCCTAATTTATTGTAAATTCATATCATGCTTGTTTCAAACAAGGTTCACGCGGCGCCCGCGTTAGGAGATATACGTCTCTTGTTGAGTCAGACATTCGGGAATTTGACTATGGAAAACCATTTGTTAACGAGCCCCGATCCCCATAGTCAAATTTCCGAATGTCTAACGAAATAACAGACGTTTATCTCCATTGTTATTCCTGTCATCGTTAGAAGTGATAAAAGCGTAGATACAGACATGTTCTAATCGACCCGCGTCAGACAATTAGAGCACGGTAAGAGTGAATTTACCTGAAATTAGAGCACGGAGCCATTCGACTCTCAGCCAATCAAATTACGGGTTCAGAAAGAACAACGAGGTCAAATTTAACTGATGAATTACAATCCGCCGAACACTCTGGACATATATATGTTTGAAATGGTGACCCCACAACATCCCTTCTACGTTGATAAAATAAAATTGTACATGTACAACGTTAAAGGTTTTGCTATTTTAAATCGAAGATAGGCAATGTACAACGTTAACGTTTTACCATGGACAACATTAAAGTATTAAATATCACGTATATTGCTCTCGCTGTTCGCCATGTGCACCCTGCATCATAATGGCACAGTTCTAAAAATACTGAGTGGCAGGGAACGATATCAATACAAAATAAAATAGTTGATGCCCTCGCCCCTACGTCGCGTCATCGAACTATGGGAGAAGAACATACTAGTTGGTTGTGCATGCAGTCCAATTATGAGTCTGAGCGTTGAGCTCAGATTAATGCTCAATTCTTAGAATTAGGAACCCTGTTTTAATACATATATTGTTTATGTATATAAAGTTCGTGCAGACATTCAGGACACATCATCATAATGTGTTTACGTGTCCACGTATGTGTGTGTGTGTGTGCTTTTTGTATGTGCATATATGAGTAGGCATGCGTAAACGCATCAGATCAAAGTCTAGGATAAAATTGTATCTGTCAACACGATCAATACGGGCACTATAGGTCATCGAATGGTCATAGAGCAACGTGTCAACATAAATTCTGGTCATTGATCGAAAGACTCTTTAATGAGGTCCCGTTTCACTCTACTCGTGTGGTGTTGCTGATGGTTCCAGTGGCACATGCCTGCATGTGTCCTATGGCTACACAGCATGAGTCAACCATCCATGTGTTTGTCCTCAGATTGACACTCGCTATGAGATTTAGTTCACTGTTTGAGTCTTCATTATCCTTTCCCATGCATATACATAAGCATTAAACTCCCGTAATCCTGGTTAATGGAGGTAGCAGTAAGACAGCCAATAGCGGTCATGTAACCGACTCGCGTTATACGTGTATTATACTATTCTTAAAATGTGTTTATACCATGATTACCTATTCCACTATATATGAAAAGCCTATGACATAAATGTTAGCTTTACACACCAGCCGTGATGAACACGCCAGCAATGGGATTTCAATAGTAAAAAATTACACCAACAGGAGAACTACATCCCCGTTGACCCTTGGTGACGTCGACCTAAATGCAAACTTGTCTAAATTTATCGCACGTCACCTCGAAAAGATTGAAATGGAAGTGGCAATTATTTAACCCTTTACCTAACGCAACTGCGAAAACCGGCCAGCGCTATTCTCAAAAATCGTCAGTTAATTTTCATTTTTTTTTCATTTTTTTGTCACAAAAACATAGGTTATGCTCGTTCCAATGAGGGGTCATAACCTATGTTTTAGAGACAAAAAATGAAAAAAAGTAGTTGTTCAAGAATGTTTTTTGCAAGTGCCGTCTGCTTTTCATGTTAGGTAAAGGGTTAATACGTTTTTAAATGGGTTTACCTCTTAAGATGCCAAAAATTAACAAACATGAATTGTCTCATGTTAATAAAACAGGCATAACTCGAAATAGTATGTTATTATGTTATTAAAACGAAAAAATAACATACTCGTGGTGAACATTTGGTATATCAAGCTACTATGGGTATATTCTATATTTCTTCTACTGATTTTGTGTAAACTGTAATTTACAAAATATTGTATATTCTCAATGTTACGTTTTGTGCGACATGAAGTTCATTTATTCATTCAGAAAACCCCGCTACGTTTTGTTCTCACCGAGATAAAATAAGTCTCAAGTTTCTGTTAAGCACACAAAGGTGCATTGGTTCAAGCCTGAGGTCCCTTATCTGAGATTGCGATTATTTTTATCGTTCTTTTCACGAAATAGGAGTTTTTTGACACTCTTCGTGTGTTTGTAGTGGTAATATACATTTCTGCTATAGTGTGTACAATGCGGCTCCAAATCTGTTTCTTGTGCTCCCTTTAATTTTTATCGATCCATTAAAGAGGTTACTCGGTTAAATAACAGGGTACCTTTTATTGATTTAACACGAATGAACTATTCTTTTCCAGGGTCAGAATAGTACATGCATTAACAGAGATTAACTGCTCATAACAAGTTCTTAAGTTGGTCTGGAAAACATGGGGGTTCCATACAGGAGTGTCGCGACAGGAAGCTAAACGGCTTTACAATCGCAAAGCGAATTCCCAGAAACCACTCAACGAAACACGAACAACGCCGTTTTGGCGGCCAAGTCTAATGTGAGTTGTAATTGTATTTTAAATAAATTAAAGGAAAATGTTGAAAATGAGATCAACAATTTGAATAAGATATGAAAAAAAACCTAAACTTTGACGTGACATAAAAACGTCAAATAGCGATAAATCGTAAAACAACCCCCCCCCCCCCAAAAAAAAAAAACAACCAAAAAAAACAAAACATAAACAAAAACAAAACAGGTATCTCCTAATTTTTTTTAGGTCAACAACTTATTGACATTTTAAAAAAAATTCCGACGCATTTTAAGTTTGGACCCTATCCACCCCCACCCCCCCCCTCCCCCGCCTATGACATCACCTTATAGTTCGGCCATAGCGGTTTGGAATTTCCTTGCATTACACCACATTTTTAGATATGGTTTTGTGTAGAGATAACGTGTCCAAAAATTTGAAAGGATGAGCCTCAAAATGAGTTTAAAAATAAAAGGGATAGAACAAAAACGTAAAATTGGCAGCTATCGCATTGGGTGTCTTAATCCTCTGCACATTGATGTCAAAATAGCAAAGTTTTCAGCAGCAAATATTTCCCATAATGCAGTTAGATATTTAACCAAATATACCTTGTTTGACAGAGCTCAGTGAGCTCTGTCAAACAAGATATAATTGATTAAATACATAGTTAAACAAGAGAAAAACAGAGTGATTGGAGAAAATTATGTTGTACTACCAGAGTGCTAGGGGTTAAATTGAAATGAAACAATAAAATTGTACAATTTTATAATAACCAGAACACAGTGTTTGAGGTTTGATAGCTGCGTCATTTATAAAACAAAACGGAGCTATGTGAAAGACAAGATAGCGTTTCTAATGAAAACTGCCTAAAATTGCTTCAATGATGAAATGTATATGCCCGCTGGTGTAAAGATCACATCTCGGATGTTTGAACTCGGATTTTAATTTTTTTTTTCACCTTTGTATTTGGAACCACGAGTACATGGAGTGAAACCCTCGATATGCATTCGTTATACCGTCAACATTTTATAAGCAACGTGGATACAAACTGGGTATGCTCGCCTTCAATTATTTCTCCAGTTGTTTGTGATATAAATTTAGTGTCATATTTTGTAGTTTGGGAGTGGGGCTGTGATCAAATGTGAGGGGTGTACCCTTACGTTGTTTACGTCATATCTCCGGTATTTGATGTTCAAACATTTCCTTTCTTGTTTCCGTTTCAGGTGTCGTATTAACACTTATGCTGCCGAAAGCAACTATAATTGTCACCTATTTTATGATGATTATCTGTACGTTCTGGGATGCGTAGATCAAACCTACCATCTGATTAATTGTTGGAAAAGGCTCCGAGATCCCTTTCCAACAATTAATCAGATGATAGAGTTTCAAGTATGTCATATTAAACTTCCTTGCATACAGGCGTTCATAGAGGGCCTCCATACATGGATAAAGTGGGCGAGGCAGTAGAAGAGTTAATTATTTTATTATCCACTGTCATGCCACAATTATTACAACAGTCAATCATCCAGAGTTGCCATATTCCGTCTGGTGGACGAGACTTTATCAGTCACGACGCCCAAATCGTGTCAGACAAAACCTATCGAAAAGGGAGGAATATATCTTCGTTTCCCAGAAATAAGTTCAGCAAATATATTTTTTGTAGTGCGTATAAGGCAAATATGTCACAAACACGTATTACTCAACGCGCCAGCCACAACGGAGGGCTCCCTTAGCAGATAATAGGTTGGATAAAGAATATTCGAATTAATCAACTATCTGTAAAGCAGACACCATAGCGTTGCAAGCATTTTGAAATATTCGTACTTGACGTATCTGAATAAAGTATATGAATCTGTCAAACTACAGCTGTATCCCAGACTTGGAGTTTGGTCGTTTGAGAGAAGCCAAATTAGAGATCGCTGAGCACTAACGAAGTTTTGCAGCGCATCCATGTCGTCAGCTTAGCTGCACGTGGATGATAGAGATGGGCAATATACTGAAAAACCGAACCGATACCGAAATCATGGCAATACCGAACAAAAAACGAACTGAACAAATCATTGAATACTGAAACCATCTATATTTTCAAATTGTCCCACATTTGCTATTTATAAGGCCTTGTTGATGCTTGGTAGAAGCTGAAGTGTTCATTTTCATGAAATAAGTGACTGATTTTCTTTTCAGTTTTGTTAAGGGCCTAGGCATTTGTCCTGAATTCCCATTAAACTACAACCTGTCCATGTCCAGTTGTTCAGCGGTGATTTCTAGTCACGTCTTGGCTGCATGTAAAGGCAGCCAAGACATGACTAAAAATCATTGTCCAGGTGATTTGTGTATTGTCAGCAGAACATCCTAATAATGGCATGTTAAGAGCAGATGCGCTGAGATTGTAAAAGCCTGAAATATGCCTTTGAAGGTTAAGGTGTGTTTGGAAGAAGTCACACAATTACTGTAGATATGTTTTGTGTTAGCAAAATAATGCCGATGTTGAGCTCACTGGCAGTGGCATTTGTGGCACTGGCAGAATGATACAAGACCACTTATTCTGTATTTTCCTGGTGTGAATTCCTCTTTGGTACTATCAGCAGATCTCAATCAAGTCAGATACCGAATACCGAACAAATACCGAGGTATACGCCTATAAAATACCGAAACCGATATCGAACTCAAAGGTCCAATACCGCCCATCTCCAGTGTGTGACCTGAATAGTTGATGCATTCATTCGGCGTGGAAGAAATCCAAGTAAAGTATAGTTGTAGCTGTCTCCTCATACGATTTGAGCTTTTGAACTGTGATATTAAACCTTGTGGGCAGGTCAGCCTGACCATACTACTGCCTGTACACGACTCGACTGACAAGTTGTGTTTGAAAAGCAAACCCGATCAGTGACATTTTGAGCACAAACAGAAGAGCCGTATTAATGTTATTAGTTTCACAATGAAACTCTGAGAACTGTGAATCCGACAGGAACATCCTAGGAATTTGTTACCAAAGATACACAAAGTATGTGCATGGCCTATGTTACGTAAGCAAACTGGGAAAATCTAATCAGAAAGTATAATCAGAAACCAGCCAATACAAGCCAAGGACATGTTGCCAGTTTCATGCTCACAGTTTGGCGAGAGAGAAACACGCGCAGACGTGAACCCAGAGACTCAGTTTAAGAAATTCCTTTTGCGTGCTCACAACGATGAGAGTCGCTAAGTGCATTTTTGCGCCAACATAAAGTTATAAAGTTACATGTACAGACAAAGTGAAGGGTGATAAAAACTCTAGAACCCATGTGATCAATTTTCTTTATATTTTTGTGATTCAAATTGTTCATTATTTTAAAGATGTAAATTGGTTTATTTCTATATAATTAAACCTTTTTTCTGTTCATGCATATTCAGGCAAAAGTATGTCTTTTTTCTGTTCATAACACAATGAACCGAAAAAATGCATTTAGGCCCGCCCTAAACCACGCCCCCAATGTCTATCTTAAAGATTACGTTGCACAGTGTGGATGAAAAAGGACCCATGGACGTTCATATTGTTTCAACATGAAAAGTAATTAATATTTTTCTCATCATATTAAAAAGACTTTCAACAGAAAATTTAATAAACAATGAAATCCTTATCATGCTTTTTATTCCATGTTCAGTTTGTTTATATGCAATAGATGATCGTTTGCATTCATCATTTTACCCAAATCAAACGTAAACAATTGCCGGTCATAATAATCCACAAACAAAACTCACGCCAACAAAACTTTCCAATTTACAAATAGGCCGAATTAACTTTTTCTGAGACAAAGTTCAACCAATTCATGTTAGCTGGATTTATATCGAACTCCACATTTATAAACTGCGTTTTCAGTTTCTCAGGAGAGGGACAAAATCAGAATTAAGTTTAATTCAGTGTTGCGTCGAATGACAGTACCTCTCCCCCCCCCCCCTCCCCCTCCGTCAAGTGGAAAAGAAGATTGAAGTTTTGTGTGGGCGTGGCATATGATGTTCCTAACGTAATTCATTGGTCAATAAAACTTTTAATGACACAAGAACACGTTTCAGTGAAATGTATCGTTATTTCAAACAGAATTTCAGAAAACTATGCCTCTATTATTCACTTATCACCAGGAAGCATGATGTGATCTGCTTTTTATTTTAAATCCGCAAAGTAGAGAGTGTTTAAATTTATTGCCCAGAAAGTTTAATTATAAGGAATGATCGTTTGTTCCTCTCCATTTCTTGAGTTATAAATACCCAAAACAATGGCCAAACACAGTGTAAATGGGCTACGCTCATTTACACAGTCTGACCTTTGTTTTTTGGGGTTCATAACTCAAGAAGTGGACAGAAACAAACGACCATTCCTTGTAAGTAAAAAAAAATCGTTATTATTGCATTATTCCTTTACCCAAAGGAACACGGTATGAAAGTTTGCTACTTTAATCAGGGACGGCGGAACGATTTTCAAAGTGTGTGGTTCTGGATAGGGCGATGGATGGTCGTCGGTAAGAAAATGTTTAATTCCAGGGTCCAAAAACCTCCATTTCCATGCATCTTATTGGATAATTTAAGATTTTTCAGGAGATGCTTCTGAAAGATTTAACACTTTGAGAGCCGTTAAAAAACGTCGGTAAAGCATACAGGTGAAGTCTATTTATTAGCTTTGGTCGTAACGACCAAAGCTGATAAATAGACCTCACCTGTATGTTTTACCAGACGTTTACAGCAATTATACTGTCGGTGGATTATCTTGTCTGGGGGTGGATTTGGTACTTGTATGTCTGTAAGATTACGATCTACTTAAGTTAACCGATTTTTTAACAGACTGTATACATTTTAGCGTTTGCTGCCACTTACCGCAAACAATGATCCGAAATCCACCGAAACTGAACCAGTACGAGAGCTGACGAAAATGTGGGGGGCGGGGAGGGAGGCTCTGGATCCGCCCCTTGTTTCACCAGTCATTTGTTATGTTAAAATATATGCATACAAAAAAACATGGCCCGGCAAAAAAGTGGAGGGGCTGAAGCCCCCCCCCCCCCCCCCCAGCCTTCCCGGTTCCGCAGCCCATGTTAATTATTTTTTATTCTTCCAATATTTCGGAACAAAATCAACAAATGCAACAAAATCATATCGTGTACCCTCTCATTGAGTCCAATTGCACAGTTTGACCCGTATCCGAATTACCACTCGTTCCCGTGAGATTATTCCCAACATTTAACCATTTACTCAACAAACCGTCGCACCTGCCCAAATAACTTACAAACTGAGCGATTAAAAATCCAAACATTTCAGCAAAATCATACATTATGACTCCTCTGTGGATCAAGCAAGTCGAGCTCGTCCCATTTAGGGCTCACGTGATATTTTGTTTAGTTGAAAATAATTAAAATTGCAGATTTTTATATCATATTCTTTGGATTAAGAGTTAAACGACGAGGATAAACAACCTCCATGTCACTACATCCGCACAAGTTCAGGTTGTAATACGACGTCTTGTGTGATCTGGTCTAGTGACTCGAATAAATATGACAACCCAGATCAGGGGGGCGCGGTGGCGTCGCGGTAACCGGTTCTCGTCAGATCACCGAAGTTAAGCAACGTCGAGTGCGGTTAGTAGTTGGATGGGTGACCATTTCAGCGACTGATTCGCGCTCCCGCGTTGTGTCCCTGGGCAAGGCACTTAACCCCGATTGCCTACATGGGGGCACGATGACGCTGTGTACTAAGGCGTACTGCACGTCGAAGGTGCGCATGCCTTCAACCAATCTAACCCTGCCTGTGCCGCGGTGCAGAGTTCAGAGTTACGATGTTGGAAAGCTGAAAGACGCTCGTCGTTGCTCGGTGGTTCTCTCCGGGTACTCCGGCTTCCTCCGCCCGTAAAACTGTCACCGACATGATATGATCCTGGCTGTTGATGTGTCGTTAAACCCTAATGAAAAAAAAAATAAAAATAAAAAAAACCCCAGATCAATGACTGTTGCAATATTTTGTGTTTATTTATTTGATATGACTTTCTTTCCCAGAATTTCCCATTATCATGCTCGGCAGATATTACTTCACACTCACTCATATGACGCCTATCTCGGCCGATATGAACCAGGCGGGAGTTGTCCCCGTGTTGCGTTACAAGGGGAAACCAATTTGTTTACATCGAAATGTTTACAGTTATTCATCGAGTGCAATCAGCAAAATTATCCTTGCCAGTGGTTTGAAGTCAAGTTTTTCTGTATGGTGAGGAATTAATGATAGCAATAAGTAAGGGTTAGGAGGATGAAGAGACGAAAGAAGAGAGCTGAACGCAAACTAAGATTCAGAGTCGTACTCGGAGATTCCTCGAAGAGGGAGAGGAGGTAGTTCGGCTACCCGAACGTCGCGGCTTCCCCAGTGGGAAAGCCGCGACGTTCGGAAAGCGGAACCAGAAGGGGAAACTTCGGACTTTATTGAAGGATGGGAAACAATAACACTGCCAGAAAGCTTTAACAGATCTGAGAATATGTTGTACTTTAATGAATAAAAAGGTTATTAGTTGGTTAGTTTCATATCGGCCGAAATATCAGCCCTCTGTAACTTGACATCAGCATCTGGCGTTCGGTTTCAGCCTGATATGAAGTTACCTGGGGCTGACATCTTAGCCAATATGTATCTAGCCACGTAATAACCTTATTTTTTCGGTCAGGCAATGTTCTCGAAATGGAATTGTTGGGTTAATGTAGTGACTAAAATTTCCGTCGTTGCGTTGAAATACAAGCGTATGTCCTTAATAATTGCCTCCGGTCTACAATGTGCATTCATGTTTGATGTGTTAAATACACTTATATACTAATCCAACATATAATTGAATATGACGTTTTAATAAAATGAATTAAAATAGGTGTCCGCATGCATTTTATTTCTCTCACAACGGAAGGCATATCTGAATTAGAGCAGATACAACTCTGGACGACAGCCATTAAATACGACACACTCAGTGAACAAGGAAGAGGTGGGATCTTTTAACTTGTTTCATATACATGCACCAGAATCATGGTATGTATAAATATACGTTTACTGTATTTTGAGTTTGCTGCTTTACTGGGGTCCAGTATACCGGAACTGTTGTTTAGGTGTCGTGAATAACATTGTTCTGAAGGGCCCGGTAAGCCCTCACATGTAGTTTATTTGTTGTTGGTATTGAATAACATTTTCAAAGACATAGCCACATCTCATGTCAGTTTTACGGACGTATGAAACACTCGGAGGCTCCGAAGAGAACAACCGAATAATGACAACTTACAAACCGATCGAAATTGGTTCGCATTTATTCCAGGCATGCTCCCATTAACGCATTCTACTCCCGAGCGTCCGCACAATTATCTGAGATTGTTCTTTATGTTTTAACTAAATAATAGGTCAAGATTCCACCTCTCGGCCTGAGAACTTCCGGACCAGTGAGCCACCACATTAAATTTTCGATGTGTCAGAAAAGAGTATTTTATCAGCTAAGAAAAAGAAACTCGTCTTGTTTTCTGACCAGTCCCCCAAAATGCTGCTTTACAACAGATCCCTTCAGATGACACCCTCTCAAAAATAATATTTTTTACAGAAATGTTAAGCGGCCACGACTTGATTTCATAATACATTCAATAAGCAACTGATATGTGATAAGTCACAACACTTGTCTTAACACATTTAACCCTAGCGCCTTGAATGGTCTCGCCTTATACACCGCCTTGTCTCTTACAACAAGAATGCATTTCCTCCAAATACAGGTAAAACATCGAGACAAAATACAAATCTGTATTAAGGGTAGAAAGTGCACATGTGTGCGATATTTCTATTCAGAAGGAGAACGTTTTTACTTGCACTCAATTGGCAAAGAATTAGTACACACGCCAAGGCAACCGCATTTGATAACAATAATTGAATGATAAATAAATCACCAGTTCAACGAAATGAAGGAGACAAGATCATTTTTTCACGCTGTTAATATTTTTATATAGGCCTACCATGCGTTAAACATGAAAAATAAAATAAAGAAACGCACATTTGAAACACTACTATAAACCACAGAGGATAGAATAGAAGTAGAACAATGAACGGGGATTACGCCATGCACGGCGCAATAACGCAATGCCATGTCATCATGATCTTCATTCATATAAAAATCTGTTCCTAGAATGATTGTCAAAGCAGGTGATGTCAAAAAATTGTACCCAATCCCTCCATAATGCGAACAAGTCAAGAAGGGGAGTAATATTGTAAGATAAATGGGTTATTACCACCATGTGGGTTTTTCGAGATGGTATATTGAAGTCTGGACCTCGTCTCTGGGCATATATTGACGAGTCCATAAGAAGGAGTCGATGTATGACCCAGATACAGGTCGAGACTTTAATACACCATTCGGAAACCCACATAGTGGTAGAAACCAGGCCTGAAAATAAGCTGTCTGACATTTGCAGAATGAGGTCCCTGGAGGGTGAATTTGATGATGCAATCCCATACAGTGGGCCAATTTATCCTCTGGGTACCTCTTTCTGTTTAGTTTTGAGACCCTGATTCAGACTGAGGTTCACAGAGGGTAAATTTAGTGATGCTACTATGCAGGGTGGCACCACTAAATTCACCTATTGGGGACTCATGTTGCAGAAGTTAGTCAGCTTATTTTCTGGCTTCGTAGAAACCTATATATATAGTCATCCTTAGAAGTGGTATTGGGGTTTCCTCGACGGCAGCGACGGTGGGGGAGGGGTGAGGGTGGGGCGGGTGGGGGGAGGTGCTTCCAACAAGGAGATTATGGTATCTCCCGACAAACCATAATATAAAAGGCAAATTCATCGACAGGGAGGTAAGAACTCCCCAATATGTCAATATGTATACACCGAATTGGACGAGTCTATGTTGTATTTGTGGAGAAGTAAAGTAAACAATTATATCCAAATCATCACTGGTCGCCTAACCATCAACTACTGACTTTGGCGTCACACCGAAAAGGGTTTTATATTGGGTTGAAAGGGTTAAATTCAATTTTTTATTTAAAAAATTCAATCTATCTAGTGACAGGGACAATGTTTACACTGTAGCCGTGTATGACATCTCTGGGCACATTTATTTCGTAGGCCTACATATAATGAGCATTATGCTCAGTTTTCTTCCACTGAGAAAAATAGCGGCAGTAGGAGGGGGAGTGGTAGCCTTAATTCGAGTGAGCAAAACGGGTTGGAGGACCTCCAATAACAAAGGAGTTCAGAGATTATTGCTAGGCAAATTTCCCATAGAAACAAAAAGAATATTCGTCGAGCATATATAGGTAAACACAAAGCAGTTTAGAAAGGAGAGGCTACACCCCCCCCCCAAACACCCCATCATTAGCATCAACACTAAACCGCCCACACAACCCCCACACATTCACAGGCACCCACACTTTGTGTCACTGATTCTGTGGATGAATACAGAATTTGAATGTAGCGTATCACAAAAAAATTCACCAAAACTACCGAAATCGGTCACCTAAAACCTCACCATTCTTGTCCTTATAACAATGGGTCAGAACCACATCCTGTCACTTTATATTAACCGAAATGGAAGTGTAAAATCTAAAAACTATAACTTTAATACAGTACTCAACACTTTACCCAATGTAACGGTCAAAACCGGCCAGCACTATTCACAAAAAAATTTTCATTATTGTTTTCATTTTTTGACACAAAGATATAGCTTATACTCCTCATTGGAACGTGTTTGTAAGTGTCGTCTGCTTTTTGTGAATGGTAGAGGGTTAATTGAATAATTAGCCAACTGTTTCGGAGAAGCTGTATACACCTAACTGTGAATGAATAGCTGATAAGAGGGATGTAAACTGTAGCCTATTCTGAGATAGTCTCGAAGCTGAAAATCTCTATTAAATTGTACCTTAAAAAGTTCACACATATCACCACCAAAAGAAGAATGATCATTTGCAAACGGAACATTATCAAGTCCTACTATCGACAGAGTCATCTCGTCATCTTGTTTCACATTGTTTGTAATCACGCAACCTTATTCTAACATTACCTAATATTCTTAGTCAGGGACAATGTTCGTGATACTAACCAACTACCACCCCCACCCCTCGTGGTAAATTGAGAAAATGTTGGCACCAGCGATTTCACACGCTTGATATAACATCATTAGCAACGCAAACATTTTCCGTAAAAAGTGTTGAGAATAGTCCCATCCTTTTCCGTGGACAGGTACAGTACAGTCGTCGTGGACAGATCCTAATCCACACGTGGACAGCTATGTATACGGATGCGTTCACCAGGTAATAGAAAATCATCATCAATAAAATTTCAATAAACGAAGCACCGGGTACAAACATGTCTGAAAATAAGCAATCTGTCATTTGCAGAATGTGGTCCCCTGAGGGTGAATTTGCTGATGCTATCTCATACAGTGTGCCAATTTATCCTCTGGGTACCTGTTGCTATTCAGGCTTGAGACCTTGAAACATTTCGAAGTTCACAGAGGGTAAGTTTAGTGATGCTACGCTGCTATGTAGGATAGCATCACCAAATTCCCTCTATGGAGACCTCATTCTGCAGATGACAGTCTGCTTATTTTTAGGCTTGGGTCCAACCAGTTGCATTATTAATTAAATTTTTGATGATTATTCCTATAATTAGTGTTTGAAATCTAAGAATACTGCGTCCGTGCAAATATTGCCCACCCGAGTAAAGTGACCATTCCACGGCGGCCGTACTGTATATACGAATCATTTCGATCTTGGGGTGAAGATGGACTAGGGCGCGGTGATATGAGGGAACCCATACATACATTGATTCATATCAGTGGTGACCCATTTGCTTCGATGTAATGGTAGTAACAAAGAATGCTACAGTAGGAAGTGACGCACTTTTGACATTGAAACAAGTACATATTTTTGGCTCCAGATTTAACATGAAAAGCAGACGACACCTGTAAAAAAATATTGTATAACTATTTTTTCTCTCAAAAACATAGGTTACGACCCCTCATTGGAACGACCTCGACGAGCTCGTTCCAACGAGGTGTCATAACCTATGCTTTTGAGAAAAAAAATGAAAAAAATAATCAAAATTAATTCGCGATTTTTGAGAATAGCGCTGGTCGGTTTTGGCCGTTGCGTTGGGTAACGAATTAACTAAGATCGCAACGAGGAGATCTCAGAAGGGAAATGCAGGTTCCATTTATTTGCATTTCAATAGCAAAGGGCACACTAATTGCCTCCCGAGGGCGGTTATTTATTTTTTTATTGGTGTTTATGGTCACATCCTTGCGCACAATGGCTAATCGGGAACACAACATGGAGATAAAGTCAAGTTCAGTCAATCATTTATACCCATGTTGCCCATTTCAAAGGACTTCAACCCCAAGCATACGTGACTGGGTCCTATTTTACCAGTAAAGCAGATCTTGCTTACCACAGTATAAAACACCATTTCACTTCCCTTGGTTCGCACGGGGTTTGTGAGGGCGGTGGTTTTTAAGGTATAAAATAAATTGGTACATGTAATGCTGGCCAAGAACCCCCCCCCCCCTCTCCCCCCTCTCTCTCTCTCTCTCTCTCTCTCTCTCTCTCTGTCTTCAAACTTATGAACTATAAACATGTAAGATATAGAAGTCAATACTGTTGGGCGAAGCGAAAAACACTTCCGATTTATTCTCCACCGAAGGTGCGATAAAATCGCATTTCCTGCGAATACAACAGCTGTTTTGCCAAAAGACTCGCAAATATACAACTACTCATTTGTGACTGCATTTACGTAAATGTTTTCGCTGTCAAAGTAGTTAACGTGAAGATTCTCTTGAACGACGTTTTAAAAAAGTTACTGTGTGGCAATTCAAACCAATAAAGAGCGAGGAAGTTTTGTAATGTAGCCCTCGCTGAACCCACACGTACGCGGAGTTGTTTACATTGTTCAAAAATAAAAAGACACTTGAGTATTCGAGTGAATAAACAGCCCTCAAATGACCCACTCCACCCACCTTATGAATAGTGTACTTTCTGTTCGTGAACAAAAAAAATGTATGAGTGTATGGCGTATCACACTAATAATAGATACAGTTACTGTTATCTTAATAAATATGTGACTTATTAATTCTTAACCGACCTGTCAAAAATACAAAAGACATGCCACAACAATTGTGTCTTTTAACCTTCACGGTCTGGTGCAAAAATTTGCAAATTGCTCTGTTGGAACTTGATTTGAGTTCTCTCATTGTGCGCCGACATGACCATATTTCCACTTCGCTGCAACTTACAGGTCAGCTAAGCGGGGAGATGCGGAGCGCAAAGTTGGTTACAAACAAAACACACAAAGAGAGAGAGCTTTCGCTCAGCAAATAAATAAACGCAAAACTGATGGAGAGAGTTTTACTGATGTGCAGATAAATCACTGGAAAACTACAAGACTGGGGATGACTTCCGAATTGGGCGAGAGCATGGCCATAGATGTGCACCCACATTCTGATATATGTCATAAATACACTCTAAAATTGGTTGGGTCAACAATTATCCCAAATCATCTGGGTTTATTGAATATGAACCGAATTGCCTTCGGTTGTGACACAGTTCTGTACGTTTGCCTTTCAGCAGGCTCTTCTGACAATGTGTCTATAGTCAATGAAATTCGCCGCAGCAATCCGAAATACGCGATGTTAGACTGCCACGTTTTTAACCCTTTATTTAACATCAAAAATCAACACTTTGAAAACAACATTCTTGAATAACAATTTTGTTCATTTTTTGTCTCAAAAACACAGGTCATGACGAGCTCGTTCCAAAGAGGGGTCATAACCTGTGTTTTTTTAGTCAAAAAAATTAAAAAATAATGAAAATTAATTGCCGATTTTCGTGAATAGAGTTGGCCGGTTTTGGCCGTTACGTTGGGTAAAGGGTTAACAACATCGTTACCATTCTCAGTGGTTAAGTACAAATGGTGATCGACCTGAATCTCAACAATCGAACAGCTTCCCTTGACAGGATTATGCGCATGCGAAGGTGTTTGAAAAGGGGGAGCCGCAGTGAGTACCGTTGCTGCTGGGCCTTCCGTTTAGTTATCTTGGACCATGCGTTCTAAATCTGGGCGTGTTGATTAGGAGAGTTGTGACTTCACAGACCTCTACGGGGCATCATTCCGCAAACTCGATTTCCATGTAATAGTCAGGCTAGGTTTCGACTTTGCAAGAACAATTACATCCAACTGAGCCAATTAAGATAAGCTTACTGGTTGTGCCAACGCTACTCTGTCCGTCAACAGAGCAAATAATTTGTGGCAGTGAATGATAATCAACGCCACCTTCTCCGTCAAATTGCTTGTTCGTGTAGTACGGCCGCGTTGTACCCGGCGCGTCATTAATTAAACTCTTGCTGATGATGATTTTTTATTACCCGTGGATTACGTGGATTGCGTGGATTACGACCAGTCCACGCCAAATGTACCTTACCCACACATCCGTTTGATACTACTAATAACGAAATAGTATATTATATATTCGTGTTTATTTATTTGTGACCTAGCAACCATCCACCCGATATTCGATTTAAATTTAGACACATTATTACATATTTTATCACTTTTCCGAGCCCCAGCAACGTGCAGTCTTCTAACTTTGAAATACGCATTCAGTACGTTGACGTCTATCTATATGTGCCACTGTCAGTATGAGCCAATCCGGCTTAGTCCCATGCTGACAAATAGAGCATCATCCGATGTTTCAGTTCCATGTCATTCTTATTTTGAGATGATGAATCAATAACTAGCACGTGTTACGGATGTGGAACTCCTTTTTGTGACTCTGGTTTAGCAGGGCTGACTGTCGCGGAATAACAGGTCTATACACTTCCGTGACGTATCTCGTCTGGAAAATCGACTTTCGATAAAGTGTTCTTCCCTGAAATTACTACACGCTAAAAACTAAAGTGTTAAAAACTACACTTGAAGTGCTGTATTTAACACTTACTAAGTGCTGAACTAGCACTTTGTTCAAGTGTAGATATCCCAGAACTTGACAGGTGTTACAATAATACCACTTGACAAGTGTAATGTCGCGACACTTAAAAGGAAACAACGCAGATGACGCGGATCAGGCTCGAACTCTCGAGCCTGATCCGCGTCATCTGCGTTGTGTCCTTTTAACTATGTACCCACCAAGCGCAAATCAAATTATGGACGATTCTGGAAGAACCACCAATGCTAGACACATGGGAAGTGCCATCCATTCAAGTTTCAGATGTCTGACGATTGTAATGTCTAAGTGCTCAAAGTATTGCACTTTGAGTGTTAAAATCAAACCCTAAGAGTTAGAATGGGTTTAACACCTTGAAAGTGTCAGTTTCAACACTTTAGTTTTTAGTGTGTAGACGGTCGAGACAGGCCCAACTAAGAATAAGGCAATTGCCAAGAAAACACCCATTCCAGCGGTAGAAAGTAGCCGTGTTTCCTTTTGTTACATTTAGTAAACGGAAACAAACGAAAATAAAAGGAAAACAACACAGCTGTCTGCTGTTTTCGTTTATTAAAAGTTACTAAAAAAACTCCTATTAGAAGCAACTGAGTAACTGTTCACTTCAGCATTTTGTTCAGCGAATGTGTTTTACGGGCTAGTGTCTGTATTATTTGTGACGATGCGCACAGTTGATACACAAGCTGAGGTCGCGATCCCTGGAGCTGAGAGGAAAAATTGGGAAAGACGGTGAAAGGGAGTGCCAGATGTGTAACTTGGACATGGTGGAGACCCTGGAACACTTTCTTCTAGAATGCCCAAAGTATCAGCCTAAAAGAATGAGATTCACTGGGAGTATAATGGGGAAGTGGGATGGGAGAATGAAGGACATGTGGTTATGGGGAGACTCAAAGGAGAGGGTTAATATGCTAATCGGAGAGATTGGGAAGAATGGGACAAGGGATATCATCAAGCAGTTCGTCTCCGAGTGTTGGGAGGAGAGGAGAAGCGTGGGAATAGGGAGGCAGTTGGGAGTACAGGGGTAACCACGGCCTTCTCGTCCGAGAACCGCGACAAATCAGCGGCTGGCCAAAGTGTTATTATAATTACTAAAAACTAAAGTGTTAAAATTAACACTTTCAAGGTGTCAAACCCATTCTAACTTTTAGGGTTTGATTTTAACACTCAAAGTGCAATGCTTTGAGCACTTAGACATTACAATCGTCAGACATCTGAAACTTGAATGGATGGCACTTCCCATGTGTCTAGCATTGGTGGTTCTTCCAGAATCGTCCATAATTTGATTTGCGCTTGGTGGGTACATAGTTAAAAGGACACAACGCAGATGACGCGGATCAGGCTCGAGAGTTCGAGCCTGATCCGCGTCATCTGCGTTGTTTTCTTTTAAGTGTCGCGGCATTACACTTGTCAAGTGGTATTATTGTAACACCTGTCAAGTTCTGGGATATCTACACTTGAACAAAGTGCTAGTTCAGCACTTAGTAAGTGTTAAATACAACACTTCAAGTGTAGTTTTTAACACTTTAGTTTTTAGCGTGTATAGCAAACATAAAAAAATGAAACTGAAAGCACCGTTTTCTTATTTCGAACCCTTTACGCAACGCAGACGATATCAAAATTTATTATTTTAAATATCATTTTTTTTTAAATTTCTCAAAGAATTTCAACAAACCCATATAATGTGACCCCTCGTTGGAACGAGCTCGACGAGGGGTCACATTATTTGATTTTGTTGAATTTCTTTGAAAAATAATATTTTTTCAACTGCTGAGTTTACATATTACGTGGGCGGATGCGGGCGATTCGTTCGGTAAAGGGTTAAATGTGCTTAAACGTTGAATATGATTGTGAAACTATTATTTTATTACGGAACCGAAGGCGACTACTTTAGTGATAATAGCACCGTTTTATAGACCATATCTAAAGGGCGATATATTACCTTCAAGGAGTAATCGATGTTTTTTTTCAAAAGTGAAGGTAAGCGTTTTGGAATTGTGGGGACCCTCTTGCAAGTGTTGCAAGAAAGATCTCCTCCATCTGACTGACACAAAATCCGACGCGAATGACGTAGAAATGACTCGAACTAAAAGTATATTAATACTAGTATTGCTGTCGGGAAACGACAGAAAACAAGAGCTGCAAAAAATGTTGGTAATAAATAGTTTCTCAATAATTATCTTAGAGGATCGCAAAGACTACAGACACGAATTTATCACATAAAACCGACCCCCAAGTCATGTTGTGTTTGTAATATATGAATATGAACAGGCGCACTGACGTTGTTTTAATAATTGTCCTTGTTACGCAGATTTTATGATGAAAACGAGATAACTTTTCAAGGGCACGCTTTTTGTGGTAAGGAAGATATTGAACTTGCTGAGATAACTTTTCAAGAGCACATTTTCCCCGTTTTAAGAGATATCAAATTTGCGGCGATTGAATACGGAATTCGGGATCCTCATACATTGGAGACTCGAACCGAATTTTGAACTGAGGCTCATAAATTCCTACAAGAATCGCCGTTATTGGAGTAGCGCCGTTTACATTGTTACCAAGATAAAAAAATTGAAACAAACTGTTCAACCAAGTAAGCAATTGTGAAGATAATGTAATCTTACAAACCTATCAAAATGTATGGTTATATTTTAACTGCATCTCCATTCAAAAACAAGAGCGCGCTGTGTCCTTGGGCAAGATACTTCACCCCCATTTCCCACGTGGGCGCACAGTGGCGTTGTGTACTAAGGCGTACTGCACGTCGATGGTGCACTTGTCTTCAACCAATGCTAACCCTGCTTGTATGGAGTTAGTATGTTAGGGAGCCTGACAGTTGCTCGCCCTCACTCGGTGGTTCTCTCCGGGTACACCCGTAAAAATGTCCGACACGAGTTCACCCTGGCTGTCGAAAGTGTCGTTAAAAATAAATATACAAATAAATACAAAAACATGATGGGTTCGTCTGTTGTCTAAATCACAATTGTGAAGAAAGATTCCATTCAGAGTTGAAAGGGAAAAGATGTAAATTGTATATATACATTTCGAACACGGATATTACTCTGTGCTTGAGATGAGCGGTTTTCAGTGAGAAACGCACGAGATTTGTCAACTTGATGACACGGTGTCCAATCTTTCTTGAATGGTTTTTGTGCACTTCAGCAAGAAAATTAAACCACCGTATGCACAGATGGAAGAGGATGGTCCCAATACCATCATGTCCCTTCCACACTCAGGGAAAGATACTAATCACATTTCGATTTTGTAACTGCTGTCCGGTGATAGCAAAGCCGTCCATTTCGCTATCGTATCGCAATCCGGTTTTGACACGCTCACAGTAAAGTGGCGATATTTCAAAATTAAAATATTGCGAAAAGCAGGCTGAATCAAGAAAAAACAACCTCCCAAATACCACCAACCGCATCTCCCATTTTCATTGGGGCTTAACGACACTTTCGACAACCAGAGTTCCCTCGGAATACGCGGAGAGAACTACCGAGCAACTGTCAGCCTCACCAGCATACTAAATCCGCACGAGCAGGATTAGCAATTGTTGAAGACAAGTGCACGATTGGCGTGCAGTACGCCTTAGTGCACGGGGTCACCGTGAACCTGTGGTCAAGCGGTATTATGTGTCTTGCACAAGAGCACAACACAGTTATATCTGGTGAGAATCGAACCGTGAACCTTTCGGTTTGAAGGCCAATTCCATGACCACTGAGCCATTGTGCTCCTCGCATTTTCTTTTGGGCAGCTGAGATTGTCCAGTTTTGTGGAAATGTCAGCGGACAGAAAATTTCCACCGGATGAGTCGCGATACGCTCAAAACTATCTGTCCACTTTTGTAATTCCAGTACTGTGAACACAAATAGATTTTCGGTATCTCATAAATGCCATATTGAGAAATCAAGACTGATCAGGAATGAAAAAAAAACAAATTTATTTTTGAACAGGTATGTTTCTGCAGTTTTGTGGGCTTACGGTGATCAGAGAACTTTCACAGGATCGCGATCCAGTCGAAATTCTCTGTCCGCTTTTGAAATCATATAGTACGTGGAGAGTGGATCGTAACTAAATCACCCGCGGAGTGGAGTTATCACCCAAACTATAACTTTCAAATTGTGTCTTCATGGACTAAAACCACAAGCAATGTTTCAGCCAATGGACCTCCGGGTTTAACCCGGAGGTCCATTGGCTGAAACTTTGCTTGTGCTTGTTATGCTTTGCAACAAATTTGCAATTATTGCTTGGGTGGAATCTCCACTCTGCGGGTGATTTAGTGATAATACAATCTCCACGTACTGTAGGCTAACCCTGCCTGTGTGGAGTTAGTAACTCGTGAAGTCTGACAGATACTCGCTACTGCTCGCCGTTTTTCAGGGTACTCTGGCTTCCACGTCCCGTAAAACTGCCCGACGCGAGTTGACCCAGGCTGTTGAAACTCCATTAAAAATGTAGCTGCTTTCACACAAGAACGTCACACTGGCAACGATCGTTTAAAATTTGCAACTCCTTCAGGTTTCACCGAAAGACGTTTATTTCAGGTTGCTTTTATAACACTGGGGAGCGGTGGCGCAGGAGGTAGAGGTGCAGGCTGCAAGCCGACAGTTCCTTGGTTCAAATCCCACCTGCGACAACCGCGTTGGTGTCCTTGGGCAAGACACTTCACACCCATTGCCCAGGTAGGGACATGGTGGCGTCGTGTTCTAAGGCGTACTGCACGTTGACGGTGCACTTGTCTTCAACCAATACCAACCCTGCTTGTGTGGAGTTGGTGTGTTGGCGAGCTTGACAATTGTTCGCCGTTGCTCGGTGGTTCTCTTCGGGAACTCCGGCTTCCTCCACCCCTAAAACTATTCCGACATGACGTGACCTTGGCTGTCGAAAGTGTCATTAAACCCCAATAAATAAATAAATAAATAAATTGTATAACATTAAGATTAAAATTGGAATGAGCGTTGTACTAGTATTTGTACTGGTGGAAACAGAGGTATGGAAATTATCGTCAGGCATTCTTTGATTGTTTCGGTCAAACATATAAAAACTTTTACAGAAAAATGTTCCTTTCAAGAAGCACAGATCGATGGAACGAGTCGGCAGGTCCATTGATTTGTTGTGATGATGTCGAATTTTGAACGCACCTTAAATTGAATTATTATTCGCGATCTGCAAGGTTTATATTGAAGTCAATACTATTCTTGTTGGGTAAAACACTCAGACAAGCTTTTTAAAGGGCGGGGGCGTAGCGAAGATTGCCAATTTGTCCAGACTGTCACCACTTATGTCCCATCTGCAGAACTAGTCCAACCATAACAGCAAGGCAAACCTTGATGATGTAGGTGGAATATTTGTCAAGAAGGGTTATAGTTAAAAACAAATTCACGGATTTATTTATTTATTTATTTATTTATTTATTTGTGTTTGAGGTCAAATATTTCAGCACAATTGCTAATCGTGACCGCACATGGAGATAAAATCAGGTTTAGTCAATCGTTTATATATAGAATAAACGTACAGTATTTTCAAGTAAAAAAATTATTCTTCGAGTAGGATTAAGAATGAAACCGACGAGCCTCTGGCGAGTCGGTTTCATTCTTAATTCTACGAGTAGAATAAATTTTTTACTTGAAAACACTATACGTTTATTTTGTTTATCCCACAAATTTTTACAGGGCAGTCGCGGCAAAATCGTGCTATAATTCGCTTCAAAACACAGAGAGAAGTGTGGAGCACATTGGTCCAATTCGTTCGACCAGCAAAGTTGGCAAAAATAAACAAAGCGCAATAATACATTTCTGTCTAATAATAATTCCCCTACAAACTTGAGCTAAACTTGCAAAAGTACTTTATTATATGAGCAGTGGGTGGTGTTTTCTACTGGCATTGTGTGATACTTTCAAAACGATTTAAAGAAATCAACAACCAAACAATTAATTATGCTCGACAAATGTGGTAGAGGCCAGAGTTCAACAAGTCCGTCGCAACTAGGGGAATAAATTTTTCCAGTGTTAAACCTATGGGGAAAATTTATCACCCTACTAGGTGAATAAAGCAAAAATTTATCCAAGGCCTTTATTGTTCAAATAAACGGCCAATTATGGGATAAATACATGTTACCCATTTTAGAGGACTTTCATCCCAAGTATTGGTGACCGGGTCCTATTTTACCAATATGCCCAATCCACCACGAAACACCATTTGCATCATACGGAATGCGTGTGAGACATGAGACCAAGCAGCAACTACATGGTTGCCAGTAAGAGCGAATCGATATCTAAAACTCGAATCCAGATGAAAATGTCCCCCAACTGGGAAAATTACACACAACTACACCCCACTGCAATAGTTACACCCCTGTGGAGAGGAGGAAGGAGCATAGTGGACCATGACGAACGATATCTCATTTTTATTCCTTATTTGTTCCAGGCAGAGTGTTTGACAGACAAACAGAAAGAAGGTGAGTTCATGATATTAACCCTTTACCTAACATGAAAAGCAGACGACACTTGCAAAAGAAATTTTTGAATAACTAATTTTTGTCTCAAAAACATAGGTTATGACCCCTCGACGAGCTCGTTCCAACGAGGGGTGATAACCTATGTTTTTGAAACAAAAAATAAAAAAATAAGGAAAACTGATTGGCGATTTTTGAGAACAGCGCTGGCGGTTTTGGTCGTTACGTTGGGTAAAGGGCTAAATAAAATAAGAAAGAGCGCATCGACTTTATAGTATAAAACTTTGAACGCATTAGTTGTTTCTATTCTACGGAAGCGTATTGCTGCCACGTTAAAAAAATTTTGAAGTTTCGTAACTACGAAAAATGTTCGTAAGTACGAAACCTTTTTCGTACCTACGAAACTATTTTCGTAAGTACGAAAACATTTTCGTAAGTACGAAACCTTTTTCGTAAGTTCGAAACCTTTTTCGTACCTACGAAAACATTTTCGTAAGTACGAAAACGTTTTCGTAAGTACGAAATTTTTTTCGTAACGTAACTACGAAAATACTTTCGTAAGTACGAAAAGGTTTTCGTAAGTACGAAAACACTTTCGTAAGTACGAAAACTTTTTCGTAACTACGAAAACACTTTCGTAACTATGAAAACATTTTGGTAACTACGAAAATACTTTCGAAATTACGAAAACACTTTCGTAACTACGAAAACTTTTTCGTAATTACGAAACTACTTTCGTAAGTACGAAAACACTTTCGTAAGTACGAAATCTTTTTGGTAACTACGAAAACACATTCGTAACTACGAAAACACTTTCGTAAGTACGAAAGCTTTATCGTATCTACGAAAACACTTTCGTAAGCACGAAAACTCTGTTTTTCACTGTCTAAAAGCGTCAGTCTTAAGGAACATGAAGTGGAGCCGGGGACGGAATTTACATTCCCGGTCCTCACATCCATAAATTGTTTATAATGTGAAATCTGGATGATGTTTCTCCAATTTGTCTATTTCTTTCTCTAAATTTTTAAATCGACAAAATCTTCTCAATATTGTATATAACAAAACAACAATTGATCATATTTATTAACTCATTTCTCAAATCCTTGTCAGAACCACTGCTTTCCTGTTTCCCCTTCCATGATGGAATCTTCGCCGTGTTTGGAAGGTTAAGGCGTTGGGCGTCAGAGCAAATTAAAACAGTCGTGACCTAACTGGGACATTTGCTCTTAGGAAACACGTTTCACGCTTCCACTTGCCCAACCCCCCCCCCCCCGCACATTATACGGTGGTGGTTTTAACTTTCTCCTTTACTTGATGGCCACAACTAGCCGGCGCTTCGCTATTAAGACAAATCCCGTTTCCAACATAATATATTATTTTTCCATTCTCTGTTTTAATTTTTGCCAGCAAAACAAATGAAGCGAATGATCTCTTCTGGAACGCGTTGATCGAGCTCGTTATAATGAAGAGTCGTAAGTTATGTTCTTTGTTACAAAAATGAAAATCTGTAGTTATTCACGAAGTTCTGAAGTTGTTTTGTAAGGGTCATTTTGGGTAAATTGTTAAAATTGAATTTTGACTAGCCTAAATGGATAAACTGGCCCTCACTCGACCTCCCCATAACCGAAAAGAAGCAATTTTAACCCCCCCCCCCCCCGCCCCCGCTGCAATGGAGAAACTGGCCCTCACCTGTCCTTCCGTAAACCGATAAACCGAAAAGAACCAATTTCAACTACCCCCACCCGCTGCAATGGAGAAACTGGCCCTCATCGGTCCTCCCCTAAACTGAAAAGAATTCATTTTATCCAACTGAGCGCCGCCTCCCCCCTGCAATGGAGAAACCGGCCATCACCTCTCCTTCCCTAAACCGAAAATAATCAATTTTAACTACCCCCCATCTCCAGCTACAATGGGAAACCGGCCCTCCCCTGTCCCCCGTAACCCGAAAAGAAGTAATTTTAACTAACGGCCGCCGCCCCTCCCCAACCCCTGCTACAATGGAGAAACTGACCCTCACCTGTACTGCTATAAGATGAGGTAGTAGGTGTTGTAGTTACATGAAATGATTTGGTAGTTGATCTTGAAGTAGTGGGTATAGGAGTGGTTGTGCTTGTAGTTTGGTTTGATGATATTGTCAAGGGTAGTGTTGTATTGGAGGGTTCAGTAGTTGTAGTGGTTGGTGTAGTGGTGGTTGTTGTGGAGGATGAGGTTATTGCTGCGTGTTCTCGTGGTGGTTGGTAAAGTGGTAGTTATCATTAGGGAAGCTGAAGAACCGCTTGTGACACGTAATTATACATACAGTTCTTCAGGTCCACCGCTACTACACCAATGTTTACTGCACCATCAATCACTACTGCGCCCACACTTGCTATATCAGTGTCTACAACACCAACACGGACTATATCAACCACCACCAAATCAACTACTTCAACTCCAAAACTAGTACACCGACATTTACTACACCATCAACCACTACAGCACCAAGCACCACAACTACTACTGTAACAATAACTAATACACCAACTTCTTCAACACAAACGTTCACAACACAAACAACCACACAAACACGACCAGCCACTACGACACAATCAGCAGAACTATTACTCCAACACAAGTATTATATGTACACCAGTGAGTACTAGAACAACAAATACAACAACCACTGTAATGTCTAAACCAACTTCAACACCAACCACCGCAGCCACTAACAACTTTAACCATTACAACGCCAACCACCACCACAATCACTACCCCAACCTCTACTGCATCAACTACAATACTACTACACCAGCCATTACTATACCAACCACTACAACACCACCCACTACAATGACTAAACGACTATAGCACTAACAACTACAAAAGCCACATCGACTACCACTTCATCGTCCCCTGCTATACCAATCAGAAGAACAAAACCACTACAACGACTAAACCAACTATAACACAAACAACCACAACAACGACCAGTACAGCTAATACATCGACCACTATAATGCGAACCACTTCAACACCAACCACCACAGTGACGAAGCAAGCTACAATTACAAGACTAATAACTACAACACTGACCACTACAACTGCTGCAGGAACCATTACTATACCAAGCACACTACAGCGTCCACCAATACAATGACTAAACCAACTACAACACTGACAACTACAGCAACCTGCAACAGACTGACCAATAGTCTCTGAATAACCACTATATTCAGTCCCCAGCAGTCCACAGAACACCACTGCCTTCAGCCCCCAAAGCACTACGGCATTCAGTACCCAAATCATCAATGTCTCCTGTCCACAACAGTCCCTAAATCATCACTATCTTTGGTCTCCAATAGTCTCCAACTGTACCACACCAGCACAGTCTCTATATGTCCCTAAACCACCAATACATTCAATTCCCAACTCACAACTGTTTTCAGTCTCCAACAGTCCCCAAATTGACACTATACTCAGTTCCCAACAGAAACGTTCCCAGCCGAGCACTGTCTTCAGTGCCCATCAGTCCCCAAACCACCATTGTCACCAGTCTCCAGGTCCCCGCTAGTCCATATTTCGTACCGCCAATAGCAACAATCCGATGGTATAACACATTCGATGGGTTAGTAGAGCAAATGAGTGATAATGGACCAACAGGAGTACAGACCGTTCATCCTATGCTACCATGACGGCCCACCAAGCAATACACCAAATGACCAACCATTAGTACCCACATGCTGGAATAAAGCATTTTGGTAGATTAAAAGCAGCAACTGTTCTTCTAACTGTAGACTAACAGTCATATATAGTACTATATACCACCAATACTACACTGCCATATCGGTCCAGTTCAAGAAGCCCGATACACTATGATCCGAACAACGTAATATCGGATTGTCCAGTGGACATCCACAATTTCAACGTTTCTGTGACGTCGAGTGCACCCCATGACCTCACCAAGTCATTAGCAACGCCAACCGTTCCATGGTGAACACTTTCAAGAAAACTCCTCTTCCCCACGACCCTCTACTACATATCCATACACTGACACATCACTATACACACCATAGCATATTATATGTGAAGTACGTATACCAAAAAACATGTCTCACGTCGGCTCCACCAAAATTCTGACAAGGCTCCACCAATGGCCTAGGTAATAAAATACCGTTCGTACTCGTGTGCTATGCTACTTTCAAGTAATGGTGGATTTTTACTCAGTGGTAGTAGCGGGACCAGCCTACCCTAAATATCCGGTCTTTCTCCGAGCTGCTTTTGTTTCATAAACAATTACCGTCGTTACGTGTAGTATCAATTAAGATGTTTATTTATTTGTAATTTTCGAGTCTAATGATACTTTTTCAACAGGTCAAATAGAGTGGCGGACAAGCATCGATTGTCCCAAGGGAGTCAACCTGATAGGTGCCGCCCTTTCCTATTTTTGAATGCTAGTTCCATATGGGCATCTGCTCATGGCTTTATTGATACTGATATATTTTGCCGGCGGTTAGTTGAAATTGCTCCCTTTCGGTTTATCGGTTTACGGGAGGTGAGGCGAGGGCCAGTTTCTCCATTGCAACCGGGGTGGGGGTGGGGGTGGGGGGGGGGGGGGCTTAGGTAAAAGTGCTTCTTTTCGGTTTAGGGGAGGACATTTGTGGGCCCATTTATCCATTGTGATTGGGGTGTGGGGGAATGGGGGGGGGGGGGGTTCGAGAAGGGGCTAGTTAAAATTCAACGTTAACAATTTACCCAAAATGACACTTACAACGCAACTTCGTAACTTCGTGAATAACTACAAATTTTCATTTTTGTCATAAATAACATGACTTACGACTCTTCATTACAACGAGCTCGATCTACGCGTTCCAGAGGAGATCATTCGCATACCTTTGTTTTGCTGGCAAAAATTTGTCAAAGAATGGAAAAAAATAATAAATTTTGTTAGAAACAGGATTTGCCTTAATAGCGAAGCGCCGGCCAGTTGTGGCCATGACGTAAAGGGGGAAAGTTAATACCACAACCGTACAATGTGCGGGGGTGTGGGGTGCGGGTGGGAGGGGGGTGGGGATGCGCAAGTGGGATCGCAAAACGTGTTTCCTAAGGGCAAATGTCCCTGTTGCGTCACGACTGTTTCAATTTCGTCTGACGTCCAACGCGTTAACCATTGAATCGCGACGAAGATTGCATCATGGAAGGGAAAACAGGAAAGCAGTGGTTCTGGCAAGAATTTGAGAAATGAGTTGATAAATATGATCAATTGTTGTTTTTTTATATACAGTATTGAGAAGATTTTGTTGATTTAAAGATTTGGAGAAAGAAATAGACAAACTGGAGAAGCATCATCCAGATATCACATTACAAACAAAAGTGTTTTCGTAGTTACGAAATTCGTAGTTACGAAAAAGTTTTCGTACTTACGAAAGTGTTTTCGTAGTTACGAAAGTGATTTCGTAGTTATGAACAAGTTTTCGCACATACGAAAGTTTTTTCGTACTTACGAAAAAGTTTTCGTACTTACGAAAAAGTTTTCGAACTTACGAAAGTGTTTTCGTAGTTACGAAAAAGATTTCGTACTTACGAAAGTGTGTTCGTACTTACGAAGTTACGAAAAAGTTTTCGTAGTACTTACGTAAACGTTTTCGTACTTACGGAAATGTTTTCGTAGTTACGAAACTTCAAAAAAAATATTTTTTTAGCATGACAGCAATACGCTTCCGTACTATTCAGACCTCCAATGATATGTTTTATTCGAGGGACATATTTCCTTTTAGGTAGCTAACCCTGGCGTTGAAACAAACAAATAAAAAAAAAACAGGCTCATTTGTCAATTTGCATAATCGGTGTATTCATCGCCTAGTAGTAGCTAATGTTTACCTGTTACTCAGTCAAGTCCATTTGTCTTCAACGCCACCATGTTTCGTTAAACGATTGAAAAAAATCAGGATCAACAAAAAAAAAAAATACCCACATTGTACAATCATGCCGTTTCTGATGATTAAAACGCGAATCGGTGCTCACTGATGGTACCAAACATAATGCGTTTGTAGTAAGCTGGTTACAAAAAGATACATCAGATCTGAGATTGCCAAAACCCAGAGTTGCGGACCAGTGAAAAACTAGAAGCTGAATGCAGACTCATAGAACATATTATATGAGCGACTAATAATATTAAAATATAAATTTAATGAAATTCCCTTTGGATGGTAGAGTATTTCTATTGCCCATCGCCATTGCAAAGTTAGTGTGTTTATAACTTTAACTCGTAAGTAGACCCGCTTTAATAAAATATTTCCAGTCATCATACAACATGACAAGGTATTTTGGGACAGCAGTGGGTCATATGACACATTATCTTACAAGAAGAACGTATTTTCCCCAATACAAGTAAACACGTCTGGACAAAATAGAAATCTATGTTGTGGGTAGCAACCGCACGTGAGATCATTCGAGTCAGAAACATAACGCCTTTACCTACACTAAGCGAAAACTCATCACACGTGTGACATGTCGAGGCCACCGTTCTCATAACAGTAATTAAATGATAAATGAATCACAAACTCAGTGAAATAAATTAGACTAGATCATTTTTTGCCACCATGATATTGCCTACCATGCGTTAAACCTGAAAAATAAAATAAAGAAATCGGCAACTGACACGTTACTATAATCTTCAGTGGTTGTAGTACCAGTGGAACAATGAATGGGGATTACGTCATGTACAGCTCAAGAACGTAATACCATGACGTCATGAATTTCATTCATAAAGAATCAAACCATAGACGCCGAAAGATTTTCAAAATATGTGCGAACATGTCAAAAATGGGGCGGGGGGGGGGGGGGTGGATACTTAAGATAAACTGGTTATTACCACCATTTGGGTTTGCCAGATATTGTATTTAAGTCAGGACCTGTCCTCTGGGTCGACTAGTCCTAACGAGCTCGTCGATATATGCCCAGGGTCGAGGTTTCGACTTCAATACACCATCTCGGAAACCCACAAGGTGGCAATAAGCTATACTTATTTTGATCGCATATGTCGGTGCATCTTGGCGCCGTATATTAACGAGTTGGGCACGACAATGGTATTCTTGCCTTCAACTGATGCTAACCCGGTCTGCGTCGTCTTAGTGGGTTCGTTTAATGTTTAGTTTTTCTCTGTTCTGGCACACCGCCTTCCTCCTGCCATAAAGCTCTCGGACACAACATGACCCTGGCTGCTTACATTGTCGTTAAACCTCAATAAAAACAAACTGTTTTAACTTTAACGTTTTCAACATCGTTGTTGTACAAACGTAATTTCCAGCACAAACCCTACTTCCAACTTGCACTCCACCGCATAAATCAAATTAAATGCGATTGCTCTCGTCGCAATATTTCAGGCTAACCATCAATCGACCATATCGTAGAGATGGTCCGTTTTAAGGAACTATGAGCAAATTGTTAGCGTGTGCCACAGAGAGGGTTCGACCCATTATTATGATAGTCGGCTAAATGACGAACGCTCTCTACCATCAAGCAAGCTCATGGATTTTGATAAACCAAATAGCCTGACAGTTTAAAGAAATCGATAATTTATGAGGTATACTTATATAAAACAAGGTATACACATATCACATTTAATTACAATATTACCATATACAAGATATTTTAATATATTCGTATACTAGCAGGGACAGGCATTGCCAGATTAGCTGTCTTCATGCCCTTCCTTGGTAAATGTTAGAAGGGAAAGAAGAAGGAAATATATAGAGAGGAGAAGGGGGTGAGGCAACTCAGAAGTGCAACATCGTGTCTTCCAGTTACTCAGTCAAATGACCTCTCTCTTCGGCTTGAGCATAAAGTGGTTCTGGTGTTCAGCATTTATTTACTTATGTTTTGGAGCTTAATGGCGAATCAGCATGTAAGACTACGTTATGGCGATAAAAGTTAGTTCACTGCAAGCAAACATTATCTTTAATGACATGAAACAATTATCTAAAATCAGAAAATAATATACCATAGTTACAGATAAAAGAATAGAAATTACAATAATAACTTATGGTGCAAGTAGTGAGATAGAGAGTAATCGCTTGGACGGGTTACGTGAAATAATTCCTGAGAGGTGAGGGACGTTGTACAAACACGAGAGCGCGAATGAGCACGAGTGTTTTGCAATATAGTCCCTCGCCTCGAATGAATTATTTCACGTAACCAGCCCAGTCAAAAGATTACTCTGTTTATAACTTTTCATTATTAACGATAATTATATTATTTAACCCTTTACCTAACTTAACGGCCAAAACCGGCCAGCGCTATTCTAAAAAAAATCGCCAATTAACTTTCATTATTTTTTCATTTTTTGTCTCTAAAACATAGGTTATGACCCCTCATTGGAACGAGCTCGTCGAGATCGTTCCAATGAGGGGTCGTAACCTATGGTTTTGAGACAAAAAATGAAAATAATAGTTATTCAAGAATTTTGTTTTTTGCAAGACTTTTAGTGTTGTCTTCTTTTCATGTTAAGTAAAGGGTTAAAAAACAATGAAGTCCCCATTACACCCAAGGCGAAGCGTCTTTGTTTGCGCTCACGGATACATGACCCAATTGTTGATTGCATAATTCACTTGTGAAGTTATCGTTTATAATCAAACCCGTAAATCTCAGTCAATCACACTTTGGATAGTAATAATACTCTGTAAATCACGCCTGTTGCTTGGAATAAATATGGAGACGAAATTTAGTTTAAAGTGTAAACCAATTCAAAAATAATAAGACTGACTTTCTTGAGAAACGACAGAAGCCCATGTTAGTTTGTTTTATACAATACGAGGTGTGATTCGGGACACGGGTTTTTATATCGAGATCTTGATATAATATCTCAAAATTTCGACATATGTTTCTCGATAGCTCGACATACTTATCATGAGATTATGGTTCGAAATATTGACATTCCTATTGCCAGATCTCGATATGATACCTCTAGATCTCGATCTCATTTCTTGATCTCGAGACATTATGACAAGACATCCATTTATTATGCCAGTAAATTTGTTTATCCAATCGAATGAAGTTACTAAGAGACATAGACTCCGCAATATTAGGTTCAGGATGGCTGAAAAGCACCCAATATTAATTTAATAATAGGTGCCCGTCAGCCATTTTGTTTTATCATTACATCCACACGTCTCAGCTTTTAATTTTCACGTTCGTATATGCATACAGAAGACCCATCATATAAAATAGCCGCGTAGTATAAACATTGCATTGGATTGAATGAAACTGTTATAAAACAATTTGTTATAAAACTATTTAAGAGGAACTTTTTCATTTGCCTTATCGATGGAAAGACCCAAACTGAAAAATAGAATAGCGTTCATTGATCTCCATATTGAGGCCAGTGATGATGTTACACTTCAGAGAAACTTAAGTCGCTGGGATTCACTTTACTGAATACTGTCTTGCGAAGTGGAGTAACTGTGTGTTTCGTCAACGTGAATTTGGTTGTTGGTTGTTACTTTTGCAATAATTACTTGTCAATTGAATATCTCTCTTGGTGAGTTGGTGTAAAGGTTTATTATATTTTAAAATATCCCGTTCATCGTTTATTGAGGTGGAGTTTTCCACATTTCATAGCGAAAGCTGATCCTTTAACTTCAAGAGAGAAACCTCGACTCGAGCGTTCAGGAAAATCCCAATAATAGGCTACAAACCAACCCAAGATGCCGAAAAGTGCGCATAATTAAAGTATTCGTTGAGTTAACTTCCCCGGTGACATTTTAGCATGTCGTGCATAATAAATACGTTACAGGGCGTTTAGTTAGCAGATACAGTGTCATATACGGCGAAGAGAAAACAATATTAGGTGAGGCGGAGCTCATATACTATTATGTCGAGATCTGAAGATATTATGCAGATATCTCGATATATTATCTCGAGAGCCCAAGACAGGCATGTCCAGATCTTGAGATACGTGTATCCAGATCTTGAGATATTACATCGAGATCTCAAGATAAAGAAATGTTCATGTCCTGAATCGGCGATCATAAAAATAGATCTACAAAAGATGCTGTATAAAGTTCCGCCACCTGACATTATTAACCCGTTACCTAACCCGAAAAGCAGACGACACTTGCAAAAAAAATTCTTGAATAATTAATTTTTTTTTTTCATTTTTTGTCTCAAAAACATAGGTTATAACCCTCATTGGATCGAGCTCGACGAGCTCGTTCCAACGAGGGGTCATAACCTATGTTTTTGAGACAAAAAATGAAAAAAATAATGAAAATTAATTGGTGATTTTTGAGAATAGCGCTTGCCGGTTTTGGTCGTTACGTTGGGTAAAGGGTTAAAGGCCACATAATGCGAACACGATCTGCTCCACTGTCAACATATTGCGATTAGGAACATATTCCGAACACATATACCATCCAACAAGAAGAGGCAATTAAAACAATGCATTACACGCTCTTCAAAGAACAAGCATCTTCCCGGTCAGAAGCATCTTCCCGACACCTCTTACACGTGATACTGCAAATATACCCATGCCTTCGTACCTGATGTATACAATTATAAAAATTAATAAAAATATAAATATAATTTCAGGAGAATTTTACTTGCGTCGGGTATCTACACTGGATTGTATGTAACCAACCTGGAAATTCACTACTAAGGACTTGCATATTTGTAAGATGAGAATGTTTTTGACATTTCAGACTTTAAACAAGTATTCAAGATGTTTGACAAGAACGGCGATGGAAAGATTACTGCTGGGAAACTTGGTACTGTGATGAAGGCTCTTGGGCAGTTTCCGACTGAAACAGAGTTGAATGATATGATACATGATGCGGATATTGAAGGCGAGTGCTTTTGTTTATTTATTATTTATTTAAAGTTACCATAACACTGCTCGGTGTATCAGCTTAATATCCCAGTATCCAATCGAAAGGCATGTGCATGTTTCCAGGAGCAAACTTTGATGCTATTTATCCGTGGAAAGCAGGTGAATAACAATTTACTTAACGCAAATAACAGAAGACAAAAAGATAATGAATAAGTAAATGTTTTATTGTTTTTTGCTTAAAAAACATTGCTTATGATCCTCAACGAAGGCGTTCCAATGACGTTCAAAGGCTTTGTGGCTGAGGCAAAACGTGAAATTGAATGCGAATATACCCGTTACGCAGTGCTGGAAATGAACAAAACTGACGGGTGCAGTTTTAAGCTCCCGCGAAATCAGAGACGAAAGTAAATTGGACCCGTAAAATGTTAGTATATGAATTTTCGAGGGAATACTAGTACTGTCACCAAACGCCAGAAGCCTTATCCCTTTGAACCCGAGCGGCCACTTTTCCAGCCAGGAACATGATCATACGTGATTAAATAGGATGGCTGTTCAGTACGTGTGGAGTATACCAATCAGTATTTGCAACATGCAGACCCGAGGCTGCACGTTGAAAATATTGATGGGTCAACCCCAAATAATGAATATGGACTCTTCTAATTGCTGCCATTGAACTGGCATGGCAGCTACCACTAGTGTTCAAAGGGTGAAATGTATAAGGAATTGCTGAATTATGACAGTAACTTGCCACTGGCTACAATGTGCTGCTTTCTCAAAACAACACACATTTACATGCCCTCGCAATATATTAGTGCTCCACAATATTTTTCAACGAGTGCACTTTTTAGCTCCCGTAAAATAGAAAACACTGGTGCTGACCGGAGCAATTACACTCGCACCCGTCTCATTTCCAGGACTAGTTACGTTAGGTAAAAGATCAAAAAGAGATATGGGTGATGTAGGGGCTCATTTCATTGTCTACGCGTCTCACGCGATTTCGATTTCGAGTTGCGATTTCGTATCTGACTCGTAACGCGCGTTTTGTCTTGAGCAAAACATCTAATTGCAATTACTTGAACGCGGGCGCGGCGGTACTTGCTTAATATGACGTCTATCACTAACGCAACCTCCGCCCAAGGGTAACACGTGTCCAGTTACTATAGTAAAAAGTCTAGCAGGCGGCTATTGCTGCGCAGCGGTTCTCCGCGAGTGTCTCGACTTCCTTTGCCCAATGAAACGTGCAATACAAAGCCAAAAATGTCACCAGTTTAGGAATTTGAGGGGGGGGGGGGGTATTTTATTTTGCTAGCTGCATAATCCCATGAACCTTCCACGTGGACTTTAAGCCGGGAATAAAAAAAATGTTCATACCACACCACAACCACCACCACCATCATCAACATCATCACTGTCATCATCTGCTGCTCAGATCAATCTCGGCACTGCAACAATTAACAATATTAAACACTTTGTTAAAGACTGTGTTAACCTTTTCCAATATGGAACATCAGTATATAATATTTTTTACCGTGAATGTCGTTTGTACTTGTGGGTGGTTCAGTAATAGTTGGATCCTACAGCCCGATGGGTTGTAGGATTAAAATAATATTGACCCTCTTGAAACAAATTTAGGAATATAATGTCATCTTTTCGTCGACACCAAATTTTCCTTTCCTCCAAAAAAGGAGCATAGTCAGTAGGACGGGTCATTCGAGTTCAACTAATGCAGAGAGTATTATGAAAATATCGGCAAATTACGGTAAACATAAGGCAGGAATAAGATAAGAGATATGTGATATAACCGGATTGCCGGTGTACTGAAATACATTGGGCAATTCAATATGTGTTATAATAATTTTCATCGCTAACAGGATTGGGTGGTTTACGTTGTAAATCGCCATTACGACCTACCTATATGTTAAGTGGGGAGCATTAGATGTACCGTTAAAACTAGAAGTCCTGTCATGAACAGTGCGCTTATCTAGGCTTAATTGAGCGTTTGAATTGCGCACAATTGCTATATCGAATGGCATCCAAAGCACGGCAGGTTCTCCTGATTATTCATAGCAAACACAGGCAATGGACCTCCGGGTTACCCGGAGGTCCATGAGCTGAAACATTGCTTGTGCACAGACCATATGTACAGAATTTGATAGCCTTATATATGGTCATAACGCGTAGATTAAGGCGCAGATCGACGTACTATTTGTGGGCATATCATGACAGGATTTCTAATTTTAACTTTATGACTTGATAGGTTGTGACTTTTGATTTCACCCCAGTCACTCTTGTGTACTCTTGAGCAAAGAACTTCACCTCACATTATCTAGCTTCTGAAAGGTGGCAGAGTTAGCCAGTCTTTGATACCTCAAAACAAGCTGTACCAGTGTGCAATAATTTAACAGTTACTCACTTCCGCTGAGGAGTTCTCTCAGAACTTCTCAACTGGGGGAACTGTCTATCCAAAAATCAAATACCGCAAAAGGGTTAAAAACGTTCAGCGTGGATATTTCAGCCATATATATGAACCTTCCATCATCCGTGCCAGATCTTTCACTGAAAACTGTTTGGAGTCGATGCAATCTCATCGAATTGCGAAATCCATGATGTAAAAACTCTTGAGGCGCTGAAACTGCGAAATACGTCATTCGTTCCTGGCGTGGCGTACATGGTGAATGGCTAGCAGACTGAGCCACCCGAATCATTTATTTCCATTCAGATGTGTGATTGCTGTGGCGAATCAGTCGATTTAAGCCTTCCGCACTGACGCCCGCAATAGTCTCGTTTTATACCCCACAGGATAGATCTCAGTGACCGAGTCTTTCTCGTATTGGGGCGAGTGGTTCAGTAATAACTTAATCTAAGGCCAAATAGCGATGTAGGATTAACTTTGCACTGACCATCCTGTCCACTTGGGTATTTATTCTTTTGTCTACTAACGGCCAGTAGAATAAATACCTAACTAGCCCCGTAGTGGTCGAAGCTGTTATTGGTCATTGTTGCGGAAGAAACAAGCAATAGTAGTGACAACACAGCTGGAAGAGGAGGACAGCATTATTCACCACTGAGGGACAGGTATCAACTAGCAGCTGTGGCCTAGTGGTAGAAGCCAACCATAGTCGATCGTGGATATCATAGCCTTGTTAGAAGCAGATTACAGTGGTAAGGCTGCTATGACGGAATATCTAGCAGTGGTGATCATACAAAATGCTGAAGCAAATGGTTGTTATGATCATTTTAGCGATGGCCACATCAGCTGTGGTATTCATCGATGATAGGATGATAGGAGTAGTAAAGACAAAAGCAAGCAGCCGTAGTTGTAACACACAGTGATAGAAGGATGTAGTTGTAGTGCTATTGTGGGGTAGTAATAGTCGAAGTAAAGGTAACAATATGGATTGGCAAGGCTCAAAAGTAGAACTTTTTCAAAATGAGTATTATTTCACGGCACAATTAGGGCTCTTCTGTTAATGTGTTCTTCCTGATTATAATCCAGACAAATCCAGACTATTCGAACCGACCTTGCAAAACACCCTACTTCGCCAATGGCTATAGAGCGCTGCATGCTACTACTAACAACCCAGTACCATCCAATCGAAAATTGTGTGCTTCAGAGCGATTTGTCGGCCTATGACTTGACTTTGGTTTTGCCTTGCCGTTTCTGGTAATTCGACATACGTTGAATCGAGCAGCCTCTTAGAATAATACCCATAGTGGCATACATAACCAAACCACGTGTCACCATAGAAACCTACATGGCGGTCTCTGTCTTAAAACGGATGACGGAAACACTATAACGAGGGGCACTCTAAACAACACGAGCTGAACAGGCAAACTGACAACACGTATCACCACGACAAGTATGTCACAACATGGCCAATCATGCGGGCTATCGCGACAATAGACGAGATACCAAGAATGCAACGCGAGAATACGTCACTTTCGGAACACGGTGCTGGACCTAGATCCCTCACTGACATACTGCTGGCGGTTTTGATGCTCGGCATGTCTACTTGATTACCACCCTGCTTGTGATGGTGCAAGGACGCAAGAGCGTCCATAGAAAATGACGAGACAGAGACATGTAGTTGTTGTTGTACTCCTCCTTGATTCTGATTCTCATTGCTGAATGTGTAACCTCAACGGACCAAGCGATTAAGCACACTGTGTCAACGTAATCACTGAGCAACAGCGTCCCAATTCAATTATCCAGCTCTGTAGGGATTCGTGGCTAAATTCATAATCTCTCTCTCGACCACAACTGTCCGCATTGTTCTATTGACTATGTGGAGGATTAGATTTATCCCAAATTGGAGGAGGTGGGTGGCTTACACGTAAAAAGGTATGATATTATGGTAAGGGAACCTGCATACCTGTGCATTATAATAAGCATTTACATTGCATTGAATATGCCATTTCTTCTCGGGTGATACGGAGAGTCCGGAAATCACACGATTATGATATACTACTTGTAACGGCCAAAACCGGCCAGCGCTATTCTAAAAAAAATCGCCAATTAATTTTCATTATTTTTTTAATTTTTCGTCTCAAAAACATAGGATATGACCGTCGAGCTCGTTCCAATGTGGGGTCATAACCTATGTTTTTGAGACAAAAATGAAGAAAAATAGTAATTCAAGAATTTTTTTTGCAAGTTTCGTCTGCTTTTCATGTTGTTTCCGGGGTGATAGATTTCTACTCTGTAGTGAAATAACCACTGAGATCAAATAATACACCCCCAGGCTTTAGTTTAAATGTTTGAGAAATGTTAAGTACGACCACACAAAACCTATAAATAAAGTACTAGTCTAAATGTCTCATGGGTCAGTTTTTGATGACACATGTGTGCTGTGTTGTAGCCGTCGTAACTCTAAGCTCACTAATGTCAAAATATCCGAACTTCAACCTGCATTTATTTCCAATAATGTAACTAGGAATTTAGCAAATTGAAACAAGATTGAATTGCTTAAATTCCTAGTCCTAGTGGAGAAAAGTTGTAGCTTTTAATTTTGATTTTTCATCATCAATATGCAGGGGATTATTGTGCGCTAGCAGCTTGAAAGTTGCCAAACATCACGCCAAGCCAATTCGACTCGATATATTCTATCCCAATCGCCTGAGACTGAATATGCTGTACATATGCGTGCCATGTAGTCTCAAAATATTTAATTTACGTCTAAACAAATCGGAGTGAGATTGGAACGTGCCCCTTGAGCCCCAGCCCCTCCTCGGTTCCTACCCCCTGAGTGAATGACCGTATTTCTTTCGAGGTTAATGATATGAGTGCACTAAATATTTAAATTAGAGTTACCGCCTTGAAACGGTGCACTCGGAAATCTCCAAAATTAAGCAGCAATGGGAAAATATGTTGTTTCAGTAAACGTTTGAACCATTCTACTGACATCATGCATTATTGTTGCATATTCCAGCTAAATAAAGAGGGTTATTTGATGTCCTTTGGACTTACAAATACAATTGACTGTTGGTGGGTTTTTGTTGGGAATTCACTGAAAAATATTTGCAAGAGACAGGTACATCCCTCCATGTCAGTTTTTCTCTCTTATTTGTTGCATAACCCCCTGTCGTCGGGTCAGAACAATGTGTCTGAAGGGTTATACTTGGCAAAGATATTTGAATGCCAAAATTAGAGGATCATATTTTTTTCGTCTGAACGTTATAATGGTCGTCTATGGAAAAACATTTAGTACTGTGATTTATCATATGACTCGTCCGTTTTCTTCACTTTGAAACATTTGATATTTCGCTTTCATATTAATCAGTGATAAATAAAGCCTTGATTGGCTGAACAAAATACAACTGGGCCATATTTTCATAATTTGCATAATTGGGGTTGGAAGATTTCATTGGTTGATTTCAAATATGGATAGTTTGATTGGCTGAACAAAATACAACTGGGTCACATTTGCATAATTTGAGTTGGGAGAATTTACGTTATATGTCCTATTTAAGTTGGGTTATATTGCATTAACCCTTTACCTAACATAACGACCAAAACCGGCCAGTGCTATATACGAAATTTGTTAAATTTTATGCTTCCAAAACATAGGTTATGACACCTCATTGTAACGAGCGCGTTCCAATGAGGGGTCATAACCTAGGATTTGGAAGCAAAAAATGAACATTTTTAGTTATATGATAATGTTTTTTCCAAGTGTCGTCTGCAACTCACGTTAGGTAAAGGGTTAAAAAATCATACTAAGTCGTTTATTTGTGCATATGTGTGTCATATGATAAATAGCATATGAAATAAGTGCTTTTCTCATATGATATTTATGAAACTCGTCCGAATTTTCCGTTTGGGGCTCGCCAGAGGCACGCCCAAACGGAAAATTCTTAGATTCGTTTCATAAATATCATATGGGGAAAACACTCAATTCATATTCATCTATATCTAATGAAATGATCTTTTCCCCAGCTTGTACAAGTCTGACATTAACAGCGCTCTAAAGACAGTAATCGTTTAGTCTGATTCAAAGCAGAAGTTTCATGTTATGTAAAATAAAACAATACAGCTTTTCATTACTCCATGTTTGTGGCAACATGTTTTCGGGAGTAGATAAATGAAACGAACATATTTAATAATAATACAATCTCACTCTAGGAAATGGAGTAGTAAACTTTGAGGAGTTTCTTGTTATGATGTCGAAGAAAACTAGTGAGGAAGAATGTGATAATGAACTGCGAGAAGCATTCAACGTGTTTGATAAAGATGGGGATGGTTACATTGACAGGAACGAACTTAAAGCAGCAGTAGAATCTTTAGATGAGCCTATTACCGATGAAGATATAAACGAAATGATTGAGGAAGCTGATGAAAATGGTGACAAACGTATTTGTTACATTGGTAAGTTTACAAATGAATAGAGTACGCGTTATGGCGTGCAAACGCCTTATCGAAACTGATCATGTATTATAAATCTTTTTTTAAGTGATTCAAGGGCTTCTGAATGCGAAGGGTTTTACGGGTTGTAAAAAAACGGGGAGTGATGTTACGGTCCTGGGACCATCAGGACCTCGCAGGTATTTCTTTCGTTCATAACCAGTTTGGCTGTCGGATGAAGCCAGTGTACGAGAATAGGTCCCCTATTATCTCGTACCAGCGTTCTAACCAGATCCCAGCATGGCCTGTGTCCAAGACTGTCTATTGAAACAATTCTGTTCCTCCATGTTCCCACGAAAGAGAGCGAGATTGGGTGTCTTGCCAAAGTATATAGTACAGGTGACTGGGAGTCTAATTTGAACTCGTGACATCAAGACCACCGATCAGTGGGTTGAACTAATGAGTCACTGTGCTCTCCTTTAGCTGCAATGGGGATGCGCTTTTAAATCTTGTCGCAGGTCAGGTATTTGAATAATCTGCGTTGGGCACATGTTGTGATCACGAAAGCCATGTCTTTTGCGATCAAATCGTGATACATTTACACCCATAAGCCGAGATTTCCTGGATAAAATCATAACAATAGAGGCGCGTTTTACCATTCCTTTCATTTGAAGAATTTGGCTCTCGTGTATAGGCACTAACCTAATCAGGTACATGATGCATTAACAAATCGAGCGTCAAACACACGTACTCGGGACGGACTTATCTTTTCGAATGCCACAAGCAAATGATGTGATTGAGACATCTTCCCTAATAACCCTGAATGAAATCCGGAAATACTTAATAATTTTGATTGCCTAAAATGCCAAATGCGGCTATCCACAAAGCGAACATGGAAGCCAAAGACAGCTATCGGGAGTTTTTGAAACTGACGATTCCCAAATAATGAGGCATGATGTTCAAACGGGGAAAACGAATTATTGCTAGTGTGATATTGCTACTGTGTTCTGAGTAGGTCTGGTAGAAGTTAATCACTATATTCGTATTTTATGCAATGAACTTAATCTATAAACTTCATGTTCGGTGGAGGAAACCGGAGTACTCGGATTGAACCACTGAGCAGCGGCGAGCGACTGTCAAATGACACAAAGCAGTAACTCCACACAAGCGGGGTTAGCATTAGTTGGAGACGCGTAGTACACTGCGCCACCGTGCCACCACGTGGGCAATCGGGATGAAGTGTCTTGTCCAACGACACAACGCAGTAACCCCTGGTTGGGTGTCCAGTCGTGGAGTTTTAAGTTTGAAGTTCAAGCAGTTACCACTGAGGCACCGCACTCCCAAAAGGGTTATTAGTTCTAAAATGAACGAGATGATCGGTATTATCATTCTCCTGGACGAGTTTCATGAAACTATACTTTAATTACAGTATTGTTGAACTGAATAATTTTTAGTTAACTTGAGTCAAACTTCTACACATCATCATTACAGAACTACGTACCGGGGGTTGTTCTTTTTAGTGCACAAATCCTATTCATGTATTTTTGAAATTTTGAAGGCTCATTATTGGATGGTGAATTGACATAAGTTTAGTTTGGGGTATTCTTCGGCCTGACTTGTCAGGTCATATCGTACACATAATTAAACTTTTTGCCCATTGTTGAGTTAACATTTAACAATTCTGTACCAAGATCTTTTTGTCTCATCTTCCTTTCGACATAGTAGTTGAAAATCACTAATGTGAGGGAAGTTTCCCATACTCAATTAAATATAGGTCATTAGCACCACGTGGGATTCCGAGATGGTGTATTGAAGTCGAGACCTCGTGTCTGGGCATATAGAAATAAATGTCTCAGAGGCGAGGTCGAAGCTTCAATATACCATTTCGAAAACTCTCTTGGTGGTAAAAACCAGTTTATATTACCATATTCTTCCATTTCTTGACTTTTTTTCCATATATTTTGACAATCTTTCGGCGTCTGTGAATTATTTTTTTATCAGTGAAGATCATGACGTCATACTATTGCGTTCTTGCTCTGTGCCTGACGTAATCTCCATTCATTATTCTAACTGTAGTATAGCCGCTGAAATTTATAGTAGTGTTTCAGTTGGGCGTTTCTTTGTTTTATGTTTTAAGTTTAACGCGTTGCAGGCCTATATAAACAAATCATAATGGCCAAAAATGACCAGGTCTAATTTATTTCGCTGAGTTGTTGATTCATGTATCATTTAAATACTGTTATAAAAATGGTGGACTCGGCATTTCATGTTTTGGTATGTGTAACCAGTTTTCGATGAATGGAGGTAAAAAAACGTTCTCTCTGAATTGTATGACCGTACGTGCCCTCAATACAGATTTGTATTCCGTCTGGACGTTTTTACTTGTATTGGAGAAATGCGTTCTTATTGTAAGATAAATAGAGATTATTACCATTATGTGGATGTACAAAATATGTATCCGAGTCGAGCTCAGGTTCTGAGAGCAGATCACGACAAGTCGAAGACGAGATGTGATCTACCCTTAGAACCCGGAGCGAGACTCGAATATATATTTTGTGCATCCACATAATGGTAATAATCATTTGATCTTACAAAATATTGGGGTTAAGTCAAGAATGTAGACGAATATATAACGAACTATTTATTCGTACGGATGAACAAAAAGAAAATAAATGGAACTCCCGCGAAAGGAACGTGCTTGTATCCGACCCCTTCATACAAACATCTGTATCAGGGGGTCGGATACACGACAGTTGCGGAGTTATTACAGACAAAATACATGTTGATTGTAAGATAAATACAGATTATCATGATAATTTTATCAAACAATTCTATCAGATAAATAGATTAAATCTTAAATTATTAATACAGCTTTGGGACATAATGTTGGGCGAGAAAAAGTTAAAAAAAAACCATATTTTATGGAACAATATTGTTGTGCTCTTTAACAAACAATGACTAACGCGGTCACCGCAAGTTTTCAAAGTTGCGGTGTAAAATTATTCACGCTCAATGTCACTTCCTATAATGCTACGCTTGAATTTACAAGTGTGTAATATTTATTTGTACAGTTTCTATTTATTGTGTGTGTGTGGGGGGGGGGGGGGGGGGTGGGGGGGGGGTCATTGGCTATTAATAGTTCTGTCGCTAATTGTAAGGAATTTTGTTCATGAGCCTGTTATGATAGCCCGTTGAGTTCCCGGAAACGAGTCGTCTATATGTTCCGCAATCAGAATGAGTCGTCTATATGATACATACCGTTTCTCGTGGTTTTCAGGCCAAAATCTATATGGTTGTTAGATAAACATTTGTATTTGTTAACCTCCATATGCATTCATAAATGAATGTTCAGTTTATAAAATATTCTTTTTCATTCATAATATAATTCAAAAGCCTATCTCCAGTTGTATTCAGTAGAAGGGGACTGGTCTTGCGGGGAATAGGCTGTTGGGAATTGTCTCATTAGGAATGGAGCGCGTCAATAATAGTTCTCAGTTCGGGAAAAGAAATTTGTTATTCAATGAATTTATCTTCGTATATTGCTTAAATCGATGAACTATAACCAGCGCTTTATAATCAAAAATAATGTGGATCGTGTTTCGTTTGTTAAAAAATATAAATAAAATAAAGGCTCTCAGGAGGATGTCCCCGCTCGATGCTTGGTGTTACGAATATTCCACTCGACGGAACAAAAACGTTACCTATCTTAATTAATTTAGCATTGCTGTAGATAAAGCTGTTACGTTCTCTCTGAAATAAATGAGGCACTTTATTGTGCAAATGCTCGCGGTAAATCAGAAAGAAACACTATAGGATGCAGTCTTTCAAGTTTGATGCGAGCTGTCGCCCTTGTGCGCCATCGCACCTGCAATTTTACTCTTTTGCGAGTAGTCAACAGCGCGCCTCGATTTCTCCAAGCGAGTGATTAACCCTTAATAACGAATAGGTGCCATCCGTCGCGTATATACAAATTGTACAATAGAAAAAAATCCCCACCCCCAAAAAATCAACAAAACCATATATTGTGCCCCTCGTTGGAACGAGCTTGACGAGTGCGTTCCAATGAGAGGTCACAGAATATGATTTTGTTGATTTTTTAAGAAACAAATTAAAATAACAAATTTTGATATCATGTGTTTTCTGTAAAGTGTTAAAATCTGATCGTAGGAATATTAAATTATTAACTTGTTGATTTATTGATTTATCGATTTATCGATTGATTGATTGATTGATTGATTGATTGATTGATTGATTGATTGATTGATTGATTTATTTATTTATTTATTTATTTGTTTATTTATTCATATATTTAATATAACAATAACATGACTTTGGAGGGCATTGTGGTTTATTAACGGCCAAACAGGTGTGAATAACAACCTGGCCGCTTAAGCTTATAAAAGGCCAGAGACGAAGTGGATGGCCTGTTAATAAGCCGAAGGGCTGTTATTCATACCTGTTGGACCGCTAATAAACCACAATGCTCGACAAAGTAATTTTACACATTTGATAATTTAAATAAAAATCACATTGTTTACTAGTTGAAACCGTTTCGGGAACCGTTTCCATTTCTGAGTGTACGACAGCGAGGAACAAAAGTCACGTGACGTGTCGGGCTGTTAATGAGATTTTTAACCCGTTAACGGCCTGATACGTCACGTGACGTTTTAAAGTTGAGCGTTTCGTTCTTATAATGTCCTATTAAACTTTGTTAATGTACTAGGGAACGCCCAAACGAAGTGGTAATAATGATGCTTTCGACACATCAGCAGCCAAGGCTATATCGTGGCGATGAAACGTATGTGTTTCTAGAACATGTCATTATCTTCCATGAAATAAATAAAAATTATCAAGCAACAATCCCTCAATTTCACTTCTTTAACAACTTTAATGGTACTAGCATCTATTTCCAACTTCTGTTCGAGGTTATGTTTCCAAAGTTTACAAAAATGTATACAATTTGTTTTTGTCTTTGAGAACTTTAAACCATTTTCTGTGACCCATTTTTGAATTCTGAAGTTTGCGCTCTATAGTATTCATGTTTTTGCTGCTATAGCAGATTAAAAAGTAATCTACATACAACGAAGAGTCAACCATATTCTCAATTGCGTCAATAATGCTGTTGATTTTTGCTCAGAAAAGGGTAACAGTTAAAATACTACCCCGTGGAACCCCAAATTCTTGTTCGTCAGGATAAGGTAACGTACACCAACCTGAATTTGGCGGTGCTTTAAAAACATTTCTGTAAAAGAGGAATACTCCCTCTCAAGCCCATGTCAAAAAGATCGTTTAATATCCCATACTTTGACGTTGTATCATATGCTCTCTCCAGATCAAAGATATCGACCACATGTTCTTTTCTGGCGAAGGCATTTCTTATAAACGTTTCAAATCTAACTAAATGATCTACAGTACTTCTCTGGCCTCTGAAACCACACTGAACATTCGCAAGTAGATTGTTCGATTCCAGAAACCAGTCGATCGATCATAATTTCCATGTTTTACACAGACAACTTGTTGATGCAATTGGTCTGTAATTTTCTGGATTGCTGTGATTTTAATCAGGATCTGGATTGGAAATTACTGTAGCATTCCGCCAGGATAGTGGAAACTGACCTGTCACTTATACGTCATTAACTGTTGATAACAAAAGTTCAAGTGAAATTTGTGACAGATGTTTTAAAAGCTGATAATGTATTTCATTGGGTCCAGTGCCAGCATCTTTTGCTTCATCCAAAGAGTTCTTAACCCGTTACCCAACGCAGACGATATCAAAATTTATTATTTTAAATATAATTTTTTGAAATTTAAAAAAAAAGTTCAACAAAATCATATCATGTGACCTCTCGTTGGAACGAGCTCGACAAGCTCGTTCCCACGAGGGGTCACATGATATGGTTTTGTTGAATTGTTTTGAAAAATAATATTTTTTCAACTGCTGAATGTGCATATTACGCGGGCGGATGCTGCCGATTCATTGGGTAAAGGTTTAAACTCTTCCACAGGGAAAACAGTTCATTGTAATCTACTAAATTATCAGAAGTAAATTTGATCTTTTGTTTCTCCTGTTGTTTTTTTACATTTTTTTATGAATTCTGGATTACGATTTTCTGACGACGAATATTTCGAAAATGATTAGGCCAATTTGTTTGATATTTCTTTTTTTAAGTAATTAGCGTGTTGTTGTCTTCCAGGCGTTGTACAATTGATTTTGTGTCTTTGCCTTTAACGTTTTTAACCATTTTCCAAGTGTTATTTCTGGGTATGTGTTTATTTAGTTTAGAAACATAAGTTCCCCAAGAGTTTTTCTTTTTTGAATTATAAGTCGTTTAGTCATCGCCCGATTAACGCTTTACCCGTTGCAGACGATATCAAAATGCATTATTTTAATCATTGATTTTTAAAAAAAATTCAATAAAACTGTGTCATGTGACCCCTTATTGAAACGAGCTCATGTAGCTCGTTCCAATGAGGGGTCACATGATATGGCTTTTCTAAAAATAACTTTTTTTCAACTGCTTAATTTTCGGATGCGGCCGATTCGTTAGGTAAATGGTTACTACGTAGTTTATCTAAATTATTGGCTGTGGGTAGTTTATCAAATTCCTGTTCGGCCTTTGATCCTTTTTGGCTGCTTGCAATCGTTATCTAACCATGGTTTTGTGAAACATTCTGGATTTGCTGTGGTTTAGGAATGACTGCGCTTGCAATGCCAAGCAAAGCTTTGGTGAAATGTTCTATTTGGTCGGCACTTTCCTCAAATTTCTCCTGTTTGAGGCGTTCAGAACAAAGCGATGAGAAAGAGTCCTAGTCAGCCTAGTCAGCGTTTTCAAAGTTCCACTGGGGCACACGCTCATCGTCCGCCGGAACCACACTTTCCAACAGAATTGGAAAAGTGGTCACTTTCGCACAAGTCATCTTCAACCTTCCAAAAAAAATATCAAGGAAGACTGAAGGAAATGCAATTCTGAGATCACTTGAAGTGCAAGAACCAGATGCAGGAAGCAAATAAGTGTCCGACCCATTATTAAACAAACACAAGTGATATTTTGAAATTAACTCTTCAATTGTTTTACCTTTTACATCTTCTTTGCTGCAGGATGCAAAAATCATGTTCATCAGCCCAGGAGTAATACGGAGAATAATTCTTAAAGTATCAGATTTCTACACGAGTGTTTCCTGTACGCAAAATGCAGTAGGTGTATGTTTTTGAATTATGAGGCCCAATTCATTAAAATTTGTCCTGTAACCTCGTCAATTCCGTTGTATTATATTATTAGTGATGTGATCCATAATTGGATGGAGATTTAGTTGGTTGTCGGATGAGAGAAATTGTCACAGAAGATTTCTTTGGATATCTCTTATTTGGGGTCCTACACTGAGTCGTATTCAAACGTAGTTGCTTGGAGAACGTGTCATTGATGCACTCATCGAATGACATTAACTCCAGTCCATCAATCATGTTGCTAGTGACAACATTCTGAAGAATTTTTGGTGTTCTATTTGAATTTAAATTTTGTTGTTCTTTTTCCTTTTTCTTTTGGTCCATTTCTTTTTGTTTTATCTGACTCTGACACTGATTCTGTTTTTGTCTTTGTATTGGCCCTGATTTCCGGTGTGGTTTTACCGGTCCAATCTTCTGTTCTGTCTTTGAATTGTGGTCTTTGTTCCGTTCTGGTCTAGTGGCATCTTTTGATTGTTCTTGTTTCGTTTCTGTTCTCTTTTTTCTTCTTTGGGTTTTCCAGCAGTTGACTTTGTCTGTGTTGACATTGGTTCAGTTGGTGTTTCACTGGTGTAGTCTCGTGTAAACGGTCGTAATAAAGTCGGGTATGAGTTTTTGATCCATGTATATTGTGTCTGGCATTCAAATGACTGCATTGGTATTATTTTTTTCAATGTCGCAGAATATGATGGTGACGATGTGTGCTTGCCAAGCATTGATGTTACTATTTCTCTAGCCTCTTTAACCCTTTACCTGACATGAAAAGCAGACGACACTTGCAAAAAAATTTCTTGAATAACTAATTTTTTTCATTTTTTGTCTCAAAAACATAGGTTATGACCCCTCGTTGGAACGAGCTGGTCGAGCTCGTTCCAACGAGGGGTCATAACCTATGCTTTTGAGACAAAAAATGAAAAAATAATGAAAATTAATTGGCGATTTTTGAGAATAGCGCTGGCCGGCTTTGGCCGTTACGTTGGGTAAAGGGTTAAAGCTAATCTGTTTTTCACATTTCACTTTTATTTTCTTTCTTCCATACAGAGCAGTCCTTAGCTGATGGCATGTGACTGCTCTGGCAGTTGACGCAATTATATATTGTAGTACTGAATGGATCCTCATGATTAATACCACATTTAAAACAGATTTGCTTGTCGCGGCAAGAATTTTGACCACGTCTAAACTTTCGGGACCTGAAACATCGAAGTGGATTTGGAATGTATAAATCCACCCCGACGTTCAAGTAACCATTTTTTTTATTGACTTGGGAGGTATGGTGTCATCAATGGTGCAGATATATCCTTGAGGGTGTTTAAGTCTGATAAAATTTCTTTTTCATCCATGTCGGTAGGTTCAGGGGTTCGTATTACCCCATTGGTGGCGTTTAAGGTTTTGTGATAGTTGGATTTAATATTGATGTCAATTATGTATTGGTAAGTAGAAGATTGATAGCCTTGATTTGTCGAGTACAATGAATTGATAAATCGCCAGAGCGTACCTTTTTAATGCATTTTACTGTTCCCGCTATACCTTTGATGATCTTATCTAGAGCATACGGGTTAATATTACTTTTTTTTAATTTTCATCTGTTGAATGAAGCAATATAAATTTCAGAGTGTTATCTTCAGGTGCTATGAAAGATTTCAGTAGTTCATCATCATAGTCAGTCTCTAAGTCCTGTGTTCGAAGAAAAAAACGTCGTTTATTTTTTGTTGATGTGCCACATGTGATGCAATATATGTTCACTGACCCGGCTGCCAACCACCACGGAGTCCACCAAAGAGTAGAGTTACTCCTATGCACTGAACCCACCAAATTACCAGTATTCCCACAGTCCTATACTAGGGCAGTATACTCAGTCAGCGTTGGTGCCAAATCACTCTACGGATTGATTGGCCCGTGTACGGGAGTGACACGCCTTCATATGTTGGTCTTCCAACCAATCATTCTACAACACACTAATAAAAGTTGCCACAGCAAACTAACGCAGACAGTGCTAGAAAAAGAAAGTAGTGTATAAATTATAGTTTTACTTAAAAGTACAGAATAACAATGACAGTTTTTTATTAAAAGAAACCACTGATTGAATGACCCCAAATGCTTCCCGGCGTGACTCACTTTTTGGGAGCTCCCGATTGGCCACAACGGGCCGGTCCGACCATCCGTCTGCGAAGTTAGGGCCAAAGCAGTGTATTGGACTGGTATCTCCAAAATGGAGTTTACCCTAACCGGGGCACTGTTTGTCCTCAACTGTCAAGGATTCTTTCCTCCGGGGTCTTCGGAACGCAATTCACGGGAGAACAAGGTGCCTGCATAACAGGATTGTACCATTTTGGTTTGGGCTGGTTCGTGGGAATAGGCCAAATAACACAATGCATGCAGGATAATTCGAACAATACACCACGAATTATAATCTGTACCATCCCAATACCTCATACTTATCAAACTTCACTTGCCGGGAATTGTACTCGAAGGCCCAATAATGCTAATCACTGACTTTTTCGCCAATGTATTCCGTGAAGAATCAAGTAATTGACTTACGATAGCTACATTCAAGTTGCATTCCATGAATTATTATAGCGAATTAGAAAACAAATATTATTGCTGCAAAAAGATTATTAAAAAAATCTATTTTTTCAGTCCCAACTTACCGTGTACCAATCAAGTGAATTATGTGCAGATGTTCGGTGATGTTTTTCTTGAAAACATTTTCTCAGTGCAGGGGCTCATCAGTAGCGAGCTTCATGAACAGTATGCAAGGTACCTCCCATTTTCAAAACCGAAAGTCTGTATACGATGACTCATCCCTACGCAATGGTGTAGATGGGTTTTGTTAGCTCGCGATCGTACAATTTCAAACATGTATTAGCAATAGAAATTATCGCCGCATACATATTCGGAACCGGACATTCGTTTGAATGGGCTAAGAATTATCGCACGAGATTGTTTTGGCCCAGTATATCACGAGAGGCGAAGGCTCTACTGATGTCCTGTATTTATCACACACCTCCCATGTAACAACCAGTCTACACGAAAATTGAACTAAAAGCACTTTTCAACTGGATAATTTCCACGTTTCCTTCATTGTCAACAAGGCATCATTGTTAGGTGGTGGGGTACCAACCCTAATTAGCTTTTCAATTTGTATGGCATTCAATTGGTCGAAACCAACTGTCACCGATCACTATGATCGAACTTCAAATATTGACTAAATTGCCGGAAATAAGACAATAACAAATTTTTAAAATAGCTTATATGTTTAACACACTCCATAACTGTATGACCAGTTGTGGAAAGTATTTGTCCAGGAACAAACAACCAGAATGTTATTTTTATTTTGTAAATGATTCACTCGAATCCGATTGTTTAAATATCCCGGGTAAACAAATCTAAATGAGGAACTTGAAATTTCCAATCGATCTCGACTCCGGTGCATTAGACCAATGGTTGACGTGATATATATAGACGGGTTCCTTCTCTGCTTACGTTGGAAACGAAATCGAACGTGTTTTGTATCACAACATGTGTGATAAAACATTATTTTTATCGTACAGGCAGAATAGTGAAATCCCGTGTTTTACATTAACCCTTTACCCAACGAATCGGCCGTATCCGCCCGCGTAATATGCAAATTCAGCAGTTGAAAAAATATTATTTTTCAAAAAATTTCAACAAAACCATATCATGTGACCCCTCGTTGGAACGAGCTCGTCGAGCTCGTTCCAACGAGGGGTCACATGATATGGTTTTGTTGAACTTTTTTGAAAAATTTGAAAAAATGATATTTAAAATAATAAATTTTGATATCGTCTGCGTTGGGTAAAGGGTTAATAGGTGTGTGATAAAACAAACAACATACGGCGATGCTTAGCAGCATTAATTTCAATAGGAAATCTCACGCTTTTGTTTTTCCATCTACCACAAGAGGGGCACTCCCGTGAACTCAGTCGCACGTGTTTAGGGGCCCCCAACAGTTCCAATATTTTGGGAAAAAATCATTATTAGGGGCCTCAAAATAGTTTTGTGGTTGAAGCATTGAGCTTGGATGCTTCAATACCAGCTTGCATAACCCTTTACCCAACGTAACGGCCAAAACCGGCCAGCGCTATTCTCAAATATCGCCAATTAGTTTTCAAAATATTTTCATTTTTTGTCTCAAGAACATAGGTTATGACCCCTCGATGGAACGAGCTCGTCGAGCTCATTCCAACGAGGGGTCATAACCTATGTTTTTGAGACAAAAAATGAAAAAAATTAGTTATTCAAGAATTTTTTTTGCAAGTGTCGTCTGCTTTTCATGTTAGGTAAAGGGATAAAGCATCGGGGCGATATTATCTTGACTATTACTCCTATAATTAGTGTTTGGAATCTAATATTTTAGCGTCCGCGGTGGAAAGTGGCCAGTCCACAAGGGCCATACTCTAACCACTAACCAACACCAAAACTTCGTGAGCTACGCGTGGCTGAATGGATATTATACTGAATAGAATGTTTGTACACAGTATTATTTATTATTTATTGGTGTTTAAGGTCACATACGTATGCACAATGGCTAATCACGACCGTGACAGTTTTACGGGTGGAGGAAGCCGGAGTACTCGGAGAGAACCACCGAGCATCGACGAGCAACTGTCAGCTCTTCAACATTCTAACTCTGTTCAAGCTCTGTTCAAGCAGGGTTACAACGGTTGAAAACATGTGCACCATCGACGTGCAGCACGCCTTAGTACACGGCGTCATCATCACCTAACGTGACGGCTATATCCGGGATAAAGTGCCTTGCCGAAGGACACAACGCGGGTCGTACCGGACGGGGATCCAACAGAAGTCCAACAGTCTACCACTGACCCACCGCGCTCGCTGTACACAGTAAGTGTGCTAGAATATAACATTATAATGTACTGAACAATTACAGTATGTGGACTGAGGACCGCAATATTACTGTTACGCCACTGACTCGCTTGTTTTCAAGTGGATATCTGAAAGAGGTAATCTCATTGCCATTGATCGACAAATACACAGAACGACACACGTGTGTGATTGGGTTAATCGATATGGCACGAGTGTCAGCGCGGACGGATAAAATGAGAGGCTGCAGGCCTCGAGTTTTATCCTTCCGCGATGACACTCATTCACATGCGTGTGTCATTCTGTGTTTATTACACGTCTTCACGTCTATAAGAGCAATTATTAGAACGATACTTAACATTTCACATAGGACACATTGGAACTCAATAGACAAACTATCGACAATGAGACCACATTTTATCGTCAAATAAATTTACGAGTGGAGCCTGTGTTACTATTTTTAACTATCCCTAGCGATTCAGATTGTAATTGCGTTGCACGATTTAGAGAAAATTTCAGTGAAATTTTTTTAAAAAATAGTCCGTCAACGATTTCCTTTTAGCATATATGTGCGGAACGGGTTTTAATTTTCCGCATGGTTTAGTGTTGATGTAGATGGGGATTCCACAGAATAACCGTGTAATAAAGGATAATTCTTTCGTTGTGTGAAGATAAAAATGAATCTTACAGAACACAATTTTTTTGGATTCTTTGTGGGGAAAGCGGCGCCCTCTAACTCCAGCCTTTTATCTGCTCCTCTGGCCTCGTGTTTTCAACTGCAGAAAGTTCCTGACAGTTGTTCGCCAAATTCTAAAGTGGAGGGTTTAATTCAATATTTACAAACATATAAAGGGAGCTAACTGTTGCTGGAAAATTGATATCGTTCCGCTGTTCATTGGAAACAAATTTGGGCACATCGTAAGCGCATGAAAAATACTTTCAAATCGCTCAACCGTTCCATGATTCTGAGATAATAAGGACGCATACATTGGAAGTTATAGAAATTATCGTGCAAGACAAACACTTCTCCCGTTTATTCTATTTTGTTTTTCTTACAGAGTTTGTGCATATGATGACGAAGAACAAGTAAAATGACAGCGCAAGAGACAGTTATGCGGATGAAAGAGAAAATAAATAGAGAGTAATCGCTTGACTGGACTGGTTACGTGAAATATTTCATGAGAGGTGAGAGACATTGTGCACGAGTGTTTTACAATATAGTCCATCGCCTCGAATGAATTATTTCACGTAACCAGTCCAGTCAAGCGATTACTCTGTTTATTACTTTTCATTATTAACGACAGTTATATTATTTAACCCACTGCCTAACGTAACTTCCAAAAAGGGCCAGCGCTACTCTCAAATAATCGCCAATTAAGTTTCAGTATTTTTTCATTTTTGTCTCTAAAACATAGGTTATGACCCCTCAATGGAACGAGCTCGTCGCGCTCGTTACAATGAGGGGTCATAACCTATGTTTTTTGAGACAAAAAATGAAAAAAATAGTTATTCAAGAATTTTTTTTGCAAGTGGTGTCTGCTTTTAATGTTAGGTAAAGGGTTAAAAGAAAACACAACAATGAAGTCCCCATTACACCCACGGCAAAGCGTCTTCGTTTGCGCGCACGGATACATGACCCAATTGTTGATTGCTTAATTCACTTGTTAAGTTATCGCCTATAATCAAACCGGGAAATCCCTGTAAATCACACTTTGGAAAGTAATAAAAAAGAACATCTTCCGTATTTTCTCCATGAGCTTGAACTGTTTATCAAAGAAGATAAGGCAGTTGCCAAAAGCGAATATATATCCTCTTTGGGGATCGAGATCACAACTTTCCCGCAGCAATTCGCATTAAAATCATTCTCATGCCATATGGCCCACGGCGATACTTTCAACGTAAATAGATGTTAAAAATTTGGATAATGGTGTTGACTCCTGATATTGAGAGTTAGTCCCCCACCCCTTTCCTTACTGCTAAAATTTTCAAGAATGAATGTTTAAAAGTTGTTGTCTCATCAATTCAACGCTTATGAACATGTAACACTCTCCGATTGCCACCAGAAATCGAGGCCTGCATCCCTGATGCGCACTTCTTGTCTATTTCTGTTAAACGATCATGGTAGTCCCATAGGTTGAAAATAGAAAAGCAGGAAAATGTCCTTCTTTGATGCGATCAACTTTCTTTTTCGTTTTAACAGTCAATTTTATATTGCATTGTTGCTATTGCCACTTTGTTGAATACAAATATCATGTGTTTTCTGCATTTTTGAGCATAATATAATAATAACGCTTTGGCCACCGCTGGTTTGTCCCGATTCTCTTATAAGAAGACCTTGATTGCCCCCTTCGTTACCCAAAGCTTAGTCCCCCCCCCCCCACCCCATCCGCCTATTCGCTTCCCCCAACACTCAGTAACGAACTGATGCTACCACGTAATTCTTTATTCTCAATTTCACAAATCATCATAATAACACTCTCTCTCATTTGCAGCACGTAATAACGAGCTGATCTTCAGTGAATCTTCTACTGTCAGACTGCTATTTTGGACATCTAAGACAAAGTGCTCTTGTGTTTCCATTAATCCCATATTGCATATTTGGCACTCCTTGTCCACGTTTATCCCAATCCCGTTTGCCCACGTTGGGGTACGGTGTCGCTGTGTACTAAGGCGTACTGCACGTCGATGGTGCACCTGCCTTCAACCAATTCTAACCCCGCCGGTGTGGAGTTAGTACGTTGGGGAGTCTGACGGTTGCTCGCCGTTGCTCGGTGGTTCTCTCCGAATACTCCGGCTTCCTCCACCTGTAAAACTGATCCACACGGTGTGACCTTGGCTGCAAAAGCGTCGTTAAACTCTAATAAATAAATAGTTAAATAGCCCAACTGATTTTAGAGTGTATGTTTGGTGATATGTGAGTTGCATCAAATGATCGGTATATCAAACCAGTGTTATTCTCAGGCAAACATGTCACACCCCCCATACCAATATCTGGAGATGGTAACGGATCTGGGTGAGGTTCTGAGCAGGAGAGCTGAATGGCGTATTCATTTAGCTGGCTAGCATTCATTTAGTCTTACTCTCAGCTGGTCTTCTTCCCATTCGTCGTTGCTCGGTGGTTTTCTCCGGGTACTCCGGCTTCCTCCACCCATAAAACTGTCACCGACACGTTATGACCTTGACTGTTAAAGTGTTGTTAAACCTTAATAAATAAATAAATAAATAAATAAATAAATAAATAAATAAATAAATAAATAAATAAATAAATCTTCCCATTATGTTCGCTTGACTGGGAACAACGTCTTAATTTATATTTTGTTTCATTTTGTTGGTGAATGCCAGTTAAGTGATACACTTTTTGTGAGAGCACTCATGTCACTTTTCATTAGTGTATCACGAACAACATGCCACGCTCCTGACTTTTCGATTGATAATTTATGTCACCCTGAGTCTAATTTTGGTAGTCCACATTCCTTCACCAATAACTGATTTACTGTTCAGTTCATTTGCATCCATGTTCAACACTGATTGTGCATCACATGTAGTCTTATGAAGTTTAATCACTACTGGGTGGAAAATCCAGTCCACGGGTATTTTGTGATATGCCACTGCCCGTGGTTGATTTCACGTGGCACAGAATTAAATAGTATACTGGAGTTATTTTTTTAAAGATGGAAGCAGCGTTAACCCTTAAAACACTACACGGCCATAAACTGACACGTTTATATTGATTTGTGAAAATGCCCTACGTGTATTATTAATACAGAACTCAACTGGAAGGTTGCATTTATCTTGTATATGTTAACATTCAATGCTGACTGTCTGTACATGCAGCTAACAATAATGCAAATCCACTGTTTAGTCATCTGTAGATATGACATGCATATAAGGTAGTAATCACAGTAAAAATAATTTGAGGCTTTAAAAGCCTTTACCCAACGCAGACCATATCAAAGTTTATTATTTTAAATATAATTTTTTTTAAATTTTTCAAACATTTTCAACAAAACCATATCATGTGACCCCTCGTTGGAACGATCTCGAAGAGCTCGTTCCAACGAGGGGTCACATGATATGGTTTTGTTGAATTGTTGAAAAAATAATATTTTTGCAACTGCTGAATTTGCATATTACGCGGGCAGATGCGGGCGATCAGTTAGGTGAAGGGTTAAATCTTTACCTAACGAATCGGCCGCATTCACCTGCGTAATATACATATCCACTTTCCTAATTTGGAAAATGAAACTCACTCAACAGGCCCTGCCTTTCACAATAGAACTTGTATGCTTTTCAACGCTTGGCTTCGATTGATACACTTTGTATTTTCTTTGTTAATTGTCGTTCGTTTTATTGTTAGACAAAGTTGAAATGTGTCATATATTATAAACTCTTGTCCGGGACGACCCGCGTTGTGTCCTTGTGCAAGGCACGTTATCCCGGTTGCCCACATGGGGGCACTTAATAATACGAGTAGAAAAAATGTTTTGCTTGAAAACACTATATCATTTATTTTGTTTATCCCATAAATCATTTACAGGGCAGCCTTGGCGAAATCGTGCTGTTATTAGCTACAAAACATTATGAGTAGTGAGAAGCACATTGGTCCAATTCGATCGACAAGACAAAATGCCAAAAATAAACAAGACGCAGTGATACATTTCTGTCTGAAAATAATTCCCCTACAAACGTGAGCTAAACTTGCAAAAATACTTTATTAAATGAACAATGTTTATCATTCTTATTTTCATTGTTTATTGTTGTTCCTTTTTTCGTCGTCGATTCAACTTGAGTTTTATAAACAAAGCAGACGACACGTGCACTTCTTTATTTACACTTTCCAAGTTTGGAAAATGAAACATCAGTCATCATGCCACGCCTTTCACAATCGAACTTGTATGCTTTTCAACGCTTGGTTTCGATTGATTTACTTTGTGTTTTATTTGTTAATTGTTGTTCGTTTTATTGTTAGACAGAGTTGAAATGTGTCATACATTCTAAAACTCCCCTCATTTCCACCCGCGTTGTGTCCTTGGGCAACGCACTTTATCCCGGTTGCCTACATAGGGGAACGATGACGGCGTGTTCTAAGGCGTACTGCACGTCGATGGTGCACATGTCTTCAATCGCTGTATCCCTGCTTGAGCGGAGCTTTAACATAGTTAGATTGTTGAGGAGCTGACAGTTGCTCGTCGATGCTCGGTGGTTCTCTCCGGGTACTCCTGCTCCCTCCATCCAAAAAAACTGTCACGTTCATGATTAGCAATTGTGCAAACGTATGTGACCTTAAACATCAATAAATGAATAAATAAATAATAATTCTAAAACTAAACATTTCAGCGACGATCAACGTTTGATAAACGTCGGTTCATTTTGCATCTCACAAACATAAAACAGGTCATGACAACACGAATGCGGTAGAGGTCAGAGGTCAACACGTCCGTGTCAACATTTGGAATAAATTCTCTGTATTAAACCTACGGAGAAAATTTATCACCCTACTAGCAGCTGCTACTAGGTGAATAAAGCAAAAATTTATCCAAGACTTTTATCCTTCGAATAAATGTCCATTTATGGGATAAAAATTCATCAGCTGAAAAAATGTTATTTTTCAAACAAATTCAACAAAACCATATCACGTGACCACTCATTGGAACAAGCTCGTCGAGCTCGTTCCAATGCGGGTATACATGATATTGTTTTGCTTGCAATTTTTTGAAAAAAAAAAAAATAATAATAATATTTAAAATAATAAATTTTGATATCGTCTGCGTTGGGTAAAGGATTAAGGTGAAAAATTTTTACCTCACGCTACGGTTATACTCAAGAAATGATTTTTAAAAAAATCGCCATTCAAATTCCAATATGTTCTCAATTTTCTCGAAAATATAACTTAAGGCCCCATTATTGGAACGATCTCGTCCAGCTCGTTCCAATGATGGGTCACAAGTTCTATCGTCCTTTCTAAAATGCAGATATTTAGTTATTCAAGAATATGTTTGAGTAAAGTGTGGGTAACATCCTTTCTTTCTCATCAGCATTTGTTTGATAACAGTCTAATGAGGTGCCCAAGTGTTGGAAGCCACCAACGATGTGCAATTGTTGTTGATCGTGTCTTAATAAGGCACCATTTAAAACTATTCTTCACATTTAACCTGAAACAAATGAGAGGATCACATGAGATCACATCATCATTCTCCAAGGAAGCTTCAGTGAAAAATTCCACATTTCCGCCTGTAGGATACTAAAGGCCATTTCACTGAAAAAAACCTTTCAAGAGAAAATAATGTAAAAAAGACAGTCTTCCCATTCAATAATACGTCACATCCCTCAGAATTATCTATATCGTAACGTATTTCATAAGAACATTTCTTGAACAAAAAAAAACAATAAAAAAGACCGAACATAGAGCCAATGATACAGAAAGATGAGTGTTCCCGTAAAGAAAACGGAGCTGGAATAAATAACACACAGAACGGAATCCCACTGTCGGAAGAGATATGCCATCCATGGAAAACAAATTTCACGGGTTTGGTGTTTTTATGGGTAGTCAGATTGGTTTTAAAATTACACTTGTTACCCACTTGCTTGCAAAATAGAACTCATATTTTTTAATCTATCTCACGTTTTGATCCTCTTTTTCATAAACATAGCGCAACTTAAAAAAAGAAAAGAAACGATTTCTTAAAAGTTTGTCGATGTTTTCATAATTTGAATGGCGAAAAATATATAAGAAAATTAACAAAATAAAACGAGCGCATCACTATCTTAGATAGCGCTCCTTACTATATTGTATAACATGAAAACTAGATAATATAAATGAGATGATTTCAAAAATTTAAATAACCAGCAAAAAAAAAAAAAAACCCCAAATAAAGTCGTGGTTTAAACTAATTTGAATAAACTAATTTATTTTGTCCACAAAATGCATCACATAATTTTTATTATGTACATATTATTCTTTTTTATTACCTTCCAAAGTGTGATTTGCTGGGATTTCCGGTTTGATTATAAGCGATAACTTCACAAGTGATTTATGCAATCAACAATTGAAGACGGAGACGCTTAGCCGTGGATGTAATGGGGACTTCATTGTTTTTTTAAACCTTTACCTAATATGAAAAGCAGACGACACTTGCAAAAAAAAATCTTGAATAGCTATTATTTTCATTTTTTGTCTCAAGAACATAGGTTATGACCCCCTCATTGGAACGAGCTCGACGAGCTCATTCCCATGAGAGATCATAACCTATGTTTTAGAGACAAAAAATGAAAAATAATGAAAATTAATTGGCGATGTTTGAGAATAGCACTGGGCATTCGTTTGGAAAGGGATTAAATAATATAATTATCGTTAATAATGAAAAGTAATAAACAGATTAATCGTATGACTGGACTGGCTACGTGAAATAATTCATTCGAGGCGAGGGACTATACTGTAAAACACTCGTGCGCATTCGCGCACTCGTGTTTGTACAACGTCTCTCACCTCTCATAAATTATTTCACGTAACCAGTATAGTCAAGCGATTACTCTCTATTTAATATTTTCAGTGTATCGCCACATAAAGCTGCCGTAAAATACAAACATAAAATGTTGCTGGAAAATGAGACCTCATGTCGGTGGTCCATGAGCAACGTTTCTAATAACTTCAAGTTAAGATGCAAGCAGCAGGAAACACAATTTGGGATATGTTTCTATGAAAGTTTGGCTTAAGGGGTAGTCCAACAAATGTATGGACATGCATATAAGGTATACATTTGTTGGACTACCCCTTAAGCCAAACTCGGAACTCGGGCCATCACTATCGGAACAAATCAGGTTTTATTTTGTCAACTTTCGTATCGAATCGAATCTCGAATCGAATCTCGAATCGAATCGGGTCTATTATTCGAATTCGAATCAAATCTAGAATCGAATAGGGGATGTCTTGAAGATGACCGACTGGGGAAGGGAGTGCTGTAAACCTGATTTGTTCCGATAGTGATGGATCGAGTCCCGACTGATAAAATATTCCAAGTTCATCACCAAGGCACGCCTTCGTCGAAGACATGCATTGGTGATGCATTTGACATATTACCCAGCAAGGATTTTAGTTGAAAAACAGAAACAGATGCGAGAATCATCGATACTGGTCACTACACGGGTCTAGCCGTCAGCAACAGCTCATCGTTGATACTGCCTGAACAATTTAACCCTTTACCTAACATGAAAAGCAGACGACACTTGCAAAAAAATTCTTGAATAACTAATTTTTTTCATTTTTTTGTCTCAAAAACATAGGTTATGACCCATCGTTGGAACGAGCTCGACGAGCTCGTTCCAACGAGGGGTCATAACCTATGTTTTTGAGACAAAAAATGAAAAAATAATAAAAATTCATTGGCGATTTTTGAGAATCGCGCTGGCCGGTTTTGGCCGTTACGTTGGGTAAAGGGTTAAATTTTGTTTCACAGTGGTAGTGTCTCGTGAGACTGGAATTAGCATGGCTGGTGGAATGGCTGCAGGTGTTGTTTCTGCTTAGATAGGGAAACTACACCCGGTCTTTATTTTCAATATTATTTATGTACCATTTCTACCAGAATTAGACGTATTGTGAAATGACGAAGATGACTTATGCCACGGTATATTCCGGTGAAAAGATTCGAATTTGAACGAATCATGCAGACGATTCGAATCGAACCGGATAGCAACTTAAGATTCGAAATCGAATCGAATCCTGAAGCTTCGCAAGGCCCTAATTAATAAGTACGAATCAATAATAAGTAGCGTAATTAATGACAGGAGATACTATATAAGCTGTTCATATTTTTCATAAACTAGTTGGTTTAACAAATTAATGTCTACAACCACAGGGCTGCTGTCAGGCTAAGTAAAGGGGGAGGCAAAATATTTTTGATACTGTCAGTGGCAACAGAAAAATATTTTCTTCCACTTCATTTCAGTTCCTGCTGGGTTAAGAATATGTAAAAAGTACGGCTATGAACTCATTGACTATCCGTTGGGATAAAGGAACATCAATGAATTAATGTTTCGAAATTTGAACTCAATAGAAAATACCACAGATACACAGAACAACACACGCGTGTGTATGGGTTAATCGATATGGCACTCATATCAATTAACCAATTCACACGTGGGTATCGTTCTGTGTTCATCACACGCCTTCCCGTTTATGAAAACAATTATTAGAACGACAATCAACGATTAATTTGATAACTATCACCAAAAAGAACACATGTTATTGCCAACCAAATTTGCAAGGGGAATATATCGTCCCCTGAGTTCCAATGTATTCTATGTGCCAACTGGCACAAAGAACACATTGGAACTCAGGAGACGATTTTAGGTATCGCTAGTGATTCAAATTGTAATTGCGGTGCACGAATAGTAAAAAATTCCAGTAAAATATCGCTTCTATTTAAAAACAGTTCTTCAACGATTTCCGTTCCACACATATGTGCGGAACAGATTTTCGTTTTCCGCATGGTTTACTGTTGCTGTGGATGTGGATTTCATAGAACAGGCGTGTAACAGAACACACAGCAGAACGACAATCAAGATTAACTGAATTCTGTAAAACAAATGATGCAAAAACGTATAAATATTTAATTATGCAGTTAATATAGGTGAAATACAAAGTTTCAGGGTAGCAGGTGTTTGCTATATGTCTTCTTTGCACATAAGTCGGATATTGCGATTTTACTTCGTTATACTGATATAACGAATATCGGTTATTGAGAACTCAGTTTCGTGGCCCATGTGACTTCGCTATAATCAAGTTTTACTGTAAAAGGAAAGTGTAAAAAGAAAGCAATTTCAACATGCCTTTCTGATCAAGCGGTGGGCACATTTAGGTGATTTGTTAAGTTACAAACCACAATAGGTTAGGCAAGAATTGGCAGTAATCACCCTTTTGATATGCCCTAGTCACGCCTCCTGAAACTCTTTCAAGGGTACTTGAAATACGAATAAAGAGAAATGAGAATTCATGTATTCTAAGGCAAATGGTTTGTCGTAATCTGCTGTACACTCTGGTTTGTTTCTCATTTTTAATATTATGTAACCGACGCCCGAGCTTTGCATGTGCATTACTCGTTACAAAAAAAATATATCAACCCAATCTCGGCTGCGTCTTGGAACAAATACTATAAAACTTTTACAATTGTATGTTCTAGAATAGAATTTTCGACCTTTAAAATATAGCTGACTAAAATGAGTCATTAGCATTTTAAAAGATATGTCAATTTGTCAACTGAAACATTTCCAGATCTTTGAAAATATTAATGGTTCATTTTAACCCATTTAAAGTCATGATTAGAAAATACAATTCGAGAAAATACAATTGTAAAAGTTTAATAGTATTGGTCCCTGGTGCGGTCCACAGTCCCCCCCCCCCCCCCCCCCCCGCCTCCACATCACCTGTAAACCATCACTCTTTGAATAAGAACAGCCGAAACATTGCTTTCTAAGAATGCTACTTTTATTTCATTTGTTTATTCATTCATTTTTTATTGTATAAAAATCAGCCCATTACTTCGATGTATGTTTTGTTTTTGTTTTTATTTAGTTATTTACACGGAAAGATGCAGTGCGGTCGCCGTGGACTGGTCACTTTCCACAGGCGGGCAATATTTTCACGAACGCCATAATATCAGATTCGAAAACACTTAGTATAGAAAAATCATCAAAAATTTAATTAATGAAACACCGGTTGCTTCATTAATTAAAATAGTGCTGAGGTTTTATATTACCTGGTACACGCATGTATGGACATCACTGCCCACGCGTGGATTAAAACCACTCCACGGCGAATGTACTGTATTGTATTGAATAAAAGAAATTCATTGCCATTATTCAGGCATGACGCATTTCAAATGCATAATTCAGCAACGACAATCGCTGAGCTGACAAAATTCTGAACTGAGTTCGCTGTTGTGCTGGGCATGACATTAGGCACTTGGTTTAGGGCACGGGGTGAGTTCCGTTAGCAGCAGTTTACGTGTCGGTTAATCCCTTGCACACTGATGTCAAAATACCTAAATTTCAGCCAGCAAAAAAATTCACATAATGCATCTAGAAATTTAACCAATTCAATCTCGTTTGACAGAGCTCATTGAGCTCTGTCAAACGAGTTTGAATTGGTTAAATTTCTAGATGCATTATGGGAAAAAACAGCTTCCTGAAATTTTGGTATTGTGACATCAGTGTGAAGGGGGTTAAGCCCGAGTTTAATTCACTCAATGACTGTACACTTTGAATGGTTACTGCATGAACACTTAGCTAGTAAAGTAAAGCGTGCAAGAGATTTCTGGATTATGCAGTGCGGCCACTGTGGACTGGTCACTTTCCACGGGATGGGAAGTATTTCCACGGACACAATAATATTAGATTGCAAACACGAATTATAGGAATAATCATCAAACCTTTAATTAATGAAGTACCGGGTTACAACCCGGTGCTCCATTAATTAAAATTTTTCTGATGATTTTTATTATCTGTGAAACGCATGCGTTGACATCACTGCCCACGCGTGGATTACGGCCAGCCTGTAGAGTTGCTGTTAGAGATTCCAATTAGTTAAAAATTCTACAGAACAGCAGTACAATTGTGCCTCGTGAAATATAAAGAGAACGATCTTCGACAGGCATTGTTTGAATAACAACAATATTTCGATAATTTTGACGTTTATCTTTTTTAATTCCCATGACCCTATAAGGTCAAGGGCGCAAAAATTTAGATACATCAGATCTTCACGAACATTTGGAATTTAATTCAAAGTTTAGTTCTTTTTCGACTCCAAAACCATGTTCGCATTTCCCCCAAATGAAATATTCCATTTGATTGAATCTAAAACAATGACATAAACATTAGCATGTGAATTATCTCAAATTATCCAAAAGATATTTCTCGATATCTATAGACTTACTGGATAACGAGAAATATCCCTGAGTAGCTTCCGAAATGACGTCAGGCTTCGACGCATGACGTCGCCTTGAACGTAGCTATGAATGTCGAAGGAACGATCAGACGACCAGAAGGAATGATCAGCAGATCATTCGTGTCGACCTAAAAATATTATTTTTAAAAATAAAACTTTCAGGTCCACACTCATGAGATAATTCCCGATATTCACTAAAATAGCGTAGATATCCTCTATATTTTCTTTAAATCAACACAAGAAACGTTTTTCGATTGAGATTTGATTTAACCGAATCTTTAATGACTTAACCCTTTACCGAACGTAACGGCAAAAACAGGCCAGCGCTATTCTATGACCCCTCTTTGGAACAAGTACGTCGAGCTCGTTCCACTGAGGGGGTCATGACCAATGTTTTTGAGACATAAAATGAAAAAAAATGTTATTCAAGAATGTTGTTTACCCAACCCAACGGGAAAAACCGGCCAATTAATTTTCATTATTTTTTCATTTTTGTCTCAAAAACATAGGTTATGACACCCCCCCCCCCCCCTATGGGAACGAGCTCATCGAGCTCGTTCCAATGAATGGTCGTAACCTATGTTTTATTTTTATTTGCAAGCATCGTCTGCTTTTCATGTTAGGTAAAGACTTAACAAATACTTTTACACATTTACTAAAATAATTTTTAATGAAGTCTCAACACAGATCTTGTTTTATGATTACGCCGCGTTGTTCCACTAATTGTGTTAAATCTCGATATTTTGAAGGAAACCGGGGGCGGGAAACGTGGAGGGAGAACGCTTGATGTGGGGAATGCTACTGAAGAGGGGAGGGCCAGCAGGAAAATTCGGATGATGGAGTCAGTACAAGACTGGGTATAGTCAGGAGACCAAAGTCAGGGTAAAGCTCGTTAAGGTTGCTAAGCGATGTTTAGAAAATAGTTTCAGTGTTTTAGATTCTGAAGCCTAATGGGGAAAGAATGAGGGAGACGATGAGAGGGAGGAGGTAGTTGCTGATGTTGACAGGCCAGATAGGGTAAGGCGAACGGTGAAGAGAAAGAAGAGTTCGGAGGCGCATCAAAAAATGCGAGTTGCGGGTAGTATAGGTTCGGCGGGGTGGAGTAGGAGGGGTAATAAAAGTCAGTTGTAGTAGGGAGCAGCATCCTATGCGGAATTGACAAGGTGGTCTATGGTCCTGACAGTTCAAATCGGACTAGCTTATGTTTTCCTGGGGCGAAGATGGAAGATTTATTGGGCCGGGTAGATGATGTTGTGGCAGGGTCACGATCGGATACGGAAGTGGCCATTCATGTGGGATCCAACAATATTAGGGAGAGAATGTCAGTAAAACTGGTGGATTCCTACAGCGGTTTAGCCAGTAAACTGCTCAGTAGAAAGGTAAGGGTAGTGGCATCCGCCCCCCCCCCTGTCTTGGGGGTGGGGCGATCCGAATTCAAGGATTATGGCGTTGAATAAGGAGTTGGAGGATAACTGTGCTGATCCGGGAATTCCCTTTGCTGATCACTGTGTCACGTTTTGGAGTAAGGTGGGCATGTGCGGGCGTGACGGGCTGCATCTAAGCAGGATGGAGAGAAAAAACTCTACAGGTAGCAGAGCATGTTTTGGAAAGGAGCGGGGTGTGAGGCCAGAGGCAACAGCAAGAGTGAATACAGGTAGTGTGAACAAGAGCGAAGGAGAGCGCGCGACATTACCGAGGTTGCCGTCAGGAAACAATAGGATCAGAAGGGAGAAGTCAAGGAATCCCGGTACCCTGAAAGAGGGGGAAAACAACATCAAGGTCGCCACAGAAGAGTAAGTGAACTTGTTACATTGATCGAGGCAGAGGATTTTGATGTCATGGGTTTAAGCGAGACGTGGTTAAAACACGAGAAACGGGTAGACCAAGTACAGGGGTGTTTGTATGGATAGGTATAGGATGAACGGAAGGTGAGAAAAAGGGGAGCGGGATGGGCATGTACATTAAAGAGGATTTAAATTCGTTATTGATCACCGATCTGGCAGATGTCAGCACCTCGGCTGAGGTATCGAAAGAAATTGGATGGGTAAAAGTTAATCAAAAAAACAAAAGTAGTGCCCTTAGAATTGTGTACTGTGTGGTGGAGGGAAGCAAGCCTGAGTGGAATGACTCAATATACTCAACACTCAGGTCCAATATCAAGGAATTAGAAAACAGGGGGCTCGGAAAAAATTTGGTGGACAACTGTATTGGACACATTGGTGATAAGGTAGAAGACATACAGGGACAGGGTGTGGATAAGAAAATCAACAGAAATGGAGGGAAGCTGTTGAAAGCTGTTAGAAGCTGTTGGACTTCACAAATGAGTTCGGTCTGAAGATATTAAACATGGACGCTAGGTGTAATGGGAAATGCACCTGTGAGAGGAACGACAGAAGACCAATAATCGACTACATTACTGATCACAATTTGATTACTGTGATGATCAGGGGCAAAAACCTGGTAAGAAGCAATGGAAGCTTTAATAAAATTTAGAAACTTGGAAAGGATGCTCACTGGGTGAAGTTCGAAAAAAATGAAACCAAAGCTTGCGAATGTACACAGGGAGGCCAGTGTCCAGAAAATGGTAGATGTCATAGTTACGAACCTAGTGGAGGCAGGGAAGTGTTGGAAACATTAGAGTACCAACGCGGGAACTTGGATACAGAGTGAATGACGAAATGAAAAAGGCCATAACGGGCAGAAAAGTCAAATGTGCTGCGTACATGAGAAGTAGAAAACTGAGGGATGGGGGGGGGGGGGGGGGGGGGGCATGGAGGGCAGGGAAGCAAAGGAAGAATGACAACATGCACGAAATAAAGTAAATATTATTAAAGACGATAATCGGAGAGTGCGAAAGTGCAATCTTATTAGGACGATAAGATTGAAAGGGGATGAGGTTGGAACGTATTTTGGAAATGGGTGAATAACCCTTTACCCAACGAATCGCCCGCATCCGCCCGCGTAATATGCAAATTCAGCAGCTGAAGAAATATTATTTTTCGAAAAATTTCAACACATATTATGTGACCCCTCTTTGGAACGAGCTCGTCGAGCTCGTTCCAAAGAGGGGGCCACATGATATGGTTTTGTTGACATTTTTTGAAAATATTTAAAAAATGATATTTAAAATAATAAATTTTGAAATCGACTGCGTTGGGTAAAGGGTTAAACGAAACAACGGAAGTAAAGCACAGAGTATAAAAGTAGGAGCCAGAAATACAGACAATCAAGACCAAATCGCATCAGGACTAGTCAAGCACTGGGAAAAGGTAAACGCTAAGCGATGTGGCATGGGGAACCTGCCGGAGTGTCAGAATGCGATCGAGGAAAATTTATGTAACTTCCTGTGCAGCGAAATTAAAGCCAAAGAGGTACGAAAAGTGGTCTCAAATTAAGGTGCGGAAAAACGGGAGGGGTGGACGAAATTCCTAACATGTTCCTAAAAAATGAGGAAGAGGAAATCTGTAAAGTCTAATAATCCTATTCAATTTAGCCATAAAAACAAGAGGTCCCAAAAGAGTAGAGAGAAAGCAAGGTCACATTTATACATAAAAAGGGAAAAGAATGTTTTGGATAATTATCGGGGGATTTCTTTCAGTAGCAACGTTGAAAAAGTTCTTTATAGAGTCCTGTATGGGGGATTAGAGGAGATGATCGAAGGGCTTTTGGAAGAGATTCAGAATGGCTTCAGGAAGGAAAGGAGAGTCACTGACCATCTTTTCACGTCATCCCAAATGATAGAATCTGCGAAGGCCAAAACGAAAAATATGTTTATGGCCTTTCCAGATGTTAAAAATGCATACGATAGAGTGTGGAGTTAGGGTATGTGGCGAATGTTTGATGCCCTGGGCTTTGGGAGGTGAGTTTGTTGGAATCCAGAAAACATTATATAAAGATGTACAGGTACAGAGTGAACTTGGCCTGGGTAACATGAAAACAAAACGGGGACCAGTGGATATAGGCCTAAGATAGGGGTATCTTTCTCCAATTCTGTTTGCATTGTACATTAAAGATTTAGGAGATGAACTCCCGTATAACGTCGTGGGTGTAGCGGTTGCTGACTAGGGCCTAGCATAAATGCTGGCAATTGTTGGGAGATATGGGAACAAATAGAGATTCGAACCAAACCAAAGCAAAAGCAAAGTTACACCCGTGGACCGTAAAGTAGGACCTACTCGAAGGTGGAGAGTGGAGGAGTTCTGTATTCCAGAAGGTAGCAGAAAACTTCTTAGTGTAGGAGAGAGAAAGATGACTACGAGTATTGGAGGATGGGCGGATGGGGTAAATATAACCATTACGGGAAGAAGCATCTACCGAAACCACATGAATAAACCGACTGTGAAGGTTAAGCGAATCCTGAACCAAATGAAACTTATAGGGAGGAACAGTTTCAATAAGGTTTTCGTGGGAAAACCATTTGGGAAATTGTGGGTGTCCCAAGTATGACATATGGTTTGAAAATGGCACCTCTAAACCAAACGCCTTTAAAGAGCTTGGAAACCCTTCGGGCCGGCGAATAACGGGGCCGGATAATGCCGCAGCACTAGAAGCAATCAGGGGTGAACTTAACTTAATGAAACTCTGTTATCTTAACCATTTGGTAAATCTCCCCGACAGGCGATGCTGTAAACTAATCTTCCAGAATATTTGGAATTCAAATACAAAGACAGCATAGATGGTCGTCTAACTGAATCAATAGAGAGTGCATTTAATGAATGTGTAATCCAGCAGCAGTCGTAGTTGCAGAATCTGACGCTCTGGTGATGGGAGCAGATCACAGTATGCTGCCTCTCTTGTGATGGGAAGAGATCAAAGTAGTGATATTCAAAAGTAGTGGTACATACCAGGAGAAGCTTTAGTGGAAGTGGCTACTAACGGTTTTTGAAGGTAACATCTAGTATGAAATGTCGGCAATGATCGCCAAACAGACAACTAACCTTTGAAAAATATCCTCAAATATCTGTCCTCCAATATAGCCAGGATGAGTGTATATCACCGTGTCAAAGGTATACTCAACTGTCCATATGTTTTGAGGCTTATTGCGACCTATCACATAAACACATCTCGGTCTTTCACGCATGTGCCCACGTCTTATATATGTTGTGCTTACATTGTTTTCCAACGCATAAGCACATATCGGAACAGTCAACAGATAGCTTCTCATACGTAATGGGCCCCAGCAAACGCTCGATCAAGGAACTGTATTAACTCATCTGGGTTTAGATTAATGGCGCAACCTGACTGAGCCTTCTAATACGTGGACTAAGGCAGAGGTCGAGATAGTTTGGGAGATAGGTAAAAAGCTTGTTGTAATGCTACAAGCTACTAGTATTGGTGGAAGACTCTAGCACATGACAAGTTGCGATAGCCATATGAGCTGTGATGGTCATCGGATATAGTGTAGTAGAAAATAATACCAGTGGTTGAAAGCAAGAGTACACATATGAGATAATGACAGAGATAGTTGAGGGTGTCAGACGTCTAGTAGCCATAAAACCCTCAGATATCTAGCAACTATGAGCAATGGGAATTAGGGCTGCACGGTATCTCAATAAATCGATACATACCGGTATTCAAACCGGTATCTAGGCCTGCACGGTATACCGATAAACCGATATATACCGGTATTCAAACCAATATCGATTGAATACCGGTGTAATTACAAAAATATCGGTTTATCGTTATTATTTATTTACCCACAATTTAATTTTCAAGATGTCTTGAGTTTTTAACTGTAGCTCCGAATGAATAATATTATCGCTTTACCCAAGGATTATGCCCACGTAATATACAATTTCAGCAGTTGAAAAAATAATTTTCAAAAATTTCAACAAAACTATATCATGTGACCCCTCATTGGAACGAGCTCAACGAGCTCGTTCCAATGAGGGGTCACATGATATTGTTTTGTAGAATTTTTTGGAAAATTTGATAAACTAATATTTAAAATAATAAATTTTGATATCGTCTGCGTTGGGTAAAGGTTTTTCGAACCGCATCATCAAGGCATGCTGATTCGTTCCGACTGTGATGCCTCAAGTCTCGATCGTGGTACTTATGTTCAGATATCTGAATAGTTTTCGATATACCGGTATACCGCGATATTTTTTTGAATACCGATACCGGTATTCTGTTTTGAATATCGTGCAGCACTACCGGTATCGATTGAATACCGGTGTAATTACAAAATATCGGTTTATCGTCATTATTTATTTACCTACCAATTTAATTTTCAAGATGTCTCGAGTTTTAACTGTAGTCCCGAATGCATAATATTATCCCTTTACCCAACGAATCGGAATGAATGAGGGACTCTATAGAAACATGTAGGCTACGGGGTATGGAACGATCAGACTAAATCTACTGGGACCCAGTTTCAGACAGGGATCAGCAACAGAAACAGCTTTTGAACTGGATCGGACTGGAGAGTCAAGAGAAGCTAAAACAGGTCAGAAAACTCGAAGTCAGTCACAAAACACCGATTATACTTCGGAGCTCTTCATCTCTATCGGAGTACCCTCCGGGCCAAGAAAATGGACCCTTGGCCATACTCTATTTACAAGCATTCAATCGAACATGCTATCCCAACACACAAATTTCGTACTTCATCCGATCCTTTACAATGTCATTCTAACCTAAGTGAAACCATAACAAACTAAAATGGCAACATCCATTGAATAAAATGGGCGACGGACACATGTATTACACTACAAACACACGCTGTCACCACGCAGCACCATGGGAATGACGTCACAAAATGTTTTCCATGGTGGCCAACCATCACAACACACGTGATACTCACAATACACCGCGACATGATGTCGCGTGAAGTTCCCCATCAGATCTGCCAGAATTTGGTCGAAGCGTGTAAGGTGTAGGATATACGTCACACACCACCCAAATTCAAAGCGGTGTAAAATATTAAACTTGCCACCAGGTGGGTGTTAGCGGATATTGCTTGTTGTTCGTGAGGTTATTTTACACCGAATAGCACCAAACTTAGCTGCTAAAATCGTTTTCCAGGTTTAACCCTTCAGAAACCAGACTATAATGTCGTCGTTTTATTCATTTAATGTCCCACAAATCCAACAGTGTATACCTGCTTCGCACCCATCCACCTTCTATTTATTTATTTATTTATTTATTTATTTATTTATTTATTTATTTATTTATTTATTTATTTATTTATTTATTTATTTATTTATTTATTTGTGTCACCTATTTCTGCACAATGGCTAATCGTGACCGCAACATGGAGATAAAGTCAAGTACAACCAATCTTTTATACCCATGTTGACCATTTTGGAGGACTTCCACACTAGTTTTGTGAATGGGTCCTATTTTACTAGTAAAACAGAGCGTCCTCTTCACAGTAAAGAAACACTTCTTCACTTCACAAAGACCCCCACCTTCTTTGAAGCCTTCCATGCTGTACATAGTGGCGGCGCAATATGTTTATTTGGTGGCTGGTAGCAAAATCAAGACAGATTTTCCATCTGGGGAGCAGTTTAATGTGTGTATTGCGGGGTGGGGTGGGGGGAGGGGGGGGGTCTTGTCTGTATGTGTCGAAAATGAGAAAGCCCTGCGTGTGCGTGTGTGGCGCTCGTAAGTTGGAGTCGACAGTAACTGCTGCCGGTCGCTGTTACCCGTTTAGGTCATTGTAATCAGAGAGACTTGTTTCGGACAATTTAAATTAGTGTCCATATATGGCATTTGACATACTCTTTTAATCGGTTCCTTGGCCTCTCTCCAACAGGTCCACCACAGCTGCATTTCAATAACACGGGTGAAGCCATCTAAGTTTACTAAAACATGTAGCATGTATACTCCCAGCCCTTTCGTGGGCATCCGACCCAACCCACCGCTTTGATCACTCAAATTAAATAGCTCAATACAGAAAGGTTTCCACCATTGTGTGATAATATTGGGATCAAATAATACGTTCGTAAACAGAAGAAAAGGATCTCCAACTGATCTCCAGATTGTATTGCTAGTTAAGAAACGAGTTAGGTAAATTAGGTCTGGTCTGAGCCAAAGGCTCGGTCGTGATCAAATTTACTGGACGAGTTTCATAAATTTCACTCTGAACTGGTGACGAGTTGAACACTATATCTACCATCTGATCCAAACCCAAAAGAAGACACTTCCATAAATCGGGAACCAAACAGTTCTCCAAGAAAGGTTATGTATTTCTTTGTTTAAAACTCTCAGGAGTGTAACTATGGTTTTATGTTAGAGCGGTGACTCCCCTCCCCGGCTAAATACTTTTTTCGGTCGGGACATTTCCGTACTGGATAGGAATCTTAGAGATCCATTCTCTATTGTTAGTAAGCAGGTATTTTCTTACAGGACTAGATTTGCTTCTTGGTCTTACGTCATACGCAGTTGGCTTCATGCGAATGCAGGTGCGTGGTCGATTCGGTCCCAAGATGACCAATGTTGAGTCAGGTACGTCTTAATAAAACAGGGAGTTAGGAAGCCCATGCGTCACGTCAACTACATACATTTCTCCACACACTAGTTTGCTGAGTGTGCTTAACCATAACCCGGGATCTAAGAAGGCATGCCTTGATAAATTAGTTTCAATCGGGGAATTTGAGAATTTTCCCGTGCCCCCCCCCCCCCCCAGCTCCCCCCAAATTTACCCAGCCAAACAACTGTTGGTGCATGAAATTTCGTGAAAATGACCAAACTTGAGGCGAAATGGATCTAATCGCATAGACTGTCGATGTTCCGAAATGCACTTTTCGTTATATACCAGCAGTCTAACCTGCCTTTGATCGACCAGATGCATGGAAAGAGCGTTCTTTCGGTTCGAAATATCACAATTTTCTCCCATTCGGAGGGCCGGACTATGGTCGGCCTGGTGAGATCGTGGCCGCCTTTGGTGCAACCAATTTTGCCAAATGAGCGGCAAGGATGATACAAAAATGCCATCGAAAATGCCCTCTATGCGGACTGCCACAAATCGATCAGATGCAAGGAAGCAACGTTGTTTCAGTTCGGAAAATCAAAAAAATTGTCCTGGTCCGGGGCCACTTTGATACGTTTCCCAGGTAACCTTTGTTGGCCCAGTCCGCCCCTGGTTTGGATATTTTATCAGTCTGGACTTGTGTCACGACAGTCAAGACATATTGTGTTTACACCCCACCCCAAATCAGCCATCTTCCCAACGCACCATAAAACACTGCGTTATTTTGCTGTACGTTCACTCTAAAATAGTACCCAAATGGCGTAGATATTTTGAAGCATCCAAACACAGTATTTTATTTATTTATTTTATTTAATGGGCTCAAGACTGTAAGTCCAATACTTCTTTCGATTCGACTCTTACGAAATGTAAACAGACTACCAGGGGCCAGGGCTCAAATTTCGTAACTGAGTACAAGTACCGGAATGTTAATGAATGGTCGCGCTTTATCTCTTGCAAAGTATGAATTTGATGGTCGGGAAATAACAATAACATTTGCAGTAGCCTATTTTATTCATTACGTCTCAGTCGCACTTGGCATACAAAAACATCTTTACGAATCTAGAATTATATACTTGAAACATTCATCGAGTTGGATATGTGAATGAGGTATAGAGTCAACGAGCAAGGTGTTCAGGTAATAGACACTGATATCTAGTGTTCAACAGATGATCGGAACCGGCCACCACAATCGGCCGATTGTGGGCAATCGGATGACAACGACAACGGCTCCTGGAACATCGGTTCAACCGATTGTTGCTAATTATTTTGTGATGATTCATAAATCGCATTTTGTTATCTCCTGCAATTGTCCAATTGTTAATGTAAAAGAATACTAGTGCTGCACGATATTCAAAACAAAATACCGGTATCGGTATTCAAAAAAATACCGCGGTATACCGGTATATCGAAAACTATTCAGATATCTGAACATAAGCACCACAATCGAGACTTGAGGCATCACAGTCGGAACGAATCAGCATGCCTTGATGATGCGGTTCGAAAAACCTTTACCCAACGCAGACGATATCAAAATTTATTATTTTAAATATTAGTTTATCAAATTTTCCAAAAAATTCTACAAAACAATATCATGTGACCCCTCATTGGAACGAGCTCGTTGAGCTCGTTCCAATGAGCTTCACATGATATAGTTTTGTTGAAATTTTTGAAAATTATTTTTTCAACTGCTGAAATTGTATATTACGTGGGCATAATCCTTGGGTAAAGCGATAATATTATTCATTCGGAGCTACAGTTAAAAACTCAAGACATCTTGAAAATTAAATTGTGGGTAAATAAATAATAACGATAAACCGATATTTTTGTAATTACACCGGTATTCAATCGATATTGATTTGAATACCGGTATATATCGGTTTATCGGTATACCGTGCAGGCCAAAATGATACCATTCAATATAAAATTGAGAAAAAAACACAATGTGTATTCTTAATCTCTCTATATGCTCCTCTACGGGATATAAAAGTTTAACAACATGCGTCGCTTACAATTGAGCGTTCTTGCGGCAATCGCCAGTTCATACCGGAAATGTCAAAGTTGAAATGCATTGAATCAGGTCACTGTAAAATTACCAGTCGTGTGCACTTGGGCGGTACACGTGGTTCTAAGTGAGAGCCACGTGTATCTCCCAAGTGCACGCTACTGCCATTCGCGACTGGTACGCGATTGTCGCAAGTACGCTCAATTACAATCGTAATCGGAATCGACCGATTGTGCGCTCACATAGACGGTAATCTGTCAGGGGCCATTCTTGGTAATCTTTTGAACACTACTGATATCTGCACAACTGGATTCTAGAACGCTCATTGGTCAAACGTGTCCATACTACCGCCACCTTACGGAGAGGATGTTGCTATAAATACATGTTAACAATGCTCAGAAAAAAAAATAATCGAACGGTTTGAAGTTTTCTGCGCCTCGCAATCTCCGATTGGTGTTTATAAGGAGTATACGTACACATAAACAGTATACGCGTGTGAATGGGTTAATTGATATGGCACGAATGCCAGCGCGGAAGGATAAAACACAGGTCTCGAGTTTTATCCTTCCGTGAAGGCACAAGCGCCCTTTCGATTAACCCATTCACACGCGTGTATTGTTCTGTGTTTATTACACGCCTTCACGTCTATAAAAAAAGATAATTATAAGAAGAGCACTCAGCATTTCATTTGGCAACTGTCAACACAAAGAACACATTTTATCGCCACCAAATTTGCGAGGGGCACCCGTGTTACTATTTCATCCCCTGAGTTCCAATGCGTGTTATGTGCCTATTGGCACATAGAACACATTGGAACTCAGGGGGACGATTTTCAGCCATCGCTAGTGATTCAAATTGTAATTGCGTTGCACGAGTTGAAGAACAGTTTAGTGAAATTTCGCTTCAATTTAAAAATAGTCCGTCAACGATTTCCGTTCCGCACATATGTGCGGAACAGATTTTCATTTTCCGCATGGTTTATTGTTGCTGAATATGGGGATTACATAGAACCGGCGTGTAATAAATTCATGCCTGTGACAAATGAGTATGTTGATGATATATTCAACATATTTTAGTTACAATTTGCAACAAAACAAGAGCCTAGACTGAAAAGCTGACGAAGCGTTATTAGTTTCGTGCCAGGTAAACACCATGACGTTTGAGAAAAAGGAAGCTGTTACTCTGTGACTTCAGTTACAGCGCAACAGCTTTCACGTCGTGAAACGTCGTGGACGTGGAGGAGTTGAATGACTTGATATCAATTTCGGGAGGGGCAGTGTGAATGACTTTTTTGTTGACTTTCCAGCAATACAGTTGTTCTGAGATCGGTAGAAGTTGATTGTCTCTAAACACTGTGGACTTCTATTTAAACTCAGCAATACATTATTTTCTGTACCAAAATAATTAAGAAGCACAAACAAAGTTTCAGGCAAATAACCCTACATAACAACTCCCACAACACTCTCCTTTGAAAAAGTACAAGAATAACTAATAATTATTCAACAGTTGACATTGAGACTGATGCCCATCGGCTGAAAAATTGCTCGTGTTTCGTATACTTTTTCAGAAGATCGAAGGATTATTATCTTGGTAGAAACTTTACCCCATAAATGTTTTAGTGGGAATTCATCTTTCATGAAAAAAAAAAAAAAATACAAAACAAAAATCAGTTTTGTTTGTTGTCAACCAGAAGACATTTGCTATTAAACATTGTGTTACAATTTGGTTTGGTGATAAATGGAGTGTCAGTCTAATATTCATCTCCCTCATTTTCCTCACCTTCTCCATCAACTGAGTCCACACCGACTTCCTCGTAATCTTTTTCAAGAGCGGCTAAATCTTCTCTGGCTTCAGAAAATTCTCCTACTTCCATACCGTCTCCTACATACCAATGTACGAATGCGCGCTTGGCGTACATCAGATCAAACTTGTGGTCTAATCTTGCCCAGGCTTCGGCAATAGCCGTTGTGTTGCTCAACTTGCACACAGCCCGCTGGTCTTTAGCTAAGTCTCCTCCGGGGACGACGGTTGGCGGTTGGTAATTGACGCCGACTTTAAAACCTGTAGGGCACCAGTCTACAAACTGAATGGTTCTCTTGGTTTTGATTGTTACAATAGCCGCGTTGACATCCTTTGGTACATCACCTCTGCATAACATACAGCACGCCATGTACTTTCCGTGACGTGGGTCACATTTCACCATCTGATTGGCTGGTTCAAAACAAGCGTTGGTTATCTCCGCAACAGACAGCTGTTCATGGTAAGCCTTCTCAGCAGATATGACAGGCGCATACGTAACGAGTGGAAAGTGAAAACGTTGGTACGGTACCAAATTTGTCTGGAATTCAGTTAAATCAACATTGAGAGCTCCATCAAATCTGAGTGAGGCAGTGATAGAACTTACCATTTGACCAATCAGACGATTCAAATTGGTATATGTTGGCCGTTCTATGTCAAGATTGCGGCGGCAAATATCGTAAATGGCTTCGCTGTCGACCATAAATGCACAGTCAGAATGTTCAAGTGTCGTATGAGTTGTCAAAATGGAGTTATACGGTTCTACGAGAGCTGTTGACACCTGTGGTGCCGGGTAAACTGCAAATTCTAGTTTGGATTTCTTTCCGTAATCAACACTTAGTCGTTCCATAAGAAGAGAGGAAAAACCTGATCCAGTTCCACCACCAAAGCTGTGGAAGATGAGGAAACCCTGGAGCCCCGTGCATTGGTCGGATAACTTCCTGATTCTGTCTAACACCAGATCGACGATTTCTTTACCTATTGTGTAATGTCCACGGGCATAGTTATTAGCTGCGTCTTCTTTACTGGTGATGAGTTGCTCGGGATGGAACAGTTGTCTGTAGGTACCGATCCTAACTTCGTCTGTAAAGATAAAAGATTGATATAGTTTAGTTTGCAATAACCAACACTATCTCGTTTACCCAATTCAAATTGGTTTCCTGTCAGTGTTATTTACACACATAAATTATTGGTACATACTATCATTGTTCATAGCTACATTTTGACCTTTCACCTGAGACGGTTTGAAGAAGGTGGTTCCATTATATTTCACCAAATTATCCAAAGGCTAGAGAAAATTAATATTTTGATTTTCAGGCACCGACGCATTTTTCGGCCCGCGTTCGACATTTTTTACTTCGGAGGCAAAATTCAAAATGTACAAAACTACCATGTGATTTTAGTGGTATCACATCGCGATTTGCGATGCATTATGTCGTATACATCGATACAGTTTTATTATTCTCTTAACGAAATCAGACACATTTCTCATAAGTACACAAAATAAATATTTAGTTAACTGGTTGAGGACTAGAATATTTTTGGTGGTCAGAATTTGTTCATCCAAAATTGTTCTATTACAAATTATTAGAAAGTGCCAACAGGTACTCTCTAATAATTTGTAATAGAACACATTTGTATAAACAAACTATTATTTACGTTTAACTAAATACGAAACATGGGTAAAGAAAATGTCACTTTTGTACTGGTACCCTCATTTTTTTGAAAGGCCTGATTGTGGCTTCTCGCACTCAACCAGTTAAAAACTCCTTATTATTTTTGATCTCCATTTTATTTGTTCTGTATTGATTTTGTGTTGTGTGATCGCTGTTACAAAAAAACAAACTATCAGCGAAATCAACATGGAAGCTCTAGTATTTAATTTTAGGCTCTCACAGTTGGATTTTAGGTTTAGGTGACCATTCCATCAGGAATAAAAAATAAAAACCGCCCTCTCTCATTCGGTTAAGAAAAATGCCTGCGAATCAATTATTTAATTCTGTTTGGCCTTACGGTATAAGGTATTGTTGACAGGATCGGTAGCAGGTTACCAGTAGAGTTTGTCTCTGATTAGAGGTACTGTTTACAGGGTTAAACTCTGTGTTTAAAAGGTCGATATGTGAGAAAAAGCACAGACAGCTGTCTTGTGCATGTACACACGATGCCCATTTCACGCCTTCGGTCCTGGACCTAGTCTGCGTGTAATTCAGTGGTTATTTTCTAGAGAGAGCGTGCGGCTCACATATCACCAAACTAGCAACCAATTGTGATAGCTTTATGTCTATGCGTAGGCCTTTGGATATGTCAGTTGTCAGGGTGATACTACGATCCACAACTGCTCGAAAAAGCAGCGAATTTGGGGGAGAGTGGGGTGTCACACTTCATTGAGAAAAATATATTGTTCGATCCCATACAAATGTGGTTTTAACCTCTCTGACTGAATCATCCATGGAATGAAACTGGGGATCATTGCATCCACCCCCCCCCCCCCCCCCCCCCCACACACACACATACACACACAATCATTCACTTTGCCCATACACGTGTTTACATGATTACACATTTCAGCTCAACTGTTTGAGACTATACAGATATATCAATATATATTTCTCTCTGTTATAGGCCTACTTGATTTGTAAACGGAAACAGATTTAGTTGCATTTTTCTGACGAATTCCACCTTTAAACTGACCAGTTCACTTTTCTACTTCACCCATCTAGTAATTCCGAGTCCCAAAACAGTCACAACTATATTTGAAAAATAAAGGAGACTGACGAAAGTTAGATACCTCTATGGAATAACAGCTAGGCCTATGCCTCTATTTAAAGAAATACCCACATTTGAACTTTCTGTACGCTGTGTGGGTATATTCTTCATTTGCCATTCAGTCATTCAAAAAATGAATAGAAGCTGAACTTGAAAATACAAAAACAGATGCAATTGTTGGCACCATGAAATGGTGCAACTGTACTCTGTGACCAGTTGCATTTTCTTAATAATAAATCTGTAGGAATGGGAAATTGGAAGACCTCTGACACATTTATTTATGTTTTGTACTCATCTAAGCACTTACCCACGACAGCTGGTTCCAAATCTACAAATACTGCTCTGGGGACATGTTTCCCTGCACCTGTGTCACTGAAGAAAGTATTAAACGAGTCGTCACCACCGCCGATTGTCTTATCTGAGGGCATTTGTCCATCTGGCTGAATGCCGTGCTCAAGACAGTACAATTCCCAACAAGCATTGCCGATTTGTACTCCGGCTTGTCCCATATGGATAGAGATACATTCACGCTGAAAAAGAAATTATAATGAATTTTGTAAAATGTTAAATTGTGGCTGGTTGACATTATTGAATATTTAAATCAACTGCCATTGGTGAACTATTAGCGTTTTCAGTACACTCTAAAATCAGTTAGGTTAAAAATTACCTCAAATCAACCGGGTTGACTGAATATGAACCCAGTTGGGTTCATTTTCACTAAACCCAGTCGATCCGGGTTGCGTTTTACCCCAACTGATATCAGAGAGTAGCCTGACACTCAAACTGGAATGAATAAACTTCAGTCACCAAACCAGGCATCTTTTGTCTTCTCATTGCTCTCTGCTTAAATGCTTGTGCTCTGGCTTATTTTGAGAGAATCATTTAAAAAATTAAATTTCAATTCAGAGTGTCCGGCGTAAGTTCGCCTGGGAAAAATGTGTGGTTGAGGCAAGTATTGTAATGGCAACCGATGCTGAGTTTGGGGCATATCATATATGAAGCATATCATAACTACCTCCACCGCCACTGCCGCTGCCTCCAAAAAAATGCTGAGACCTAAAAAGCTATATCTGACTTCCCAAATTGAACACAGTAAGCTTGCTATTCAGCTTAAAAAGACTCGTATCGACCCATCAGCATACACTCTTTTAATCCATAAAATCTAATAGTTACGAAAGAGCATCATAAATTTACTCCAACAGCACAACGGAGCAGTTGCTCGCCGCTCCTCGATGATTCAGTCCGGGTACTTATCGTTAACATCCAAATAACAAACCAAACAAACAAATACAAAGAGTATTGTAGCCATTATTACATACTGCGAAATCATTCAGAAACGAGGAGTGCAAATTGTTAATGTACAATAAGAGATCTGTGCCCAGAATGTTTGTTTAAACGGTCTGTTTGATAGGGCCCAATTGTGAAGAAAATAGTTATAAAAAGTTTGTTTACTTCTGCCGTCGTTTTCCCACAACGCAAACCATGAGTAGGAATGGTGATACCTCCTCAGCTTTGGAATTGGATTCCGGTGCACCTGCCACCACATGTTTACAATTCTTACGATACTGAATGTAAATTGAAACTGTTCCTGAAAAAATATTCCTCACAGCTCATGTTCGTGAATACACGCCATAAGTTATAAGAGATCATTTGTGTGTACAACGCATGGTTATTCATCAAAAACACCAACTGAGTGAATGAAGTATTAATGCGCTCATGTTGTTGTCATGTTTTGAGGAGGGCCTTGTGAAGCTTACGATTCGAAATAGTCCCCATGATTCGATTCGATTTCAATCGTGCCGATTCGAAAATTTTCGAATCGTCGAGATGTTCTCAACATCCTACAAAGTGTCTCCTCTTGAACTCTTCTTCTATCACCAGGTCTCCTGTCTACAGGAGACCTGGTGATAGAAGAAGAGTTCAAGTAGCATCCGCTTCCGAAATTACATTGATTCCGTTCTGGAATATACTGCTTTGTTGCTGCTTGATTTACAAGATTCGCTAATGCAGCCAATACTTGGGTGGAGACTGACAATATTTCGGCTGCAAGAAAATGCAATATCCACAATTTGAAAAGCCGTGAAATTTGATTCGAGATTCGATTCGACCCGAAATTTGAGGTTCGCAGGGCCCTGGTTCTGAGATCGTCGTTCTACATCTGGTCCCGTTTCAACTTAATGTTTAATAGGTTTTCTTTTCTTCTTCTATTAAGTTTCCTAAATGATAGTTGGTGATAACTGGTTTAATTTGGAAGGAAGTCAGAATTGTTCTGACATTTATTTTGTGTCAAAAGGGCCCCATCCTATGAATTACCACAAAATGAATCTAAGTGGACAAACTAATGTTTCAGCAGAGCCTCGAATATGAAAATTGGTAATGGAATAATTCTGATGTGGGAAGACTAGGCGCACACCCACACTAAAATTCCCGTTAAGTAACTGTTACCCATGCTGGCATTTTAAAGTATTTTGGTTTTGTTTTGCTTTTAAACCCTCTGCAAACTGATGTCGAAATATACACTTTTCAATCCCAAAACAGTTCCCATACGACAATTTGGAATTTAACCATTCCAACGAACTCTGTCAAAGCAAGATTAGTCATTAGGCCATACAAAATAAATTAATTGATTCCCGGGCATTTTTCGCAAATCACTGAGGGAGGGAGGGAGGGTTTTGTTTTTAATTTTTATTTTTCTTTTGCAAAAGTGAGCAACCATGGAGAGGATTTCGGCTGTCTTTTTACACACAGAAATATAGAAAGTGCATATTTATACAATTAAATTCATTTTTATTTTGAAAAATAAAACATTTGAAGTAAAAATATTTAATCTATGAAGATTTGCCTCATTACAATTGATGAAAGAGTGCCTACAGACACTCCCCCAGAAATTGTAGCAAGGCAAACATATTGGAGATGCAACTAAAAAGATATGCAGATATGCATCAATCAAAAAATGTAAAAAGTTTCGAGTCTCCCTGAGTTTGTACTAATATTGGAAGACATGAAAAGGCAAGAGAAATATCCAGTGAGGGGGTTCAAATTCAATGAGGGACTGCCTGATAATCAAAACACATTTGTAGCCTTAGATTGGTTAAATTCCAACTTGCATAGTGGTAAATACAAATACAAGCTCTCACTCCACAGGTCAAATTCTGTAAGGAAATCAAAGCTGTTATGACCTGGAACCTTCGGTTCGCTTTTCCAACCAACTGAAATATTCTGGACGATTGACTCTAAAAGAACAATAGACACTGATTTCCTTTGAATCAACGCAAGAAATATTTCTCAATCACCATATTGATTTCCCACAAGACAATTTGGAATTTAATCAATATGAACTCTGTCAAAGCAGGATTGATTGGTTAAATTCCAAGTTGCATAATAGAAAAATACACGCTCTCAGACCACCGTAGGCCATCCGCGGTTCATTTTTTCAACCAACTAAATATTCTAGACGATGGAATCTAAAGCTACAAAACACATTAATTTCCTTTGAATCAAGTCAGAAAATGTTTCTGAATCGAGAACTAATTTGACCGAATTAATAATAAAATTAAATTAGTGAAAAGCAAACCAAATATTTTAACGCACCAAAGGCGCGCTGAGACGATCTAGAGTAAACTAAGCCCTTACGACCCCTTTAGCATGGCATTGGTACTTTCGCATCCAGTAGCCGCACAGGAGTAGAAACAAAAGAGCCAGAAAAGCCACCGGGACCCAGTCAGACACCCACTTGCTATAGTAGGTGGCTATTGGTCTGTCCTCCGGGTATGTAAAATCTGAGACTTATAAAGTATAATTTGTTATGAAGATCCACTTCCTCCATTGACAAGTGTTGTCTGTCTACGGAAGTTGAAGATTTTGACGGTTTTAGAGGTAGTCCTTGTTGATCTTAAGGGAAGTATACTCTCCCAAAGAAGAATGTGTGCATGCTAAAAATAACACTAAAAAAAGATATATATCATTTTCATTCAAGGAAATTTTATTCAATCACAGATGAATCAATTTGTGATCAACACGAGAAATTTCATTACGCTACGACGAATACTCTTGGTGCCATGGAGAGTCAAAGACACTAAGGGTCAAACACAAAAGTCACACACTCAATATCTGGTATGACCTCCGTCTGCATCCACTACTGCTGTGCATCTACGCCTCATGGAAGCGAACAAGTTAGCATGGAAGTGTTGTGGGATGTTGTTCCATATTCTGATAAGCTGTCTTTGGAGTTCCACAAGCGCTGACGGTGCATGGGGAAGCCGGCGTAGCTGACGTTTCATTTCGTCCCACACGTGCTCAATGGGTGAGATATCGGGCGAATTTGTGGGCCAGGGAAGAACATCCACTTGTTGTTGCTGCAGATACTGTTGAACAACACGAGCTGCGTGGGGTCGGGCGTTGCCCGTCCTGCTGTAGAATGACGCCGGGGCCGTGGCGTTGCAGAAATGGGACAACAACAGGTGTAAGCACTTCATCACGATATCTGTCTGCATTGAGATTGCCATCAATAATGACCAGCTCAGTTCTGTTACGGGCAGTGATGCCACCCCACACCATGAGAAACCCTCCCCCATAACGGTTTCGCCCCACGACACATGGATCTGCGTAGCGTTCGTTTCGACGTCTGTACACTCTCTGGCGGCCATCTGATGATGAAAGATGGAAACGACATTCGTCTGTGAATAAAACACGTCGCCACCAGTGTACGGGATGCCTGAGATGTTGTCTACACCACTGCAGTCGAGCACGACGATGACGTAACGTCAAAATCGGACGAATTGCAGGTCTTCGAGGACGTAAGCCGTATTCTCTCAGCCGGTTGATTACTGTTTGAGGATGTATCCGTCTCAGGTTAGGGATGTTCCTGACTGTCGTCGTTGCCGTTTGTTGTCGGTTCCGGAGATGGACGACACGGATATACCGATCTTGTGCAAGGGTGGTAACACGGGGCCTCCCGGAGCGGGGTCGGTCTCGAACGTCCTCATGTTGTACATGTCGATGGACTAGCCTGTCTACAGTGTTACGGTGGCAGTTCAAATGCTGGGCAACCTCTCTGTGTGTTCTGCCAGCTCTAATCATACCCAGGGCAAGGAGACGTTGATTCATTGTCAATCTTGGCATGCTAATGTGGAGTCGTTTTAACAGCAGCGCAAGGTTGAATGTGAACGATAGGAATGACTTACTTTAGTGTTTAAATACCCAAGGATTCATACTGCTGCATGCATTTTCAGACTCTCCACGTGCAAAACATGCCTTTCCACAAACGTGCAGCACGTCATTTAACGTTAATGCAATTTTAACGGGGAAAGCTGTTTTTGTGTTCAATATAACTTATTCATGAACAGGTTAACACTCTTTACACCTACGAAATTATTTTTTGGAGTTTGATCAATTTCTGCAATGCACACTTTCTTTTTTGGGCGAGTATATATTCTGCCACTTTTTTGTTGTCGTGTTACTGATCATTATTGTTAGACATGTTTATCAACTAAACAATTTTAAATGAAGACTCACCACGACTGTAGTTTTATGATAACGCTGCACTGATCCACCAAGCAGCTGAAAAAATATCATTTTTCGAAACATTTCAATAAAACCATATCATGTGACCCCTCTTTGGAACGAGCTCGTCGAGCTCGTTCCAAAGAGGGGTCACATGATATGATTTTGTTGAAATAGTTTGAAAAAATTAAAAAAATATATTTAAAATAATAAATTTTGAAATCGTCTGCGTTGGGTAAAGGGTTAAATGGATTTCAACAGAAACAAATAGTCAAATATTCAAGCGGATTCTGGGGAAAATGTAAAAAGCCAAATTCTGCATTTTTATATACTGTACAGTCAAATGCCAGAAGTCTATGGAATTATGCGCGCATGGATGATACAAATTAGTTAAAAAACCGAAATTTAAATTTTCAAATGAAATTTCCATACTCTTGGTGTTGAATTCACTGACAGATTAAGGAAAATAAAGGGAGTTAACTTTCCCATGAATCTCTTCCAATGAGAAAACTTGTTCGCCATGCTCTAACTAAAATATGTTTTCGTGCAAATCAAACAGTTTAGCAGACCCTCTCTAGCTTTTGAGTCATTCACGGATTATGTTTTTGTGTATTTCAGTTCGGTATAGTAATGCTGCCAAAAATAAAATGAAAACAGTTGTTTCTAATACATGTGTAAGTAATATCGATACCGATTGGTTGGAATGAAGATATGACCATATCACTGCGACGGAAATAGCGAATGTGTGGGACAGAATTAACCTCCGTTAATTTCGTATGCCAAGAGTATGAGGTAAGGATAATTTAGTAGTTGTTATGCAGACGACGTCAGCAAAATATATTAAACGGAGCCTCCCCATATGCAATAAAGCTGTTATAAAAGCGGGCCGATAATTTTAACCAGATCGCGTCTGAGTCTGGTCGAAATTCCCCGCCTGTCTGCCTACAACAATCTAGTCTATCATCTGAGGAAAAAAACCCAAATCTTGAGGTTGCAGTATTTCATTCGTGTAATATCGATCCAGTTGTGTAAATGTGCGGCGATTAGATAGAATTTCTTTCGCGATGCGATTGACTAAGAGATCACTTGTGTGTCCACACCACTGTATACAGTAATTCGTTTACTATTTATGAGGACGTCATTGATTATGGACGAACCCTGACCCGTACACACATAGAGGTGTTAATATTTTAATTATCCCAATCTGTACAACGCGTATCGAATGCATAAGCATTGAAACACCCATGCATTGGAACTTCCACGCAGACATTAACTACGAAAAGCGTATGTGCTGGACCAGCAGGGCTGTATTGCCTTAAACACAGCCCGTGCTTCTTATATTTTCACAGAACCTACTTTTGTTTGGGTGGACATTTCCCTTTGCTTTTAGTAGTTTTGTACATCCCGTTTCAACGACTTGTGTAATTCGTGTAACTCGTAAAAAGTCCCCACCGCCCAGACGTCATTCCTGAGAAATTGAGAAGACAACGGAGTTTCAAGTCAAAAACAAATAGATAAAATGAATGTACAAGAAACTAGACTTAACCATTTTGATTCAATTGGCTTCGAGCTGCGACGAAACTTATGCAACTTGACTTGAACCCGTGTGGGAACAATGCAAGTAAATCGAGTAACAAGTGTCTTGACCAATCCAAAACTGAATGTTTCATGCAGTCAGTGTTATTGAGAATGTGTTGCCGTTTCCATAACAGCTTTTGACAAAGCTCTGTTTATTACACACATAATAGAATCATAATTAGTAGCTTATTAAGGTTTCGTGAATAACTCTAACAGATTTACGGATAATCATGGTTATACCTTCAATAGATTATATGATAATCAGTAAATTGTCAATCAGGAGCAGATTAACCGAGGTTCAGCTTAGCAGTGTGTTTAATAACCTTTTAGTGCCAGATGCATACCCCGTTTTCACACCACAGGATGTCAGTCCATCAACATCTCTTGTTATTATTTACTGATGTTTAAGGTCACATATTTATGCACAATGGCTAATCATGACCGTGACAGTTTTACGGGTGGAGGAAGCCGGAGTACCCGGAGAGAACCACCGAGCAACGACGAGCAGCTGCCAGCTCCCCAACATCGTAACTCCGCACTGCAGCAAAGACAGGGTTAGATTGATTGAAGACATGCGTACCATCGACGTGCAGTACGCCTTAGTACACGGCGTCATCGTGCCCCCACGCGGGCAATGGAGATGAAGTGTCTTGCCCAAGGACACAACGTGGTTGCCGCAGGTGGGATTCGAACCGAGGACCTCTCGGCTTGCAGCCTGCACCTCTATCTACTGAGCCACCGCGCTCCCCCAACATCTCTCGTGCAGCTCTAAAAAAACTGTGATTACAAAAGCGGACATAGAATTTAGATCGGTTCGCCACAGAAAAAGAGTCGAATGTTTTTATCTCCTTTCTAAACCACACTGTGGAATCTTACCTGTCGAAAAAAATAAACTCTCAAACATTGCAGATACTCTTTTATTTGCTTGACACCCCCCCCCCCCCCCCCCCCCATCGGGGTTCAAGCCCTACTCACACTATTTTTTATTACGCGCCTGTTCTATGAAATCCCCATCTACAGCAACACTAAACCATGCGGAGAATGAAAATCTGTTCCGCACATATATGCGGAACGGAAATCGTTGACGGACGACTGTTTTTAAATAGAAGCGAAATTTCACTGGAGATTTTTACAAATCGTGCACAGCAATTACAATATGAATCCCAAGGGATAGCTGAAAATCGTCCCCTGAGTTCCAATGCGTTCTATGTGCCAGTAGGCACATAGAACACATTGGAACTCAGGGGACGAAATAGTAACACTGGTTCTCCTCGCATATTTGGTTGGCGATAAAATGTGTTCTTTTTGTTGACAGTTGTCAAATGATTTGCTGAATGTTTTTTTGTTGTTAATAATTGTTTTGTATAGACGGGAAGGCGTGTAATAAACACAAGACGACACACTAATGTCAATGTGTTAATCGATATGGCACTTGCGCCATATCGATTAACCAATTCACACGCGTGTGTCGTTCTGTGTATTTATTTGTTTTGACAACCCCCTTCAACCCCGACCCACAATATTTTTCCAGTCGGTAGAATTTTTTCTGGATTGGAGTATTAGATGTCCATTCGCTCCTGCTGGTAATCATGTACCTCTTACGAGACTATGTTGGATACTAAACGTTTGTGTTGCACACACATAGTCGGTCATACAAACGGAACGACCCCATTCAGGCCGTTATATGCGTGCGTGTGTGTGTTTGTGGGGGGGGGGGGGGGGGGAGGCGCATGACTATCGTCCATGCATAAACGACTAAAACATGTATTTATCCATAATTTAATTTTAAAGAATGTTTTTTTTTTAATGTCGACTGATTTATATTCCAACAACATCATCAAGGCATGCCTTCGACGAAGGCATGCCTTGATAATGGAGGTGAAATATGTCGGCAGGATGGTCTTGAAATATCACACTTGGTGGCAATTACTCCCTCGCCCCCTCTGTTTCTATCAAATCGAACAGTTTAGCAAACCCTTTCTAGCTTTTGAGTCATTCACGGATTATGTTTTTATGTATTTCAGTTCGGTATAATGCTGCCAAAAATAAAATGAAAATAGTTGTTTCTAATACATGTGTAAGAAATATTGATACCGATGGTTGGAATGAAGACATGACCATGTCACTCCGACGGAAATACGGTTCAGTATCGGTTCGGTTCCTTTATCTGCTGAACGGCAAAGTGAGCACTTTTCGAAAAAACGTGCCTAGCTTAGTCTGATGATTGCTCATAAGTTCAGGTTTTTGGAAGCAGAAAGTAAAATGGAAATTTAAAAATTAAACTCCAGCTCTTGTCATGTGTTTCGTTATATATGCTAGACAGCCCACTATTTTTACAGTAGTAACACAGAACGATACAAGAACACACCATATGGCACTGTCTCAGCAACAACGAACCTACATGAGGTATATTCAGGTACTCTAGCTACCACTTTTGACACAGAATGCTTCTCTGGAGCACCACTCTCACAAATGGACAAAGATTATCACATTTTCCTTCATCCTTATTCACATATCAGCATCAGTTCCAACCACCCTCCTCTTCCAGCCGACCTTCCCACACACTAGAAGACTAGTATCTAGTTCTCGTTCAACATCTCCTTTGTCCATTGTTGTTGAATAATTTTACGAATAAACAAAACTAAACTTCAATACTTTCAGGAATGTGACCAGAAGACGGATGAACGCAGCAGATAAAACAACAATCGTTGTGACAGCAATGCCACATCAATAAACTCCCCGCGATGCACTTCGTTCCAGGGAGGAGAAAGGAGGTAAAGGTTTTGATCATGGTACTTCTCTATATCTTGATACACAAGTTTTAACCCTTTACCCAACGTAACGGAAAAAAACGGCCCGTGCTATTCACAAAAATCGCTAACAAATTTTCATTCATTTTTTCATTTTTTGTCTCAAAAACATAGGTTATGACCCCTCTTTGAACCGGCCAGTGCTATTCACAAAAATCGCTAACAAATTTTCATTCATTTTTTCATTTTTTGTCTCAAAAACATAGGTTATGACCCCTCTTTGGAACGAGATCGTCGATCTCGTTCCAATGAGGAGTCATAACCTATGTTTTTGAGACAAAAATGAACAAAATTAGTTATTCAAGAATTTTGTTTGCATGTGCCGTCTGCTTTTCATGTTAGGTAAAGGGTTAAATGAGCCATTTTAGATGCATTACTGCCAATGGTGAGGGAATTCATTTATCCGATCTATTCTTAGCATTTACGATATACGCATTAAAATATGAAACCAATGATATGTTCAGTGTGCGTGAAACACACAGACTACTGTTTTGTATGGTTTCTTTTCCTTTTTATATTTCTTCTTCTTCTTCTTCTTCTTCTTCTCTTCTTCTTCTTCTTCTTCTTCTTCTTCTTCTTCTTTCTTCTTCTGCCATTGGCAGTTCAAATAGGGACATTTCGAGGTACCAGCTGTCTAGTTTGTATTTGATCGCTTAGATGCAAAGAAACAGCGTTCTGTCAGTTTGAAAAATCGAAATTTCCTTCCATTGTTTCGAACTGTGGTCAGCTCGATGGGCCTAAGCCGCCGTCCCTGCCACCCCCGCCCCTGCCACCCCCCCCCCCCCCTCACCATGCGACCATATTTTCCGAATTAAGATGATATAAATATACCATCGAAATGTCCCGTACGTGGACTCCGATTGATCATTGATTCATTTCCCGGTAACTTTTCTTGACCCGGTCCGCCCATGTCCCCTTCGCTCAAGTTGGATTGGGAATTGTGTTGATCACACATACTGCACAGATACACAATACACAAAGCTATTTCATCAGGACCCTTCCAAACTTTAGTGAGATGCCGATGTGAGATACATGAAACAACCGGTGTACAGTTTCAAAGAGAATGGATCAATTGATATAAACTGCATACTCAACATTGGAATGTGAAAACCTCGGGATGCCAATCATCCACTCCCCCCCCCCCCCACTCCCCACACAAATTTCGAGGGATGTATGTGAAAGGTTCACACGAGATAGTATACTGGTCTGAATATGGGCACCAGGGCTCATAAAGTACAGTTGTAATCGCGGTAGTCTGGGGCAAATAGATTATTTTCTCCTAATAACAAATACGAACTTCGAATGTGTAGTAGGAGCTCAGAGAGGCTCAGTGGAAGTCGGGGTTCTAAATATTGGTTTGTGGATAAAACTGTTGATATGAACATTTAACCAACATGGGCGTCGCCAAGGGGGTCTGGATTGTTCGGAGGTGGGGTGGGGGTGGTACGAACGCAACCCTTTTGCGTTTTTTGTAAGAACGCTGAATGCAAATAAATCCCCACAAAAAGCCACCAGAGAGCTCTATTTGATACTAAATTTAACATTTTCCTGGGGAGGGGGCATGTCTCCGGACCACGCTAGAGTATGATCCTTCATACTATGGGAGGGTTCCGGGGGTATCCCGACGGGTGTACACTGGGTGCACACTTGGCAGATGCCAACGGCATCTGCAAAGTGTGCCCCCTGTGTACCTTTTTCATCTAAGTCGAACCCCTTTTGAAAAATCTTGGCGACACCCGTGAGCATTGTTTGTGAGTGATGAGAGTATATGAACCCATAAAGTAACACGTCAAGTGAAAACGAATTTGATGTAACTCTTCCTCCAACATAACGTAAACCAGTAACGACGCTGTGGATCAAGTGCCCTGCATGATAGGCTTCCTGGCGGAAATTACAAGCTGTCAGGAATCGTATTCCACTGTTGAAGGACGTGTGCCGCTTTGTGTCCGAAAAGGAATTGTTTATCACTCCGTATAACCCAAAATGCAACGGTCTATAGTAAACGGGGCTTTAAACGGATGGAATGTTCCGAGAGATATGCCAAGAAAGGCCGAAATATTTGTCGGAGGTGCTGTTTGCTTATTAGGTTTTTGCCTTTCAAACTGTTGTATGGGCCACCAACCTCTACAAGTAGATTGCTGAAAGGCCAGCAAAACGCCAGTAAACAACGTCGCACAATTCAATCTGCCCCTTCCCAACATGGTGTCAGATCAACCAGCGCGGTAACTACTCATATCTGTGACATTAGATGATGTGAAAATTATTATGGTGTGATCGTAGTCACAGCGTAACAACTTTCACATCATCAAACAGCAAACGAATGCCAAGCTCTAAAACTAGTAACACAGTATCAACTTTCTAACATTGGAACTTGTTTGTTTGAGAGCAATAACTGAAATGTGTTGTTTATGATTCAGCCAGTGTATAAAATCAACCAGTATATAAATTGTCTGACATTTTTAGTCAATTTGTAAAGTTCCTTATTCACCAGGTCAGTTTCAAGATTGACTGAAAAAATAGTCAGTTTACAAATTGACTGAAAATTGAAACATATTTCTTGACACATTGACTAAATCGTACTATTACTGATATAATTGATTAAGTTGTGGCATTAACAATGATAATATTACGGAAAACAGTTTTAGACAATGACTGTAACACATATATTGCCTTCAGTATAAAGTCGTTTTTCGCAGACATTAACCCTTTATCATTTATGTCAAAACATCACAATTCCAAGCAGCAATTTTATCCATAATGCATGAAGGCATTTTAACAATTCAAGCTAATTTGACAGAGCTCCATGAGCCCTCTCAAACATAGAGATGAGCGGTTTTAATTTTTATTGTTCGGTTCGGTTTCAAGAAGAAAACCTCGGTTTCAGTTCTGTTTTTCTATGTGTTAGGAACATGAACAACACTTCGGGATACTTAACTTGAAAAATAAACTGCAATAGTTTGTGCGACACCACTCACCACAAAAGGCACTGTCAGCCACCATTAATCATTCTTAGGGTTTCTAGGGGATCAGTTGTTAAGCCGATTGAAACAGAAAAGACACATAAATTAGGGTCACAAATGAATACAGTTTAGCTGATCGATATCGTGTTCTCATTGTCAGATTTCTCCCTTACTGACTCGTTCTCTGGACGAGTCAATAAGGAAGAAAATGTGACAATGAGAACACGACGTATTCGCCTCTTTGCCTGGTAGATGATTGTCCATAGGTGTCACTAGTCCAATTCGCTCACAGTAGGATAGCTTGATCAGTTTATGCACGAACACAGTAAAAGCGTTTGGTCAGTTTTTGATGGGTCTTACGGCTCGGTCTTCCAGTTTGCCGCGAAAAACGTGACCGATCCGAAAAACCTCCCAGCTCTAGCAGACAAGTTTGAATTGGTTAAATTCATAGTACGTAAGTTAAATTCCTTAAAGTACACTTATTAAAGCGAGATCGAAGCATGCGAGGCGTCGGACAATTGAAAATTTCCGAGAAAAAAATATGTTGTTGATCATTCTCTATTTGCAGCAACAACCCTCCATCCCCTCCCCCATTCCACGAGATGGCGGTGTGAGGGACATTTTTCTATTTGTGGCCAATAAATATCCTCGCAATCCAGTTGTTCGCACGGGCAGTTATGACACCCGTGCAAGTGTTATATGAGCTGGGGCAGACGAGGAAAAATATTTGTTTTAAAAAAAATAGAAGTTTGAAACAACGTTCATACCACTTTCCTGAGCATTCCACAACGTCGATCGAAATATTGTGTCAGTGCATTGAAGACAATGTTTGAGATGTGTGATTGTTCATTGTGGATACAATAGTGTAAAAACACCAATCTTGAATGTTTCAATTACAAAATTTACTTTCTCATTGTATCTTCGCAATCTAGAAATCAAAAAACACTTTCCTTTTAGTTTTATTTTTCCAGCATCATTCAAGTGACCCGGGAAACATGGGTACTTATAAGTTGGTGATGTAATAGATATATCACTATTTTGTGTACTATATGGGTAAATAATTGTACAGTTGAGCAGGTGTCCGGAGATATTTTGGACGAGGCGAAGCCGAGTCCAAATATTGGAGGACACCTGCATAACTGTACACTTATTGTTTTGTATAGACGACACACGAATGTGAATGGGTTAATCGATATGGCACTTATGCCATATCGATTAACCAATTCACACGCGTGTGTCGTTCTGTGTATTTATTTGTTTTGACAACCCCCTTCAACCCCTACCCACAATATTTTTCCAGTCGGTAGAATTTTTTCTGGATTGGAGTATTAGATGTCCATTCGCTCCTGCTGGTAATTATGTACCTCTTACGAGACTATGTTGGATACTTAACGTTTGTGTTGCACACACAGAGTCGTTCATACAAACGCAAGTCTGTGACCCCCGACCCCATTCAGGCCACTATATGCGTGTGTGTGTGGGGGGGGGGGGGGGGGGGGGTAGGGGGGCGCATGACTATCGTCCATGCATAAACGACTAAAACATGTATTTATCCATAATTTAATTTTAAAGAATGTTTTTTTTTTAATCTCGACTGATTTATATTCCAACTACATCATCAAGGCATGCCTTCGACGAAAGCATGCCTTGATAATGGAGGTGAAATATGTCGGCAGGATGGCCTTGAATTATCACACTTGGTGGCAATTACTCCCCCACCCCCTTTGTTTCTTGCAAATCGAACAGTTTAACAAACCCTCTCTAGCTTTTGAGTCATTCACGGATTATGTTTTTATGTATTTCAGTTCGGTATAGTAATGCTGCCAAAAATAAAATGAAAACAGTTGTTTCTAATACATGTGTAAGTAATATTGATACCGATGGTTGGAATGAAGACATGACCATATCACTCTGACGGAAATACGGTTCAGTATCGGTTCGGTTACTTTATCTGCTGAACGGCAAAGCGACCTCTTTTCGAAAAAAACGTGCCTAGCTTACTCTGATGATTGCTCCTAAGTTCATTTTTTGGAAGCAAAATGGAAATTTAAAAATTAAACTCAAGCTCTTGTCATGTGTTTCGTTATATATGCTAGACAGCCCACTATTTTTACAGTAGTAACACAGAACGATACAAGAACACACCATATGACACTGTCTCAGCAACAACACACCTATATGAGATATATTCAGGTACTCTAACTACCAATTATGACACAGAATGCTTCTCTGGAGCACCACTCTCACAAATGGACAAAGATTATCACATGTTCCTTCATCCTTATTCACATATCAGCATCAGATCCGACCACCCTCCTCTTCCAGCCGACCTTCCCACACCCTAGAAGACTAGTATCTAGTTCTCGTTCAACGATCTCCTTTGTCCATTGTTGTTGAAAACTTTTACGAATAAACAAAACTAAACTTCAATATTTTCAGGAATGTGACCAGAAGACGGACGAACACAGCAGAGAAAACAACAGCCGTTAAGACAGCAATGCTACACCAATAAACTCTCCGCGATGCACTTCGTTCCAGGGAGGAGAAAGGTTCGACAGTTTTTGGTCGTGGTACTTCTGTATATCTTGATACACAAGTTTTAAATGAGCCATTCTGGATGCGTTATTGCCAGTGGTGATGGGAATTCATTTATCTGATCTATTCTGAGCATTTACGGTATATGCATTAAAATATGGAACCACCGATATGTTCAGTGTGCGTGAAACACACAGACTATTGTTTTGTATGGTTTCTTTTCCTTTTTATATTTCATTTCTTCTTCTTCTATATCATCTTCTTCTTCTTCTTTCTTCTTCTGCCATTGGCAGTTCAAATAGGGACATTTCATTTCGATATACCAACTCTCTAGTTTGTATTTGATCGCTCAGATGCAAGGAAACAGCGTTCTGTCAGTTTGAAAAATTGAAATGTTCTTCCATTGTTTCGAACTGTGGTCGGCTCGATGGGCCCAAGCCCCCGCCCTGAAGCCCCCCGCCCCTGCCACCCACCCCCGTGCGACCATATTTTCCGAAATAAGATGATATAAATATGCCACCCAAATGTCCCATACGTGGACTGCGATTGATCATTGGTGCATTTCCAGGTAACTTTTCTTGAAGCAATCCGCCCCTGTCCCCTTCGCTCAAGTTGGATTGGCAATTGTGTTGATCTCATATACTGCGCAGATAAACAATACACAAAGCTATTTCATCAGGACCCCTCCAAACTCTAGTGAGATGTCGAAGTGAGATGCATGAAACAAAAGGTGTACAGTTGCAAAGAGGATGGATCTAATTGATATAAACTACATATTCAACATTGGAATGTGAAAACCTCGGGATGCCAATCACTCACTCACCCCCCCCCCCCCCCCCACACACACACATTTCGAGGGATGTATGTGTAAGGGTCACACGAGATAGTATACTGGTCTGAATATGAGCGCCAGGGCTCATAAGGTACAGTTGTAATCGCGGTAGTCTAGGGGCAAATAGATTATTTTCTCCTAATCACAAATACGAACTTCGAATGTGAATTGACAGGAGCTCAGAGAGGCTCAGTGGAAGTCGGGGTTCTCAATATTGGTTTGTGGATAAAACTGTTGTTATGAACATTTGAGCAACATGGGCGTCGCCAAGTGGGTCTGGGATGTTCGGAGGTAGGGTGAGGGTGGTACGAACGCAACCCTTTTACGTTTTTTTGTAAGAACGCTGAATGCAAATAAATCCCCTCAAAAACCACCAGAGAGCTCTATTTGATACTAAATTTAACATTTTCCTGGGGAGGGGACATGCCTCCAGACCACGCTAGAGTGTGATCCCTCATACTAGGGAAGGGGTTCCGGGGGTATCCGCCGGGTGTACACTGGGTGCACACTTGGCAGATGCCAACGGCATCTGCAAAGTGTGTCCACTGTGTACCTTTTTCGTCTAAGTCGAACCCCTTTTGAAAAATCTCGGCGACACCCATGAGCATTGTTTGTGAGTGATGAGAGTATATGAACCCATTAAGTAGCACGTTAAGTGAAAATGAATTTGATCGTAACTATTCCTCCAACATAAAGTAAACCAGTAACGACGCTGTGGATGAAGTGCCCTGCATGATAGGCTTCCCGGCAGAAATTACAAGCTGTCAGGAATCGTATTCCACTGTTGAAGGACGTGTGCCGCTTAGTGTCCGAAAAGGAATTGTTTATCACTCCTTATAACCCGAAATGCAACGGTCTATAGTAAATGGGGCTTTAAACGGATGGAATGTTCCGAGAGATATGCCAAGAATGGCCTAAGTATTTGTCGGAGGTGCCGTTTGCTTATTAGGTTTTCGCCTTTCAAGCTGTTGTATGGGCCACAAAACTCTACAAGTGGATTGCTGAAAGGCCAGTAAAACGCCAGTAAACAACGTCGCACAATTCAATCTGCCCCTTCCCAACATGGTGTCACATCAACCAGCGCGGTAACTACTCCCGTCTGTGACGTTTGATTATGTGAAAATTATTATGGTGTGATCATAGTCACAGCGTAACAACTTTCACATCATCAAACAGCAAACGAATGCCAAGCTCCAAAACTAGCAACACCGTATCGACTTTCTAACATTGGTACTTGTTTGTTTGATAACAATAACTCAAATGTGTTGTATATGATTCAGCCAGTGTATAAAATCAGCCAGTATATAAATTGTCTGAAATTTTTAGTCAATTTGTAAAGTTTCTTATTCACCAGGTCAGTTTCAAGATTGACTGAAAAAATAGTCAGCTTACAAATTGACTGAAAATTGAAACAGATTTCTTGACATATTGACTAAATCGTACTATTACTGATATAATTGATTAAGTTGTGGCATTAACAATGATAATATTACGGAAAACAGTTTTAGACAATGACTGTAACACATATATTGCCTTCAGTATAAAGTCGTTTTTCGCAGACATTAACCCTTTATCACTTATGTCAAAACATCACAATTCCAAGCAGCATTTTTATCCATAATGCATGAAGGCATTTTAACAATTCAAGCTAATTTGACAGAGCCCCTTGAGCTCTCTCAAACATAGAGATGAGCGGTTTTAATATTTCTTGTTCGGTTCGGTTTCAGGAAGAAAACCTCGGTTTCGGTTCTGTTTTTCTACGTGTTAGGGACATGAACAACACTTCGGGATACTTAACTTGAAAAATAAACTGCAATAGTTTGTGCGACACCACTCACTACAAAAGGCACTGTCAGCCACCATTAATCATTCTTAGGGTTTCTAGGGGATCAGTTGTTAAGCCGATTGAAGCAGAAAAGACATATAAATTAGGGTCACAAATGAATACAGTTTAGCTGATCGATATCGTGTTCTCATTGTCAGATTTCTCCCTTACTGACTCGTCAGCCACCATTAATCATTCTTAGGGTTTCTAGGGGATCAGTTGTTAAGCCGATTGAAGCAGAAAAGACACATAAATTAGGGTCACAAATGAATACAGTTTAGCTGATCGATATCGTGTTCTCATTGTCAGATTTCTCCCTTACTGACTCGTCAGCCACCATTAATCATTCTTAGGGTTTCTAGGGGATCAGTTGTTAAGCCGATTGAAGCAGAAAAGACACATAAATTAGGGTCACAAATGAATACAGTTTAGCTGATCGATATCGTGTTCTCATTGTCAGATTTCTCCCTTACTGACTCGTCCTCTGGACGAGTCAATAAGGGAGAAAATGTGACAATGAGAACACGACGTATTCGCCTCTTTGCCTGGTAGATGATTGCCCATAGGTGCCACTAGTTCAATTCGCTCACAGTAGGATAGCTTGATCAGTTTATGCACGAACACAGTAAAAGCGTTTGGTCAGAATTTGATGGGTCTTACGGCTCGGTCTTCCAGTTTGCCGCGAAAAACGTGACCGATCCGAAAAAACCTCCCAGCTCTAGCAGACAAGTTTGAATTGGTTAAATTCATAGTACGTAAGTTAAATTCCTTAAAGTGCACTTATTAAAGCGAGATCGAAGCATGCGAGGCGTCGGACAACTGACAATTTCCGAGACAAAAATGTGTTGTTGATCATTCTCTATTTGCAGCAACAACCCTCCATCCCCTCCCCCATTCCACGAGATGGCGGTGTGAGGGACATTTTTCTATTTGTGGCCAATAAACATCCTCGCAATCCAGTTGTTCGCACGGGCAGTTATGACACCCGTGCAAGTGTTATATGAGCTGGGGCAGACCTGGAAAAATATTTTTTTAAAAAAAAAATAGAAGTTTGAAACAACGTTCATACCACTTCCCTGAGCATTCCACAACGTCGATCGAAATATTGTGTCAGTGCATTGAAGACAATGTTTGAGATGTGTGATTGTTCATTGTGGATACAATAGTGTAAAGACACCAATCTTGAATGTTTCAATTACAAAATTTACTTTCTCATTGTATCTTCGCAATCTAGAAATCAAAAAACACTTTCCTTTTAGTTTTATTTTTCCAGCATCATTCAAGTGACCCGGGAAACATGGGTACTTATAAGTTGGTGATGTAATAGATATATCACTATTTTGTGTACTATATGGGTAAATAATTGTACAGTTGAGCAGGTGTCCGGAGATATTTTGGACGAGGCGAAGCCGAGTCCAAATATTGGAGGACACCTGCATAACTGTACAATTATTTACCCATATAGTACACAAAATAGTGATATATGTGATTTAATCCACAGTACCTCAACGTTAACAAAAGTCAAAAAATTATATTTTAGAAAGTTTGACACGAGTTAAACCACATTTTAAAACACTTTTTGCTTGCTCTACCCCCGAAAAACAAAATGAGCATAACCCATTGTTTGTTTGCTAGAAAGTCTATTGAAGTTATGACACGCATCAGGAGTTGTGAACAGATCTGTGGCTTCGAAGTGAACTCACATCATGACGTAATTTGTTCTCCAGCTAATATAATGTCTCAGCTCAGGGGTGGAACACTTATTCAATCCCTCATCGAAAGTGCGGCAGATAAATTTAATAATCGTTCATTTTTAAAGCATTTGGAAGAATAATTCTTTTTTTTTATCTGAAGAAGAGGTTCGCTTTCCCTCGGGGGTGGCGGATGGTGGTGCCTGATTGCCGTCTTAATATTTGAAAAAGGGTGTTTTTTTAGGTTATTTATTTATTTACTGGTGTTTAAGGTCACTTTTCTGCAGCTATGGCTAATTGTGACCGCACAAAAGGTGTAAAGTCAAGTTTAGCCAATCGTTTACACCCATGCTGCCCATTTTAGGGGACTTCTACCCCGGGCACTGGTGACCAGTCCTATTTTACCATTAAAACTGAACTTGTGTTCCACAGCAAACAAGCACTGCTTCACTTCCGAGGTTTTCACAGGAGTCCTTTTTAGGTTACCAGGGCTGTTGGTTATTAAAAGCAACAAAAAATTAAAAAGTACATTATAATTTGGACACGATGCACACTCAATTCAGTAGCTCTGTCAAGAAAAGCTTGTCGATAATTCATGTGTTAGAAAGTTTTTCACACCTCCTTTACAGCATCTTTACTTTTGAATGGTTATGATTACAGTATCGTGACAATCGTACAAATATCTAGTTATTGGGACTGTTTCAAAACCGTCCCAATATCCAGATATTGGTACTGTTTTACTGAACTGTTCTCATCAAAACCGTACTTGGTGTCATTTTATAGGGCTTGTTTTCATGACAGAGAACAAAAGAAATATTAGGTAGCTGTGGATTAAGGTCAGGTATGCCAATACTTTCGTCTCTCCCTGCAGAGCTAGTGTTAAAGGTGTACCCATTGGGCCTCCAAGTAGGTGTACCCAACGTGATATCTTTAACTACATGTACAAACCAATACGAACAATACCTGTAATTTTTCTTTTATTTTCAGATATATAGTCACAATAACAAAGATATCGAATAATATTGAAAGAAAAACTTATTACTTTCCAAAATGTGATTTACTGGGATTTCCCGGTTTGATTATAAACGATAACTTAACAAGTGAATTATGCAATCAACAATTGGGTCATGTATCCGTGCGAGTAAACGAAGACGCTTTGCCGTGAGTGTAATGGGGACTTCATTGTTTTTTTTAACCCTTTACCTAACATGAAAAGCAGACGACACTTGCAAAAAGAATTCTTGAATAACTATTATTTTCATTTTTGTCTCAAAAACATAGGTTATGGCCCCTCATTGGAACGCGCTCGTTCCAATGAGGGGGTCATAACCTATGTTTTAGAGACAAAAAATAAGAAAAATAATGAAAATTAATTGACGATTTTTGAGAATAGCGCTGGTCGGTTTTGGCCGTTACGTTAGCTAAAGGGTTAAATAATATAATTATCGTTAATAATGAAAAGTAATAAACAGAGTAATCGCTTAACTGGACTGGTTTCGTGAAATAATTCATTCGAGGCGAGGGACTATATTGTAAAACACTCGTGCGCATTCGCGCACTCGTGTTTCTGCAACGCCCCTCACCTCTCATGAATTATTTCACGTAACTAGTCCAGTCAAGCGATTACTCTCTATTTAAAGAGAAGATTATTTGTATATTCACATGCTGCAAAGTGCAAAGACTTGATGAAAATCGCTTGTGTTCATCAAGCTTGTCCCCTTTGACTTTCAGAAATTAAAGCCAAAGGGACATGTTATGGACTAAATACACAACCAGCAATGCATTTTCCAAAAAGCTGTGGAATATGAGCTTAAACCTATCTTCCAAAAGCTCATTCCGCAGGTAGAAATGACGAACACTGAAATGTAGAAGAAACTACGGGAGTTGAGTGAGTGGTTAGGCGTCGGTTTTCCAATAAGTTCCCACAGTGCTTTAATTGCAAGAGATTTAGTGAAGGAATACATTTCTAACGAATACATGTTTAATATTTGGTACTGTTTTAATTTATCCATCAACACCTAGAAGTTCTATTGACATTCTTTTATTTTGCAAGAGTAAATATAATTTTAAATACACATAAAACGTCAGCCTCACATTGAGCACCCGATAAAAGGTGCGAAGAGTCTTACATCATGCACTCTGCTGATGAGAGTACCCATAAGCCACACTTATTCTTTCAAAAACATGTGGTAATACATCTTCCTCTGCGAGCAAAAAAAAAAAACAAGATGATTTATTACACACCCGTTGTTTGAAATTCCCATCTTTAGCAACACCAAACCACGCGGAACATGAAAATCTGTTCCGCACGTATGTGCGGAACGGAAATCGTTGACTGACCATTTTTAAAAAGAAGCGAAATTTCATTGGAAGTTTCTACAAATCAAACACCGCAACCACAATTTGAACCACAACCGATAGCTGAGAACTGTCCCTTGAGTTCCAATGTGTTCTATGTGCCAGTAGGCACATAGAACACATTGTAACTCAGGAGACGAAATAGTAACACGCGTTCCCCTCGCAAATTTGATTGGCGATAAAATGTGTTCTATTTGTTGATAGTTGTCAAATATTTGCCGAGTGTCCTTCTAATAATTGCTTCTATAGACGTAAAGGCGTGTAATAAACACAGAACGAAACACGCGAGTGAATGGATTGATCGATATGGCACTTGTGCCATCGCGGAAGGATAAAACTGGAAGCCTGCGGCCTCTTGTTTTATCCTTCTGCGCTGGCACTCGTGCCATATCGATTATCCCATTCACATGGGGGTGTCGTTCCGTCTTTTTATTTCGTCTTTTCACAGAAAACAGAGTTATGTTTCGGACAGTTTGGATTTAGGAAGACCCCCCTTTTATATAATATAGAATTCTACCTTAAAAGTAAACTGTAAGTTTTGTAGATAGGTATCAATAAACCTAGAAAGGTACCTTCAAATATTAAAAATGATTGCAAATCAACGTTCAGAGCACCATTCCAATTGTCCTTAGCTCAACTGGACAGTGTTGTTGAAGGTTGTAATAGAATTGGGTAAACTAAATGACTCTTTCACGTTGAATTTTAGCTTGATGATATTTTGTTATTTACTACCCCCTCTTCATTGGTTTGTCTTTACAAAATTTCCCATACTAATTATTCCAAATAAGTGATATACGGCGTTTTAATTTCATATTTTATTTTAAAATTCTGATTGCGTCAAAATTTGTTGTTTTCATCCAAAAGATGATTAACCGTTTGGACCGGTTTTTCTGTCCAGAAACATGATACGTCATCATTTCATTAAGTAGGATGGCTGCAAAGTGAATATGTGTGTGTGTGTGGGGGGGGGGGGGGGGGCGAGGGGGGGGGGGGGTGGGAGTAGACCAATCAAAATTTCAACGTGCATCCCAGAGGCTGCACATTGAATATATTAATTAAGATACCACCAGCGTTCAAAGTGTTAACAATATAAACTCTTGTGTCCACCCAGTCACACTGTAGTTTAAACGTTTTATTGGATAGCATGTCAGTAGGGATTAAGATAACTTTAACCCTTTGAACCCTGATTGTATCTTCCATGTCTGTTTAGTGTCATTAATTGGAAGAGTCCATATACGTTATTTGGGGGACGATCAACCAATATTTTCAACGTGCAGCCCTAAGGCTGCGCGTTGAAAATCTTGATTGGTCTGCATCACAAATTCACTGAGCAACTATCTACTTTATTAATTCAGTTCGTATCAAGATCCTGGAACGGGAAAACGGCCACCCGGGTTCAAGGGGTTAAAGAAGACCATACATTTTGGTGTTTTGCTATTTCTCGGATCTCCTCTTTATGAAGATACTAAATATGATGATTATCATATATATTTAAATCGTCTACCATCAGAATCTTTCGTGGGAGATTAGTTTCGGGCGAATGAATCTTTTTATCCACATCAATGTCGTTAATACAATGTCTGTTCTAACGTAAAGGAAGTTCATGTTATCATTTTCTAAACAAATTATCGTTGTAGTTCGTTGTATTTTGCAGACTTTATTGGACGTTGGGAAGATTTTTTTTTATGTGGCTTGTCACAGGGAAGTTCTATCGGATCAGATAAAGGAGAAAAGCGTTTAGTTAGGAGTTAGGATAAGCACACAAACCTAAAAAACAGTCTAGAATTAACCACAATTTCGTACAAAATACTAATGCTATAACCCTGCAGAGATTTGTTATCAGAATATATGAAACTATAGTTGTTATGTAGATTAGACACCATGTGCGTGAATATCGACGGTAACGTTTGGCTAGTGTTCCCTGAATTTTGTTTTTCTTCCTTCTTCATTTAACTGTTGTATTTCTTCTCTCCAACACGTGAAGTTAATATTGAAGATTCTAATACGTTATATTGAGAGGGAGATCGGGATGTCTCGAAGACGATCGTTTGGGGAGGGGTGTTAACCCGATCTGTCCTGCCAATGATGGCTGAAGTCCCTACTTACACAATGTCATAACTGCAACACCAAGGGATTACATTGCGAAAAACACGCCATGGTGCAGTGGGATTACTAGTTAGTTTAGTTTTAAAACACTCATGGTTTCTGGGAAACTCATTTGTTTTTAAGTAAAATACACATATAGTAGCCTTGATGTATGACGCCCCCAGCTTTATTCAGTTAACTCGCACTGTGCTCCATAGTTGTCAAAATGGGTCCAGTCAGTTCTAATCAGGTACAGCATACCTTCATTTGCATGACCGACAGTGTTTCTCGATTACTGACAATAGTGAATGTACACGTAAGACTACAATCGAAAAAAAAAGTGTCCTGGCTAGAATATTATTGGGTGGGGGTCATACCTTACCCAAGCCCACAGCTACGCCCCTTTTGAGAGTTCAAAGGTAAACCTTCCAGTCTGTGAAATTGTTCAGGTTTCCACTGTAGCGGAGAAGTCTACAGGCGTCAATTTTAAATGCAAACCCGAGGCATTCGAAATTATTTTGACAATGAATTGCGCATTCGTTTTGACTAACGTCTTCAATGGTAAGAATGTCTTCTCTTCGATGAACTGTATTTGTGTCTTGAATCCAAATATTGTCGGCATCTCGTTCTGAAATGAAAACAAATTCATGTCATTGATATTCCGCAAGAATTGTCTACGTTCGATGCATTATTATTTTGGATATTTACACTTGTATTGGGTGTCTTTCTCCAATGCTGAGGGAAGAATACAATCCTTCCTGTAAAATGGTAGGTATTTGAACAGGAAAGACAAAACTAAGGAGTGTTTTTTTAATATTTTGGACTGCACTTAATTATAGATCTCTGTCTCCATGCAAAAGTAATATTTTGGAAAAATGACATGTAACTTATTTTTTAGACCTTACTAACCAAGTATTCGTGTATTGTTTTTTATTTGTATTCGTTTTTCTTCCCCCAAAACAAATCAGTAGTCCCACTACACTCGCCGAAAATGGTATTTCGTTCCCAGCATCGAAATCCACTCTCAGTGATAACGGACGTTTCTTTTTGCTTTTGACATGTTTTGAAGTTAACCACGGAATTAATTTTAAAGGGTTGTTTTGGGGAAAACAAATAAAAAGTAAAAAAAAATAAATAACAATAAATACAAAAGTCAACTGCTCGGATTCGTGTACGATTTTTATCCTCGCGCGCGGATTATTTCACTAGGCGCGGCCCACGAGAGAATAAAATCGTTCTCGAATCCGAGCAGTGAACTATTGGCTATTTGGTGTCCAGTCGTGATACGGTCGATCTGTCTGATTTTAAAATCGTAGTACTCCATATCGTCGATAGCCATTTTAGTCATCGGGTGTTTGTTTATCCCGAAGCCAGCTTAGGGGATGGGAGCGTTCCGTCGTTCCGTCGCCACACTTAACTTCTTCCAAAAACTTCAGAAACCAAACCACTCTGTTGCCAAGCGCAGCACTAATATTAGATCGAATTTCCCAACATCCATTCTATATTGGCAATTAAAGCCCCATGGTTCAATATATACAATGCACAGTAGATTCGTGACTATGCTCTGGTTGTAGACGAACACACTCGACACTCCGTCGGCCTCGATCCTCAACTCTTGGATTTTTTACGCCGCAATGGTATCCGATAGTCGGTTGTAAAAACAAACTTCCCTTCGACGACAGGCCAAACTAAGCAACTGCTGGCACGTTTGTCCATTATGGGAGCTCTTGAGGTTATTGTACCTGATGCCATAGACCTGGCCTCAACTGACGCCAACAGGAACCCGGTACTAGGGCACGCTATGATTAAGAAAAACACAATCAAGATTGATTGTAACGAGGTCATATCCATCGACGACAGTGACGTCTATCGCGGAAGACCACGCCGGAACGCAGCAATGTGCAGTGCGAAGGAATCTATATCTCATCCGACCGGAAGGTAACGAAGCTGTGTGTCAACAGGGGTGATAAGGTCGCCACTGACGCAGAAGGCAAGACAATCGCTTACGCCTATGGCAACAGGTTCTTATACCTTTGGATTTCGAATTCCTGCAGAGCTACATGCCCAGGCTTTGCTGACTGTGATTTTGTGTTATGTAGTGTATGAGTATATTAGACTACGATTAGGTTATCAACCCACTATTGACTGATGAACATGGGGTCTCGTACCCTCGAATGGTGCCACAGCGCCCTAGGTGGGTGTACTACCAGGACCTGATAGAAAAATGGTAAAAAGTCCGATGCGCTGGCTGCAGGATGCACGGTAAACAAGACTTATGGCAAGCCCTTTTAGCTGACCAGACTGAAACCATGAACGACGAATATGTTCTTAAACTTTACACAATATACAAGGCGAGGCTAGCCTATGTAATGGCGAAGACTCTTAACGCAACAGCCTGGTGTTTTTTGCAGCGGCAGTCAGTTCATTTAAGTCTCTCCACCCCACCCCACCCCCACTGAGGAATCACTTGGAGCTGATTTCAGACATAGAAGCTGACGCATTTATCTTCATGCATTGAGCTTAGCGACATGTGAGCTGATCCACAAGTACAGAATGCACCTAGCTCTGCTAATCACAATCCTGACAACAGCTACGCATTGCCAATTTGGACATGCCTGCTCCCGCACTATACCTAGGAAATTCAAAGAAACAAACACATCAAAGACAACAAAGAGAGTGACTCTTAAACGAGAGAATCAGACTACCCATCAGAAGCAGATAAACAACGCTAAGAGGGTTGGTGCTATGCGAACGAAAAAATGAACGAAACAAGACGAGCTGCTAGCAAAATTACGAGAGGTTAAGGCTGCGATAGGCCAAAAGGTAGTTTGGTATCGGTTCGGTTTTTCTATGTGTTAGGAACATGGACATACAGTAAACAACACTTCGGGATCCTTAATTTGGAAAATAAACTGCAATAGTTTATGCGACATCATTCACCGCAAAAGGCACTGTCTGTAAATAGTGTTGTATAATTGGGGTTAATCTATTTAGTGAAGATAAGTTGCCAAAATCCAGTCAGTGAACAGTGTTCACAGTAATGCTCGGTTGGTTTCTAAGTGTGACTGATGTGTTAGTTTGGGAGCAATTTGAGTGTGACTTTGGATGTTAAACCGTAAGGACGTTTATTTCGACGGTGTGTCAGCCTCTGTTTATTAATACTGCTGTGTGTGATATTCTGTTTGTTATACTGTTGTGTGCGGTATGCTATCTTTAATACTGCTGTGTGCGGTATTCCGTCTGTTATACTGCTGTGTGCGGTATGGCATCTATAATACTGCTGTGTGCTGTATTCCGTCTGCTATACTGCTGTGTGCGGTATGCTATCTTTTATACTGATATGTGCGGTATTTACTGCTGTGTGCGGTAAGAGTATTATGATTTCCATGTCTTTCTTAATTGATAACGCCCTTAAATTTCATCCAAATTCATTGAATGTTAATCAACACCAAAAATACAACATTGGCGTCGCCGACTAAAACTTAAGAAATTCGGGGATTGAAAATCATTCCTCTAATTTTATTAAAATGTTCCTTTGGTTCAACCTTTTATGAAGATGTCCATTCATAGAGTTGTCATTTGAAGGTTATTAGCTTTCATTCACGACAATTAAATCTGTTCATATTTAACACCCTATTGAAGCTTAATTGCTTTCATGGGTTATATCATTTTTCGATCTGTTGAGTTTTTAAATATTTTGTACTAGTTTTTAAAATTGTAACTAATCGCTCTATTTTTAAGCAGACTGCTGTTGGTGATTTTTGCATGTCGCAAGATGTACATAAATTCGAGACATTTTACCCAGGCACGCAAACATGGAGGGGTGGAAGAATGGTGTAATCGGATTGGCCACTGAGTGAAGATAGTGCACTGAAGTATGGATACCTCCTCATTTCAACGAGCGAGAACACGGAAATAGAGGAATAGCCTGGCAACAACTGGACAAAGCCGATTCAAGTAAATATCCCAATGTCGAGGATAGATTGTTCAGCCGGACAAAGAATATTTACGAGGAAATAAAACTGGTGCAAGCCCAACTTACAGACGCTGATGAAAAATTGGCCAGTCTCATGATGACACAAAAGGATGCTGAAACTATATTATATTCCGCACCGTACACAGATACTACCCAGCATACAGTTCTCAGCACAGAATTGACACTGTCTGTGCCAACACAGTTTTTTTCAACCATGTCGACTCAGCCAAGTGATGTTAAACCTTCACAGCAAAAGCCTAAACTAGTTTATTCTTCCGTTTCGCATGTATCACATTCATCTATGGATTCTATGCTTCAAATTCCAGAAAAATATTCGATACATGAAATAAGGCACGGGAAGATTCAAAGCATCTCACCTTCAACATTAATGCGGCCATTTGCTGCATTTGGTTTGGGCGAGAATGCAATAATTATGTCAGTAAAAATAAGTTACCTAAACGCTAGCAACTTCAACACATTTCACCTTTACCAGACATGCGGTCATTTACTGCATCAGTTATTGATGATGAAATAGTCCATGAAAGTGTATGCGAAACTGAAGACTTGAGTAAACCCAATAATGGTTGGGTTATTTAGAATAATGGTTGTGATATTGTTGAGCTGCCTTCTGAGTAAACTACAGGTTTGTGGCCACATAGCGTAGTCAATCCGGTTTTCTCAAACAGAAGCCAGAACCAAATAGCAGCGCTGGATCAATGGGCGGAAGGACAATGCTTACTTTTATCACACCAGATTACCTCCAGATACATCATCCAATCTTCTCGGGGTGGGTGAACTTGACCATCCTGATGCTAACTGAAGTAAACTTGAAGCTGCACTTACTTTTTGTAAAAGGAATCATGTTTGGAATCGGTTGTAAAAATAACAGCCAAAGGAAAAAAGAGAACATAATGATAATTGATGAGGTTACTGGCTTCATTGATTACGAGTAATTATGTTTTTGATTAAATTATTGTCTTTTCTTGGAATTTATGAGTTCGACAGTGAGGTAATTCGCTTCGCTGTTGAGCTGCTCATAGGACATATTTTATGGTTCTTCACATGATTCTACAACTACATTATAGTTTTCTGCACCAATGTTCAATTGTTTGCATGTAAAAACTCGGCAAATTGTTACTTCGCACCTCTGCAAGACACATGGATAACTAATTCCATTTTACACAACCCTTCACTTCTTAAATGCGGCCTCACTACAAGCACTTGCTTTTAACAAAACTTCTGTTCTACCTATCAACTCTTAATGTATCACTGCACAGCCAATGCAGGGATTCATTATTGATTCTGCCCGGGTCTTGTCTCGATATGTTGTGTTTCTGAACAGAATTATTCAGCAATTTGTGGTATCTGTCGCCTGTTTGATCAGAGAAATGTCTTTTTGTAGTATATCATTTTAAACGCCCAACGAAGATCAGATATTTGATGAGGTTATTTGCTTCATTGAATACTTTCGTTTGTAAATAGATGTTTTTACCTCCTGATGGATTGCACAAACTCGTGTCAATTTCCTTTGAGTTCAGGGCCCACAGTACTTTTCACATGTAAGCCTCTGTTCAGGCAGGATTCAAACCGTAAATATTCATGGGGGGAATGTTGTATAATTGGGGTTAATTGATTTAGTGAAGATCAGTTGCCAAAATTCAGTCAGTGAACAGTGTTCACAGTAATGCTCGGTTGGTTTCTAAGTGTGACTGATGTGTTAGTTTGGGAGCAATTTGAGTGTGGCTTTGGATGTTAAACTGTTCGGACGTTTATTTCGACTATTTGTCAACCTCTGTTTCTTAATACTGCTGTGTGCGGTGCGGTATTCTGTTTGTTATACTGCTGTGTGTGGTATGATATCTATAATACCTCTGTGTGCGGTATTCCGTCTGTTATACTGCTGTGTGCGGTATGACATCTATAATACTGCTGTGTGCTGTATTCCGTCTGCTATACTACTGTGTGTGGTATGCTATCTTTTATACTGATATGTGCGGTATTTACTGCTGTGTGCGGTAAGACTGTTATGATTTCCATGTCTTTCTTAATTGATAACGCCCTTAAATTTCATCCAAATTCATTGAATGTTAATCAACACTAAAAATACAACAATAGCACCACTGGGTTCAGCCCATCTTCCCTTTAATCATTATTAGGGGTTCTAGGGAATCAGTTGCTTAGCTAATTGAAGCAGACAAAAACACATAAATACGGTTAACCGATGAATAAAGTTTATCTGATCGATATCATGTTCTTGTTGTAACAATTCTCCCTTATTGACTCGTCCTATGGACGAGCCAATACGGGAGAAAATGTGACAACGAGAACACGACGTATTCGCCCCTTTGCCATGTAGACTAAATGACGATAGTCCATAGAAGCAACTAGTCCAATTCGCTCTCAGCAAGGTACTTTGGTCAGTCTATGCACGAAGAGTAAAACCGTTTGGTTGGTTTTTGGTGGGTCTTGCGGCTCGGTATTCTGGTTTGCCGCAAAAACCAGGACCAAACCGGAGAACCAAAAAACCGCCCAACTCTAGCCACCATTGCTTACAATACTCATGCCCGAACCAAGTCAACTACTGGGATTATTGCTTGTAGAATTCAATAAGACAATCTGCGGTAGGGCTTAAATATGAGGGCGTGTGTTGATATTGATCAAAGCATTCAATTTTTGTGGTAAAATCTTTTAACTTAACTTAACACGCACCACACACTGTTTACTTATCTGAAACCAAAAATAGTTACACTTTCTTTGAGCTTGAGCTGCGGGCAAATAGAAATTTTTATTAATTAGCTTTTAGAGAGATTGAGAATTATTAAAAGTCAGGGAGCCGGCAATCGGTGACACACCACCTCGAATGACCAGGTTACACGTGTTTTTATTTAAATATACATGCAAACCTTATAAATCTTATGAAGTCACGAAACTGAAGTACAACTGTCTATCATAAAACCGGGAATATTATCGAATCTGTGGTACCAAGGTTTTAGTTCCCTGCAGAAAACAAATATCGAAGCTATTCTGTGAATATTCTCATCAATTTAAAAAAAGTATATTTACTTATTACTTATTTATTTAATTTATTGGGGGACACTTTCGACAGCCAAGGCCATTTCGTGTCGGACAATGTTACGGGTGGAGAAAGCCAGAGTACCCGGAGAGAACCTCCGAGATGCGGCGAGCAACTGCCAGGCTCCCCAATATACTATCTCCACACAAGCAGTGTTAGCATTGATTGAAGACAGGTGCACCATCGGCGTGAAGTACGCCTTAGCACACAGCGCCACCGTGCCCCCGGATTTACCTGTCACTTCAAACCGTGATAAAACCGTGAACAGAGAAAACGTGATCAATGATATTTTATTATAAACACACTGACCTTTGTTTTCTGTGTTTTACTAGAATATGGCGTTAACAAAATAAATCCAGGGAGGACATAACACATTAACCCTTTACCTAACACAGCTTTTTTAAAAATTAAATTAAATTTCACATTTTTCGAAAAATTCTCATAATTTCTCAATAAAACCAAACAAATATGGACATCTTTAGAAGCGACCCAATGAGCCGGTTCTGATGATATCCATATTTTGATGACACTTGTAAAATATTTTAGTCTGTGGTAGGCTTATTTTGAACAATTTCCTGGCCGCTTTTGGCCGCTATGTCGGGTAAAGGGTTAAACAGGTCAGTGTGTTCCCTTTGTTCTTTCGAATGTCCACTGAAAGTGATAATCCATACATAACTTATGAATATTAACAACAAACTTCTATTAAGTTACAACGAAAACTAGAACTGATTGTTTTCGCCTATTGCCGAGCGAAAATAGACAATCCTCATATTCTCGTCGTTGACTTACGATCCTCATACACACCATGTGTTCATAACCCTCCACACACAGATAGTATTCTGTACACAGGCCGTTGAGAATCAACCAATGAGAATCACCTTTTTGAAGATAGGTGGGGTGTAATGTATTTTCACAAAGAGAAATTTCTAAAAAATAGCAAGGGTCCATCACTCACAACCGACGAGAGATATTAAACAAATCCCAACAAACCTATGACGATGGCATCGGTCTATCAACGTGCAAAACTCTAACGTTGGGAAACTGTAATTGGGAGATAGTGTAATATTCGTTATTTTTCCAGAAAAGTTTTTGCTACAAAAACTCTCAATCGGACTTTGAGAATTGCGCTTTCAAAGTGATCTGCCAGATGCAACTTTGCTGTTGGATTAGATATGGTGCAATATTGGACCACCAACAATTTCTAAACCGACGATTGGTTTGAGCGCGGCGATTTGTAAGCTCACCTGGCTGAAAGGAAGAGCTATAATGATCACGCCCTGACTGCCGTCCATCTTACCTCATACGTCGTCCGTGAACAAAGTGTTTACGACTTCTACAAAACCCGCTGTTTGATTTAAATTTGAGGAGACTGTTTGTTCTGACATCGCATTTTGATTTTGTTCAAATCAACTTGTTACACCCCATAGAGAGGAGGATGGAGAAATGTTCCCAAATTCAAAAAATATTCTTCTTCCCATGAACCGATGGGTAAAATGACAGGATATTTGACTCTGAGCTTCCTTTAGAGGTGTAGAATCACATTTTTTCATAATTTTGAATCCTGCAAAATAATTTCTTACATTCCCGTGGGAGCCACAGAAGTTCAAATAGAAATATTTTTATATGCCCCTGTATCCAAACCGCACGGAACAGAGAACTGTTATTTTGTATCAAGCATCCTTAGGACAAGTAGAGTGGAAAGGTAAAAAAATTGCCATCGGTTGCCTCAAGGTGTTCTGCGTGTGTGTGTGTGTGTGTGGGGGGGGGGGGGGGGGGGAGTCGAGAAAAATGATGAGTCAGCATACTTGCAAAATGTTAAAGCATTTCAATGTCCACAGGCGGCAGATACAAGTTTGTAAAAATATGTCCCTCTATGGGCTCAATACATTAGACCAAATTTTAACTTAGGACAATATGGGGAATAATATTTAAAAATATTCTTCTTCAGAACCAGCTGTCAGAATATTTTAATATTTGGTTTACATCATTGTTACAGGGGTCAGACTCATGTTTGTAAAAATGAAGTCCCCCAGTTAATATTTGAGCTTCCTCTCTTCCTCTTCAGATCCACCAGTCAGAATCTTTTGATATTTGGTATACAGCATCTTAAGGACGGTCAAATCCAAAGTTGTTCAAAGCATTCCTCGGGTTAATATTTGGGCTCACTGTTAGAGCCCGAATTTTAACTTACTCCAACATGAGGAACAATCTTTAAAACTCTTCTTCTCCCGAAACACCAGCCATACTCTTTTGATATTTGGTATACAGAACCATCCCTGCCTTCGAGTTCAAATTTGTCCAACCCAAGTCCATCCGTTAATATTTAGGCTCTCTATGGGACCCCAAATTTCAACTTAATGCAATATGGGGAATAATCTTTACAAATCGTCTTCAGATCCACCGCTCACAGTCTTATGATATCGTACTAACAGTATTCTTACGAGGGACAGATTCAAGTTTGTTCAAAACAAGTCCCTCAGTAAATATTTGGGCTACCTATGAGGGCGATTTTTAACTTAGTGCAATATGAGAGATAATTTTTAATGATCTTCGTCCTCAGATGCACCAGTCAGAAAATGTTGATATTTGGTATTCAGCATCCTTAGGGAGGTCAGATGTAAGTTTGCCCAAATGCAATCCCTGGGTTAAATTTTGGAGTCGCTGTTGGAGCCCGAATTTTAATTAACTTAGTCCAGTATGAGGAATAATCTTTAACACTCATCTTCTCCAGAACTACTAGTCAAAATCTTTTGATGTTTGTATACAGAATCTTTATAGGGATTGGATTCAAATTTGTTCAACTCAAGTTCATCGGTTAGAACTGGGCTATGTGGGGTTCCAGATTTTAACTAAATGTAATATGGGAAATAATCATTTAAAATCTTCTTCGTCAGATCCACCAATCAGAATCTTTCGGTATTTCGCAGACAGCATCATCTGGGGGTCAGATCTAAGTTTGTTCAAGAATAGTCCCTTGGTTAAAATTTGGGCTCCCAATGGGTGTCCGAATTTAAAATTAATCCAATATGAGGAATAATCTTTAAAACTCTTCTTCCCCAGAACCACTAGTCGGAATCTTTTTATATATGTCATATATCTGAACAGGGGTTGGAATCAAATTTGTTTGACTCAAGTCCATCAGTTAATAATTGGGTTATTCTATGGGAGTCCGAATTTTAACATAGCGCAATATGGGAAATAATCTTTAAAAATCGTTTTCTTCAGACCATCAGTCGAATTTTTCGATATTTGGTATGCAAAATCCTTAGGGAGGTCAAGTCTAAGTTTGTTCAAACCAAGTTCCTGGGTTAATACTTGGGCTTCCTTTTGGAGCCTGGATTTGTACGTAGTTCAATATGAGGAGTGGTCAATAAAACGCTTCTTCTCCAGAACCACAAGTCAGAATCCTTTGATATGTGGTATACAGAATTCTTACAGGGAATCAGATTCACGTTTCTTCAAATGAGGTTTAAAACTGGACTCTCCATGGGAGAGTCCTTCAGTTAATATTTGGGCTCCCTATGTTAGCCCGAAATTTTACAAATCGCAATATGAGGAATAATCTTTAGAAACCTTCTTCATCAGATCCACAGGACAGAATCTTTTGATAGTTTGTATACATCATCCTTATGAGGGTCAGGTTCAATTGAAGTTTGTTCAATTCAAGTTCTTTGAATAATATTTGGGCTCCCCATTGGAGCCATAGTTTTTTACTTGGTGCAAAATGGGGAATATTTTTTAAGGCGAGACTATTGAACATCGTTTGTTCAAATCATGTCCATCGATTAATAATTGTGCTCGTAATGGACTTCCGATGCAATATGGGGATAACGCTTTAAAAATCTTATTCTTCAGATCCGCCGCTCGATATGGGTTCATATCCACTCAACCCAGTTGATTTGGGTTATTTGTTAACCCAACTGATCTTAAAGAGTGCTGTAGGTGAAAACATAACCAGATTGGCTGTCTTCCTGCCTTTCCCTGAGAAATATAGAAGAAAAAGAGAAAGAAAGATCAACAAAAGAAAGAGAAAGAAATAGGTATTACACTGCAACATTGTGGATTCCGGTTATAATGTCTTGATTGGTCTCATTCCAGCATGCATGCAAAGTGTCGCTGATGATCAACTGCGAAATGTCGCTCTCTTGATTCTGCTGACACCACTCCTCCCATTAGCTTGGTGGTAGTAATAGTATGAGTAGATCTACGAAATGGTTGGTGGGAGCAGAATGGAAGGCGGCGACATGGCCGAGAATACTAGACAACAATTACTGTCAAAGACAACACGTGATTTTATCGTTAACCCTTAGCAACGGAACCGCCAAAACCACCTAGAGCTATTCATAGAAGTCGCTATTCACATTTTATTTTGTTTTCACACTTTGTCTCAAAACCACAGCCTACTATCCTCCATTGGGGCGATCTCATTAAGCTCGCCCCAAAGAAGGCTCACGAGCAATGTCCCCGAAACAAAAAAAATAAGAATGGTTAGTTATTCAAGAATTTTTTTATGGCAAATGTCTCTGCTATTGGACAAGGGATAAATTTTAGTTTATACAATCCGGACAATAAGGGTTCGAACAGGAAATGTTTTTTTTTAATTCTCTGTATTTCTGATATCTATTTCTAACTCATTCCATAGTTTTGGTAGCGCAAAGACGGGTACTTTATCCAGGGTTTTGGTTCTGGTTTTGTGTGTGCGTAAGAGATCTGCCTGGCGAGTAATCATGTTGGATTGGTTATTTACAATTGAGAAGACGTTTGCAAATGAAACCGGGAGGTTTCCATTATGCCAATCAAACATAAATAATAAGGCGTGTAATTTGTATAAATCTTTTAACTTCAATATACTATCTTTGATAAATAGAGGGTCAGTGTGGGCATTGCATTTCTTATTATTTATTATTCGTAGTGCTCGTTTCTGCAGTTTTTTGAAGACGATCATAGGCTTTTGACACACCCCATAAAGGATTTCCATAGATGAAGTGGCTCTGTATCAGAGTGAAATATAAAGTTTTCATAACACTATAAGGGAGAATCTTTTTAACTTTATTTAGAACGAAGTTGGCAAGTCAAACTTTCGTGCAGAGTAGAGATACGTGGGCGTTGTATGATAAGCTGTCATCAATATTTATACCAAGAAACTTTAAGGACTTCTCCCTTTCGCCACTGCCAACCTTGCAGATTACAAGGTTGTTTATACAGACATTCTGACGAGTAACATTCATTTCTCTGTGACCTGGATTAAGTAGGATTATTTAGTTTTCTTTTCGTTCAGGACAAGGTGGTTGTCTACGCACCAGTCAGATATATTTTTTAATTCCTCATTGAAATCTGAGACTACTGCATTTATCTCCGCTCCAGACTTGTATGCTTCTGTGTCATCGGCAAACGACAAGACTTTTAATGTTGTTGAATTACTTATGTCATTGATGTATATTAGAAATAAAATAGGGCCCAATATAGAACCTTGTGGAACTCCACATGTCAGTTCAGTTAGATTAGATTTACTATCATCTAACGATATATACTGATTCCTGTTCTTCAGATAACTTTTGAACCAACTTAAAGCGTTACCTCTTATTCCATAATGTTCGGGTTTTTGAAGAAGGATGTCGTGGCTTATTGTATCAAAGGCTTTGGAAAGGTAAAACAAACTAGCTGAAGTGGTGTGTCCTTACTGACTTTGTTATTTTCTACAGCAACACGTTTTAACAGTTGCATAACTGGATGTAGTGTGCTATGCTGCTTCCTAAAACCATATTGGTAGTGATAGAGAGTGGTGGCCGAGTGGATAAGTGCGCTGGTCTCTCATGCCAGAGGTTCCGGGATCGATCCCCGGTCAGGGAAAGTTCTCGAGGTGTCCGAACACTCTCTGTCAGCATCAATTGTGGGGTCGATGCTGCTACAGCGTACCATCCCATCGGGTGGGGACGTAAAATGGCTGTCCTCTGTGCGGAAAGAGACACACTCCGTGCAGGCTAAAGATCCATTCGCAGTATTCGAGAAGAGCTAGGCCACGAAGTTGCCGCTATGAAGGTCATCCCACACACCCGCGCCATTGGGCCAAGGAGAGGCGTTAATATAAGTTGCATAACTTGTTCGCCAATCCTTGTAAAAGAAATAAGATTAAATAAATAAAAAAAAAGAATATCGAATTTGTTCAGAAATTTTATCAGTCTAACAAACATCAGTTTTTCTAAAATCTTTGAAAAGACAGAGAGAATACTTATTGGTCTATAATTTGTGAAGTTATTTTTACCACCTGATTTAAAAATTGGGATTACCTTTGCAATTTTCATTCTGTCAGGAACTATTCCCTGACTGAATGAAAAGTTCAGGATATGGGCAAGGGGGTTGACAACCGAATCTATCGAATGTTTAAGGATACAGGATGAAATATTCGCGCAGTCCTGACTTGTTTTAGACTTCATTTTACTTACTATATTGATGATTTCCAAAGACGACGTTGGTAAAATAAACATATTATCTGGGAGTGGATATTTCATGGATTCGGAGAAAGATTTGCAGGGATTCCTTATTTGTTTTCCTATATTTGCAAAGAAATTATTGAATTCGTGAGCGATTTCGTTCGGGGTATTTATCTCTTTTTCACAAAAGTGAAAAAAGGAAGGTAAATTGCTTTTGTTTTTGTTTCTATTTAGAGCGTTATTTAGAATTTGCCATGCTTTTCGCATATTACTTTTATTTTCGAAGAGGACGTTTTCGTAATACGTCTTTTAATTCTGTTGAATAGCCGACAGTAATTTTTGTAATTTCTAACATTAAATTCTGTAGGACTTCTTAATTTTTTCATGAAAAATTTATTCTTGTTATTGGCTGAGATTAGAAACTTTTTCGTCATCCAAGGCTGTCGCTTTATGCATTTCTTTTTCCGTTTTTGACTTTGCAAAGGAAATGCCGAGTCAAATGCATTCAGGAAAATGTTCAAGAGGTGTCCATAGGCAGCATTGGGACAGTTGGATTCCATAACTGGAGCAAAATCACACTGGGGCAGCAATATCTTGAAATATTCGATACTGCTAAAGTTTATTTACCTAGATATAAGTGGCATTGTGTTATCTAGTGACATATTTGGTGATTCGGCGTAACAGTTTCCAAAATGGTCGGATACATCGGTGAGAACTATACCAGTTTTGAAAGAGTTAATTAGATTATTTGAAAAGATATTGTCTATGAACGTCGCAGAATGATCTGTCATTCTGGTTAGTTTGGTGATGACAGACATAAATCCCTCACTAAACATTAAATCTGTAAACTTATCTATTTTCGAGCGGCAAGCTACTTTCAGAAGGTCAATATTAAAATCGCCCATGATTAAGGTTGTTTTCTTTTCCTTGTTAAGTATGTCAGTTATGTTGTTGACCTTTGATTGAAAAATATCTATATCTGCTTTGGGGTCGTGTTTGGTCGATATATTACACCAATAATTCTCGACAGATTCTTATCCTTTAGTTCTATGAAAATTGACTCAATCACATGTGGTATGAAAATAGAAAGATCTTGTCAGACAATGAAGTTAGTATCATTTTTTATAAATAGTCCTACTCCACCTCGACCATCGTCAGCAATGGGTCTGGTATGTTTTAATAAAGGGTGATATCCTTCTAGTGTATAAGATATATTAGAGGGTATCTGAAAGACCTCTGTGAGACCAATGACATCGAATGTATTTTCATTGCTGTTTAGTTTAGATAGCAGGTGATTTAGAGGATCCCAATGGGCATTCAGGCTTTAACAATTGATATGAAATGCAGAAAAAAGATCCGTTCATGTCCCTGAGCTCTGATTGCAACTCACTAGGAAGGAGATATTTACAATCGGTAATGTTGTATATAGATGGGGAATCACTGGCTGTATTGGACATGTTGGTCATCTCCTTCATGAGACAATTAAAGTCGTAGTTAGAATCAGTCTGGATCCAGTCCAAATTAATACTACCCACCATGATTTACAAACATTCCACCAGCAACACCAAAGCACAGACACACGAAGGAGACCTGAAGAATCCTAAATAATATAGACAATTCATTTTGTGACTGAAAAAGAAACATCAACAGGAGTTATAACAGAGTAATATAAAGTGTGTAAATGAAGATAGTATTTCTCATTGCATTGGTTTAATGTGATCAAAAAAAGGGTAGAGAGAGAAGTAAATAAACATATTCCATAGAAAACGGGATTCATCATTCCGTTTTATTGTGAAACATCGTCATTTGGTCCCTAGCTAACTTATAAACAAACAAGACATTTGTACTAACGGTGGTAACTACAAGACAACATAGCATAAAACTGAATAAATCTGTAGAGGTTCATCTGAAACCCCTTTCCTCAGGTACCAGCCCATGCACACATACACACAAAATATACTTAATAAACGTGCTATGATGATAATGGGCAGTCCAACTTATCTGTCCAAGTGAACAGTGGATCAGTTAGGTAATATATAGAGGATATTCACGAAAATTTGATGAATACCGAAAATATCTCGTGAGTGGCTACAAAGAAATATGAGGATCTTCACGAGCGACGCTCGTGAAGATCCTCATATTTCTTGTAGCCACGAACGAGATATTTTCGGTATTCATCAAATTTTCGTGAATTTTCTTTTTATTTAATGCTCTACGACTACAAACTCTCCAATTTGTGGCCTTTATTTGCCATTAAGGCGCAAAATTTATGTGCCGAACCGGCGTCCATACAAAAATTACAACAACCAAACTCCAACCATTGGAATGTGTGAATATCCGCACAAAAAGTAGTCCCGTCTTATTTCTCCCCTAACTTTACGATTTACCAAGGCTGGCGAATTGAAATAATCGCAATGTGTTTCGAAGAAATAGAACAATAACAAAAAACACCACTTTCTTATTTTCAATAACAAGACACGTCATTTTATTTTTTTTTGAACTCAATGCACTGAAGACGTGTGAAGTTGAACTGAAGAAATTTGAAAGTGATTTCGGCTTTTCGCTGGAAGGTGAATGAGAAAGTCAAACTTTGAAACCGCTGATTTAATGAATTGATTTAGTCACTGTCACTATCAATTATTCGAATTCGTTTGTATTTGGGACTCTGGAATTCATTACTGATGTGCTGACTCGTTTAAAGTACATGTGATTCGTCATCCGAACCTACGATGAAATATCGATTTCTAAATATCATTTTGATATTTCGTTTTGCCGACCGACAGGGGAATATGACTTAATTTTTCAGCGTGAATTGATGCCTGAGCATTAAATAAAAAACACAATTCATCAGCACAGCGCACACATGAGATTATAACACACGGTCAAACTAATCAGTCAAAATATTCGGTCAGCGGGTCAATTGGATAATATATTACACAAATCACCACACTTCCCGATTTTGATGTGGCGATAATGGACAGTCAAACTAAGCTGTTAAAATGTACTGTCAGTCGGATAACATAATACACAGTTCACCAGCACGATTGCATGAAGTTGTTGTCAACACGATGATGAGTTGAAGGAAGAGGGAGAGAAAAGTGAAATTCCCTGCACATAGACATTTGAAAATTTCTCCTTCGTATTGATGGGGGAGTTTGATGTCTGGTCAGTTTATTTGTTCTGGAGTATCTTGCTAAAGGATTTTAAAAAATACAATGATTGTATCTTTCTAAAGGATTTAAAAAAAAATGCAATGATTGTGATGCATTATTCGTGTTTATCTGATATTAAAATGGTTTACATATGACAGAGATAAAGGTTAGTCAATATTATAGTGGTTCCCAAATACATAGATGGAAATGATTTGACTAAAAGAAAAGAAAAACGTCAGAGAGATATTTACTTTTAACTTAGTCTTGGGTGTATGTGTATTGGGGTGGTCTGATCAAGTGGATGGGATGAGCGGGGAAAAGGAAAATAGCGTCAACTGAACTACAATATCGAAACAAAGACAAAGATATATTTATCTACGTTATTGCGATTTCCCAATATTCTTAGGTGGGTTGATGTTGGTGGGATGGAGTCTGCAAAATCCTATTTCCATGTAGAATTATCTACAACTAGTTGAGAGCAAGATTATTTTAGATAGTTAACATTTGTTTCCAGACTTTGTCCTATTATAACTTATTGGAGAGTTCCAGCAGGCAAATGAACCAAGAATATACATGTCGGACTACAGCTGGCATACTCGCTTTCCCTTAACTTGTTAACCACTTCACTATAGACAATTGGGGAGTGCCGGAAGGCACTAATTTGCCAAATACAAATTATTCGAGGATGCCAGCAGCCAACCTCCCAACAGTTTTCAACAAAGCAAAACATCATCATTCAAATTGTATCAGCTTGACATTTATTCCTCCGAATTGTCCTACTACAAATCATTGGAGGATACCAACATGCACTCTCCAACAATTTTCAACAAAGCCAGACTTTATCGATCAAATTTTATTAGCTTTGATTCACCAAGAGGAACGATCGAAGAATATATAGCAGGCACAATCTCTTTTCATTAATGACCGAGTGATATAATATTTTCCAAAGTTAACATTTGTTCCCCCAAATTAGCCCTGCTACAAATTACTAGAGGATGCCAGCAGACACCCCTCAGAAATTCCCAACTTCATCGAACAAATTGTATTTGCTTTTGGATCACCACGAGGAACGAACAAGGAATGTGGAAACTACAGCAGGCATTCTCATTTTCCTTTAACTGGTCATTTGCTAGACTATTTTTGATAGTTAACCCTTTACCTAACATGAAACGCAGACGACACTTGCAAAAATAATTCTTGAATAACTAATTTTTTTCATTTTTTGTCTCAAAAACATAGGTTATGACCCCTCGTTGGAACGAGCTCGACGAGCTCGTTCCAACGAGGGGTCATAACCTATGTTTTTGAGACAAAAAATGAAAAAAATAATGAAAATTAATTGGCGATTTTTGAGAATAGCGCTGGCCGGTTTTGGCCGTTACGTTGGGTAAAAGGTTAACATTTGTTTCTCCAAATTTGCCTTATTACAAATTACTGGAGTATGCCAGCAGACACCATAACGAATGAAGAAATAATATAGAAACTACAACAGACATACTCACTTTTTCTTAACTGAGTGTTAGATTATTTCCTCCAATTGCTCTATTACAAATTATTAGAGGATGCCCACAGACATCCTCCAATAATTTCCAGTAGAGCCAAACTTCATCGATCAAATTTTACTAGATTTGCTTCACCTTGAGCAATGAACGAAGAATATAAGAACTATAGCAGGCACATTCACCTTTCATTAAGGGATTGAGTGCTAAATTATATTTGAAAGTTAACATTTGTTTCTCCAAATTTGCTCTATTACAAATTACAGGAGGAAGCCAGCATACACCCTCCAGCAATTTCCAACAAAGCAAAACTTCATCGATCGAATTTTATTAGATTTTGGTTCACCATGAGAAATGAACAAGGAATATGAAAACTGCTACAGACATACTCACATTCCTCTAACAGGTTGAGTGCTAGAATATTTTGAATGTCAATATATTTTTGGTAATCAACATATGTTCCTCCAAATTTGCCCGACTACAAATTATTGGGGAGGATGCCAACAAACACCCTCCTATAATTTCTAACAAATCAAAGCTTCATCACTTTTTATTAACACGCTTTTGGTTCACCATGAAGAATGAACAGAGAATACGGAAACTACCTCAGACTTTATCATTTTTCTTAACTGACCGAGTGCTAGATTATTTCATCCAAATTACCGTTACAAATCATTAGAGGATGCCAACAGACACCTGCCAATAATTTCCAACAGAGCCAAGCTTCATCGATCGAATTTTATTAGCTTTGGTTCACCATAAGGAATGAATGAAAAATATGAAAACTGCAGCGCGTACACTCACTTTTCATTAACTGATTAAGAATGAATTCATCGATTGCATTTACATGTATTAGCTTTTGGTTCACCGTGAGAAACGAACTGGGAATATGAAAACTACAGCAGGCATACTCACTTTCCTTTAACTGGTTGAGTTCTAGAATATTTCGATTGTCAACATTTTTTCCTCGAAATTTGCCTCCCTACAAATTATTGGAGGATGCCAGCAGACACCCTCACTTTTCATTAACTGATAAAGTGCTAGATTATTTTCGACAGTTAATGTTTGTTCCTCCAAATCTGTTCTATTACAAATTACTGGATGATGTCAGCAGACACCCTCCAGCAATTTCTAACAAAGCAGAAGTTCATCGATCAACTTTTGTGTACAAAGAATATGAAAACTACAGCAAGCACATTCACTTTTCATTAACTGATTGAGTTCTAGATTATTTTTGATAGTCAACATTTGTTCCTACAAATTTGCCCTATAAATAATTCTCGGAGGATGCCAGCAAACACCCTCGAACATTTTCCAACAAATCAAGGCATCATCAATCACATCAGTCACTTTGTAAAAGCTTTGGTTCACCATAAACAACGGACAAATAATATGGATACTACAGCAAGTCTACTCATTAGTGTTTGTTTACCCTGAGGAGTCAGCAATGAATATGGAGATTACAGAAAGCACACTCACGTTTTGTTAACTGACTGAGTGCTCCATTACTTTTAATTGCCAACAGGCACCCTCCAACAATTTCCAACAAAGCCAATCTTCATCGATCAAATTTTATTAGCTTTAATTCTCCATGAAGAAGGAACGAAAAAATATGAAAACTTCTTAAATTATTACCTCCAAACTGACCCTTTACGGAATATTGGAGGATGCCAACAGATTGAGTGCGAGATTATATTTGAAAGTTAACATTTGTTTTTTCCAAATTTGCTCTATTACAAATTACAGAAGGGTGCCAATAGCCACCCTCAGGTAATTTCTAACAGATCAAAATTTCATCGATTGAATTTTATTAGCTTTTGGTTCACCATAAGAAACGAACTAGGAATATGAAAACTACAGCAGGCATACTCACTTTTCTTTAACTGGTTGAGAGGCTAGAATATTTTGATTGTCAACATTTGTTCCTCGAAATTTACCTCCCTGCAAATTATTGGGGATGCCAGCAACAGACACCCTCCAACAATTTCTAATGAAGCAAAACCTCATCTTTCAACAGCTTTTGGTTCAACATGAGGAATGAATAAAGAATATGAAAACTGCAGCAGGCACATTCACGTTTCAATATTACAGATGATTGGAGTATGCCAGCAGACACCAGGAAGAATGAACTAATAATATAGAAACTACAGCAGATATATTCACTTTTTCTTAACCGTTGAGTGCTGCATTATTTCTTCCAAATTGCCCTCTTACAAATTATTGGAGGATGCCATTATTTTTAATTGCCAACAGGCACCCTCCAACAATTTCCAACAAAGCCAAACTTCTCCGATTAAATTTTATTAGCTTTTATTCACCCTGAAGAAAGAACGAAAAATATAAAAACTTCTTAAATTATTACCTCCAAATTGTCCCTTTACAAAATATTGGAGGATGCCAACAGATTGAGTGATATATTATATTTGAAATTTAACCCTTTACCTAACCTGAAAAGCAGACGACACTTGCAAAAATAATTCTTGAATAGCTAATTTTTTGTCTCAAAAACATAGGTTATGACCCCTCGTTGAAACGAGGGGTCATAACCTATGTTTTTGAGACAAATAATGAAAATTAATTGGAGATTTTTTAGAATAGCGGGGCCCGGTTTTGGTCTTTACGTTAGGTAAAGGGTTAACGCCAGTTTCTCCAAATTTGCTCTTTTACAAATTACTGGAGGATGACATCAGTCACCCTCCAGTAATTTCCAACAGAGCAAAACTTCATCGATTGAATTTATTAGCTTTTGGTTCACCATGAGAAATGAACTAGGATTTGTTACACCTTTTGGTTCAACATGAGGAATGAATAAAGAATATGAAAAATGCAGGAGGCAGATTCGCGTTTCATTGTTACAAATCAGGGCTTATATTTCGTCTAAATTTGTGAGAATCCATTTGGATTCACGTGAAAATGCTTGCGAAAATCCATATATACTATGAGTGTCCCAGGATCCCATGACGCCACCATGGTTGAACCACTGTTGTATTCTGATAACACATGTTAACCTTTTACCCAACACACTTTTTGTAATTTTTAAAACTAAGTTTGATAATTTTTAAACAATAAATAATAAATAAATGATAAAATAATTAAATGAACAATATTTATCAATACAATCTTACAAATATGGCTGTCGTTGGAACCGGCTCAATGAGCCGGTTCCAGTGACAGCCATATTTGTAAGCTTTTATTGACAAGGTGTCAGGATATCTCAGGTTATGTTAGCCTTCTATTGGTTAAGTTGTTGCCGCTGTGTTAGTTAAAGGGTTAAATTGACTCAATGTTTGTCACGCGAATCCTAGCAGAGGTGCAACGAGAATCTACATGGATTCTCGCCGGTTTTATTGCGCGAATCTTTGTGCGAATCGATTCTTGGATTCTCGTCGAAATATAAGCGCTGCAAATTATTGGAGTATGCCAGCAGACACCAGGAAGAATGAACTAATAATACAGAAACTACAGCAGATTTTCTTAACTAATTAAGTGTTAGATTATTTCCTCCAAATTGCCCTGTTACAAATTATTGGACGATGCCAACAGACATCCTCCAATAATTTCCAACAGAGCCAAGCGTCATCGATCAAATTTTATTAGATTTGGTTCACCATGAGGAATGAACGAAAAATATGAAAACTACAGCAGGTACACTCGTTTTTCATTAACTGATTAAGTACTAGAATATTTTTGAAAGTTAATGTTTTGTTCCTCCAAATCTGTTCAATTACAAATTACTGGAGGATGCCAACAGGCACCCTCCAGCAGTTTCTAAAAAAAACAGAAGTTCATCGATCAAATTTTATGTACAAAGAATATGAAAACTGCAGCAGGTACATTCACTTTTCATTAACTGATTGAGTGCTAGATTATTTTTGATAGTCAACATTTGTTCCTACAAATTTGCCCTAGTACAAATTATTGGAAGATGCCAGCAGACACCCACCAATAATTTCTAACAGAGCAAAACTTCATCGACTGAATTTTATAAGCTTTCGGTTTACCCTGAGGAATGAACAATGAATATGGAGACTACCGCAGGCATACTCACGTTTTGTTAACCCTTTACCTAACATGAAAAGCAGACGACACATGCAAAAAAAATTCTCGAATAACTAATTTTTTCGTTGAGCTCGTTCCAATGAGGGGTCATAACCTATGTTTTTGAGACAAAAAATGAAAAAAATAATGAAAATCAATTGGCGATTATTGAGAATAGCGCTGGCCGGTTTTGGCCGTTACGTTGGGTAAAGGGTTAACTGATTGAGTGCTTGATTATTTTTAATTGTTAACACTTATTCACCCAAACAAATTATAGGATGCCAACAGCACTCCCCAACAATTTTCAACAAAGCAAAAACTTAATCATATTTTAAATTTGTTTAAAAATATCACACTTACCAACAAATATATACTTATACTTGTCAGTTCAAAATTCTACACATGTATATCCTGTCTATCCTTTATCTTGGATATATATGGATATATGGATATATATCAGAGTCCGGTACCTCCCAATTCCTTTTCTAGATTTTGTACTTCCTGGGGTGTAGACAAACGTCGAACAGTGTCATCCTTGAATTTCACAAATAGAGTACAGTCATGGGTCCAAGTCTGAATAAGTTTCTTGTCTTTCACAAGACCACGACATCTCCTGGCCAGATATGATCTTGTTGCCGTCAGATGTTCATTCACAAAAACACGACCTGTCTTGTGGGCCCTCTTCAGTTTTCTTCGAGCCCTATAGAACCTGTCGCGAACCTTGTAGCTGGTAAACTTAACTAAAATGGAACTTGGTTCGCTCTTTCCAGAAACCTGCGCACCAGATCGATGACTTCGCTCAATCTCACAGACATCAAGAGGCACTTCAATTTTGCCTGCTAGACTAATCGCATGTGCTCTCCCCGTTAGATTGTGGAATTCCGGATACTCTGAGGCTATTTCTCATCCCATATTGTTTGAGGTCATCACGTTCATTTTCTAATGCCATCCCTTGTTTTATTTGCGCCCTCGAGCTCTTTCACTCTGTTTGTGAGCTCGAATAACTGTTCAGTAATTGTCGTTGCAATGAGGTTTTTGAAAACGAACAGTACTTTTGGATCGGTTAATGCCGAGATCAACCTGTCAGGCATGTCAGGTATGTCATTGCAGTCATTTCCTTCTGCCATACTCATGATACTGTTATCACCTCTGGTGTCAATACTGGTATCAGCCTCATATATTGATAAGTCGGACACAGATTCCGACAAATAATCCTTTTTCTTTTTCAGAGAGTGCAGAGCTGATATACTGTCACTTGATGGACGCCTTCGCTTATCTCTCTCCCTCTCCTTCCTTGTCTTTTTTATCCAGGGCTTCTTCCATGAATTATCCGTACAATGGCGGTTGTGTGGAGCACGGATTTGAGGTGACAATAGGAGATTAAATATTTGCGTCAACACAGAATGTCATAATGTCATAAAAATCAGAGGTGGCTCATACAAAGTAACACACATGTAGCTTCCCATAAACATATTCAAACTATTCCACGAAAACAGACATAATCCATCACTCCAAAGACCGTTATTTAATTTTTTTTAAAGAGAAAGCCAGACAAAAAACAAACTCCACTACCCGCCATAATGATCACGTGACATCCTTCTGATCACGTAACATCCTACGTAAGTTACAAATTAAGCAGATGAAACAGAAAAAAATAAATGAAAATAATAAAATACAAAAAATTCAACAAAACCATATCAAGTGAATTCTCACCGAAACAAACTTGTCGAGCTCTTTCCAAAAATGTGCCATGCGGTATGTGTTTTTATTATTTTCAAGAGCGTGAGGAAAAAATAATTAAAATAACAAATTTTGACATCGCGTGCGTTGAACAAAGAGTTAAAAAATAATGGTTTACTTTCTTTTAATTAGTGGCTTTTAGAGACAATGTTGGTATCCGAACGACCCACATTTTTTTTTCGGCGGACAACAAAATTTTATGACATACATGGTCATGGGGAAAACCGCCCTCGTAACGCCACTAACTTCAAGCCTTGTTCCAACGTACAGGAGTTTTCTAGTATATGACAATTGTTTTTTTCTTTTTAGGATTTACAGACAGTATCAAAGCGGAATGCTAAATCGTGTCGCAAGCAATCATTTGGAGATGGATCACCTCATGCCATGGTTGATCAAGTTAAAATGAATACATTACCTGTCATGCAAAGATATCTGTGAACCGAAGAACACAATCCACTTAGCCATTTTCCTCTGTTGTTTTGCGCCATAAAAAAGCAGTGACGTCCCATGTCGGTGGCGCCCTCTGGCGCATATTTCCAGTTCATCCACATGAGCTGATTATCCAACGAATCTACATACTGATAATCTGTTTTGCGGTCATTAACCCCAATCCACGCCCTCCTTGTTTGTCTGTAAAACAGATTACGTTATTCAACACGTTGTTGAGAACGAGAAACCCGATATATTACAGAATTGTGATCACAATTACACCATCAGATCGCGACATTTATACCAGAGAGCCGAAATTCTAAAATATTTTACTACTAATTAGTACTAAATGATGGCGACATCAAGAAAGCCAAACGGAAATAGAATCGGAGATATTCTCGCATTTCTCCTCTGACTGGTGGGATTTCACAGTATTGCGGGGAGGAACGCGAACAGGTATTTTCGACCGGATTGAAATTCCCTAACAACTTTGTGATTACAGTACTCGATCATGACACACTACAAGCTGTTGTGGACTTATACGATTTCCCGTTTCCGAGAGACATTTTAACCCTTTACCCAACGTAACGGCCAAAACCGGCCAGCGCTATTCTCAAAAATCGCCAATTAATTTTCACTATTTTTTTCATTTTTTGTCTCAAAAACATAGGTTATGACCCCTCGTTGGAACGAGCTCGTCGAGCTCGTTCCAACGAGGGGTCATGACCTATGTTTTTGAGACAAAAAATGAAAAAAATTAGTTATTCAAGAATTTTTTTTGCAAGTGTCGTCTGCTTTTCACGTTAGGTAAAGGGTTAAATGACACGAAACACGTGAGTTCTGTTTACAGATCGCTTTCTACAACTCGGCTGTTCATGCTGCTTATGTTTTTTTTTCTCGAACCTTCAAATATTCTTCGGATTGAATATTCATTCGATAGAGTTACAGAAGCAATTCCACCCAACTGCACATCATGTTGTCTGGAAATAGTCGCGGCGAAGCCCTAAATCCTTGGTAAGGCCCAGTCCTACCACTTTGAAAGAAATATGCTTCAGCTCTATAACAATCCAAACAAAAGAGAGATTTTCAAAGAGGAACATTACTGTTGACAAATCGTAGGCTGGATGCTAGACTGTCCTATGTCCCATAGGGGACATAGAACATTATAGCACTCAGGTGACGAAATGAACAATGGATTTCTGTTTTTATCCCTGGTCATTAAAGCAGTAGTAATAATTTTTGTCTTTCAACAAGAAACACTGTTTCCGTTGGTTGAGGTACGAATGAAACGGAAACAGTTTTCACCGTTGTTTGGGCAGGCACATCTGTTGACTGTCGAGTTCGATCGACCAAGGGCGATAATTTAGTTTGAGATCCCCGATTGGCATATCAAGGGAGATTATCGAAGTATGATATACGGGTATTTGGATGACGTGTGTTTCATCTTGGGGCGATACGGCAAATCGACACCACCATATTTTTCTTACCGTCTCTTTAATCGTTTAATATCATTTCAAATCTACGACATCTATTTTTATCAAACACTTCATGGCTAGTACAGAAGATATTAATTCTAAATTGGATTCCATTTTGACAAAATTTGACCATACTACTAAAGAAATTGACAGAATAATCTCCGATTTGAGGCAAGAGTTTCATACGATGTCAAACGGCTGAAAGTGGACTGTGAATATCAGTGGAGACGAGAAGGAAACAAATTACAATACAAGTTTAATTCTGATGCACTTGATACGTTAAAGCCAACACAGTGGGCTTTTTTCCAATGGAAAGAATGACTATGGCAGTGACCTTATTGATAATGTTGTTGGTTCTTTGGGAAAAAAAGAATAAACAAATTAAAATGGCCGATTCTTCCGAGAGTGGATGGGATACAGTGCGCCAGTATGTGTTCAATGATCTGGCGGAAGATTATGAGGAAAAAATGGATCGACAGGGCGGAGAGCAGAGCGTCGAGACAACATAAGCACAGGCAGTCAAAATAAGCGACCATTAATAAACCACCATCACAGCTGCAGCTTTCTCACGAAATGCCTTCCACTGCTAGGGTTAGTACATTTCGGAGTGGCTTCAACAAGCCAGTATGCTTCACCTGTGGATCTTTTTCTCACTGGAGTCGTGAATGCCCGTTCAACCGAAATACCCATGAATCCTTCAATTCCACCAGCTGTTCTACTTCCTGATGCTGACATTAATGCCAACCGCGATTTAGCTTTTTTTTTTTGTTTTTTTTTATTAGGGTTTAACGACACATTAACAGCCAGGGTCATATCATGTCGGTGACAGTTTTACGGGTGGAGGAAGCCGAAGTACCCGGAGAGAACCACCGAGCAACGACGAGCAGCTGTCAGCTCTCCAACATAAAATGTTTCATGTGCTGCAGATCATTTGGAAATGCCCAGAAATGGATGGAAACTATTGTATCTACTTAGAAGAATTCAATACAAAACAGGATAACATAATTCTGGTATACAAACATAGCTATGTAATTTTTACAAAATGCTATTCATTTTTTTGAAATGTGTAGCATTTTGCTACGCAAAGAAAAAAAGTTATTTTGAGCACTGTTTACCGATAATCAAAACGTTCAACTCATAATAACTAAAGGTGGCATGAATAAGGAGTTATAGGACATAGATATCGAAATTTATAAATTTATAAATGATGTCTTTCTAAAGGAATTCATTAACAGAGTGAACGGATTTCCGGGGAACTGAATGAGCAGGCTAATGTTTTAAGTAGGTAACAAGACTATGATCATTGGGGAATACGCAGTGATTTGTAATCTCTTTTGGATGCTAAATATGGATCGCACAGGAGCGACTTTTTGCGCCTTTCACAATGCAAAAAACAAGGTATTCTGGAATCCAGGAGGCAGTGAAGTAGACTCTTTTACTGCATTCTGGGAGACGGAATTGAATTGGATGGTCCCACCTATAACTAGTGAAGGCAGAGTTATTAAATAGCTAATTGAAGAGAGTGCTTTTGGTACACCTATAATTCATTGTGGCGGCCTGCACCTTTTTGGCCATTGCTATGCCCAGGTGGGAACTGGGGATATTTTGTTAAAGACTGGATGTATTTACCAACATTAAGGGAATATTATACACTAAGTAGGATACCCGGGAGAATTTTTGGGGAGTGAAATTTAAATTTTGAAATGATAGCTATTAAAATTGATCGCAGGTAGCCATCTGTTAATTTTAGTGTTATTTTTACAGGCTTGTTCTCCTACTTCTATGGGCACGTATTTGATTCCTTACCGCAACATTAAACAAAAAGTATATTTCTGGAATTTAGGAGATGGCATAGATGGGCTGCAACACATTCTATAACTATCATTTTACATGCCAAGCATTTTCCGTTTTAAATCTATTTACTTTCTCTCTATCAACAATCGGAAACCACAAGTCCAGTGATAACCGCAATTTACGGTGTTAAACACATGCACAAATTATTGGGGGGTAGAGAGTCTCACCGATCATTCATTGGTCATTAATGTTTCTGAGAAAGCGAAGAGAAGGCTGTCTGGACCCATCAAAAAGAGAAATCCTATCACCAATGATCTTCCTCGACAGCTTTCAGTGTCTACGGCGCGAAATTTTAATCTTTCAACCCAAAGAACTTTTACAGTGTGTGTTTTATCCATCGCAGTTATCTTGCGAAATCAGGAATTACGACACATAAAACGTTGCGACAGAAATTTTCACTCCACTCAAATTAATTTGTTTATAGAACAGCCGAAAACTGATATATTTAGAGATGGTCATTGGGTTCTTTTGGGTAGATTTGTGTCCTTTTTTAGCGTTATCCAAATATTTGGAAATAGCCGTTGTCGGTGATACATCGGAAGAGTATGTATTTCGCAATGTCGCTAAAACTTCCTCTGGCTATAAATTATGTTTTAGAATATACCAATGACGTATTCCCGGATTCGCGAAATATTTCGAGACGCCTTTTTCTCCATTTGTACCAAATATTAATGGTTTTGCTCTTCAAAGTTTACGGGCAGGGGAGCGACTTTGGCAGCAAACGCTGGTGTGCCGGATCGTTTGTTCAAAAACATGGTCGTTGGCGGAGTGAAACGGTTAAGGACGGTTATGTACAGGATGATGTAGACAAACGTTTGGGAATATCGTTATCCTTGGGTCTTAAACCGTCTTTGTACTTTTGGCGTATTGCCAGGTAACCTAATTCTGTGTTCTTGTGATATTTTGTGGGTGGAATTGGAAACTGATGGTTGGGCCTGGATCACGGAGAAATACAGTTTCCGTTGGTTGAGGCACGAATTAAACGGAAACAGTTTTCTCCATGGTTTGGGCAGGCACATATCTGTTGACTGTCGAGTTCGATCGACCAAGGGCGATAAGTTAGTGTGAGATACCCGATTGGCATATCATATTTCCGCATTGTTACCATCTTGGATGAGGAAGATGTTTTTGATGGAAGCTGGATGGGCAGGTTCTGAGCTGACGAGCCTTGAGAACACGTAACATAAGGTGTATAGACATTAAACTGTAGATGAAATTCTAGGCTGACGAGCTTTGAGAATACGTCGGTATAGTACAGGTGTAACATTTTGTGCATACATTTTGCCGTATCGCCAGGTAACCTATTATTATGCTGGTAAATTTGTTTATCCAATCAAATGAAGTTACTAAGAGACATAGACTCTGCAATATTAGGTTCAGGATGGCTCAAGGGCACCCAATATTAATTTAATATTAGGTGCCCGTCGGCCATTTTGTTTTATCATTATATCCACACGCTTCAGCTTTTAATTTACACGTACGTACATGCTGCAGCGCAGTTGTACAGAAGACCCACCATATAAAATAGCCCCGTCGAATAAACATTGCATTCGATTGAATGAAACTGTTATAATAAAATGGCAAACCAGCCCAAAACAGTGGCGGTTATAGAACAAGTCACGAGTGATTTATTAGAATGCGGAAGCAAAATTACTCCCCTTGTTGCGTATGTAAACATCGTCTGCTTTGTTTAAATTTTTCGAGAAGTGCGCATCATTTAACTATTCGTTGAGTTAACTTCCCCAATGACATTTTAGCATGTCGTGCATAATAAATACGTTACAGGGCGTTTAGTTGGGAGATACCATTAGTTACACAGTTTGTTGGTGGCCTAATATGGTATATATGGTGCCAGTTAATTCCATATTGGACTCGAGCGAGTCCAATATGGAATTAACTGACACCATATATACCATATTAGGCCACCAACGAACTGTGTAAAGAATATATCTTACCGACTGCTGCATCGATGCACAGAACTAATAACAACAGCGATCAAAATTAAATGAGAGAATACCCACTCACAATGTGTTCACGTGTTCATGCCTTGTTACAATTTATGGGAGAGTGCCTACAGGCACTCTCCCATAAATTGTACTAAGGCAGATTCATACACACCAAACAGTTTCATTTCGACGGTAACATGACTCACATCCACAGAATATGAAGCCTTTCAAGTTGCCTAACCTGCACTTCAGACCAAATATGGGCTTCAAACACTTAATCTTTCAACTCGAAGCGTTTGTCGGCTGTCGCCATTTTGAAAAATCAATGAACAAAGGGGAGATTGCCCATAGCTAGCTGTCAGCGTATATTGATGTTGGCAGGCAGTATATGGTTTTATATGCAGTCTGCATGTGACGTCTTTGAACCAATGAAATTCCCAGATACTTGTAGGAGGTAGGATATAGTGTCATATACGGCTCAGAGAAAACAATATTAGGTTCGGCTTCGCCTCACCTAATATTGTTTTCTCTTCGCCGTATATGACACTGTATCTGCCAACTAAATGCCCTGTAACTTATAATACTGTTATTGTGTCATTTTGTTGGTTGAATTGGAAACCGATGGTTGAGCCGGTGTCACGGAAAACGCAGTTTTCCCAGTACAAGTAAAAAACGTCGAGACCAAATACAAATCTGTACTGGGGGTAGCAACATCACATGCGATCATTCGATTCAGTTTTTGACCTTCATTTATCGAAAACTGATTACACGTGTCGAGGCTACAGTTTTATATATCAGTCATGAAATGGTAAATAGACACCCAACTCAAGGAAGAAGATATGACTAGATCGTTTTATACATTCCGGACTACAATTCCAATTTTGGATGTGAGTATTCTGCTCTTAATATCGGACGATATTTGAAAATTAATATTTTGTAGCAAATACTAATTGATGATGTCGCCGCAGGCCAAGGTGCTGACATAACGTTAACAACAAGTCAATATAGAGATTTCGTGGCGATTTTTTGATTAACAGAAAATACTTCAAGTCGAAAACGTGATGACAAGTATCTCTAGAGAAGAATGGTTCGTGTACCAAATTTATACACTTTGCTACTAAGTGGCTACGACCATTAAAACTCATTATTGCAAATCCTTCAAGAAACATTTTCAGCACGAAAAACAGAAAGGGTCTGTTTTTCAAGCATTTGATTTTGTTGGCACACCATTTACTAAATACAGAGTAAGAAAACTGATGAATCTGCTTATTATATGTTGTGTTAATGTCCAATTTTTATCATAATTAAACAAAACAGTCATATGACCTTTGGTGATTCTGTTGGTTATTTAACATTCTGAATCGGTAGCCTTATGATTTCAGTCTGGAAATATTACGTGTCCACCCCAACAATTGCAAGTTAGTTTACTGGATTATTGCCCGCATTGCAGATTGCCCACGAGAAAGACCGGAAATATCCAGAGCGTTTGAATGCGTTGCCGCGTAACACGGAGCCATGATATATACACATCCTGAATCGGTAGCCTTATGGCTTCCGACTGAAAATATTAAGTGCCCATCCTAACATTTCATCGATTTCGGATTTAGTTTACTGAATTATAACCTGGTTTTCAGATTGTCCACATGAAAGACCTAAGCGACCCAGAGCGTTAGAATGCTTTGACGCGTATCGCGGAGCCTGAGCGCATATTATGGGGATAACATCAGCTGCCAGCATTTCGCGGCCTCGTCCTTTTCTAATACTGCGCGGTTGTGACTTAACTACACGAAGAGCGAATAAAATATCACCTTTCGGAAAGGTGATAATCTCAGACGGCAAGAATTACACCGCTGATGCGCCAAGAGAATATTCGGATCTTTTGAATCCCATCCTCACTAGAAAAATTCTGAACGAGGATTCGGTCTAAAGGACTGGCATACTTATACATTTTGTCACAGATTTCCACATTTGTAAAATAAATGTACAAAACAATCAAACTATAATAAACATGTGTGGTGTAAAAAAGCCGTTTTTTTCTGCTTATTCTTGTAATTTCCGTGAACCTATTTTGTCTTGTTTTGCAGATAAGGAGAATCAGATTTAGCGGATATGAAATGAGTGTTTCTTCAATATAATATTTTTGAAACGCGTCTAGAATTTTGCGTTTTTCCGAGCCTTTGTGGGAGCGAAACGAAAAATTCGAGCGAGTTTAAAAAAATTTCATGTGCACGAAACACGAATATCCTATTCTATTACTTTCCAAAGTGTGATTTACTGGGATTTCCCGGTTTGATTATAAACGATAACTTAACAAGTGAATTATGCAATCAACAATTGGGTCATGCATCCGTGAGCGCAAACGAAGACGCTATGCCGTGGGTGTAAGGGGGACTTCATTGTTTTTTGTTTTTTACCCCATTTCCTAACATGAAAAGCAGACGACACTTGCAAAAAAAATCGCTCTTTACAGTGAGGGGGTCATAACCTATGTTTTAGAGACAAAAAATGAAAAAAATAATGGAAATTAATTGGCGAATTTTGAGAATAGCGCTGGCCGGTTTTGGCCGTTACGTTAGGTAAAGGGTTAAATAATATAATTATCGTTAATAATGAAAAGTAATAAACAGAGTAATCGCTTGACTGGACTGGTTACGTGAAATAATTCATTCGAGGCGAGGGACTATATTGTTTGCGCACTCGTGTTTGTACAACGTCAGTCACCTCTCATGAATTATTTCACGTAACCAGTCCAGTCAAGCGATTACTCTCTATCTCTTTATTATATACCACAAGTGTGTGTGTGAGGGGGGGGGGGGGGAATTTGAAGTGTTATTTGCTGATGCCAGTTTTTTAATCATTTTGTGTCGTCTGAATGGCGACATTTTCCAGTTTTCCAGTTGTGAAATACAAGTTTCCGTCGAGGTCTTTCATATTGCCGATGCGCTACCCGCATCGTCAATTTTTATCTTTGAATTCAGTGGGACATTCAGACCATCGTGGCTTTGTTTTTATTGTGAAATAGTTCCATTTACACGCGCATTCATTCGATGTATATAGATACATCAATGAGATTTCTCGAACTCTTAGACCGTATTATTGGGTCAGCCCACCAGGTTGCGCGAGTCTCGATAGCCAATGCAATTTACAAGATGCTATATTTTTCCATTGGCTACAGTTCAAATCTTCCCCCCTCTACCGACCTCATCGAGTTGATTTGGGCAAAACAACCCTATATCCATTTTTTGGCCAGATAGGGTTAAAACCTACTTTTTTGCACAGATAACAGCATTTAGATCAATTAATACTGCCATTTCATATTGACGTGACTCTGACTGACTGGAAACAAATAAAAATAACCAAATTGTACCATCTTCTCATCCACCTTAGATCAATTGTTCATCTAGCCAGCATTTTATGTATATCAGCCTCCCAAAACAGGCACTTTTTCATGAAAAATAGGCATCCCACATCCTCAGAATTGCATTTTGTCTAAAATTTCCACCCAATTGCAAACCGACTTGGCTTCAGTCTTAGAGGTATTAATACTGGTAGATCCAACACCCAAATCATTTTAAAAAATGACACTCAACAGAACAAATATAGCTTTAGGTTACAATACACTGTTTTTTCCATTGGCAACAGTACAAAATCTTTCCCCCTCTACCGACCTCATCGAGCTGATTTGGGCAAAAACAACCCTATAACCATTTAGTTCATCAGCTATTGAAAAACGTATTCTGAAAAATTATATGTTCTCATGTGACTTTTGCCTTTAAAACTGGTGATTTCTTTATTACCGCCCAGTTTCGCACTGAATAAAATAGATATACTTTTACCTACCCCCACCCATTTTTTAACTTCTCTAACTCTTTTCAGAAGACAGCAATCACCAATATTTTTTATTTTTTTTCAAAAACATGCACTTTAAAATTTAATTTCACTTACAATCTTAGTTCATTTTCTACCAATTGTGTAGATCAGGGAACCTTTATCCTCCATTAACGTTTTTTTCACGAAAACAGTGTATTGTATCCAATTAGTAATTGATAAAGCTGGAAAATACGAAACGTTTACAATTACAGGAAGCTGTTCAGTTATCTCTTTATCAAACATAGCGGCCAACAAAAGGTCAGAGAATTGACAACAATAAGTCTACCACAGCCTAACATATCTCACAAATATCTCGATATAACCAAACAAATATGGATATCATTTGAACCGGCTCGTCGAGCCGGTTCTAATGATATCCATATTTATATGGTTTTATTGAAAAATTGTGAGATTTTTTTTCGAAAAATATGAAATTTAATTAATTTTTTTAAATAGCTGTGTTAGGTAAAGGGTTAAATGACAAATATTGCTATTTATTGTAAACTCTTACATGGTCCGCACATAATCATGATCTTCCCTGTTATCTAGTCTTCCAAGTTCCGCTCCATCTCGTCGACACATATTTAGCGCATCGGTCCAGTTCAGCTCAACTTTGATAAATTTCCAACATTTACGGCTGTTTGTGGCACGTTCAAAACCGTCTGGACATACTGTTACTGCAAGGAGAATATAAGATGTTCTATTACATAAGAAATAGGGCTCTGTGAACTTCTAATTTCCGGACAAATGGTAGCCGATTCACACAGATTTCAAATCGAATAAAATATCGAATGACCACCGCTTTTAAGTTTACGATATTCCACGTTCGTACGGCTGCGAATATTGCCAGGCTCCGCTCAATTATTGTCTGTTTCGTTAACCCCAAAAAACGAAAACCAGGAGAAACTTGCAGACAAAATTCGTGAATAACTATTATTTTTCATTTGTGTGTGTAAAAGCATGACTCATGACCCCTAACTGGAACGAGCTCATTGCTGTAAAATTATCGTTCTCGTTTAATCCTAAAAAAGTTGCTCCTAGCCTTTCTCAGCATTAAGGGGCACATAATTAAAGCCTATCTTTGTAGTGTGTATAATACAAATCTACACTCCAAACCATGACATTTCTACCAGCTTCAACCAAGACCACAAACACTGATGTTGGATGTCATTGTCTATTTCTATAGCCACGACTGTTTTCTGCTACAGTCCGACCAACGTGGATTGGATCCTTTCCACGGCTGGGCAATATTTCCACGGTCTCAATAATATCAGATTCCAAACACTAATTATTGAAATAATCATCAAAAAATTAAAAATTAATCAACGAAGCACCAGGTATAACCCGGTGCGTCACCAATTAAAGCTTTGCTGCTGCTGATTTTATTACCTGGTACGCATGCGTGACACCACTGCCCACGTATGGATTGCGACCAGGCCACTGAGTCTGTACTGTACTACCATCAGCACTGGTTTGTACCTTTACTGTCCAGTTTCTTATACTACCATCAGTATGGCTTGTCTTATAGCTGATAGCATAGATACAACTTGCAGTCATATAAAGGTTTTCTGTTCCCACTACACTCGACTCATATGCCGAAAAAAGGATGTTTTGAAAACCAGCTCAGGAAGTGAGAGCTATAAGAAAATGTGTGGAATATGCAGTTCCTCAAAACGTCTCATTGCCCATTTGAATGGATAACAGGGCCTACAGTCTACCAGATTTTCGAACGGTTAGGACTCCGGGAACAATCCAGATTCAATTAGTTTCGGAGTCTATATTTTGTTTTTTTTTTACAGTTCGTTTATTAACCCTTTACCTAGCGAACCCGTTAGCACGATCAGCGTTATTCACAACCATGCCCACCAAATCACATTATTTTTCATTATTTTTTTAATTTTGTGTCTTAAAAACATAGCATATCAACCATCATTGGACCGATCTCATCGGGTTAAAACGTAATAAATAGAGATTATTACTTGATGAGTTTCTAAACCGCGTGATATATCTCAGCTCGAGGTAACTTCATCTCAGTCTGAGACCGAAGGTCTCAATCAAGTATATTATTAGTTACACAGTTTGTTGGTGGCCCAATGTGGTATATATGGTGTCAGTTAATTCCATATTGGACTCGAGCTTCGCTGGAGTCCAATATAGAATTAATTGACACCATATATACCATATTAGGCCACCAACAAACTGTGTAACGAATATATCTTACCGACTGCTGCATCGATGCACAGAACTAATCACAGCAGCGATGAACATTAAGTGAGAGAATTATCACAATGTCTTCACCTGTCTTTGTCTTGTTACAATTTATGGGAGAGTGTTTACAGGCACTCTCCCATAAATTGTTACAAGGCAAATTCATACATACCAAACAGTTTCATTTCGAAGGTAACGTGACACACATCCACAGAATATGAAGCCTTTTAAGTTGCCTAACCTGAACTTCAGACCAAATATGGGCTTCCAACACTCAATCTTTCAACTTTATCGGCTGCCGCCATTTTGAATAATCAATGAACAAAGGGGAGATTACCCATAGCTGTCAGCGTATATTGATGTTGACCGGCAGTATTTGGTTTTATGTGCAGTCTACATGTGACGTCATTGAACCAATGGAATTCCCAGATACTTGTAGGAGGTAAGATATACATATATGTATAAAAATAAAAATAGTTCAAATGACAGAGAGTAACACCTCCACCCCCCCCACCCCCTCCCCCAAAATCCTGTACCCCGACTAGATTCGGACCTGCCAGTGATGATTTAATTCCACGACTTCACTGGTTTGTTGTGCCCTTTTCGTCTCGCCATACAGTATTTCGGTTTGATTTCCGCAAAGGTTTCCCCTCCTATATTAACTTTACGTGGCGAATTGTGTATCATTTAATCACCAGTGAACAGAATTTATGCCCAAGCAACACTTGGTTTTCTGTGAGACTGTACAAAAACAAAATCAACGTTTCAACCAGCGAACTTCCGGATGCTACCCGAAGATCCTTGTTTGTGCTTCTGCTGTCGTGTGTTAGAATTTCGATATCAATTTTCAAGGGGAAACTTCATTCCCTGAGACAAAGGAGTTAGGAGGTGTCTCCCCTCTCCCAATCGTGGTAAACATTTTCAATAATCCTCAAACGACCACGTGTTGGCAGTTTCCGGATATTTTATCTGTGGCCGTAACCAATTGTAACACACAGTTGGTGATTTGTAACCCTTTGCACTCTGATTTCAAAATGACAAAGTTTTCAGCAGCAAATATTTCCCGGCGGACCTGAATTACCACATCATACAAGTTATCTATTCCGACCCCGAACACCACAATAGGGTTAACCATCGTCGGAGAATAGAAATCGAATGGATATTCACTCTTAGAACACTTCAACCACTAGGACTGAACAGAACGGACTTCCAGTGTATTGCAAATATTTCCCATAATGCCATTTGACATTTTATCAAATACACCTTGTTTGACAGAGCTGAATGAGCTCTGTCAAACAAGATATAATTGGTTAAGTTCATAATTAAACAAGAGAAAACAGAATGATTGGGGAAAATTTTGTTGCTCCACCAGAGTGTTAGGGGTTAATCATATTTCACGGGATCATCTAACTGGAGTCAATATTTTGTCCCTTGAGACCAACAGAGCGACATCACTAGAACTCAGAGGTCATACGATTTGAATACAAAGAGAGAGGGTGCATTCTGATTTTTTCAGCAGTTAAACATTCGCAGGCAGCATTTGGAAAAATCTCACTCAATGGGTGGGGATACAAATAGTTTTATTAATCTTTTATTAAAAGTTGGATATTCGGCAGTCGGTGGGCAGTCTTGGGATTTTGAAGCGAGTTGTCGCTCTTGCGCGCCATCGCACCTGCTGTTTTTACTTTTTCCGAGCACACAAAAGCGCACCTCAGTTTCACATAGCGAATGAATAACTCTTATCTAACGAATCGACTGCATCTGTCGCGTAATGTACAAATTGTACAGTAGAAGTATATTTTTTATTCCGTGGAGAATCATCTGACTGGCCTACGATTGCTGCGTTTAAGCTGCATTCTAAATATATTAGTATACTGAACTCAAATAGAGTTGATTACAACTGCGAAAGGCTTATCCGAAAAACTGAGTAGTATATTTGGAATCCTAACTTACAGTGCACACTGGAGTGAACGGTGTGCAGATGTTCGTTTTCCCAATGCCTGGGCTCAACAATAGCGCGCTTCACTTTAAATGGTAGAGAGCAGTATACGGCCTCCCATTTTCAAAATCGAATGACTGGTCGGGGGAGTGGGTACAGTTGAATATTCCAAGGAAGCACACCCCTCCCCTACCACACAGATCTTATCGCCATGTCCCTATTCACGCATTGAACAATGCGCTGATTAGTTGCCCGCATGTATATGCTTCATTTTAATAACGAGACACCCTGCTTATTGATTGTGCTGATTGTTCCCTTGTACATTAAGGGCATATGCTCTAAAGGTCGAGTCTTTGCACAACTCCTCCTGAAACAGAGTAAACAAATAAAACTCTAAAAGTGAAATTATGAACACAACCGGTATTTAATCAGAAAATCGAAGTTTTGTTTGTACCCATAGCAATAATAAATAGAAACCTCGACGCATTTTTCAAACCTCTGTTGCATTTTTTTTCAGTATTAGATTCATCGTCGGTGGGCTTGGTCGTTTTGTATGAAAGACAATTCATGCCATTCCCATCACTCGATCGTCTGAAAATAATAAGCTGCACAATAAACTGTGAATAATGGTTCCAATTGCTTTCTATTTGCTGAACTTCTCAATCACAAAAGGTTGCGTATGATAATTACCATACCTCTCAAAATAAACGGTCTAAATACCGCACCTTGAGTATGAGCTAGCTACCAAATACAGGAGCCTGCTGAACTAATATAATTTATTCTCCCAGTACTGTGGTCGTAAAAGCTGTCTCTTTCTGCATTGTATCGTGATCTGATCGTGAAATATTTACATCAGTGAAGTGGCTCTAAATTTCAAAAATAAAATATTGCAAAATCAGGACCAGGGTTCCCACTCAAATGAAAAATCCTTAAATTTTCGACCCTTCCTTGAAAAGTGCTGGAAATTGAATCTCTTCTTGAAAAGTACTTGATTTTCCACCACCCTCCATGGAAAAAAACTTAAATTCAGTTTAATCATAACCTCAAAGACAAGTAGTTTCATGATAACCCGCCCCACATACATACAATACCACAAAATCGGTCATGATCGTATCTTTGATCTCTTTATTGTCCCTTGAGTGCAACAAGACACCATCTGCAATGCTTTAGCATTGCAGATGGTGCTTATGGCACTCAAGCGGCAATAAGTATCTAGCTAGTTCTGAGCTCCATAATCAGGTCTTTGAGACTGAAATTCTTTCTGTTGTTCATAGTGTCGTAAGTTCATATGTGTATTATGATTGTTCTTAGAAATCATGGCTAGAATCCTTGAAAAGTGCTCAAATAGTGCTTCAATTTGATTCCCTGACGTCAATGGGAATCATAAATACTGAATCATGAAAATAAACTAACCTAATATCTAAGATTAAAACCTAAATAAACCTGGTCACGCATACACCCAAACCTGGGCTCTTGTGAGTTAAGAACGTACAGCTTCAAAATATAACTCGCTGCTTTGTCATCCAAGGTTGGACAAGAACTACAACGCCCGTTTGAAAATAAGTATCGAAACCAAAAAACAGAAGGGATAGCCAAGTGACATGCTGTCTTGATTGTTTGAAAATTAAGAAGAATGTAAACAGAGACAATTTGGCAACAGTTGTCGTGTGTAATTTATTTTTATTCCAAGTGTAGGGCGCATTCTTAGTGCACTTGTATTCTCTACCATTAATCAGATATGCCGAGACCTTTAAAAAATATTTTATAATTTATACACTTGATACTCACATTTTTAAAGAGCATTTTTCCGAGGCTGTTATTCTCATTCCTGTGCAATCCAGCCTTCACAAACTACTATACTATCACAAACTGCTATACTGGCAGTTCTGAGTTTTTGTAGTGTAAATGACCTGAGACCTGGAATTTTGTCATATTGTGTCATGAAAGAAATATGTGTAAAAGTCTGCAAATGAAGCTGGTGTAAACAAACACCAGCCATCTTCATCGTGTTAATGACAATGGTGTTTTTTGTTCAAACAGTATGGTAGGCTACACCAGTCAGTTATGTAAAGCAAAATGCAATTGATGGACATTCACGAGTCACACGGTTTACCAAATCAAGTTGATTCAGATCACATCCCCTAGGATTATGACTGAGTGTTTCTGGGATTCTGTAGTCTTTAGCACAGTGGTACTTGGTGGAGCAAAAAGAAAACAAACAAAAAAAAAAACAAAAAAAAAAAAACAAAACAAAACACTCTCAGCAAACATGACGGAAATGACCCACCCATACATTCGACAGAAAATCTGTTCCCCACATCAACATGGGAAGTTTTTTGTTTGCAATAGCTTCATTTGCATATTTACAGAAATTTTACCCATATTTCTTTCATGGCACAATATATCAAAATTCCAGGTCTCAGCTCATATACACCGGAACAGTCAGAACTGTTAGTATAGTTCTTGTAAAAGCTGGATTGCACAAGATTGAGAATAACTGCCTCGACAAAATTCTCTTTGACCCTTTACCCAACGCAGATGATATCAAAATTTATTATTTTGAATATCATTTTTTTTAAATTTTACAAAACAAATTTCAACAAAACCATATCATGTGACCACTCGTTGGAACGAGCTCGACGAGCTCGTTTCAACGAGGGGTCACATGATATGGTTTTGTTCAAATTTTGTGAAAAATAATATTTTTTCAACTGCTGAATTTGCATATTACGCGGGCGGATGCGGGCGATTCGTTAGGTAAAGGATTAAAAATAAGTTTATCAAATATTTAAATAATAAAATAATTTTTGAAGGTCTCGGCATATCTCATTTATGATATAGAATGAAGGGCACTAAAAGTGCATCCTAAACTAGGAATAAAAAGAAATTTCTCACGATGATTTTCGTCAGTTTTTTCTGTTTACATTTACACTGAAGAACACCCTGAATTGACTACGGCAATTGGACAGGAAAGCAATTTTTCAGAACGTTTATCCACTCCGTATTTGCTTCTTTTTTCAACCGCATATAATCATGAATTGTGCTCCGATAATATTTGGAGTCAGATAAGTGATTGAATGTTTTCAGCACAAAGTTTGCTAATATCCAACTACCTGTTTTACGTTTTAGTTGCAATATTGTTGTGAAAAGTGTATATATTTTATATTTAATTATATCTTTAATGATTTAAGCACAGAAATTGAGATTTTGTTTGTGTTTGACATTATTTTTTAGCTTTTGAATACGATACCATGGAAAATGGTTATTATTGGTAAAAGAGGAAATTTTTCAAATTTGCCAAAACATTGACGGAGAGGACTGATATGGGTTCAATATCGAGTATGAGACACATTATTGTTAATTACAGCTTGACAACACCTTCTCATGCTCCCAATCAGGTTCCAGATGATTCTTTGTAAGATGTTGTTCCATTCTTGGACCAGCATGGCACCAAGCTCCTGAACACTTCTTGGTTGGACTGGACGGACTGAAATTGCAAGTTGCAACTCATTCCAGACATGTTCGATTAGATTGAGGTCAGGGGATCTTGCTGGCCAGTCCATACGCTCAATCCCCTCCCTCTGTCGGTACTCCCGGACAGCATGGGCAACATGAGGACGGGCATTATCGTCCATCAGAATGAATCTATCACCCACTACACCTGCATACAATCTGACGTGGGCATCCAGGATATCATTAATATACCGCTGTGCAGTCAATGTACCACGGTCAAGAACACATAGCTCTGTACGTCCATCTCCGCTGATGCCGCCACAGACCATTATTGATCATCCACCATAGCGGTCATGCTCAGCAATGTTAGCTGCATGGAATCGCTCTCCTGGTCTTCTCCATACCCTAGAACACATATTTGTGTTGTCTAGGCAGTACCTCGACTCACCTGTAAAAAGGACAGATCGTCAATCTGCTCTGGTCCATACAACGTGATCCATGGCCCATTCATATCGTGCCTGACGGCGGTTCTGGGGCAGCTAAATGCGAATACATGGTCTTCTCGATCGGAGACCACCTTCGTGCAACCTTGCCCGGATAGTCTGCGTCGAAACATTTACCCCGAGTGCATTCAGAAGGTCACTGCGAAGGTGGGTTGCTGTGTCAAAGCTGTTCCTACGGGCCTGAATGATCAAAAACCGGTCTTCAGCTGCAGATGTTGCCCTGTCTCTGCCATCACCATGTCGTCTGACTGGTGTGCCATACTGCTGAAATCTTGCCCAGGCCCTGGTGATCACCGTATGGTGCACACCAAGGGCTTCATCAGCTTGACGATGGGTAGCCCCTTGTTCCACCACCCCTACAGCCCACCACATTTCTGCTTCAGTTAAATGTTTTCTTCCATTTGCATTCGTCATATTCAATCATTAAATCACAAGAGTTTGTGTTGAAATGAAGACTGAATACCCTCCACATCTCATGTACACAGACAGTAAACGACAACATCATGGAAATCAAGGGGTACATGCTTTCCATGACTGTCACGGAACGTCTACCTGTCAAGAGAGCTAATGTAAACACTGGGCCCATCTCAATACATTCCTCAATCATATCCACCAAAAATATCGCAAATGTGTCCCAAGAAAATTTCACAATGATGTGTCAAATATGTGGTGCTTAGAAAACCTGGAGTAGTATATAATTACTGTACCAACTAGCTGTGCTGGTCGATGGTGAGAGACACAATATTGATCGTATACGTATGACATTAATTGCACAGGATGCCAGGGTTGATTCAATTGACATTTGTTCGAGTTTTGGAGATTATGGAAAATTATCAGTTAGGGCACTGTGATTTAAAAAGAAAACGAGGTCTTTCGTTAAACATTTACAACGGTGAATGGGAAATGTGAATAAATAACTGCAGAATCAAAACTGGAAAATAGAAACACACTGAAAGAGTATCTTAGATACAATGTTTTCAGCCTCCTTGTTTTGAACAGATGAGATTCTTCAGTGTTCTGCGTAGAAACGTTGAATGGGTATTTCGACCAGTTTCCATACTTTAATTCACATCATTGTCTATAAACTGGCCTAAAATGTTTGACTTTCCAATAATGATGGAAGAGAGTTTGTATTTAAAGGAAATAACCACCTCACGATGGAATAACAAATTTTAGTCTGCTTATCCATTGAATTTCTTCATTGACATGCTGTTGTTAGGATTGTTTTCGAATTTAACACGTCCTTTTATTGGGAAATGCGGAAAGACAGACATAATGGCTAGACCGTCCGTCAGTCTGGGCGGACATTCAGTACTCTATGGGTACGCCCGTCCCTCAGTCCGTCCTTCTGGCCGTCCGTCCGTCCATTCGTCCGTCTGTCCGTCCAGTTGTCCGTCCGATCGTGTTTTCTTCGGCTGGAAATTCAGTACGTTAAGCAATGGGGGTGGCCTAACATAAAATATTTCCATTGTCTAAGTGCCGGCAATTGTTTCCTTTAGCGGTATTCTCTTTGCCCTTAAGTAGTAGTGGGTTGGGTTTGCAACCACTAAAGAACTTAGCTAAATTGTCATGTTCTTTCCTTCCTTCCTTCCTTCCTTCATTTCATTAATGCATTCATTCATTCAGAACGAAATATTGCTACACGTCCCTGTCATGTTCGTTCATTCGTTCGTTCGTTCGATCGATCGATCGATCGATCGATCGATCGATCGTTCGTTCGTTCGTTCGTTCTTTCTTTCGTTCGTTCGTTCGTTCGTTCGTTCGTTCGTTCGTTCGTTCCTTCATTTCATACATTCATTCATTCATGCATTTATTCATCCAGAACGAAATAATGCTACACTTCCCTGTAATGTACGTCCGTCCGTCCGTCCGTCCGTCCGTCCGTCCGTCTGTCCGTCCGCCCGTTTGTTCGTGCGTTCGTTCGTTCGTTCGTTCATTCTTTCATTCATTCATTCGTTCAGAACGAAATAATGCTACACTTCCCTGTCATGTTCGTTCTTTTGATCGATCGTCCATCCGTGCGTCCGTCCGTAAGCCCGACCGCCCGCCCGAACGCCCGCCCGCCTTCCCGCTTGCCCGGAACCCGCCCGCCAACCCGGGCGCCCGCCCGCCCGCCCGCTCGCCCGCCCGCCCGCCCGCCCGCCCGCCCGCTCATCGTCCGTCCGTCCGTCCGTCCGTCCGTCCGTCCGTCCGTCCGTCCGTTCGTTCGTTCGTTCGTTCGTTCGTTCGTTCGTTCGTTCGTTCGTTCGTTCGTTCGTTCGTTCGTTCGTTCGTTCGTTCGTCAGTCCGTCCGTCCGTCTGTCCGTCCGCCCGTTTGTTCGTGCGTTCGTTCGTTCGTTCGTTCATTCTTTCATTCATTCATTCGTTCAGAACGAAATAATGCTACACTTCCCTGTCATGTTCGTTCTTTTGATCGATCGTCCATCCGTGCGTCCGTCCGTAAGCCCGACCGCCCGCCCGAACGCCCGCCCGCCTTCCCGCTTGCCCGGAACCCGCCCGCCAACCCGGGCGCCCCCCCACCCGCCCGCCCGCCCGCCCGCCCGCCCGCCCGCTCATCGTCCGTCCATCCGTCCGTCCGTCCGTCCGTCCGTTCGTTCGTTCGTTCGTTCGTTCGTTCGTTCGTTCGTTCGTTCGTTCGTTCGTTCGTTCGTTCGTTCGTTCGCTCGCTCGTTCGTTCGTTCGTTCGTTCGTTCGTTCGTTCGTTCGTTCGTTCGTTCGTTCGTTCGTTCGTTCGTTCGTTCGTTCGTTCGTTCGTTCGTTCGTTTGTCCGTTCGTTCATTTCATTCATTCATTCATTCAGAACGAAACAATGCTACACTTCCCTGTCAGTGACAATTTAGCTAAGTTCTTTAGTGGAACTATTCAATTTACAAACATACAAAACTACATAAGAAATCCTTGTTATTTTTAATCGCACATTGTAAATGGAAGCTACTTTCTGGTAGTCTGGATACCCTGTTTAGTTTCACTGTCAGAGGGTTTCAAGGAGTCAAAATCTTTGTCTGAATCTGATTCAGGGGCGGCATCATTTTCCTCCAAACCGAGATCCTAAAATGTCGTCAGAAATTGAGTTTGTGTAGGCATTTCTGTCACAAAATTCTGCCATAAATCTCTTAAGAAAATTAAACCAAAATAATACATTGTTGACACCCTGATGTCCAATACATATATTGTCCACGGATTATAAGTTACAGGGCGTTTAGGTGGCAGATACAGTGTCATATACGGCGAAGAGAAAACAATATTAGGTGAGGCGAAGCCGAACCTAATATTGTTTTCTCTGAGCCGGACATGACACTGTATCTGCCAACTAAACGCCCTGTAGCGTATTTATTATGCACGGCATGCTAAAATGTCATTGTGGAAGATAACTCAATGAATTGTTAAATCATGCGCACTTTTCGGTATCTTGGGCTGGTTTGTATTATTGGGATTTTCCCGATGCGCACTTTTCGGCATCTTGGGCTGGTTTGTATTATTGGGATTTTCCCGGTAATCGTCGCAGAACTATGGAGGTCAAATTACGTGCATTTGAAGTTGTGTATTTCATTTAATGTAACGTCAAATGGAATAATAATTATATATGGCTGAAACAATGTTATTAGTATACACTAGACAGTCTGAACAGGAAACTTTCTGTACCATCGGAAGTGATGGTAAGTCTATTTGTTATTAATTGTGATGTTTATATTTCCAATGTGACAATTGTTGAAAATTGGCATTTTCCCATTTACACATGTTCGCGATTCCACTGACAGCTGTGGTTGTTCATTTCGACATGGCTCCTCCTCTTCAAATTCTGAAAACAACTGATTTACATCGAAATTATCCAGATCAGTACATGTATTTGTCACATTCGATACACACAATTCTTTTGAGGTGATTGATGTTCCTGGTGCTGGGATGGGAAATTCTATGCTCATCTGACTCTGAGGCTGTCTTGGACCTGCTTGCATGATTGCTGGGAATTTCGTGTTGTTTGTCATTTCCTTAGCTAGCGTATTACCCATTGACAGTTTTTCATTTTCGGTCACTCGTTGGTAAATTGCCAATGCCAATCACAGACATTATCTGACTGGGTCCAAATTTACCTGCAGACAGTATGCTTGATCCGGTGGTTCTGATGCTATGATTGGTATATATCTGGGATAGCTTAGCATTTTTGCTCAACAAAGTCATGAAACTACCCAATGTCTTTTCTTCCAATGGACTTCTACAATGACATACAGGACTGTCCTCGTCAAAGCAGCCTAGAGGTCTTTGCCGTAGGCTGTCACATGATGGATTTAATTTGGACAAATACTTCTCAAAGCCTGTTACAGGACAAAGTCACTTTGTCAAACTGTTCAAACTTGCTATTCTGCTTCTCTTCGCATAAATATTCTCTGAAAATAGTTGCTGCCTTGTTGTTTGACTTTATAGTACTTGTAGCGTGTACCAAATGCCTTTTCTCGTTGATTTCCTCATTTGATGTATTTTGAAATCGTTTCATGTTTACAATTTTGACGTACGCATGGAAAAATGTAAACAAAGCAGACGATGTTTACACACGCAACAAGGGGAGAAACTTTGCTTCCGCATTCTAATAAATCACTCGTGCCTTGTTCTATAACCGCCAATTTATAACACTTTCATTTAATCGAATGCAATGTTTATACGACGGGGCTATTTTAAATGGTGGTTCTTTTGTACGACTGCGCTGCAGCATGTACGTACGTGTAAATTAAAAGCTGAAACGTGTGGAGAAAATGATAAAACAAAATGGCTGACGGGCACCTAATATTAAATTAATATTCGGTGCTTTTCAGCCATTCTGATCCTAATATTGCGGAGTCTATGTCTCTTAGTAACTTCATTTCATTGGATAAACAAATCTACTAGCATAATAAATTTGAATATTGGGACATGGATGTAAAATAGTTTTCGAAAGCAAATGTTATGTGAAATCAATATGATACACCTTACATTTGATTTTAAATCATTTCTCAAAGGAATAAAAAACATCAGATCAATGCTGAGCCACTGTTTCGTTCGTCTCTCTTTGTAAGGACCTATTTGGGTACGTCGTGCCCCATATGTGTGATTTATCAAAATCCCAGAATATGTATTGTAGCAATGGGATTGTTCTCTTAATCAGCCAATAAGCTGATAAAGCTTGAGAACATGTGACTACGAAGAGCTGAATGTTCTCAGTTCGTGGAGTTGAAAATCGAGAAATGTTAATTTGAAAGTTTGTCAATGCATTTAACTGTAAATTCAAATTTCAGAATGTTACAAAAGAAAAACCAAAAAACGGACGAATCTTATAGTATTTTTTCAGTATTTGTTTCTACTTTTCACCTCAAAGAAGGTAATACAGTTACATTTAGCTTCATAAATTTGTTACATTCTATCTATCTATCTATCTATCTATCTATCTATCTATCTATCTATCTATCTATCTATCTATCTATCTATCTATCTATCTATCTATCTATCTATCTATCTATCTATCTATCTATCTATCTATCTATCTATCTATCTATCTATCTATCTATCTATCTATCTCTATCTATCTATCTATCTATCTATCTATCTATCTATCTATCTATCTATTTATCTATCTATCTATCTATCTATCTATCTATCTATCTATCTATCTATCTATCTATCTATCTATATCCATCCATCCATCCATCCATCCATCCATCCATCCACCCACCCACCCACCCATCCATCCATCCATCCATCCATCCATCCATCCATCCATCCATCCATCCATCCATCCATCCATCCATCCATCCATCCATCCATCCATCCATCCATCCATCCATCCGGTCGCCCGCCCGCCCGCCCGCCTGCCTGCCTATCTATCTATCAACGAATGTTTCCCCTCATGATATGAAAATACGATTGTTCAAGCCTCCTCAAAGCCCTTCAAAATAACGAAAGTGGGAGGTCTTCAATGAGTCACAATTTAACATGAATTTCATTGGACTCTACGAATCACATATTTTCGATTCGAATCGAATCGCGAATCGAATCGAGTCTATAATTCAAAATCGAATCGTACCCCAAATCGAGTGTATGCGTCTTGACGTCCCGACTGATAAAATATTCCAACTACATCATCAGGGCATGCCGTCGACGAAGGTACGCATTGATGATGTATTTGGAATATTACCCATTAAGGATGTTTGTTCAAAATAGAAACTGGTGCGACAATTCTGTACTGGGCACTGAACACGGGTCTGGTCGCTAGCCACCGTGAGCTCATCGTCGATATTGCTTGGTAATTTTAAATTTGCTCTCTGCAGTGGGCAGTGACTCGTGAAACTGAAATTTGCATTGATGGTGGCAGGGTACACATGCTAAAAAGCCTTTGTACCCTTCCACCATCCATCCATCCATGTTAACCCTTTACCCAACGTAACGGCCAAAACCGGCCAGCGCTATTCTAAAAAATCGCCAATTAATTTTCAAAATATTTTCATTTTTTGTCTCAAAAACATAGGTTATGACCCCTCGTTCCACTAATCACTGAGTGAATCCATCTCAGTCACAGTGATTGGCCAGTTTGGCCTCATCAACAGATGAAGTAAAGGTATTTAAACGCTTTGGGATAATTGGAAAATCGAATTCACCTGCTTCCTGAAGAAGGGCATTTAACCCGAAACGTCGAGGCAACGACAGTGCGCTCCATTTATTTCATCATTTTCACTAGGTATTCACATTTCATTTATTCGTTCATTTTCATTTTTTGCTTCATTTTTTCATCACTTTTTCATCATTTTGACTTGTTCTAATAATTATTTATTTCAGCCTAAATTAAGTCCGGGAAAATGGCTAAAAATTCCACAAATGTTAAATCTGTTAACCGCCAAGAGCGGCAAAAAGACCCGGCATATTCGGCTCATGCACAATTGGTAAAATCCCTTTACCATATTCTACAGCTATTTCACCATTTGGCATTTCTCGAGGACTGTTTGGCACAGAAAGTCCTCCCAAAATCATTCCAAAAAACAGTGGACGAGCGCAATAAAACCTTTCGGCCGGCTCTGCCAACCATTTATATTTCGGACGCGCTCAACAATTTAACCAAAAAATGGGCTTTTGAAGTTATACAAACTTTGGTAGATTATTACAAAAAAACTCTAAAAGAAAAACAAGACCTGGTTCTTTCGGCTCCTTTTCTAAAACCCCAGGACTTTCCACGAGCACGGAATACGGCAGTTAAATGGGGACAGAAGAATTTTGGTAATCGACTACAAGAAAGTACTATTGACAAATTTTATTCTCTTTCGGATCAACTTCTGTCCCAGTTCAAAAAAACAGCGGTCATTAGCCAGACCTCTTTCAATCAACGTGCTCGTTCTAAATCGCCGGTGGCCCGCCAGCAAATTTCATTTTCTACTTCCAGAGAAACTCCATCGAAAAGAAAAAGACGAGAAACCATCTCTCCAACAGCACCAGCGACCAAAAAAACATCATTTACAGCACGTTGCTCCACAACACCGGAATCGCCATCGTACGCCAGCATAGTCAAAACACCACCTCAAAAGAAGCCATCTACAAACGGCAAGTCGTCATTCTACCGATTCTGGAAATCTGGTGAAAACAAGAACAGCTGGACCCTGCCAGTCAAGCCAAACAAACCTGTTTGGATCATCGGATCATCGAACATCTCAAGGATTGATGCCAACCCTCCACCCAACACGTTCATCGCATCATACTCTGGTGGAACCTTAAATCACATTCGTCAGATGGCTAAGTACATGGAAAAAGAGAAAGATCGACAACATCCCAAAGCAATTTTATTTAACGTTGGTGTCAACAATAGAGAAGACTGGCGCATAGACGTGCAGAACAGAAAAAAGATTGGCCACACATCAACAGGTAGACTAGGTAATATGATAAGCAATTTCCGCAAATGTTACCCTAATACAAAACTTCTTTTTCAGGAACATAATTTTTCTTCTAGTTTATGTTCTAGGGACCAACAAAATCTGACTGTTATCAACGAGGCTGCGAAGTCAACAAAGAATTTGGAGATAATCCCGGCAATTCCAGCAAGCCAGTTTAAATGTTGCCCAGGTGATCCCATCCACTGGTCGACGGAAACAGCGAATAAAATCTACCAAGGATGGCTGCCACGCATAGAACCATACATCAAAGAGCAGCCTTTAAACTAATTACAGAAGAAGGCATCAGCCATGGAGAGAAAGTAGGACTAGGAACCGAAATAGTGAACTTGGTTCCTGATCTAAAATTAACTGAAGGTGAGAAAGATCTACTCAGGTATGGTTTAACTTTCGTTCCCGCCCCAGCCCCATTAAAACCTAAGCCCAAAACCGTAGATTTTGGGACAGGTGCAGTTGTCATGGATGATTACAGTTACATTAACGAAATGAACGGTGGTCCAGCAAGCCAACAATTTTTTAGGGCAACAGCATTGGCAGATAAATTTCGAAATTCAACAGGCTCAAAAGACCTCTTTGCCAATCCAACCGGGTGGTGCCCATCACCTCGGAAAGTTAAACCTGAAATTAATGAGATTTCTCAAAAAGTTAAAGAACAAGTAAGCCAAATCCCGGAATCATTTTTGAAAGACAAACAAAATTTGAACCAAATCGAAAGAAACGCCCTGAAGACGCTGAAAAACAACAAACAAATTATCATCAAGCCTTGTGACAAAGGATCTGCTACAGTTCTGATGTCAAAAGATAATTATATTAAAGAAGCTGAACGCCAATTAAATAACCCAAAATATTACAAACCTTTAGAAGCACCAATTTGGCAAGAAAATTGTTCAAAATTTAATGGAATTCTAAAAAGCTTGCTGGACCACGACTTCATTGAGAAAAAACATGTCGAGTATTTAATTGCAGAGAGGGATTCAAACAATCGTAAGTTTTACCTCTTGCCTAAAATACATAAACCACTCAGCAGTTGGAGTGACGAATTTACCCCTCCTGGTCGGCCTATTGTCAGCGACTGTGGCTCGGAATCTTACCACATTTCACAGTATATTGATTTTTATTTAAAACCAATTGCTTGCCGCCATCCGAGCTTCCTCAAAGACACTGAGGACTTTTTAATGAAAATTAACAAATTGCAGGTTCCTTCCGACAGTCTCCTCATTACCCTAGACATTGAAAGTATGTATACTAACATTGGTATTGACGCTGGTCTAGAGGCAATAAAAAAATCATTCAAAAGGTACGATGACCCAAACAGGCCATCGGAAGAAATCCTGCAATTGTTAGAATTATCATTGAAAGGTAACGACTTTGAATTTAACAATAAATTTTATCTCCAAATAAGTGGATGTAGTATGGGTAAAAAATTCAGTCCAAATTTTGCTAATATTTTTGTTGCAGAATGGGAGAGAGGCGCTCTTGCTAAAGCAAGAAAACAGCCATTATGTTATCACAGGTTCCAAGACGACATTTTCATCATATGGCCCCATGGCCGTGATGACTTCAACGAATTCTTGGAAATCCTGAACAACCACGATGAATCCATTAAATTACAGCCCTGCATTTCAGAAAATACCATTGATTTTCTGGATGTGACTGTATTCAAGGGCCCTCAGTTCCGGCATAGCAACATACTAGACACAAAAGTCTTTTTTAAACCGACCGATTCTCACCAACTTCTCCATAGAGCTTCTTACCACCCACCCAAACTATTCAATGGGTTGGTAAAATCTCAAATCATTCGATTCCATAGAAATTGTACGAACAGAAGCGACCTCAATCACGCATGTTCAATTCTTTTCAAAACACTTGTTAAACGCGGTTACTCAAAACGACTTTTGCGAAAAATTAAATCTGATACAATCCGTGAGATAGAGACACCCATTCGGGACTCTGAGCCAACGCACCCCACGAAAATTCGGCATAACCGCCCAGTTCTGGGAAATGGATCAGTAAATCTATGTCAACGCAATATTTGTTACATACATCGTATGAACTACATGAATACCGGTAAAACATTCTTTAGCGAACAAACCCGTATGTTTTACCAAGTTAGAAACAGCTTCAACTGTGATTCTGAAAACATCATTTATTTAATCACATGTAAATTATGCCATATCCAATATGTCGGCCAGACGAAAAACCCTCTGCGCGTCAGAATGCAAAACCATTTATCAAATATCCGTTTAGATTCAGGAAAGGCAGTCTCAGACCACTTTAACCTCCCGGGTCATGACATTAAGTCACATTTTAGTTTCCAACCCATTGAGCAAATTCCGTTTTTGGACGATGATGAAACCACAACAGACAAACGACTTGAGCGTGAAAACTATTGGATTGGTAAGCTCAGGACCTATCTCCCATACGGACTCAATAGAGAGTACTCTGGGTTGCCAAATAAAATTATTTGTTTTCCTTTGGTTTATAATCGACGCAATGTCGAAATTGCAAAAAGTTTCAAAAACAACTTTACGGAATTAAACACAAAACTGCCAGAAGCCATTAACAAACGATGCATCATAGCTTATAAGAAAAATCCCAGTCTTCGAAACATTCTTGTGAAAGCACTTCTGAGATGAGTTCATTTTGTCATAAAGTCATATAACTTCAAAAATATTAAAACAACATTGAATTCCATAGAAATAATTTACAACAGAAATCGATTTACCGACCTGCGCCCGTGCTTCTTTGTTTTGAAAAATATCTATCTATCTATCTATCTATCTATCTATCTATCTATCTATATCTATCTATCTATCTATCTATCTATCTATCTATCTATCTATCTATCTATCTATCTATCTATCTATCTATCTATCTATCTCTCTCTATCTATCTATCTATCTATCTATTTATCTATCTATCTATCTATCTATCTATCTATCTATCTATCTATCTATCTATCTATCTATCTATCTATCTATCTATCTATCTATCTATATCCATCCATCCATCCATCCATCCATCCATCCATCCATCCATCCACCCATCCATCCATCCATCCATCCATCCATCCATCCATCCATCCATCCATCCGGTCGCCCGCCCGCCCGCCCGCCTGCCTGCCTATCTATCTATCAACGAATGTTTCCCCTCATGATATGAAAATACGATTGTTCAAGCCTCCTCAAAGCCCTTCAAAATAACGAAAGTGGGAGGTCTTCAATGAGTCACAATTTAACATGAATTTCATTGGACTCTACGAATCACATATTTTCGATTCGAATCGAATCGCGAATCGAATCGAGTCTATAATTCAAAATCGAATCGTACCCCAAATCGAGTGTATGCGTCTTGACGTCCCGACTGATAAAATATTCCAACTACATCATCAGGGCATGCCGTCGACGAAGGTACGCATTGATGATGTATTTGGAATATTACCCATTAAGGATGTTTGTTCAAAATAGAAACTGGTGCGACAATTCTGTACTGGGCACTGAACACGGGTCTGGTCGCTAGCCACCGTGAGCTCATCGTCGATATTGCTTGGTAATTTTAAATTTGCTCTCTGCAGTGGGCAGTGACTCGTGAAACTGAAATTTGCATTGATGGTGGCAGGGTACACATGCTAAAAAGCCTTTGTACCCTTCCACCATCCATCCATCCATGTTAACCCTTTACCCAACGTAACGGCCAAAACCGGCCAGCGCTATTCTAAAAAATCGCCAATTAATTTTCAAAATATTTTCATTTTTTGTCTCAAAAACATAGGTTATGACCCCTCGTTGGAACGAGCTCGTTCCAACGAGGGGTCATAACCTATGTTTTTGAGACAAAAAATGAAAAAAATTAGTTATTCAAGAATTTTTTTTGCAAGTGTCGTCTGCTTTTCAGGTTAGGTAAAGGGTTAATAAAGCGGATTATAATCAGTCTTTATTTTCAACATTATTTATGTACAGTTTCTATCTCAACTATACGTTTTGTAAGACAGCTAAGGATGATTGATACCATGCGAAATTCCGGTGAAAAGATTCGAATGAAAACAAATCGGGCAGCCAATTGCGAATCGAAGCAAATACCTTAAGATACTTAAATACTTAAGATTCGAAGTCGAATCGAATTTCGAAACTTCGCCGGGCCCTAGAATTTTCGGAACCAAGCTCACTAAAATCAGGCTGATCCGAGGTTTACCGAGTTTCAAGTCGATTTTCATGAACGAGCTTCAAACGTTTCATGTAAAATCGTGAGGAATTTTGGATTCTTTTTATCGCATAATGCGTACTTTAACCTTTTACCTAACGAAACGACTACAATGGGCCAAACGATGTTCACAAAGCTCGCCGTCAACTTTGACAACCATATTTTGTACAATTTGTGCCCCGAAAACATAGCTTAGAACACATGATTGGAACGAGCTCGCGGAGAAGTCAGGGGGAGTTTTGAGAAAAAGTTGAACATTTTTATTATTCAGGAATTGTTTTTTTTTTCAAAGTAGAATCGTATCGGGAATACAATTAATGAAATGCAAGAGGAGATTAATTCAAATTCCACTTTCACAGCCACCTCACTCATAATGTTACGACGTCAGCGTTGACTTTTGACGCCACGCATTTGTTAGGCGTGTTAAGAACGATATTTACATAATGAGCTATTTGATATCCATTATGTGATAAATTACGTTTCCAAACATGTTTGACGGTCTGTGATATGTTTCCTGTTCTTAATTTTATCATCGCGCGTATCCTATGGGAACACACTGGAATTATCCCTTAACCCTTTACCCAACGTAACGGCCAAAACCGGCCAGCGCTATTCTCAAAAATCGCCAATTAATTTTCATTATTTTTTTCATTTTTTGTCTCAAAAACATAGGTTATGACCCCTCATTGGAACGAGCTCGTCGAGCTCGTTCCAATGAGGGGTCATAACCTATGTTTTTGAGACAAAGAATGAAAAAAATTAGTTATTCAAGAATTGTTTTTGCAAGTGTCGTCTGCTTTTCATGTTAGTTAAAGGGTTAAAGTGATAAATAACTGGACTAGAAAATATGCAATAATTTATTTTAACAATGTAGTTAAATGTATGCTAAATTGTTATGATCACTGCAAGGGGCCGAAGGAAACATTTTCAACTTGAGGATGAAGTGGAGGGGGAGCTAGGCACGGTCAGTGGTGACTTATTCAGTACATGGAGGGTGTATTGTCGCCAAACATCACCCATAGAGTGGAAGTATCACCCAATGTACTATCGAATTTTACACAGAAGCACGAGAAGTACAAGCAACGTTTCAACCAATGGACCTACGGGTTTAACCGCAGGTCCATTTCTGAAACTTTGCTTATGCAAGTTACGCTTTTCAACAAATCAGCATTTATTGCCCGAGAGAAATCATCTCCATGTAACGTATGGCTTAGTGGTAAAGATATGAACGCTATACGAAAGCTATGCTTTAGACTTCTGAATTGAGAACAAAAAACATATTTAATAAATTCGTAATAAATATGGTGCCAAAAGTGTGCAGTTTTGTCAACTTCAAATGTCGTAGTTTAGTCAGATCTTATGTGCGAGTCTTCGCTCTCATCTTTAGAGCACACAGTATGTGCATCCGTCTCCGGCTAATGCTCAATGCAAGGTTCAGCTGACTATCTACCACATCCCCACCCTAGGTTTCCTATTTCTCCGAGTCATAACCTTCGTCAATCGCAAACAATAAGCATATCTCTGTGTTCTCTATTTTTATTATTGAGAGATGCGAAATTATGAAATAAAAGATATTTGGTAGATTAAAGTGCTTTCAAGCAACCTTCTTATGACGTCGGATATGTTCTATTGTTCTCTGTTCAGTTAAAGCATACATATGATTATGTGGTTTGCCACATTGTCGCGGTGGAGATCTGACGAAGATTAGTAAGGTTAATCGAAAATAATTACATATGATGAAAATATACACTGCCACATTGTCACGATGGTGATCTGACGATGATTAGTAAGGTTAATCGAAAACAGGGGCCGCGGAACCGGGGAGTGGGGGGGGGGGGGCTTCAGCCCAACCACTTTTTTTGCCTGGCCATGTTTTTTGTATGCATATATTTTAACACAACCACCAATGACTGGCGAAACAAGGGGCGGATCCAGAGTCTCCTCCATATTTTCGCCAGCTATGCTTCTCTCGTACTGGTTCAGTTTCGATGGATTTCGGATCATTTTTTGCATAAGTGGCAGCAAACGCTAAAACGTATACAGTCTGTTAAAAAATCGGTTAACTTTAATAGATCGTAATCTTACAGACATACAAGTACCAAATCCACCACAAGACAAGATAAGCCACAGACATTATAATTGCTGTTAACGTCCGGTAAAGCATACAGGTGAGGTTTATTTATCAGCTTTGGTCGTTACAACCAATGCTGATAAATAGACCTCACCTGTAGGTTTTACCGACGTTTTTCTAACGGCTCTCAAAGTGTGAAATCTTTCAAATACATCTCCTGAAAAATATCAAATTATCCGCTCAGATGCATGGAAATGGAGGTTTTGGGACCCTGGAATTTAAAATTTTCATACCGACGACCATCCATCGCCCGACCCAGCCCCATCACTTTGAAAATCGTTCCACCGCCCCTGGAAAATAATTACATATGATGAAAATATACACCTGGAAAAACGTTAAGCTCCCAGAAGCACCACCTGAAAAGGTTACACACTGACGTGCGACTCAAAATCGTAGAAGTTACAGCCATGTTTGTAAAGACATAAACACTTATCCAGAGACAAAATGCCTATGTGTGTACTCAGCTGTGACGCGCAGAGCTCCTGTAGGTCGTGTATAGAGCAAGCCATCCATACATTGCTATAAGAGCAATACCATTTCAGGTCATATTGAGCTTACCCTGAACTAGTAATGACCTTACACTATCACTTGCTTTGTACTATTGACTCACAGAAGATTATCTGATATTGAAAGGTGGCAAACAATATGCATGGCTGAAGAAGGAATGTCTTACAGGGCTATTGGTCGACAGCTAGGGTACCACCATTCAATGATCAGCAGACTGGTACAGAAATACAGGGAAACTAATGAGGAAAAGAACACGCCAAGATCTGGAAGGTCTCTGATGACATCAACCTGTGAAGATCGAGACCTGTTTAGATTGCCAAGACGACGACCCTTTGCCACGCGCACTTTTCCAAAGAAGACCTGGACACCACACAAACGGTTATCAAAACGAACAGTGAGAAGTCGACTCAAATCAGCAGGTCTGAGGTCAAAGAGGGTAATCAAACGTCCAAGACTGCTCGATCACCGTAGCAGAAACATTTTGGCATGTTGTTTAGCACGATATGGCTGAAACATGTGGTCTTGGAGGCATATCCACAGGTCAGATGAAAGCAGGTTGTTCTTGCATGTTACAGACGGGGGGTGCTTTCGTATGTGGTGCGATAGAAACGCGGTATACACGACAAAGAACATTCCACCCACAGCGCACCTTTGGTGGCGTGTCAGTTATGGTTGGAGGTTGCCTCTCATATGACTGCAAATTGGACTTGATCACTGGGTAGGGTACACTGACCCGAGGGAGGTACATGCGTGATATTCTGAACACGACCATAGTATCACACTTTAATGACTTTTCTCTTGCTACCAGACCTGCAACAGTGCATTAGACGCTTAACATGGGGTATGAGAAGGATGGTTGAGGTAGTAATCCAATCACGTGGTTCTGATACACGCTATTAAAGCCTAGGTCACAAAATATCGTCTTGGATCCTTGATTGACATTTGTAAAAAGATTTTACCTGCTACAATTGTTTTGGACGTCCTTGAGCCCCGTACATAACTATGGTACTAATTTTGTCAATAAAACATTCATTATAATGTCATACAAATAAACTGAATAAATTTCCTAAAATTTCAGGACATTTGTATTTTTCTATGACCATAGATGTCCTCTTGCAGAAAATAGCACAGGGTTTGGTGTATATTCCACTGTTTGTTTGTCTGCAGTGGACTTTATATTTCAGAATCAAATTATTAGGTGGTGCTTAACTTTTTTCTAGGTGTATAGTTGCGGACGAAAATAAATGGAACTAAAAAGTCAACGCCGAAGATAGCTTGGCATTTGCCCATTAAAACCCACAATTCCAACAAGAGACTGACTTAAAGAGAACTTGGGAACGGCAGGAGATAAGGATCCTAACCAGTTCGCATTTAGGAACATTCTGCAAAAGGACATAGACACCGTATGTCAACAAATATCCCAAATACGCACGCAGTCTGATAACAAGTACACTACCCGCCACAGAAAAACTAAGCCGACGAGAAACCCTTGCTATGATGATGAATATCACATCAATAAAAGTTTAGGAAACAAACAAAAAAGAAAAGTTAAAGAAAATATGACTCCGAAAAATAAGCAAGTAATAAATGTAGCGACACGAAAATAGAGAAACATTATGGATAAGAAAAAAAACATTGTGGAATGAATCGACCTTTAAGATCTTTATGTAAAAAATCTTCAAAGAATTTTTGGGTTGTTTTAAAAAAAAGCTAGAAAAGGGAAGTAACTGCGATAGCTCTTCAAGGTAATATCATCGGCGAAATATACAATGAAGAGTATGTTAACACTCTCAATGAGCCAATGCAGGACACCGAAATTAGATTAGCGATAGCAAATTTAAAAATAACAAATCGCTCGGGATGGATGGGAAATATATCGAATAAATTAAGCAATTAGTAGATATAAAGCTGCCAACATGCAGATCACTTTTCAATATTGTACTTGATACGGGCTACTTCCCTGAGTTTTAGGCAACTAGAATGATTAAGCCAAAATATAAAAATAAAGGTGACAAACATCATCCAAACTCGTACCGCGGAATAATACTTTTGAGTTCTCTAGGCAATATTCCCATGGTCGCCATAATACTAGATCCCAAACGCTAATTATAGAAATTATCATCAAAAATTTAATTAATGAAACACTGGGTAAATGCATACGTGTCCACCACTGCCCACCCGTGGAATATGACCAGTCCATGGCGACTACACTGTGCGTTAAACCACCAGCATTCTGATTTCTTTGGCTGCGACAGCGGTGTACGCCAGGGGAAAGTCCTTTCTCCTCCATTATTCTCTTCATATATAAGAGACTTTGAAGATTTTCTGCGTGATTGTGCACTAGCGGGTCTTAAACGCACAGACGAAACTCTTTACGAAATATTTGGGCTCCATCTCAAGCTTTTCTGTATACTATATGCTGAAGACACGTTTCTGTTACCATATACGTAGGACGGTATGCACCGCGCAATCAGTGTTTTTTTTCTGACTATACAGGTGCATGGAAGTTAACAGGAAATACAAGTAAAAGGAAATGTATGATTTTCAATAAGATCAAAATGAGACCTGATCTAAAGTTTTCACTTAATGGTGAGGACCTAGAAATTGTGAAAGAATTCAATTACCGCATTGTGCCTGCAACAGTAGATTCTGACAGTCAATTAAAAAAAATGCTAATTCTGCAACCAAAGCTATGCGTGGGCTTCTAAGCAAGATAAGAAAACTCAGTCTATCCATCGACCTCTCGCTGGAGTTGTTTGACTAAACAATTCAGTCTATTTTACTTTATGGTAGCGAAATTTGGGGTTTCGAGCCAAATGTTGTAATGAAGGCTGTACATCTAAAGTTCTGCAAATTATGGTCTGTGGGGAACTTGATATGGTAGATAACCATCGCGATTGCCCTCCAATGTGGAATGATTAAATGCGGAGGTTCCCTAATAGCACATATCTCCATAATCATAATCTGTTATGCCGTCTAGAGCAGGTACACGATACATTTAAATGAAAATTCCGATGGCTAAATACCCCATAACAATATTCTTGAAGATGTGGGTGAAAATATATTGGGCACAACATATACCCCTCCCTGCGCCGGAAGTTAGAAAAGTGAAGCAAGTACTGATAGACCAATTCATTCAAAAATGGAACGGAAATTTAGTATAGTCGAAACGCGGTGAACTATTCAAATAGCTAAAAGAGGCGCCCAGTATGACGCGATGTTTCATTATATTAGCGTCATATCTCCTATCTTTCCGAGTACTTAGTTAGAGTGAGAAGAGCTAACCATAAACACCCAAACGAAATTTGAAAATGGAAGAAATGTACATGAAACTCTGAAAACTGCCCCAGCTGTAACGTTACGGGTGACGAATACCACCTCGTAACAAAATGTATTATTCATAAACAACTACAACAAAAATACATACCAAAGTATTATTTGGAATTCCCTACAAAAGATAAGTTTCACGGCATCATTAGTGTCGAAACACCGCCCCAACGCCCGCTCATACTCAATACACCCCCCCCCCCCCCCAGAAAAAAAAAAAAAACAAAAAAAAAAACAAAACAACTTAGCCTGTTCCTCAGAAAGACACGGAGACGCACAAAGATGCACTCGTTTATATTTTATATGTTTGCATATACAAGGTGTATAGACGTGTAGATCTGTGGGTACAGAATCGAGTGAATGTAGATGTGTTAGGATGCGGATGTAATTGTGTGCGGGGTTTGAGGGCAGGTGAGGGCGTGTATGTGAAAGAGAGAGCGAGTTTGTCTGAGTGTGAGTGCGTAAACGTGGGTGCGTGTGATTGTGTAGATGTGTGTACATATAACCAAAAATAACCATGGACATCTAGCATTCCTGGAATTTTTCCCTTTCACAGCACAGTCAACCTTCACCTTACCTCTTTCGAGCGCATTAGTCCATGGCAAGGTGAGGAAAGACAACAGGTAAATAGAAGTGTCAATCGTAACATCAACAGCGCTCAATCTTTTAGGGTGAGCTTTAGGAGTAGCGCCGTAAAGAACAACACGTGTGTGCATCCGAGGCAAATGTGTATACTGGATGTGGAAAAAAGTATATCTTCCGTGCTACACGATAGGTAGATGGAGCTCGCCAAAATGAAAATTTATGTAGCATTGGACTCAGTAGGGGAATATTTTATAACGGTGCGTAATTACCAACCACCACAGAGTGGTATTGTGCGCAACAGTCGGAAATAACCCCAGTCGACTAGACCTTATGAAAGATTCGCTTTTGATGGCAGTAGATTGTCCCTGCCCATAACCACGTCATTATAGTAATGTCAGTGATCAACAAATGAGCCACCACAACCTATCACATTCCACATTATCGCTCCAGGCATTAACATTCATGTATTAAGTAAGATTTCTTCGTAGAAATGTTTTGTGTATATCTGGATTCTGTTACACCGCATATTATGGTAAAACAGAAATAAAGTCGCATCATATCACAAAGATTCAAGAAATGGGCCTTGTGAATGTTTTCACATTCTATGTTAAAGTTCCACCTCTGGATGATATGGTATTGGGGTGGTGGCGTTCAGGGCAAGATATCAATGAAGGTTTGGGTGTATCATATTCGCGACCGGGGACGCAGAAATCATTTCGAGTTTAGTTGAGAAGGGGGGAGTCCGGTCGTACCAGGTCACCAACACACTGATATGCATTAGTTGTGATCCATGTGTCCGAGGTGAATGGCAGGAATACAAGACACAAAGCTATGTTTGGGCTCTCGCACCCCACAAAAAGAAAAATGCACAGTTTTGCTTCATTATTTAACAAATTTCTCTATTCGGCCCGAGGGGAAACTTTGTGAAATATAGAGCGAAACATGGGTACTCTTCTCGACTGTTATCGCTGTAGTCAAAACAAATCAAACGAGGGATCATGAGTCGCATCCTGAGAGAAAAGCGTCTGTACACGCCCCTCCTGCTAATTCGAAATAAGACTGCAGTGATGGGTTAGTCAAGATATACGCAGAGCGACATACGCAGGTCACAGGCCTCGATTTTTATCCTTCCGCAATGGCACAAGTGCCATATTGATTAACCCATTCACACGTGTGTGTCGTTATATGTTTATTACATGCCTTCACGTCTATAAAATCATTGAGTAGAAGGAGACACAGCAATTCATTTGACAACTCGTCCCCTGTGTTCCAATGTGTTCTATGCCCAGTAGGCACATAGAACACATTGGAACTCAGTGGATGAACTATTAGCAAAAAGTACACATTTTATCGTCAACCATATTTTCGACGGGAACCCATGTTACTATTTTAAGCTATCGCTAGAGATTCAAATTGTAATTGCGGTGCACGATTTGCAGAAAATTTCAGTGAAATCCCGCTTTTGTTTAAAAGTACTCCGTCAACGATTTCCGTTTCGAACAAGTGTGCGGAACAGATTTTCATTTTCGCATGGTTTAGTGTTGCTGTAGATGGGGATTTCATAAAACAGGCGTGTAATAAAACGTTGGCCTAAACTCTCTCTCTCTTCCTTTCTCAACTTTCTCGTTTGAAACGCACTAATAATATTTGTGAATAGTTGAACATTTCATTAAGCGAACACCTTAGACAAAAAATCCCAGAATTAACAGTTTCATTGAATGCTTTGAGCGAGACATTGTAAAAATAATAAACATTCTACACAGAATTGGGCACACCCGAAAAACAAGCCAAAGGCAACACCAAAATCCCAAGAGAACGAATAATAAAGTTAACTCTTCACCTAACAAATCAACTTCACCCCCCCCCCCCCCCCCCGTTCGCGTAATTTATAAAATGAGCCTTACTTTCTTTTTAAAACGTTTAAATAAAACCATATCAAGTGACACCTCGTTGGAACAAGCTCATCAAGCTCGTTCCAATGAGGGCCACGTGATATGGTTTTGTTGGAAAATTTTTTTAACACTTTATCCGACGCGAAAGGCAGGGGACACTAACAAATAAAATCTCGAATAACTAAATCTTTTTTCATTTTTTGAGTCAAAACATAGCTTATCACCCCTCATTGGAACGAGATGAACGATCTAGTTTAAATGAGGGGTCATAAGCTATGTTTTTGAGACAAAAATGAAAAAAATAAGAAAAATTGAGTGGTGATTTTTGTGAATAGCGCTGACCGGTTTTCGTCGTTACGTTATGTAAAGGGTTACATGACAGACAAATAATATTTGAAATAATAAATTTTGATATCATGTGTATTGGGTAAAGGGTTTACGGGCGATAGGCTAAATTGGACTAAAAGAGTTGAATGCAAATTAGACTGAGTCGGGTTAGGGGTGAGATGTAAATAGGTCACAGCCAGAGAATGAGCCGGAACATACCTGCATTTGAGGGGGAGGGGCATCTTTCACAATAATTAAAAATATGTATCCTGTTGTGAACTTCAACAGTATAGACGGAATTCTAAACCAGGCAGACAAAAGTTCAATTATCACAACCCTCGTTTTTTTTTTAAATATTGTATTGTCCAAGAACGAACAAATCAGAATACGAGGTCATGGAAGTGTCTTTCGCAATAATTTAAAATTGATAATCTCTGTTTTGAATTTTCAACAATATAAATGTCAAACAATTCTAAAGGTTATTCACGAATTGGAAGCCAATGCGTTCATTTTATTTCAGTTGGATGACAGCATCTGACACAGTAAAAAGAAGCCGTGAAAGGCTGTCATTTTGAATATGACGTTTCTTTGAAATTCATTGAAGGTCGAGACTGTTCGGAAAACAATTAATTCTCGATATTGTTCATACATACTTTATTGCATCCGTCAGCATCATATCACTGCCTCTGTAACACCATTAGTAATATAATATAATCAATATAACCTCTACACCCTCTTTTAAAATATGTCACGCAACGTCCGTAATTTGCTGACTTCTAAAAAAACGTGTCACAGAATGTTTGCCATACTATTGTGACAGACTAATTGTGTGTTATCTTGAAGCTATTGTCCATGTAATAGTGTTGTGGGAATATTATTTTTCATTGAATAATAATAATAATAATAATAATAATAATAATAATAATAATAATAATAACGATAAATGGTAATAATAAATAATAATAATAATAATAACGATAAATGGTAATAATAATAACGATAAATGGTAATAATAATAATAATACTACTACTACTAATAATAATAATATTAATAATAAAGTTTTGTCCCCATGATAAACAGTTTGAAAACGGTTAACCTGATAACCTGTTCAAAAGTGTTTAAAATTATAACCGGTAAGTAAAGTTGTCAACGGGTAACTCTCAATTCCAAAAAGATCGGCATTCCGTTGAAAATATATCGTTTCTTGAAAGCATTATTATTATTATGATTTATTGGTGTTTAAGGTCACATACTTATGCACAATGGCTAATCGTGACCGTGACGGTTTTACGGGTGGAGGAAGCCGGAGTACCCGGAGAGAACCACCGAGCATCGACGAGCAAGTGTCAGCTCCTCAACATTCTAACTCTGTTCAAGCTCCGCTCAAGCAGGGTCAAGCTCCGCTCAAGTAGGGTTATAGCGGTTGAAGATATGTGTACGATCGACGTGCAGCACGCCTTCGTACACGGCGTTATCGTGCCCCCATGTAAGCAACCGGGATAAAGTGCCTTACCCGAGGACACAACGCGGGTCGTACCGGACGGGGATCGAACTCGGGACCTCTAGCATAGAAGTCCAACAGTCTACCACTGAGACACCGCGCTCCCTTCTTGAAAACCTAAATGTGCGATCTGCAATGCTTTAGCATTGCAGTTCGCGCCTTTTTCTTTCAAGAGACAATAGTACGTTTAAATCGACCATGCCGCGATTTCGTTCCTGTCAATCTACTGCCCACAAACGCATTAACTTTCTGATGGGTAAGAAAATGGGGACCAAGTTGCAGGTTGGTCGAAATTTTATGTTACGTTTTAAATCACAGTATGAATTAAACTTTGATCAGATGAGGTCTTATTACGATTGGGCTGGTAAATTAAATTTTGATACATTTGATATGCGGCAGTCTTAGGTGCAGAAGTTTCAACTTTGTTCAAACGAAATCACTGGATTCGTCAAAATAAAGGAATTAATAGTATTTAACTCTCCAAAGGTGATCCAATTCGAGAGTGAGTGTTGAAAGAGGGCTCCTGAGTTCATATCAACACTCTCTGTTACAGACTGAATTTGATGTTTCTTGAAAGGACCCCAAACTCAGTGGTCTGATATTTTGATGAGATGTGTATTATTGGTTTCAACAATATTTTATTCTTTAAATATGTCATATGTAACAAAAATGTTTACAAAAAGTAACGTGGTAGGATGAGATATCTTACAATATATCATTTGTTCAACAATGTGGAGTATCAGAATAATAGAGGGATTTGGCAAAAAGTTGAAAGCTGACGTGCGTCATCTCCCTGTATTATTGGGAGAGGTTATTCTCATCTAAGCGAAGGAAGTCTCCGAGGTGACTTTTAGAGTGACCATAGTAGCCTGCATTTTCTTCTTAGTTACATGTTAGCGGATTTCATTATAAGCATTCTTCTAAAAAAACAACAAAGTGTGCACCGAACCATTTATTTTGCTTCATCTGTGCTACCTGTTTTTTCAGCGATTATGATCCGGGATAGTTCAAATGAAGCTCCTGCATTCGTATTTACACACAAATTGGTGATTGAGAAGAATCCCCTTTTTTATACTCAAATTCAGAAGATACGTACAGTTGAAACGAGAAGTCCAGTCATGAACTGTACGCTTATCTAGGATTAATTACGCGTAGAAACTGCGTGCAATTGCCATATCGAATGGCATCCAAGCACGGCAGGATCTCCTGGTTACTCAGAGCACACACAGGCATTGTTTCTGCCAATGGACCTCCGGGTTACCCCGAGGTCCATTGGCTGAAACATTGCTTGTGCACTGACCATATGTACAAAATTTAATAGCCTTACTATGACCATAACGCGTAGGTTAACGCGCAGATAGATGTGCGCATTTCATGACATGACTTCTAGTTTTAACTGTATACAAAATCTCGGCGTATATGTTTGTGCTCAATTGTAATTCGATGCAATATGAAGGAAGTGTTCTTTAAAAATATTTCATCAAAATCCAGGGACAGAATGTTGAAAAGTTTGTGATGTGGAAATAATAGTGGTGGGAGTTTTAATTTTACTCAAGTCGAGTCCCTGAGTAAAAGTAAAAGCCCAAGTGTCAAGTTACCGCTTCATGAGAAAATTTATTTTAACCATCCAACTGACGGTTTCCTGGATGGGGTGGAGGAATACAATATTTCGTCTTTTAATAAGAGCGTATTTTCCCCAATATACATGGAAACGTCCAGGCAAATACAAATATGTATTGAGGGTAGCAAACGTATATGCGATTGTGCGATTCAGAAAGCGAACTTATCTACCTGCACTTAGTTGGCATCGAGTTATTACACACATCGGGCCATGTCTTGCCATGGTGGTATTTTTATGCTCTTAAATATGAAAACCAACACATAGAAGCACACAGCTGAGACACATCTATAAACATCACCGTTTAAAGTATAAGTAGAGAATTGATTGTGGGTTACGCCATGCACAGTGCAAGAACACAATACCATGATATAATTTTCATTCATAAAAAAAATCAGTTCTTAGTTGTTGAATGATTGTCAAAAAAGACGCCACTAAAACGGTGCCAAATCTGTTCATTATGCGAACATGTCAAGAAAGGGGTGATTATTGTAAGATAAAGCAACCCGTCGGTTTCCAGGATAGTGTACTGCAGTCCTAATGGACTCGTCGATATATGCCCCGGGACGAGGTCTTACTGCAATGCACCATCTCGGAAATCCACATGGCGGTAATAACCTACATTGGTTTTGCGTTATGACGAATTCATTTTTTATTTATAGGAATATTCAGTAACAGTTTAATCCGGCAGCCGGGGAGAGCTGTTGGATTAAATTAGTACTATCCCTCCTGAACTCCTCTATTTTGTTTACTAGGCGTCTATTAACCTACTATCGACTTTTTAAGCAAAAAGTCTATGCATAATGGATTGAGCGGTTCAAAACTATCCTAGGGAGCCAGCCAATGCAGCCATTTGATATTTGATGTGAATCACATTTATGGGAATGAGAGTCAACCTTGTTCAGCTCAATTAGCTGGATTCGTATGTTGACACACGATGAGAGCCTGCATTTTATATTCTGCCAATTATTCAAAAACTATTTTTCCATGTGTCGCCTGCTATTCATGTTAGGTAAAGGATTAGATGAGATATTACAAACGTAATGCAGTGTAGACGAAGTCCTGAGCCTGATAAAACACCACTCCTTGACATGTTAACCCTTTACCTAACATGAAAAGCAGACGACATCTGCAAAAAAAAAAAATTCTTGAATAACTATTTTTTTCTCAAAAGCATAGGTTATCACCCCTCATTGGAACGAGCTTGATGGACTCGTTCCAATGAGGGGTCATAACTTATGTGTTTGAGACAAAAAATAAAAAAAAATATTGAAAATTAATTGGCGATTTTTGAGAATAGCTCTGCCTGTTTTCTTTCCGTTACGTTGGGTAAAGGGTTAAACCCTCTACCCAACGCATACGACATCAAAATTAATTATTTTAAATACCATTTTTTCGAAAAATAAAAACAATACCAAATTATATTGCTTCTGATCGGAACGAGCTCGACATGCACGTTCCAACTAGAGGTCACATGATATGGCTATCTTGATATTTTTTTAATTTGTTTTTTTTTTTAACTACTTGGTTTGTAAATGGCACGGGCGGATGCAACTGATTCGTAATGTTAGGGGTTACTCGAAAATTCATCTCACAGCCTCCCCTTCTCGTCTACTCACGTACATGCTATTTTATTTTAAAGCATTTCCTACATTTAACGTGTCGGATTGAAATTGAGGCAACCGGAAAACGCAATATAAATGTGCACGGATCGAGTTCGATAGTTCTGAGGGCCCTGAACGATGATGTACCCCCTCCCCAGACGTAACTGTTTAGAAACTCTGTCAGCAAACTGGACCTGTAAGCGGTGATTTTACTGTCTGTGTGCTAACAAGGGTCATCGTAACATTTTATGGGTGTGTCCTAATTTAAATCCCACAGGCTTTCTTTAGCTTTTTGACTCGGGTAGTTTGAGATGTCGCCCATCTAATATCGTAATTCGAATTGTTAGAAGAGGTTAGGACGGTCACATTTTGTGCTCTTTGTGGACCGCAATACACATCACACCAATTATCAATTTAAATCATACAGCCAAAATGGTAATGTGAATGGGGACCAGCGAGATACTCTATTGGAAGGACGCTTTCCACAATGATAACTGGAGACTATCAATACAGTACAAAGTCAGTGCAGTGGAGTTTCTTCGTGTGTTGTATCGCATCCAGTTGACGACCTTTAACCAAGCAGTATCACACGAGTCGAAATCTTGTATACGAACTGCGGAATACTTTGACTGAACGCTGCCTCGATCTCAATGTCAGTATATGAGCGACCACGTATTACTGATTATTTTCTGGTTCTAATCCGCGATTAGACAGCAATGAGAATGGACTAACTGTTTCCTAACTATTTATATCGTTTATTGATGATTTACAGCACATGGGGATTTATCCTGGCGATAAAACGGTGTTTATTGTTACTAAAGTCGTTATCTGCTATGCAGTTAAACAGATTCCATCATACTGTATGCAGAGAGTGGATCGCGACTGAATCACATTATCACCCGAAGTATCACTTTCATATTCTGTGCATATGGACAAAAACACAAGCAATGTTTCAGCCAATGGACCCTCGGGTTTAACCCGGAAGTCCACTGGCTAGATCTTTGCTTGTACTTAGAATGCTTTGCAACAAATTTGCAATTCTTGCTTGGGTGTAATCTCCACTCCTCGGGTGATTTAGTGACGATACACTTTCCGCGTATAGTGTGTTTATGATCGAATATATAAGCAGTGAACTCAGTAATGGTCTGATTCATGTTAGGGATGTGGAGTGATTCACAATTATTTGCTACCGTACGCAGGGGGAGGGGGGGGGGGGGCAAAACATGTCGGGATACAAGGTACGGGTGGGTGGGATTGTCCGAGCCCCAAAGTGCAGTTTTTGCCGGTGTCATGCAATTTTTTTCCAAAAATCATTTTACAGATAAGTAATTACAACTAAAGTGAATTCAAGTGCTTAGATTCATAACTTAGAACAGAATAGAGTATTGATAATGTGTTGGGAGCTCCATGTTAGAATTTTTTCCCCATGTTTTACACTTCATTAGGGGGTGGGTCCTGTTCTGGGTCTGGCAAAAATTTGGAAAACAAAAAAGTGATTCCCGGCTATTTGGTCATGATTTTCACTCCTTTATATTTCTACTAAGGCAGTCTGCCTCTTATTAGTGCTTTGTAGCACCAATTATTTGATTCTTCTGTAAGCCTCGGGGTGCTTCATGCCATTGGTCTAGTATGCTTCCATGTATGGAATAATTGGAAAGATGGATACAATAAAAATCGTGATTGTGGAAAACGTGTATAATTTCAAGGTAAATATGATCCTAGTGACACTAACATAACACAATAAATAAGACGCAATTCATCTCAGACAAGCCACCCTTGCATGGGTCAAAGAACTTCAGTATTAGGTCTCTCTCAGACCAGCTGTACAAACTAAACATTTAACCGAAAAGTAATGAAAAGAAAAACAACTATTTCTTGTGGACATTTGAAGATATCCAGGTGGGAACAATATAGTTTGGGCAGGGCTTCTTGGTGGTGGGATTCGACTGGTGTCTGAACAGCATAGACATGTTGTACATCGGGGTAAGGGTTGTGTTGCCTGGAACATGAATGGGTGTATATCTGCAATTCAGTTGGTGGAGGCGGGTTTCAGTGGTTACCTGGGGGTCTGATGCTGCATTTCCGTTGTGGCTTTATAAGCAGAGAGACTGTTTTAGGGCCATCTGTGGCTAGGGATGCCTTGGATGCCCAAGAGCAGGGCTGGAATATCGGACAAGTTGGTTTGTGGCACCTTTCATGTTTGGGAAAAGCATTTATTTATTTATTTATTTTTTGATTTAGGTAATTTGAATACTTCGTTAAACAGATTTTATAAATTGGGGTGGGTCCCCAATTGTCTTTGAGGAAAAACTGTGCGGTAGGGGTGGGTGTCCAAGACATGACTAGCAACAATTTTCATTCCGGGGGTGGTGGGTCCCAAAAATTGAAAATGTAAAAATTTCTAATTGTTTCTAGCGGTGAAAGATTAAGAACGTCGACGTTAAACCTCAAGAAGCCGTTAGAAGCATTTGTCTTTAAGGTGCATTAAAAGCTTTGATGTGCTGAACTTTGAACTGTCAGCGTAATAATCAAGACCGGTCGGCAGTTGCGAACTTGCGAAGTTCGCAACGAACGACCGGTCTTGATTATTACGCTGACGGTTCAAAAGTTCAGAACAGCAAAGCTTTGAATGTACCTAAAAGAGGATCGTCTTCGTTGTTTAATTGAGGAAGATCAGCTGACTTGCACTTCATTTTTAACGACTTCAAAGAGAGGGAGGGGGTCATGTAGGTGCGATTAATCGATTATCGATTATTTGCGACGATTACTCGACTCCTAAATTCAAAAATCGTGACAGCCCTACTAGTGGTGACAACTCACCTCGCAGTTATCTCATCAAAAGGACTAGATTCACACGAGAATTGGCCTGGTAATGTGGTATATTTGGGATGGGTCATCAGAACCCACAATCTGAGAGGTCCAGACTAAAGTTCCACGTGACCCGATGATACTGAAATGGCATACGCATTGGCCAATCAGCATTCTCCATATCGTGTTTATGAGGTTTGACAGTTGACAGATCATGGGTTCGAGAGCCTGAAATCAAGACTGCAGCGTTTACAGATATACATAGAAGTGATTTTGAATTCATGTTTACGTGAGTAAAATCTCATGTATGCATATTTATGTATATATCCTTCGAATGTAACAAAATACATTACTGTGGCGCTGCTCGAAACTGTGTTGGCAAGAACATTGTTGGATATGAAAATCAGCATTTAAAAAAAAATGTTTCAAAGTTTTGATCCGAATTTCGAATTTTCGTTCAGATAAGTAACAATTCAGGTATACCAAGAAAACTTCCGCGTTTCACCGTTCATAGTCGTTATAAATTTTCAACGGCAGAAGAAACATTAAATATTGAAATATTGAAAAAAAATATTTTCCGTATTTTCGTTGATATGTGATACGGCTCAACGAAAATTAGATAGAACTCTAGTTTATATTTCTGCATAAACAACTATACACTGCTGTAAACAATTGTTTCTACGAGTTAGTATGTAGCTTTGTTTGTTTACATTGAGCGAATTTGGGTTAAATAATTCTACCTAAATGGTTGTTTCTCTGTCAATACGCGGCAGCTGCACATGGAACAGTACAATTTGAAGTATTTGTATTGTATATTTTTGTGTAATTAAGTAAAATATCTCAACAAATACAAATAAACAGTGCAACATACCACACCAATTATAATGTGTAGTCAGCAATTGTGAAATTTGATGATAAAAACTAATACTTGAGATCCCACATTTCGGAAGTTCCTCACGTCCGTTCTGAATGTTGGGCGTTACTTCACATGATTTAAGATACTGTTGCGACAACAGAATCTTTGTTAAAATGATAGTTTGGGGAACAGAAAGGAAAGTAAAAACATACAACCGGCAAAGGTTGATCATGCAAAATGTAAATCTTTTTTGACAACTACAAATATTGCTGACACTTTACATTAAAGTAATGAAACGTGAATGGGATTCAGCTTCAGCATAAACTTATTCTTTTGAAACATCAGGTACAAATTTAGTGACTACAATCGCTTCTTTACTTCATACCCAAACTGAAGATATGAGGGCCGCAGGTATTCAAATGGCATATATGATAAACCAGTGTACATATGCCCCCAATTATGGGGGATATCATGATTATAAACCACCCTAACTATTGGCTAAAGAGGTAGTAGTGGACGTCAGGTTCCGTTCGCATTTAGTGGTCATGGTGTGTCTGAGGAATCGGTTTCAGTTGGTGGTGGTGGTGGGGGGGGGGGGGGGGGCACAAATGTTTTTCTCAACTAGTGCTCATGGTAGAAATCGGGTTGCCTTTCTGTTTATGATAGTATGAGCCACAAGTACCTTTAGAACTAGCGCTCATGGAAGATTTATTTATTCATTTACTTAATTATTTATTAATTTATTCATTTTTTATTATATATTTTTTTTACTAATTGCGTTCGATGAAAAACTCTAAACATTTCAATGTAAACAACGTCGTTGCGCCTACTAACGCATAACATGGGACAACTTTAGGGTGGTTCATATTGGTGTCATAGCTGAGTTTGAAATCTTGTCTGCTGAGCTTTATAACAGACAGATCTGGGAAATAAAACTTTATCGAATAAATAAGCAGATGAATTTAGCAATCTCGAGAAGCGATTTGGGTTTTCATGATTTATCATACTCTGCTCAAATGCAGTTCTATCAGATGAAGGAAGCACAAACAGATGAATCTGTGGAAGATTGGGCTGTACAAACGTTATAACTTCTACTCGAACTTTTAAAACATTTTCCCAAGTACAAGCTTTATAAACCCTTTGAACCTGAGATGCCACTTTACAGACCCAGGAACATGGTACGTCGTAATTTCACTTAGTGGGACGGCTGCTAAGTGAACGTGTGGGTTAGACTAATTAATATTCTCAACATGCAGCTCGAAAGCTGCATGTTGAAAATATTAATTGGCGTATCACCTAAATAATGAATATGGACTCCTATTGAGGCAGTTGAACTCACCTAGAATATACCAGCAGCAGCAAAAGGGCTAAGACTTTGTCAATACTGTTATGATAAAGAAGCAGATTAATTTGCTACCAATTCTAGACTGTACATCATAAACGAGACGGTAGATAGAATTCATTAAATTATTCCAATACTCGCAAAAAGCTATTTATGGAAGTGATCCCTAACAGTTGGCGAGTGCAGGGCCTGATAACAAAACTAACTCAGACAACAGTGTGCAACAAAGAGCAACATCTGTGAACAAATCACCGGTAAAAGGTTCAGTTAAATGTATTGAATGAGAATAGCCTTTCAGCCAGCTGGCAATACGAGTCACACAAATATAAAATAAGCGGGATGAAACTAGAACCAAAATTTGGAAAGAAATTAAGTCTAGTCAGAACAGGTATAGTCGAAATAGACCTTCAGCCCTTTCCCCCTTCTCCAAACACTGGCAAAGTTCAATGTTTTAGATTCAAAGGTTCGGTCTATGCAAAAGTCAATGTCCTGCTTTGAACTCAAGAATTAGAAATCTTCAGTTATCTTAAACTAACCAGGGGACAACGAAAAAAGTCTAACCATGACCTGGCTAAAGCGGACCTCAAAAAACAAATTCTGTAAAATGTGTATAAGATGAAACTGATGCTGAGTCTTTGACACTCTTATTCGGTGAACAGCAAAGGTATCATATCAGCGAAATAAAGTAAATTGTACCAAATGAATGAATGATTTACTATATACCAGCTCAAATCCAAATTATGACAAGCATGTATAGTATCTTCTATTTCAGTTGAATTAATATTTGTCACAAGCTGTCACTGATAAAGCTACCTATGCCACATTAATTTTGGGCAAAGTGTTCCAGAAGGTAACTAAAAAATCGAAAAGTACGAAAGCCATCAATATACAAACGGTAGCTGGGAACACAACAATCACAGGTTATTACATTTGATCGGTTGAAATTATTTTGTGCACCACTATATTGATAACATTTATGCGACGCCAGGGGCCAATACTATAAAACTTTTACAATTGTATTTTCTAGAATTGTATTTTTCTAGTTGTGATTTTAAATGGGTTAAAATAAACCATTGGCAGTTTCAAAGATCTGGCAATTTGCCAGTTGGCAAATTGCCATATCTTTTAAAATGCTAAAGATTCTTTCTAGTCAGTTATATTAATAAATAGAAAATACAGTTCTAGAAAACACAAAAATGTTTTATAGTATTGCCTCTAGTGAATATGAAGTGTTGGTTGGCTCAGACTTTTTACAACAAGGAAAGTAAACCAACAACGATTTTCAAACTAGTGAATTAAAATTGGAAATGCCTTAACTGAAACCCCGTTAACATCAAAACCAAATGTTTCGGTTGCCAGGGATTAAAAAGCAAATTGACCCGTGGTTTCTCCTCACTCAGATGTAATGCTTAAATGTAATTTGTATGAAACTTTCAATTACAATTATATGGTGGTACCATCATTAAAATTAAAACGTTGGGGGGGGGGGGGGGGGCGGTGGCTCAGTTGGTAGAGGTGCAGGCTGCAAGCCGAGAGGTCCTCGGTTCGAATCCCACCTGCGGCAACCGCGTTGTGTCCTTGGGCAAGACCCTTCACCCCGATTGTCTACATGGGGGCACGATGACGCTGTGCACTGAGGCGTACTGCACGTCGATGGGGCGCATGTCTTCAACCAATCTAACCCTGCCTGTGCCGCGGTGCAGAGTTCAGAGTTACGATATTGGAGAGCTGACAGCTGCTCGTCGTTGCTCGGTGGTTCTCTCCGGGTACTCCGGCTTCCTCCACCCGTAAAACTGGCAGGGTCACGATTAGCCATTGTGCATAAGTATGTGACCTTAAACACCAATAAATAAATAAATAATAATTAAAACGTTCCATTCTAAATACATTTCGTGGAAGTGAAAAAACTCCCAAGTTATGCTTCGTGAACATAAGTAATTGATCGTTACATAACATTCAGAAAAACAATTAAATAGTTTTCCAAGCTGAACCATGTTCTGAAATCTCAGAACAACAGTTTCAAAATAGATCAACTGAACAAGTTGAGGACAGTTGTGGTGTGAATGCAAAAATATCCGACTCGTTCAAAATTCAGACAATTTCTAAATCGGGAAAATCTAGGCAAAATGGTGATCGGTCAACCACGACGGGGATAGATCAAAGGAGTTGAAATTACCAGACCATTTGCAAAATTTATTGTAGGATTCATCTTCTGTATTGAATGATTACCAATGATTACCAAGGCCAAAAACTTGATCAAAAATTATTGTTTGACTACCAAGGTGATTTTGAAAAAGACGAGTTTGACCCTTAGGGATTCTAGCATTATAGAGCACAACATTCACAGTGGTGATGCTGCTCCCATTAAACAACTAACGCGTCGCACATCGAATTGTTTTGAAGATTGAGACGAATTAATTTTAACGAAAATGTTAGCTGCTAAGATAAAACAACCTTCAGTTTCTAAATGAGCACATGCACCCGTCCTGGTACGAAAACGAGACGGTGGGGTCCAAAGGTGCATTGCCTGTCGGTCAGTTATGTTGACAACAGCTAATAATAATCTGCAAGTCGTGTAGTATCGCTATACTAGCAGTATACCTTATTCGTCAATTTCGACATATTTTGAGTTGTCCTTTTTGTGGTTAGAGTCACCCGGGGAAGTCTACTTTGGGTGCCAAATATTAAAGCACCTCAAGGTTACTTGACACGAAGGTTGAGGGGGAACTTATTCAGTACGAAACAGTGTTCCAACATTTTGCTGGAGCTAAGCATGTAGATGCAGACTGTTTGTCACGGCCGTGAGACGACGTTCATGCCGAAAGTGTACGGCAGAAATTTTACCTCCAGATTCACCTTGTGAGGGTTGTAAATATCTTGTTCGACCTTCTGAACATTGCTCTCGCTTTAAAGTTGATGGTATTGCACCTCTGCGTACAGAGAGTTGTAATGTTATCAAGCCTGAAAATAATTTTCATTGCGCTTCCAGACAAAATGTCAGACACCAAATGAATCATGTCTGTCATTTAAGAATGATATCTGACATTTTACAAAATGGAGCTTGAGTATTCGAAATAATGTGTTTTGGGTGTACATGTACCTTCATCTTAAACCTGCTCAGAATTCCTCCAACCATACCTTGTTTGGCAGGGCTCAATGAGCCCTGCAAAACAAGGTATGATTGGTTTCATTCTGAATTGGAACTGAATTACCTTTCAGACATAATTTAGATACAGGTATGGCTATATCAAATCGTATTCCTTCACATACCGTTAATACTGATGAGCTGCACAGTCACTTTCTTCACACTTCCCAACTTGCCAGGACCAGAAATCACAATAATCATTAATTTTCAGCCCTTCTAGTTATGTACATGATTTACAACATGCATGATATTCTGATCACTGAACTTCATTGATAATTTTGGCATCAGACATTTTGACTGATGATTTTAAACCTCAGTCAGACATTGGCCTTTTTGTACCTGACATTGTCCTTGTCTGACCACTTATTTTCTGGTATGGAAGTTATGTGAGTTGGGCTTCATGTAGGTCACTTGCGATGAGGTCGAGAAGCCTGTTCGTATTTTGGTTGATAGTCACGATAATAACTTTGAGGTGGAAATCTCAGTTGTTGATTCTTCAGGAGCAAAGTTTCATAGGGAATCGTACGGTTAGGGCTCGCCATAAGGAATTTCCGGCGATTTAGGTGATCTTGCAGAGAAGGAGGATAATAGGTTTTCTCATGAGACAGAGTTATTAGATCTTGATATTACAGGTGAATGGGACTTGCAAGTTGGAATTTCAGGGGATTTTGAACAAAGTTCAGATACCAATTTTTCATGCGCTCCCGAATTTGAGCAAAACTGTTGACAGGAGAATATTTTGAGTAAAAAGTAAAGTTCAGGGAGCGGAGAAGAGAAGTCTAATGTAAATTCACAGGTCGCAGACAACGTATTGGATTTTGGATCAATGTTTAGTTCAGTTTTGTTCGATAAAATTAGGCAGACACTGTTAAATGAAACTGTTTTTTTTTAAATTTTCTTGATTTGGTTAAAAATCCTTGTTTGGCTTTCAGATAGGGAATAAAAATCGTGTTTTGCATTCGGGATAGAATGCAAAGACTTTGTGATATTAAAGAGGTATTTAGCTCCCCAGATGCTAAAAGTTCTAAATCAACAAAACGCAGGTTAATGACAGGCCGTACAAATGGTAACAATGTTTTTTTAGTACCGGAGATTCTTTACGGCCAGTTTGGTTTTTGTTGTTTTTAATTACATTTGTACCGCGATATACCTGATTCAGGGCATTAGAGAATTGTTAAGGCCAATGAACGATTGATGGACCTTATTATTGATTCGGTATGCTCACTGACGTGGAGGTTTATGTGAAAGCATGTAACAAAAGCAATACATTTAAGAAGCCTACAAGGCATGCACAGTTTGGGATGAGGACCTACCGGGCCGATGCACCAATGGGGGTTCACATAGACATATTGGGCCACTTGCTACAACAAAAATGGAAATTAGGAAAAAATTGACGATTGTAGATAAAATCCCTAAGTGGGTTAAATGTATCGATCTTGAATCACAAACAGAAATTACTGTACAGGCAGTAGATAATGACTGTTTTGAAAGGGTTGGTTATCCCTCACAGGTTATACCCTGCAGAAGGCTAATGTTGAAAGTGATCTTTTCAAATCTATGTGGACATTGTGCAAATTCATAAAACACTGTATTGCCCCAGTCAAATGGACAAGCAGAGCGATACAACATTGAATGGACGTTGTTAGTTGTTTTGTGGATAAGGCATTGTGTACTTGGGATACAGGTTTACCACATTTTGTAGGGGCATGAAGATCGTTTGTGAATCTAAGCTCTGGTTTTGCGTCCAACACGTTGAGGTTAGGTTGAGAAATAAATCACCCTGCATCTGTATTGTTCTTGAGAAAAGAGTGAAGTCGGATATAAATACTTTTCTGCTTGCTTAAAAAAAACATCTATAAATCCCATGAAAATTGCACTGAAATCTTTGCAAACCTCCCAGGAGAGAAGAGAATGACATTATAAAGTTGAAAGGTTGAATAAAAAAACTTATGAAGCTGGAGATTTAATTCATTTATTGGCTACAGCTACTCTTAAAGGAAAATGTAAAAAAAATCTTTCCTTTTTGGAAAAGACCTAGCATTGTAATAAATACGCGGACTCCATACTTGCTCAAGGTGGAATTAAAAACCTACCCGATGACTATAAATCATGGGGGACTTAAAATTTAAAACAAAAGCATTACCAGCATGTAACGCGCATTTCGAGAGTACAAGTGAAATGCCAGGCTAAAAAAGAAGATGCAAACGCAGGGTTATTCTGTTTTTTCCAGAAGCCCATGTGAGACCTTTTTTATGATAGTGTGTGACTCGTATATCATGCTTCCATGCCCAGGTTACTTCACAAATGGCAGAAGGCATTGGTGAATATGCTTACCAGGTATGTGAAGGTTTGGATACAGACGATAGATGCATTTTTTTATAACAAGATGTTTCAAGAATGAGTTCAAGTGGGGTAACAGGCAAGGACGTTTCCTGCCAATTTTTAGGTATAACAAGTTTTCTGGTAGCAAGCAAAGGACTTTATAAGAAAATACTACTGCGCCGTGGAACAGGATTGATTATTCGAGATCTGGTCAAAGGATGAGGCTCTTGGAATCCAGCAAGCAACTGAAAGGACGCCCTCAATATGAGGGAGGGATCGTAGCGGGGATCAAGAGGCACATTATGTAATTCTGATGTCCCTAGTGCCGTTGCATTGAGCCAAATGCAAGACTAATCTGCAGACACTTGAAAGGATATTTCTAGTCGTTATGGTAGGATTCATCCCGGAAATCAATCCACGTATGGTGGCCGAAGGTCCGAGGTATACTAAATCAAATTAATTCAGTGACGGAAGTCTTAACTATGATTCAGTGGTCAAGTCCAGTCGAAACGACAAGATAAATCCCAAGAGATTTGTTATTTATGGAAGAAAAAATAATTTTATTAATGATACAGAGGTTTAGTCTAATCAGTACGGTGAGACAGAAACAAAGAAACCTTATACTGAAAAAATGGTTTTAATATCAACCGGGATTGCGTCTGGTGAACAGGACACGAGAGAACCCCAGGCAATTTTTCCTGGTCGATATGCTTTGAAACAATCATAAAGAACACTTTTCAATCACCAAGACGGCTGTAGAATATGTATTTATATTTATATTTATTTATTTATTTTTTGGTGTTTAAGGTCACATACTTATGCACAATGGCTAATCGTGACCGTGACAGTTTTACGGGTAGCGGCAGCCGGAGTACCCAGAGAGCCACCGAACATCGACGAGCAACTGTTCAAGTAGGGTTACAGCGGTTGTAGACATATGCACCATTGACGTGCAGTATGCCGTAGTACTTCGTGCCCCATCTAAGCAACCGGGATAAAATGTCTTGCCCACGGACACAATGCGAGTCGTCCCGGACGGGGATCGAACTCCGGACCTCTAGCAGTCTACCATTGTGCCACCGCGCTCCCCAGCAATAGAATAGACTCGTCATTGGATAGTTACGGAATTGTTTGGAAAGTTCGACGTTTAAGATTTCCGACTCGGATGGGTTCGGTTCTTCAAGACACGGGGGAGTGTGGTGAATTTTGCCCAGTCATCCAACGCTAATATCCTGAGATGTCTGTCTGACCTGATGACACTGAAGACTGAAGTGCCATTCGGAATAACCAATCAGTACTCTTTGTGTCGTATTTTTGAAGTTTGATTGTAGACAAATCATTCTGAGTTTCCAGAATCGGAAGTCGACTGGCTGGAGGCAAGCTGGTGGCGTTTATAGATGTACATAGAGGCGATTTTGAAGTCATTTTATTTAATTTTGTACATCATCGGTATTCAACCATCTATCCTCTAAATGCATCTGGTTTTATTCCAGGGACAATATTTACAGTTTCAAATGAATAGAGCTGTCAGTTCTCGCAACTGTCCACGAAATATCGGGACTCTCAGTGAATCTTTGGGAATAACCTAGTTACCCCTTTAAAGCCATCTGAAACATTTAATTATCCAATTAAATGTTCTAGATGGCTTCAAAAGGAACAAAACTGTATAAAAACAAACAATTTCTCCCCAAATCCGCAAACGGTTATAACTGATGTGCAATACAAAAACAATCAGTGAAACGATACACCACTTATTAATGCATATCCCAATGGGCTCCCGCTTTGTCGTTACGATACCCGGACTAAGTTCACTTTGTACATCTTTATACTGCGTCGGTTTAGTTAGTAGGCTAGTCCCTCAGTCACTCGCCGTTGCTAGGTAATTCCCTCTCTGTACACCAGTTACCACAACTCATAATGATACTCGACACTATATGATCCCGGTCGTTAAATGTGTTGTTAAACCATAATAAACAAACAAAGAAACGAAGTTGGGTGGGCAGGATGTTCAGCTCGTTGGGTGCTAAATGCCCCATTTTCGAGCTTTCCCTGAAAGTACTAGTACCACAATTAAAGCGCGTTATAGTTTGTGGATGTGCCTCTGATTAAGCGAGAAGACTATTTTGGTCACCTTCATTTATGTGGTTGCTATTTGCTGGATTGTGTCCACTGGCACTCCCCAATATATTGCAACAACGAATTCCACGTGAAGTGATTCTGTCTACTACAATTAATCTAGAGCACACCCAGCAGATGGCCTGAAATTTATTTTTGTTCAAATCAAGCCTCTTGATTCATTTTTGAATTTGTAGTGGGAGCTAATTTTTACAGTGTTTTATGATGAAATACCTTTGTTTGAAATATCTTCTGTTTATGCGGAAAGTAGTTTCATATTTATATACACATGCCAAGCCGCAAAAGATTCGAGTTTATCCAAATCAGGTCTCGGCATGTATGTTTGTGCCGAAGTTCTACTCGACGCAACATGAAAAAAGCTTCTGTAGTTTCAATCTACAACCCGTAGCTACATTTATATATTGGGTTTGTATGACCCATGTTTTCCCATCAATGCATGAATTTACCAGACGGTTCTTGTCAATTCTCAGGCAAACAGTCCAATTCCATAAAGAATACAATTTTGTTATGGGCATTTTGTTTAGACGCTTTTCATGCAGTTTGTGCGCTAACTATCGTTCATTTAACGTGATAGTCCATTTCTAAAAACGACCTACATATATTCATTCGTAATCCAGTAAAATATATTCCAGTAATCAAATATTTATATCGCCGTGAGAGCATCAAAATACTAACATAATTGGTGGAACCAGTTATAACATTACAGCTGGGATGTTTCTTTATTCATAAGTATTTGGTTTACACACATGTAAAACAGTATTGTAATATCAAAAAACATTCGGTAAAATCATTTATCGACAGAGAAACTTTTCTTGCTTTTATTCAAAGCAGGTGAACGTCTATAGTACTTTGAGATTTAATCGGACACAATTTGTCTTGTGGCTTGAAAGTTTTGGTTCTTATGCATACATACCTGTCCTCCTCCACAAACTATTGAGAATAAAAAAACAGTCTTTATGTACAGTCTCCGAGATTAACTATGTCAATCGCCAATTCTTCAACTTCGTCTCACCTGTCACCAAACTAGAAACCACCTGCGACAGTTAATGACAATGCGCAGATCCCTGAACACAACAGAAATCGGTAGCAGCACATGTCCCAAATACTGCTCGAGAGGACACAACCACCCCCACAGGATTTACAACAATGATCGTCTCGAATTACGTGCTACTCATGCTTTTGGCGATTCGAATACCACAGGTGACTTTTACTCTACGTAACTATATATTTGAGCCAAAAGCAGCCATAGTGCCCTTTGGAATTCGTTCAAGTAATTGTAATTAATATATGAATGGAAACCCTACCCACGACATTTTATTCAGTTTCTGTTTCTTCTATACAACGGGGTACATGAGAGTCATGCTTTTATATTTACACAGGACTGACAACACCTTTGCAGTTTCTACTGTCGCAGTTGGTGAGAAAGGCAGCGCACGCACGGCAGTGAAGAAACTACTAGTGGAGCAAATAGCGAAAACGTAGGAAAATGATGGACGTAACGAAGAATCAAGAAAATTAAAAAAAAAAAAAACTATCCATGTTTGAATATGAAATGTAAATATTTGAAGTATGAAACACTTGATATACGCATTCATTATTATTGATAATGAAACAATGAACTGGTAAAATTAGAGAGTAAAATGATGACATGAGCGGTATTTTTTCTCGATTATTCTCCCTCAGATAGTGATCAGAGGCCAACACTCTAAGACTTTTACAATTGTATTTTCTAGAATTGTATTTTCTAGTTATGACGTTAAATGGGTTGAAATGAACCATTAACATTATCAAAGTTGTGGAAATTTGCCAGTTGGCAAATTGCCATATCTTTTAAAATACTAATGATTCATTTTAGTCAATTATATTAATTTATAGACAATAAAATTCTAAAATATGCAATTGTAAAAGTTTTACAGTACTCGCTCCTGGTTACGACCCATTTGTTGCGGTGAATTGAGATTTGATGGATACAACACTGAGAAATCAAATTCGAATCAAGAGAAAATAAGTAAAATAGAGCTGGATGCGCCGTATTCGCGTTTGTATTTCGAGCAGGTGATTTCAATCAGGTCAGGAACCATGTCTTGATCTGGTCTACGTTTACTGCCGGATTTTGGGATGACGGTAGTGTAACGTATTTCAAGAACGATACAACTATTTTTACCTGGAATTAAATTTCAAAATCCCGTAAATCTATATATGTCGCAGTGTTGAAACTCGTTCATTCCCGAGCATGCAGGCATATTTCCACAATTTTCTTATAATAGTATCAACTAGTATCAAATATGGAGATATTTGTTGGTCGTTCTGGTTCATTCCCCGTCAAGATTTTCGAAGCTACAGATTTTTACTTAAGACCTGGTCGTGAGTTCCAGCAGTCATTTCTAACAATACCTCTTGGCAAATTCCTACGCCCATTTATAGTCTTTTTCTGGTATCAAATGAAGAATAGAAAATTAATTTGGTCCCTATATGATGATAAAAGAGAGTAAAATTTTCGAAGAAGGCTTTTTCCATTTTTTTACCATTACGACTTTACGCTGCTAGCTCAGATTTACGCTGCTTACTTCACTATTTTCATCATTGTCATTTTCATAGATGCCATCCTAGTGGAAAATCTTCCATGTGGGCACATCACATCAGTAATTAATCGTGCACATAATACGAATATTAGGTTTTATCTCAACTTACCCCCGAACTTCAGTCCTGAGATAAAATGAATTGCAGCCATTACTAACAAACTAAGTTCCATTTTCGACGTTTTTCTGTTAATCTTTATCAACGTTTTCCTTTCAGCGTCTGTTGACTGTTGTAATTCTGTATGTCGATATCACATCCAACATGGAGGAATATCAAGGAACGAATGACAGTTTTGTTTATTGTGTTTTTTTCTTTATAGATCAATAACTATACCTGAACACGGCGCTAGTTACCGACTGTGAGTAAGTAACACGGTGAATGAATACTTGCACCTTTTAATTTAATTTTCTCCCTTCCGATGTCATTGTTTCTGTAGCAATTCAAAACCAACGAAATTTGCGGTTTGCGTTTTAGCATAAGGAATACAAAAAAAATACTTGCCAAGTGCTGACATAGACAGCTGGTAAATACATGGATGACATAAATTTGACAATGAATCGGGTTTTTTCTGCTTATACAAGTCAGGTGGCACCATACACGATAACAATATAACATGATGTACTGTTTGATAGTACGGCCCCGATGACAGAAAATTAGTGTTTGACTGTTTTGGGTTTTGTTTTACTTTTTTTTTGTAGAATGACCAGTACCTGGCAAGTGTCTATTCTTTCTGATGGAAGAATTTGGCGACATACATGTACTACAGATAATTCTGCATAAAGAAACCTTTTTTTCACCGGGACCACATCTCCCTTATGTTCATAAACCTTGAATCGAGCCATTTTGAGCGTTTTGTAGTTCTTACAACATATATCACAATTGACCTTTATGCCCCCTTCGTCAGATCACCTTAACAAAAACACATATTGACAGTTTATCGGTTGAAGTTAAAGTTCTTCACTTCAACAATGAGGAGAAAATTTATTTACATTATATTCGCGATTTCTTGATACAAGGTTATTTCAACCATCGATTTGTTTAATTTATTTTTTGGGTGTGAAGGCGCTTTCAACAGTTGGGGTCATGTCGTGTTGGACAGTTTAGGGTATAATGGAATAGCGGAGAGATTCACCGAAAAACGACGAGTAACTGTCGGATTCTCCGACTTACTGAACCCTCACAAGTAGAGTTGGCCATGGCGATACCCCTCTCAGCACCAGAGAAGACATTTCAGCAACACAGGTCTTACAGGAGCATATTACTGAATTTAACATTTCTTTCGATAACATTAAGCCACATAGCATTTTCACCAAATTCTACGAGGCACGCTGAGTGGTGCGGCAAATAAAGAGGCTATACCTCTTCTACCCAAATGATATTGGTAATTATACATCTCTTAATCTTTACAAGAAAAAATAGTTTTTTTGACACTATGTTCTACTGGTCACACAACACTAACACCTTCATTTTTATTAAAAGTGATATGCGGCCTGAAAGCGTTTATCAACAGTTCTATCTTCTATTTTTACATTTTTATTCATTAACATAGTCCATCATTCTGAATAAAAATGTATTGATTTACTTATTTATTGGGGATTAACGACACTTTAAACACTCAGGGTCACCTTCTGTGGGTGAGGGAAGACGAAGCACCCGGAAAGAACCAATGAGAATCAGCGAGACTTCCCCACAGGCAGGGTTGCACTGGTGACGACAAGTGTAACATCCAGGCACAGAACGCACAAATAGTGCCACCACATGGATTATCGGGATTAAGTACGAGAAGTACACCCCCACCCCATCTCCTCTCATTAGCGCTTTACATTGTTTGACACTAAAATATCCAGAAAGTCTATAATGTGGAACCAGACAATTTCGGCCCAGAGATTATTTATTTATTGGAGTTTGACAACTTTCGACAGCCAGAATCACCTCGTTTCCGACCGTTGTTCGGGTGGAGGAAAGCGGAGTACCCGGAGCGAACCATCGAGCAGCTGTCAGACTGTCCGACGTATTAACTCCACACAAGCAGGGCTAGCTTTGGTTGAAAACAAGTTCGCAATTGACGTGCAATATGCCTTAGCATACAGCGCCACCATGCCCTCCCACATGGGCAATAGAGATTAAGTGCCTTGACAAGGACACAACGCAGTCACCTATGTCAGAGATCGAACCCTGAACCTTTCGGTTTGAAGTACAATGCCGTAATCACTAAGCCACCGCGCCCTCTCGGTCCACAGTTAATAGAGATACATGGCCGTTGTGGTTATTACTGGTGTACATGTTACAGAGAACTGAGTAAACAGTCACTCTTGTTCTTTCCCTCTTCGTTTTTCTTCACTCCATCTCTCTTTCATTTTCATACAAACTATTGAAACCAAACCAAATCCGTTAAATATAGAATATACCCATACTATTTTGGGGTACCAAATGTTCACCACGAGTGGTGAAGTGGTGGTAACCGCGAGCCTTCGGTGCGCGGTTAACACCACTTCACCACGAGTGATGAACCTTTGGTACACCGAGCTACTATGGGTATATTTTATTTATACCATGATCGTCAGATTATTAATAGTCGCTATTATTTTTTATCGATTTTACTGAGCATCAGCCTAGCATACGTGCGAATTTGTTTTTGTTTACATGAGAATCGGTGGGCGGTACTTCCGCTGTCAATTTTATCACCGAAACGAAATTGAAAAAGAAAAGGGCCTTTTTCATTTTAGTAACATAATAACATATTATTTCGAGTTATGGATGTTTTATTAACATGAGACAATGCATGTTTGTTAACTTTCGGTGTTTTGTGGGGTAATCTCCTTTAAAAACGTATTAAATAATAGCCACTTTCATTTCACTCTTCGCGGGGCGACGTATGGTAACTTTAGACAAGTTCGCATTTTGGTCGACGTCACCAAAGGCCAAGGATGCAGTTCCACTGTAGGTGTAAATTTTAACTATTGAAATCCCATTGCTGGCGTGTTCACCAAAGTTGGTGTGTATACCTCAAATTTATGTCATAGGCCTTTCATGTATAGTAGAATAAGTAATCATGGTATAAATCTCAACATTTCACCATGGTATGTATAAGTTTGCTCTGATGCGAATTACCCGTCTTACGTTGAGACGCAAGAAAATTATGATCCTCGGACTGTGGAGTGCGTTCTCTTAAACAGTACTGATTTTAATGGCGTCCGATGAGAAAATGAGAATGTAGTTTCTCTCAGAGATCTACTGGGAGGGTATAACTTGGTTAGTTTCAAATCGGAAGAGATATCAGAACAAGGAAACTTCATTTCAGCCTGAGACCGAAGATCGAAGGCTGATGTGAATTTACCAAGGGCTGATATCTAGTCCAGTATGAAACTAATTAAGTAATAACCTCTTTATTTTTTAACCCTTTACCCAACGAATCGGCCGCACCCGCCCTCGTAATATGCAAATTCAGCAGTTAAAAAAATATTATTTTTCAAAAAATGTCAACAAAACCATATCATGTGATCCCTCATTGGAACGAGCTCGTCGAGCTGGTTCCAACGAGGGGTCACATGATATGGTTTTGTTGAAGTTTTTTGAAAAATTTGAAAAAATGATATTTAAAATAATAAATTTTGATATAGTCTGCGTTGGTTAAAGGGTTAAACCGAAACAAATAATTTCAGGCATTCAGGGAACCGCGACGTTCGTATGGCTGAAATGCTTCTTCTACCACTTGGGAGATTCCCTGCTTACGGAGCAGAAGTTTAGTTTACGATGAATTTTCTGTACAACTCTCCTAATCATTACTTATTTTCATTATTAATTGCTAATCATACAAAATTCTGCTTCAAACCATTTCACCGTGCTTGTCAACGCAAATTTTTCTGATTGCGTAGAACCAATAAGGATGGACATTTCCATGGAAACAAATGTACCGCACCGGAGGAGGGGTGGGGGATTATAGCTTGATTCACATCGGCCGACGTCGGCGTCACATCAGTTTGAAGCCATATCGGCCATGTTTGATAATGAGCAATTCTGGAAAAAAAAAACATATCTAATAAATAATTTATAATAACATCTAGCAATCCATTTAATCCTTCTTCGAAGAATCCACGTACATTTAATAATGTTTATCCTGTATGTTGTCATTTTCTGTTTCAACTGCATCTCCAAGTCAACTGTATTTCACTTAACTCCACAACATACGGACATGGCGATCTGATGTTGACATGGCACTAAGTACCAGTATACCAGTAAACAAACCTTGAAATTAATGTGTCACCTATTTGCCAACATTTGTTTTAAGGGAAGTAGTTCCCACATATGTCGCAGCGTTTCATCAAATGCTCCTGTTAATGGTCCGCAGGCGGATAAATTGATTGTATTTAATAACGGTAAACTTCATTTCATATGCGTCTTTGGGTGATTTGGCTAGCCCTATGCATGCAACTTCCCGTCAAATTTCATTACTTGTTTATGAGCAGAGAACTTCGACTGTATCGCGACAAAGTCGCGATCGATTCAGAATTTACTGTCCGCTTTTTTTCCACACCGCTTTACAATTTCACCTCTTCAAAGGAAGTACGAGAACTCTGAAGTTGCCATTTAGAAGTTTGTTTGTTCTTTTTTTTCTTGCTTCAATCTTGATTTCACATTTTTTTTATTTTTGAAATAGTACCGTCCTTGATGTAAGTGTGCCTCTGCTGGATTAATATCTCATTTCGATCTCTTCCAGGAAGATTACAAAACTGTATATATTGTTTTTCCATTACTTTTTTCTTTGGAATTGCATTTTCTACCTCACACGATAACTGGCTAAAAAATCACTATTTAAATAAAAGACATGGGTGTTTTTTATCGATACGTACATGAGAGCCATATCTTTTAAAACGTTAGTGGCTCCTTTCTTCCCTTGATTGTCATAGATAACAAATGCAATACAAAAAATGCAAGTGTGAAAGACTTACAATATTGACCACTACTCGCGGGGTTATTCACAACAGAGTTAAAAAAAAATAATTCACGAAGCATCTACGTTTTGAAATGGTACTCGAACACCAAGATAAAGTACTGAACTACGGTAAGTAACACGCCATCGACACAAGTCTTGTCTACGCCATTCTTTGTGTACCTGACGTTATGCATTCATTCTACGGACCAATACTTTGCTTGCGTTTTTTCCCTATTGTTAACGTTTCCTAACAACAACAGATTTGAACTGAAGAAAGTACTCGCGATGGTACTCTTGGACGCAGATGCTACACAAACGAGGTGAAACAAGTAATATTGTGCAGTGCAGGATGTGAGTTGTACTCGTATTCTCATTTTTCGGGGGAACTGCACTTGTAATTTCTCGTCATTCCAGTCGATGGGTTATTAACCCTTTACCTAACATGAAAAGCAGACGACACTTGCAAAACAAAATCTTGAACAACTAATTTCTTTCATGTTTTGTCTCAAAAACATAGGTTATGACCCCTCATTGGGACGAGCTCGTTCCATTGAGGGGTCAGAACCTGTGTTTTTTGAGACAAAAAATGAAAATATACTGAAAATTAACTGACGATTTTTGAGAACAGCGCTGGCCGGTTTGGAGCGTTACGTTGGGTAAAGGGTTAAAGTTAAACACTTATCCCCTGCAGTCCCGTATGCATTGAAGAGCCAGTCGACAAAAGACAAGTCATGCAGCAAATGCTGATTTAACCCTTTACGCAACTCTACGGTCAAACGCGGCCAGCGCTAATCACAAAAACTGCCATTCAATTTTTATTATTTTTTTCATTTTTTGTCTAAAAACATAGGTTTTTACCCCTCTTTGGAACGAGCTCGTTGAACTAGTTCAAATGAGGAGGTCATGAGTTAAATTTTGACGCAAAAAGTAAAAACCTTGAGTTATTCAAGAATTTTGTTTTACAAGGGTCGTCTGGTTTTTCGTGTTAGGTAAAGTAAAGTAGGATCTGCGAATCACAATTTTTTTCCGAATCGAATTTCGAATCGAATCATGTCTCTGATATCGATATCGAATCAAATATCGAATCTAGTCTTAGTAGATAAGTTGTTTCGTATTGGACCAAATGGAAGTTACGAAACGCTGTGATGACCCTTACAAGAATGACTGATCAGAGTCATTTCGGTCCTATATTTTTAGCTCTGCTAGAACTACTGACTACTAGCAAAATATTTAGAGAGGTCAATTTTGAGGTCAAATGACTCGAATAAATATTTCAAATTTTAATTATTAGGGCTGTTTGTTGTTGCAGCATCAATACCATAATTGATGTTGCCAGACAATGTTCGGTCATCTCAGAATCTCTCCTGACCGCAGATCAAACATGCGACCTTCAAGATGGGAGACCAGCATACGAATCCACTCGGTCACCACATCATTCCCTCACTCCAGTTTGTTTATATGGATATGAAACGACTCAGTGTGGTGCAACTCAGTACGAAATGGTAAAGGAACGAAACGTCCCAGGGGACCAGCTAGTAAAGGAGTGAAAAAACCTGACACCCTATTAGTCGGTCACGTCCGCGGACGGCGTCTGTAACACACCGCTAATGGTCGCTTTGTTAATACCGTTGATTAAGGTCATTGACACTGCCTGACTTTCAATTTCGAGTCTATTTTTGCAAACGAGATTGTATCGTTCGCAGTGTTAACGTGTCACTATCACCACAGAAATGCACAATTATTCGTATGCAAACTGGATATTCCGAACTATTTCCCATCCGAAGATCATTATTAATTGATACGTAGGTCAGAGAAATTAAATGCACGTTGTGTGCGTCTCGGGAACGTTCTATTGTCCATACTTCTAGAATAACAATTAAACATTGTCATTTACTCAATGGAAAATGAATTGCGCCTATATAAATGAATTGTCTAATGTCAATTTAATTCAGGTTTCATTGTAAATGTAAGGAATTATACTAAGCACGAGAGATTCGAAAAATTGAAACTTGAGACTGATTTGAGATTGATCTTGAACCAGGTGTATGATATCGATCGCGAATATTCGCAGGACCCAAGGTAAAGGCTGATCCAACACAGAACCTGTTGTTTTCTGTGAATTCATCATCCAATGTAAGTCTATTGGGTTTCAAACATCCCCACAATAATGTTGTTTCCCGGTGTATGAATGCTTTTTTTGTTTGGGAGTTTAACGACATTTTAAACGGCCATGATAACATCATGACGGATATTTCCGGTGTACAAGGATAGAACCACGAAGAGAAATTCTCGACGTACTAACTCTGCGCATGCAAGGTTAGCAGCGGTTGGGGACAAGTGCTCCACTGGCGTGCAGTGCGCCTTAGCGCAAAACGCAACAGTCCATCCACATGGTCACTCGAGATAAAGTGTTTTTTCACACAAGGAAGCTGCCGTTGGTTAGGATCGGACGCGTAAATAAGTAAATGAAGCACTGACACCTATGTTATATTGATGCATGTACATGTGGTGAAAGTGAGTGGAACTTGTCGCCTTCTACTGTCTGACATGCTAGCCAGGGTCTCAATGCCCTTATGACTCGAACTGGGATAATGCAGTTAACATAATAAGCTTCTGTAAATTAGATCAATCATTTCAGAGGTGATTTTTGGAGTTGATTTACTTGACCTTTCATCAAATTTAGTATCAGATAGTACATAGTAGCCATAGAGTGACTTTTGCTGAAAATAATAGATACAAAGAACGAAACACGCGTGTTAATGGGTTAATCGATACAGCACGAGTGCCAATGTGGAGGGATAGAACGATAGGTCGCAGGCCTCAAGTTTTATCCTTCTGTGATGGCACAAGTACCATATCGACTAACCAATTCGCACACATGTGTCGTTCTGTGTTTATTACACGCCTTTGCGTCTATAAAAACAATTATTAGAAGGACACTCAGCAATTCATTTGGCAACTATCAATTTAAAGAAAACTTTTTATCGCCAACCAAATTTGCGAGGGGAACCCGTATTACTATTTCGTCCCCTGAGTTCCAATGTGTTGTATGTGTCTACTGGCACACACAGCACATTGGAACTTGGGAGACGATTTTCAGTTATCGCTAGAGATTGAAATGGTAATTGCATTGCTCGATGTGCAGAAAATTCCAGTGAAATTTCGCTTCCATTTAAAAATGATCCGTCAACGATTTCCGTTCCGCACAATATGTGCAGAACAGAGTTTCATTTTCCATATGGGTTAGTGTTGGTGTAGAAGAGGATTTCATAAACTAGTCGTGTGTAATTTATTTACGCCACATCAGCAGCCAAGGCTATACCGTGGCGATCAACGGTATGTCTTTTAGAAAAGAAGATCATTATCCTTCAACAAGTAATTAAAAAAGAGTCGATGAAATATGAGGAATAAAACTTAGAAGTGAATACAGAAATGAGAAAATGAGACAAGTCATTCACAAAATGCTGTGTAAATAAACCTGTCAAATACATTGGAATTAATGAGAATCCAAAAGAATAAAAACAATTTAAAATTTATTAAAAGGGTTGATAACTTTCAAAAAATAATTTTGTGCGGGCTCGTGTGATAAAATAAATCTCTTAGAGATCTAACTGTAAAATATTTCCCTTCAACATGATTAAAATCAGAACAATGTAAAAGAATGTGCTCCACTGACAACACCTGCTGGCATGGAACACACTCTGGTCGCATGTTACCCTCTAACAAAAAGAAATGTGTTAGTCTCGCATGACCAACATGACATCGTGTCAAAACTGCATGATCCTAAACGGGTAGTGATCAAAAATATTTGGTCGGAAGCGATAGAGCTTGTTGTCTGTCGCTCCATCCCAATCTGCCTGCCACATAGATTTGATGTAGTTATTGATATGTGGTTTGAAATCACTGAACAAAATGTTAAAATCAGTGATAGATTTGATTAAAGCCTGTTTTTCTGCACTGTCTTCTCTGGTGTTACCGGAGATACCAACATGTCCTGATAACCATCAAAACACGACATCTCATTGGTCAGACATGAGAGTATTCAACTTCTCACGAAGTTCCAAAATAAGAGGGGTCTTCATTCGGGGTTGAGTAAAGAAAGCAAAGAGGAAAGAGAGTCGGAAAAGATGATCGACTTTTTTCCTGTATATTCTCGATGTGTTCAAGTGCAAGTTGCAATGATTTAACTTCAGCTGTGAAAATAGAACTTTTATTGGGAATTCTGATTGAGGTGAGATGATCACCAGAAACAACAGCTGATGATACTTTGTCAGCATCTTTTGATCTATCTGTATATATTCTTGTATATGTACTATACTATGACTTTATTTCGGCATATTTTTGTTTAAACTGCAAAGAATTTGTATCAGATGTTTTGGTAGAAGCAAGGTCTAAAATAACTGTAGGTTTTTTAAGATGCCAAGGAGGAATATGTGATTTACGGTTTTCGTTTATAGAATCAGAATCAATTTTGGCAGACTACATGTGGGGTTTAATTCTAATTCCCAATGGAGGAATAAGTTTCTTGTGTCGGTTAAAAAAATCAACATTTTGATGGTCTGCAACACAGTAATAAGCAGGATTAGAGGCGTGTAATAAAGAAGATGCCCGACAGGTGATATGACAGAACACAATGAGGGTGGATAGTGGTGGATGAGGAATCAACGACCCGAGTTGGAGCGTTTCCTGTATTTTACGTGTGTCGATGGTCCGCGTGAAATACAGAAACAACTCCAACAAGGGCAGTTCATTCCCGTCTCTCGTATTTTACCTAAATTGTGTTCTGTATTTATACCACGATAAAATTTGAATTAAGTGAATGAAGATGACATTTTCCGACTGTTTAAATTCTTCAATGACAATGCTATATGACGAAGCATGTCATTCACGTTCAGAGATGTATTAACCAAATGATATGAGTTCTAGACCGACTTTCTGACTTGTATTTCGGATTCCACGCGTTGTGTACATAGTGCATATATAGAAAATACCCATAGTAGCTTGGCGTACCAAATGTTCACCACGTGTGGTGAGCATTTGGTACACCAAGCTACTTTGGGTATATTTTATTTATACCATGAATGTCAGATTAATAAGAGTTTAAATGTTAAATAAATCGATATTCACACGTGTGAATCTGTTTATGTTTACATAAGCATCGTTGGGCGGTACTTCCGCTGGCACTTTTTTATCGCCGAAACGATATAGAAAACGAAACGCGAAAATTACGGGGCCTTTTTTTCATTTTAAAGCATAATAACATATTATTTCGAGTTGTGAATGCTTTATTAACAGGAGACAACGTGTGTTTGTTAATTTTTGATACGTTATGAGGTAAAGTTATTTAAAACCGTAATAAATAATTGCGGGTTTCATTTCATTCTTTGCGAGGCGACGAGTGAAAAATGTAGACAAGTTAGCATTGAAGGCGAGGTCACCAAAGGTCACCTTGGATGTAGTTCCACTGCAGGTGTAAAATTTATTATTGAAATCCTATTGCTGGCGTGTTCACCACGATTGGTCTGTAAAGCTAAAATTTATGTCATAGGCTTTTTATATATAGTAATATAGCTAATCATGGTATAAATCGTAATGTATATATTGTTGTAGTGTGTGGCGTTGAATACACACAGAACCCACTGTATAAATAGTAAAACCATGTATACAAGAAACATTTAGTTAGGCATAAACACAAGAGCTAATTCCTGTCGTTTGAGTTGTGCTCATTGAGTAAGCATCTTGTTAAAAAAGGGGCTGCGGGAATGCAAATTTATACCATGGTTACCTATTCTACAATATATGAAAAGCCTATGACATAAATTTTAGCTTTACACACCAACTGTGGTGAACACGCCAGCAATGGGATTTCAATAGTTAAAATTTACACCTACAGTGGAACTACATCCAAGCTGACCATTGGTGACGTCGACCTGAATGCAACTTGTCTAAATGTATCGCACGTCGCCTCAGGAAGAGTGAAATAAAAGTGACAATTATTTATTACGTTTTTAAATGCGTTTACCCCATAAGACACCAAAACTTAACAAACATGAATTGTCTCATGTTAATAAATCATCCATAACTCGAAATGGTATGTTATTATGCTATTAAAATGAAAAAGGCCCAGTTTCATTTTCCATTTCGTTTCGGCGATAAAATTGACAGCGGAAGTACCGCCCACCGATGCTCGTGTAAACAAAAACAGATTCGCGCGTATGTACGTCTGGTGCTCAGTAAAATCGAGAAAAATAATAGCGACTCTTAATAATCTGACGATCATGGTATAAATAAAATATACCCATAGTAGCTTGGTGTACCAAATATTCACTACTCGTGGTGAAGTGGTGTTTACCGCGCGCCAAAGGCTCGCGGTTAACACCACTTCACCACTCGTGGTGAACATTTGACACACCAAGCTACTATGGGTACATTCTATATATAACCTCAATTTTCAGTTTCTCCGCTTTTGTGTTTCTACTATTAGGTTCCAATAATTGATGGAAGTTAAGAATGGTTCAGTTTGAAAGCAAAGCGATGGCTTGGAGCTGTATTCGTATTCTCAACTAAGTGGAATTTTTGGTAGAAATAATGAATATTATTTACCGAGATTTGGCAATTATGTCTCTAGATTGGTGTTTGTGAAACACTTAAGATTTGGAGCGTTCTATGGTATAAAGGAGGTAACTAAAATGCCACATATCGAAAAACCATGCGTAGCATAGACCATCTGCTGGTATTTCAAATGTTTCTAGTGCAGTGATTTTGCAATCTGAACTATCTAATTTCTTTTCGTTCAATTAGAAGTAACCTAGCACTTCGTCTGGTCACTCATTTTGGTTAAAATGCGAAAATGACGCCACTTAATTTTTAAGGACAATTTTAACTGCCAGGTTATTATTTGGGTGTTAACTCTCAATGACTGTGATCTATTTTGGTCTATATGGTTTCCATATCTCTTCATATTTCCTTGATCGTTTTCACATTTCAAGCATACGTAACTTTGCTTTAAAGTCATAAGCTAATTCTCTTCTCGGTACAATTTCGAAGCAGAGTTTATCTCCTCGGGCGAAGCAGCCTTTCGCGAGCGTTGTTGTATCCTAGCAAAGGAAAAACGAGAACATAGCTATCGATACCCCAAAGAAAAAGTGAACGACCACAATGCGGAATTTTTCTGCACTACGACAAATGTACATGCACAAATAAGCAGACTAAGCTGCACAAAAAAAACCGTTCACGATATCTTTCGTTGGGGTAACATAACCACAGCATCTCTCGACACTTGTATCTCTATCAGTATTGCTATATTGATATATTTTTTATTAACCAGTAAAAATAAAACACAATGTACATAAAATATACTTATGTATACCAGCAGGGAGAGGGATAGCCAGATTGGCTGTCTTCCCACCTTCCCCTAAGTGAGGGAGAAAGATTGTAAGAGGTGGATATACAGGAACAGGCATGTAGAAGAAGAAACTACAGAAAGAAAAGGAAGGAATATCTAGATTGAAAAGGGAAAAAATTAATTAAATTGTAATGCAACATCATGAAGTGCCATTATTGTTTTTTTTAAATAAATTGACTATGGCATTTGCAAATGGTGCAGGCGGTGGAAGGAACCTATTGGGCTGGACCCTTCTGACCCGGCCCCATCCTGCGCATTTAATGGTGTTTTCAGACGGACAACACATATTTTAATGATACCAGCATTTTGTAGTTGTTTGAACTTCGTTTCAAAATTACAATATAAATTATAATACTGATAATTATACAAAGTATTCGTCGGTAGCGATGGCGCGTATGTCTTTGTTGCGCGAATCTTAAAATCAACGATGGAATTGCCTAAAGTTCGTTTTTTAGCACTGGATGTTCAGGTGTGTCTGGGGATACCGATATGCACAAGTAACCAACAACACAAGATAGCATACCTGCCAAACATCAGCCAAATCTTATCCATTGAACCCTCGTTTTCTGGAATAGAGTCTCCTTTACGTACACTTACAATGGGTCAGTCCAATATCAATATACGGGAGGATAAGATAATGACTGCAGTATGCAGCCGCCCGGCTGCAGACTGCAGGTATTATTTTATTATCAATGGACCGTGTATAGACCTCTTATAATAAGACAAAAATGGGTGGAAATTGTGCTTTGGACAGAAATATCGGTCTTGCCAGTTCAATGGGTTAACTTCACATGGTGGAACTGCATCAGAAGCGCTTTCAACTTTGGTCTGAGTAAGGACAGCAAACAGGAAGGTGAGTCGAAGAAAATAATCGTTTTCGTTTACTGTACAATCTAAGTCTGATCGAGCGATAGGTGTTAATCAGAAGTAAAAAATATTTTCTTATTTGGTATATTAGATACATCTGTATAGCTCCCTTTATACCTGCCCAATACGCAGATATATTTTTACTTGAATTGCAAAGAATGCCACCGAGGAATATGCGGTTCGCGGTCCTCTGTTATCGAATGGAACATATCCTTAGATGAAATCAAGTTTAAAAGAATAAAAAAAACATGAAATGAATTTATAGAAAATGTTGATTTCATCGAGAAATGATAGACTCTTATGCAAGTTGCTGTAATAAATAGGTCTCTGAACGACATAGTCCGAAAAGACTAGCATCCGAACAGCTTAACAGAAGGTACTCTAGTGTCAACATATCGTCGCCTGAGAATTACAGTGTTTCAAGAGCCATTTTTCCGCTTTCGAGAAAACGAGGGTCAAAGATTTGGGCATCTGGTATCTGCACATTCTTTGGCGTAGAATAATTAGATTTACTATTCCATTTTATGTGTACAGATCCTGCGCTATTCTGAAATATTATTACGATTGGTCACCTTTTCGATGCTAAATCATCGGGGATGATGATTTAAGAAATACAACATCTGTGAAGAAGGTATGTTGTGGTTTCTTTAGAAAAATGCTGTTTCTGGACATATAACATTTTGGAGCTCATAGAGTGCAGACACTTAACGCGTGACACACCAAAACGTTTTTAACAGTCATTCTATGTTCTTATAAAGTTAAAGTATAGATATAATGCATCGCATAAACTTTATTCTCAAAGAAAGGACATTGTTATAGTTTAGCAGGCTTAACGCAACGTTTTCATTAAAGTACATGGATATCAGACATACTCCACCACTTTTTAAAAAATGACCATTCATTGTTTTGCATTCTCCTGTCCTCTGGATGGCTTCTGGGAAATATTTCTAGTGCTTAAAATACAGCTATAAAAGACCCAGTTTCAGTTTAAAAATCACACTATAACCTCAAATACATTAGATCATGAATGTGGTAATATAATTAAGGTTAAAGGATCATTTACCTGGCTTGTGGAAAATACATATATCTCAAGTTTTATATTCTCTTCCAAAAACACAACTATTAATTGAAGTGATATGTTATGAATTAAACAAAACATCACACTACAACCTTAAATATATTATCGCATTGATACGATCATATAATTGAGGTTATAGTATGGATATACATGTAGGAGGCCTGTGTAAAATACCTCTCCAGCCATAAAAGTAACATTATAAAAGATGCTTGCTATATTAGTTATTCTGTTTAAAATCTTTGCCCATCCTATCAGTAAACAAAAGGAATAGAAACGATGACGCTGCCACCGGACATATTATATAACATATTATAATAGAAATATTTGTGACGTGCTGTGGTACTCAATATTTAGTCCGAAACATTATTATATGCTAGCCTGTGAATTATCACTAATTATCTAAAAAATATTTCTCGATATCTATTCTTCAGTAGCTTCCTAAATGACGTCACGCTACGCCGCATTACGTCGCCTTGAAGGAACGATCAGCTGATCGTTGTTATTGTTTAGAAACGTACGCATTTCTCGTCGAATTGGGCTGAATATCGGGTAAAAAAATGTCTCGTAGCATATAATAGAAAAAGAAAATCTATTCTATTTTATTCAGTGTCGGGAATTATCTCATGAATGTGGACCTGAAAGTTTTATTTTTCGCAAGTGCTTGTGCGAGTGAAATATAATATTTTTACGATGATTTTTTTTCAGTAGCTTCTAAATGACGTTACACTTCGGCGCATGGCGTTACCTTGAACGTCGCCTTAGAGGAACTGATCTTTTTGTTATTGTCTTGAAACTGTTTGCAGTCGAATTGGGCTGAACACTGCGCATTAAAATGTCACGTAGCATATAATAAAAGAAAATCTACGCTGTTTTAGTGAATATCGGGAATTATCTCATTCGTGTGGAACCTGAAAGTATGCCATTCAAAAAAGTAGGGATATCCAAACTGATGTTGATATTTTCAGAAAATGGTATTGGATACGCGTGATTGGACACATCAATATGTTACCAAGTTTAGTGTGGATCATGAATGTCACCGGTCCACGAAAACTTCGTGCAGGTTTTTCGCATGAGCGCCGCGCTAATGTCTGCGGGGTAAGTTTTGAAATATTCATTTGTACTGGATTGGCTTTTTCGAAGGTCTCTTTTCTTGGTATAAACTCGTTCATCAATCGTTTCTGGTCGAAAAGTAACATTTGAGGTATGCTGGCAACAGACAGACTACAGTGGTTCAAATTCTCAACGTTATTCAATCGGTGATTAGCCGGTTGTGGTCACGCTACCGTCAGGCAGGCAATTTTGATGACTGACGTCGGTCAGGTCGTCAAGGGTCGACAACTGCTAACCAGGATTGTTTCATCCGAACCGCAACATTACTTAACCGCCAGCAAAGTACCTCAGAAATTGGACAGCAGCTGCACCGAGCAACAGATATGCGAGTCAATGGTCAGACTATCCGAAATCGCCTACACAGCTGGAATTTGTACGTCACTTCGCAGCAAGGCGTAATTTGTGTGGAGCACGTTAGCGCTGGGACAATCGTCGGTGGAGGAACGTCATGTTTTCCGATGAATCGAAGTTCACTCTCGACTTCCACGACAGGCGAAACAGAGTGTGGCGGCGGCGGCGGAACGAACGATACCATGATGTAACCGTTAGGCAGCACGATCGTTTTGGTAGTGGATCGGTAATGGTGTGGGAGGCATAACCATGACAAGCAGAAGGGCATTACATGTCATCCAAGGACGTGTCACAGGGCAGTAATACCATGACAACATGTTAACAGCTCATGTGGTGCTATTTGCGCGACGAAACAGAGTGTGGCGACGGCGGCGGAACGAACGATACCATGATGTAACCGCTAGGCAGCACGACCGTATTGGTAGTGGATCGGTAATGGTGTGGGAGGCATAACCATGACAAGCAGAAGGGCATTACATGTCATCCAAGGACGTGTCACAGGGCAGTAATACCATGACAACATGTTAACAGCTCATGTGGTGCTATTTGCGCGACGAAACAGAGTGTGGCGGCGGCTGCGGAACGAACGATACCATGATGTAACCGTTAGGCAGCACGACCGTTTTGGTAATGGATCGGTAATGGTGTGGGAGGCATAACCATGACAGGCAGAAGGGCATTACATGTCATCCAAGGACGTGTCACAGGGCAGTAATACCATGACATGTTAACAGCTCATGTGGTGCTATTTGCGCGACGAAACAGAGTGTGGCGGCGGTGGCGGAACGAATGATACCATGATGTAACCGTTAGGCAGCACGACCGTTTTTGTAGTGGATCGGTTATGATATTGGGAGGCATAACCATGACAAGCAGAAGGGCATTACATGTCATCCAAGGACGTGTCACAGGACAGTAATACCATGACAACATGACAGATCATGTGGTGCCATTTGCGCGATGTCAGGGCCGTCGATTCATTTTCCAAGATGACAATGCAAGAGCACACAAGGCCCGTGTCGCTACAGAGTTCACTCAGGAGCAGAACATTACCACACTGCTTTGGCCAGCAGTACGTCCAGACCTTTCACCAATCGAACACGTCTGGGATATGCTTGGCAGGCCTACAACAACGCCAACATCACCCTACCAATGTCCAGGAACTTTCCGCTGCACCGTAGGAAGAATGCAATGACATCAGTCAAGCTGATATTGACGTTTGGTGAGTAGTATACCACGTCGGATCTGCGCTTGTCTCGCGAACCGAAGAAGATTTACAAGGTATTGAGGTCTTGGATAGAATGAGGTAAATTCTCTGACTTATCGTCCATGTTTTCTTCAGCTCACTGCGTGTAATGCGAGTAGGTGATAATTGCCGATTCCAGGACACGTTGTACATGTACCGTACACGTACACGTACATGGTGCGTTTACCTTCATAGGGTTCAGTGTTAAAGGGCGTTCACAAAAAATGTCGTTTTTTCATGGTGTCCCAGAATCGGCTATTGTTTTTGAGGCTCACAGATCGCACTTTTCACGTTCAAATACCCGTTGGCGAACGCGTAGATTCAACACGTCGCTCAAAAAAGTGAAAAATGAACGAAATTGTACATGTACATTTTCTTAAAAATTTTTTTAGACGTTCCCATCGTGGATTAGACCTTCACTCTATCGTTGGTGAACGCGAGCAAAAAACGCTTTGCCGATTCTAAGAGCATCAAAAAGGTGGTTTGCCGATTCTGGGCCAGTGTCCCAGAATCGGCAAACAGCTTTTGAGGCTCACAATAGAGTCGACTATAAGATTGAATTCGATAAATTCTATCATAATAGACACTCATGTTTTTGTTTCGGTGTGAATGAAAGGTTTTCGTTCAAAAGAGTCGACTATAAAATTGAATCTGTGATAATAGACATTTATGTTTTGTTTCGGTGTGAATGAAAGTTTTTCGTTTCAAACGGATGACATTGAAAAAAAAAATGAGTTTTAGAAAACTAGAAATCGATGGGAAAATCGTTTGTTTACGTTTTGTCACTGCGAATTTTGTGAAATAAATCTTAATAAAACACTTTGTAGAATTTGTTTCATTCAAATAAAAATAGTTCGTAGAATTGTTTCATTCAAATAAAAATTCTGATATAAAACCTTTTTCACTTAGATGAATTTTTAAGAGATAAAACTGACACTCATGTTTTGTTCTGGTGTGAATGAAAGGTTTTCGTTCAAAAGAGTCAACTATAAAACTGAATCTGTTATAATGGACATTCATGTTTTGTTTCGGTGTGAATGAAAGGTTTTCGTTTCAACGGATGACATTGAAAAAAAAAATGAGTTTTAGAAAATTAGAATCGATGGAAAATCGTTTGTTTACGTTTTGTCACTGCGAATTTTGTGAAATAAATCTTAATAAAACACTTTGTAGAATTGTTTCATTCAAATAAAAATAGTTCGTAGAATTGTTTCATTCAAATAAAAATTCTATTATAAAACCTTTTTCACTTAGATGAATTTTTAAGAGATAAAACTGACACTCATGTTTTTGTTCTGGTGTGAATGAAAGGTTTTCGTTCAATGGATCGTTTTAATAATAGACAATAAAAGCGCGTTTCCTCTCAATTAGGTTTAAGTTGTAAATAAATTTTTAATATATTCTTGATAATGTTCGGAGATATGAATGAACCCTTTTAACGGATGTAATTATTCTCAAATGCGTTAAATCAGAAACTGGTTTCTTATGCGCTAAAACTTTCAAACTTTTCAAAGTTCTCCAGTTCGTCACTGAGTGAATAATCTGTGATGCGATTTTTAACGCTTTCAGAGGCAAAACGCATTTATAGAGGTTTTATCATGTAAAATGTTTTTCCTCAACTGGTTTTTAGTTATTATATTAAAGACAGAAAATTTTTATTTACTTGAAACATAAAAATAATTATACATTTAATTTTGAAAATAATAAATAACTCACATTTGCATACTCAAAGGAAATATTAATAATTTAAAAACGCAAAAAAGTGTTTTTACAGATGGATGCCAAACGTCGATATCAGCTTTTAAACGAATATGAACGTGCCAAGAAGAGCATTCAATCGGCTGACAGAAGCAGACAGCTTGGAGAAGTGGAATTGATGTGCGAAGCCAAAAAAATATTAAAACCCATGATGGATGTTCAGGAACGAAGCAGGAAGGAGATAGTTGAAGAATTGAGACCCATAAAAGAGAGTTCTTTGAGAATGGGTTCGTTGCCCGATAGTTTTACAAAACAGTATTCCTTTCAATCTACACCGGATTACGTTCCCATGAGAATCGAAACCGACGTGAGCGAGAGCGACGATACAGCTTCGACTATCACCACTGATAGCGTCGCGTCGTCCGAGGATGGTGGTAAGAGAGATCTGTTGTATGGAATTTATAAGGATTCGGACGGTAGAACTTTTGTGGGCGACACAGAAGTGGAAATGGATGATGATAATTTAATCGTCGGTTCGAATAAGTATAAAATAACTGATGGACTGCGCAAATTGCTCCTTTTCGACAAGCCTAGTGATTACACGGAACAGAATTTCGACAATTACGGCGACATTCTGGTTCAGACTCACGCCATGGAGAGAAATAACGATGCCAGAGAGACGAGACCCAAAGCCAACAGAGGTTACAAGTGGACGAAAGTGGTGAAACCCATATGGGATATGAATAAGAAGTTCGTCGAATCGGTGACTGGCAAAGGGGTGAAAACCACTTTTCTTCCGAGCGATTCTGACGCTCTGTCTCAGAGACTGAGTTTGTTGATGGCAAGTAGACGTGCTGGTAACACATGATTAGATAATGAAATAGTTAGAATATGCGAGGAATTGTTAAGACAGAAGTTTTGAATAAAAACCATTATAAAAGGCTGATGAACGAATTGAAGGATTGATGTATATAATAAGTAAAGAGAAACAAACAAACAAAATATATAAAATAAAAACAGTAAATTTTACACTAGAATAATAAAAGTATTTAAACAACAAACGATTTACCAGTGAAAACAAAATATATATTATAAAATAAAAATATGTTGGTGATAAAGAACAGACGATACGTTAGAACTTACGTTCAAGGCGGTTCTAGCATCGTCGATTCTATAATGTGAGCGTTCACGAGTGATGCAGGTAGAAACTCGCATCGACCGCGTTTGAGGTTGGTAAGAAGACGGCTTTGGATGCTGGTAAGAAAGCCGCTTCCGAAGCCAGTAGTGGTTTAGCTTCTGTGGCTGGCAAGAGGGCAGCCGACGCGTTGATCGACAAGTTGATCAGTCCACCGGCGAAGCGAGCTACGTTAGAGCGAACGCCGAAAAGTTGGAAATATTTTAAGGATACTGTGGTACCCATACAAGATTTAGCCAAAATGACGAGTGGATCTGGATTGAAGAGAACTCGCGACAGTGTAATATAAATAAATAATAATATTAAAAACTGAGTTGGATAAAATATAAAATTGTGTTTGAAAAAATCTAAAATAACAACAAAAAAAATAAACAAAGATGAACATTAAAGATATGTCTTGGAACGACGCCGCGACTAAGAGGTCGAATAATGAGTTCTTTCCTAAAAGCATAAGAGGCTTGATAGTGGAAAAATCGAATTGTGGAAAGACCAATCTGTTGATGAATCTGTTGTCGCTACGCGACTGGTTGGATTACGACAGATTGTTTGTGTTTGGCAAGAGGTTGTTTCAACCCGAATACAGATTGCTTCGAGAGTGCATGGATCGTAGATTGCCTAAGGACGTCATAGCCAGAATCTTTGACAGTAGGGAGGATTCGACAAAAGTGAAGCTTCTCTTTCGACCATTTTGGACGGTTCGGCGATGGAATTGATGAAGAGAAATGCATCTTCGAACGTTGAGTGTCGAGTTTATGAGAAAGCTAGCAACGTTCCGGATCATAGAGAATTGAAATCGGAAGATAAGAATCTCATGATTTTCGACGATCTGCTTTTGGAGAGACAGAACCGATGCGAATCGTATTACGTTAGGGGTCGTCACAGCAACGTGGACTATTTCTACCTGTCGCAGAATTATTTTCGATTGCCCAGACAGACGATAAGGGAGAACGCTAAGTTTCTATGTCTCTTTCGCCAATATCTCAAGAATCTCAATCACATCTACAGCGATCATGTCGCAAACGACATGAACGCGGCGGAAGTCAGGAGATTCTGCAAGGGGGTTTGGGATGGAGGACTTTACAATTGCGTCGTGATCGATTTGACTAGCGAATTTAATCGCGGAAAATATCAGTGCGGATTCAACAAGTTTTATGTTTCTGATGATAATAAGACAGAGAGCGAAAATAAAATTAGAAAATAATAAATCATCAAATAATTTAGGTTTGAAAAAATCAAATAAAAAATTAAAATATAATGTTCGAACAAGGAGAATTGTTAGAACGGATAGCCGAGAATACGGCTGCAAAACAATCCATTCAAATCATGGTGAGTGGCGATTCGACTCGATTCGTGACGAAATTCGAACCTTCCATCGAATTGAATAGAGAGAAAAGATACGAGATGGCGTTGGTGAATCTGGAGACTTATTATTCCTTTCCCAACATCACCGAAAAAGAATAACTCGTTCAAGTATTCCGACGGAGTGGATTGGTTGGAGATTCGAATTCCCAAAGGAAGTTACGACATAGACGATTTGAACAATTACATTCAGACGCGAATGAAGACGGATGGAAAGCGAAGCAACAACATCAGACTGGCTCCCAACCCTAATACCTTACAGACGATGTTGGATTTGGAAGATAATTTTCGAGTGGATTTCAACACGGACGATTCTATAGGCAAGATGCTGGGATTCGATCGAAAGATGTATCGAGGCCACGCGGCATCTGAAAATACGGTCGACATTCTCGCAATCAATAGCATTCTGGTGAACGTGGATGTGATTGCTGGAAGCTACGTGAATGGTAGCGCTCAACCGACGATCTATTCCTTTTTTCCAAACGTGTCGCCGGGTTATAAGATCGTGGAGCGACCTCGAAATTTAGTTTATTTACCAGTGATTTTAGACACGTTGTATAGTCTCAAAACCACGTTGACGGATCAAAATTTTGAACTGTTAGATCTTTGCGGAGAGAGGGTGACGATACGATTTCACATAAGAGAAATATAAAAGCAAAATAAAATAAAAAATATTGTGTATATATAAATAACAAAATAAAATAAACGCAATATTAATTTACAAAAATTATTTAATATATATAATTATCATTAATACAAAAAAAAAACCAATTGAACAAAATATATTTAAAAAAAAAGAATTATGACACAATACATGGTTAAAAACGTGAACATATCTGCAGGACAGAGGAAAAAACTTAAGAGAGTGTTAACAACTCGAGGCGAGGCGGTGAGATTCAAATTCACTCATGAAGATCTGACGAGTGGTGGTCAGGATTCGATCGCCTGGACCAGAAGTCAAATCAAAAGGATGGAGAAGAGGGTTGATGGTGAGATTGAGTCCCGCTCAACTGAGATACAATTTGAGAATGAAAGGAGGTTTCCTACTGCTATTGGCAGGAATCGCTGCAAAAGCATTACCCTTTGCCGCAAAATCATTACCCTTTCTCAGAAAGACTCTCGGCGTGGGAGCTCTCTCGGAACTTGCGAGTTCGGCAGTTGAGAAATTAATGGGTGGCAGTGGACTGTTTTTGAAGAAGGGAGGAGCCGTGTGTCGCGTCCACGTAGACGACAGCGGTAAATGATTGTATCTAGAACCCGTTAGAGGTGACAGCTCTTTGAGTGGAAACGGTCTCTATCTAAAGAGTGGACGGAATGTTGAGCGACTCGGCAAGGGTTTGTTGTTTGGTGAGAATTTGCCATTTAAGAATATACCGATTTTGCGTATGTTATTATAATGTAAAAATTATATAATTATATAAAATATAAATCATAGAAAGTATAAAATAATATAAATGGATAAAAAGGTGGAAAAACAATTAGACGATAATGATGAATATCACGAGATAGAGTGCGAAAAAGATGTGGAAAAACGAATAGACGCTAATGATGGATATCTTAGGAAAGAACTGATAAAAGAGTTAAATAAAGATCGGGATAGATGGTTGAAATTTAAAAGAATGAGACGTTTTCCACCGTCACCACTACCTTCTGAAGAGAATGGTAATGATGCGAATGTTACCGAGAGATGCACAACATTCATTCATAATTATGATTCGGATAAACAAATGTGTTCTTATAAAAAAACGTAACATATCAGAAAAAAAAAGAAAAGAAGAATCAACGCTGAAATTTGAGAAAAAAGGAAACATTATTATAATATATGGGTGATAGTGAAGAAGGAAAACAAAAAAAAAAAAAAAAAAAAAAAGTAATGAGATCTAGAGATGATCAACCTCACTAGATCTCATTACTTTTTTTCCCTTCTTCTCCGCTAAAAAATCAATCTCTCTATTGTTTATATTTCCAAGTCCGTTATTAGCATGTTGACACTCGTGTATTCTCCTTTTTCGAAAATGTGTTGAATGTTTATCTTTACTTTTTTGAGTTTTTTTACATCGGTGAATGTGCTCTCACCACCCGATTTGTCCACGAGTTCGAGTGAGATTTTTGGATATATGTAACTTCCATAGGACAACGACAAATCGTCCTTGTTGAATTCTCTATCTTTGGCGATGACGATTTTCTGTAGATCGCTTTGGTAGTCATAAAACAAATCGAGCATGGCTTCATCCAATTTCAAAGGCATGTTATATTTGTTGTATTTGTGCTCTAAGCCCTTCATCTCGACCTCATTCAATTCGATGGAATCGTGTCATTGTAATCTATAGATTTTAAAACGGAATTTCTTACACGTTTCGACTCATTTCAATTTCAATTCGCATTTTTTAGGTGTTGTTGTCATGATCGATTATTTGTTTTTTTTGTTTTATGAATTCTTGCAAATAATGTATATTTTAAATTTTGTATTTAATAATTTGTTAAAAAAGTTTTTTTTTTTTTTACTCTTTACATATATATAAAAAAACAGTTTTTTTTAATTTTAATTTTCTTTAATGTGAACATTTTTTTTGTAAAAGTGTTTTTTCTCTTTATATATATAAATAAAAAGTTAAATTTTGACATCCTTTTTTCTCGTATTAATTCAATTTTTTCACGTTAAGGAACATAAAAAAATTGATTAATTTCATCAAAAAAAATTTTTTTTGAAGGAATTAAAACATATATATATAAAAACAATTTTAAAACTTTTTAACAAATTATTTAAATTCAAAATTTAAAAAAAAAGAAATATTCTTATAAATGGAGCAAACAAATAAAAAAATGGAAAATTTAAATGAGAAAACCGTACCTCAGTTAAACGAGATTTGTAAACTATTAAAAATTCCACATTTCAGAAATCATAGAACAAAATCAAAAAAAATTGAAGTCATACAGGAATATTGTTTGTGAAACGATGGAAAGAAAAAAATCAAAAGATCGGAAGTGGATGCACTTAAACAGTCAAAAAATGCATCGATTGTGAAAAATGAGAAGACAACTAAATGAAAAGCCGTTGAAGAACTTCAAGTTTCAAAAGAAAAGAAAAAAAAAACTAAAACGAAAACGAGTGATGCACTTCAGAATCTAGACAAACAAGATATATTGAGCCAAATTCGATGAGCAATCGACGAAAGGAAAGGAGAAGAATATGTAGCACGACTCGTCATGGAACTATTCCAATCGAAGCCTGTAGAACGGGAGAGTGCGATCAAAGATTTTTTAAAACTTTCGACGTGGTTCCCTCGTTCAAGAAAATTGATACGAAATTGTTTATGAAACGGGTGAAGAAAAAAGTATTGGATTTGTTTCATGAACACATGAACGTGGGACAAAAAATTAAGATGATACTCCATTGCGTGATGAATAAAATCGACGTGAAGTCTGGCAAGAGCATCGTGACTAATGCATTTTTCAGATCTAACGTCAAACCCGTATTTCGAGGTTCAGATTTATCGGACGTTTTCGAAAAGATGAAAGACAAGATGTTGACGTCTCTCACGAATTATCAACATGAAGGTAGTAATTGGATGTTCGATGAGGTGTTGAAACTCGAAATTCATATAACTAAAAACGATTCATTGAAAGGGTCTTCCTACATGGAATTACCGTATTTCTTAGCTAAAAAAAATGCTGTGATCAACGTGAGAAATAAAGATCATCAGTGTTTTAAATGGGCAGTCACCTCCGCTTTATACCCTGTCATAATCCATCCTGAGAGAGTTTTTCATTACGAGGAGACTTCTAAAAATCTTGATTGGACCGGAGTGACTTTTCCAACTCAGTTAAAACACATCAAACGTTTCGAGGCTCAAAATCCCACCGTAGCGGTGAATGTCTTGGGATACGATGATGAAAAATGAATGATCTATCCTCTCAGACAGACTTCGTATCTCGAAAGAGAAAAGATGACTATTTTATTATTGATTTCGAATGGTGACAATCGTCATTATTGTTGGGTTAAAAATCTGAGCCGATTACTGTCAAAACAAAATAATAAACATGAACATAAGATACGTTTATGTTGCAACTGCATGAACGCATTTCACAGCCAAAAATCGTTAGCGAAACATCAGGAATATTGCAACAAAAATCAAGGTGTCGTCGTCGAAATGCCCAAACCCAACACCATCGTGAAGTTTGAAAATTGCAATAGAAGGTTAAAAGTACCATTCGTCGTGTACGCCAATTTCGAATGCTTCACCATGAAAATGAGTTCCTGCCAACCCAACGCTCTTTGAAGTTACATTGAAAGATATCAAAAACACTGCATTTCATTTACATGAAATGCGCTTTTGACTCGCAACACGACATGAGTCCCTTCACCTACACGAAACAGTGTGAAGACTACGACGTGGCTCAAAGGTTTGTGGAAGAGTTAGAATCGAAAATTCAAATGTTATATGATAAATTCAAAACTCTGGCAAAAATAATCATCACCCGAGAGCAGCAGGACGAAAATAACAAAGCCACCGAATGTCACATATGCAGACAACCGTTTGACGAGAATTCGGAGGAAAATAAGAAGGTCAGAGACCACGATCATTACATGGTTCTGTATCGTGGTCCGGCTCACAGCAAGTGTAATTTAAAATATCGAGATGCCGTTTTCTATCCGGTGATATTTCACCATCTCTCGGGTTACGACAGTCATCTGTTCATGAAAAATCTCGGCACCACCCACAAAGAATTAAATTGCATCGTGAACAGCGAAGAAAGATACATTTCCTTCATGAAATGGAAGCTCATGGAGAATAAAAGAGTAATCGATGGAGAGACGTTGGAAGAAAAAACGAAATTCATTCGTAGAGGCATACGTTTCATCGACTGTTTTAAATTCATGTCAACTGCTCTGGAAAAATTAGTCAATAACATGAGCAAGGATAAATTTAAAATCACGAGCGAACATTTTGGAGAACGAGTAGACGTCATGTTGAGGAAAGGAGTATCCTTACAATTACACGAGCAATCTAAAGAGATTCGACGACGCCGCACTACCTTCGAAAGAAGATTTTTATTCGAAATTATATGAATCTGACATTTCTGATGAGAATTACAAACACGCGAAAAACGTGTGGAAATCATTCGATATGAAAACCATGAGAGATTATCACAATCTCTATCTGAAGACTGATGTTCTGCTCTTGGCAGACATGTTCGAAAATTTTCGAGACGTCTGTCGTCGAAATTACGATCTGGATCTGGCTTGGTATTTCATCACACCTGGTCTGGCATGGGATGCTCTGTTGAAGACCACCAAAGTCCAATTGGAATTATTATCCGACGTGGACATGTTGCTCATGTTTAAAAGGGCTACGAGAGGTGGTGTCTCGATGATCTCCCACAAATATTCTGAAGCTAACAATCCCTATGTGAAAGAAGGTTTTGATTCGAAACGGTCGAATAAATACATACAGTATTGGGATGCTAATAATCTGTACGGTTGGGCTATGAGTCATCCTTTACCGATTGGAAATTTTGAATGGGTAACGGAACCGGAAGAGATGCAAAAATGGAGAGACTATCCTTGCATTTTAGAAGTCGATTTGAACTATCCAGAAGAATTACACAATCTACACAACGATTATCCAGTGGCTCCCAAACGAATGGAACCGAATGAAGGAGACGAGGAGAAACTCATACCCAATTTATTTAACAAACGTAACTACGTCGTCTACAGTGAGAATTTGAAACAATACGTCAATTACGGGATGAAATTAGTAGACATACATCGCATCATTCGATTCAACAAAGAGCCTTGGATGAAAAAATACATCGATCTCAACACGAATCTCAGAATTCGAGCCGAGAATGATTTCGAAAAAGATTTCTTCAAACTCATGAACAACTGCGTGTACGGTAAATCGATGGAAAACATCAGGAAGAGAACCGACGTTCGACTCATCACGTCTGAGAAAAGAGCTAAAAAATTAGTGGCGAAACCCAATTACAAACACCGAACCATATTCAATGAAAATCTAGTGGCCATTCACATGCAAAAGACGCACCTGAAGTTCAACAAACCGTATTATCTTGGACTGATCATCTTAGATATCAGGAAGCGATTGATGTACGAGTTTCACTAGGATCACGTCAAACGAAAATTTGGTGATAAAGCCAAACTACTGTTCACCGACATGGACAGTTTAGTTTATGAGATAGAGATGAGAGATGTCTACCAAGATATATCTCCGGACCTGGGCGCGTGGTTCGACACGAGCAATTATCCCGTCGATCACCCGTCCAACATTCAATCGAACGACAATAAGAAGGTGTTGGGTAAATTTAAGGACGAGAGCGGCGGTAAACAAATCCTCGAATTCGTGGGCTTGAGACCCAAACTTTATGCTTATTGTCTAGAAGATGAAGAGATCAAGAAGTGCAAAGGGTTAAAGCATGCGTGGTGAAGAAAAACATCTCTTTCCAAGAGTATAAAGATTGTCTGTTAAGAAGTGGTCCGGTGTATAAGACTATGAAATCGAATCGAAGTGAAAATCACGACTTTTATACCGAAATAGTCAACAAGATTTCGCTGACGGCTGATGATGATAAGGATTCGTGTTAGACAATAAAATAAGCACTTTAGCACTCGGACATTGGACTTTGGATCTAATTTTAGATGATAGGATTTCAGATATGATTGAGGATGATAGGATTCCAGATATGATTAAGGATGATAGGATTCCAGAAAATCAAGAGGAATTAGACGGATTCAAGATTATGGAAGTCAAGGAATTAGATGGATTCAAGATTATGGAAGTCGATAGAGTTAGTTTAAAAAGAAAAAGAAAAAAATAACGTCATTTTAGTGAATTATAATAAAATAAAGAAATTAAAAAAAAAATATATATATGCATTTATGAATAAGAAAATAGAGATATCCGTAGAAGGTGTCGTCTTACCTAACGAACCCCTATCCAACATCGATCTGTCGAATGCGGCGAAGGATTTGAAAATCAAAGATTTTCTAGGTGTGTTTTCCAGAGATGCCTTCTCGGCACATTCCTATCGAATTGCATCTTGATCTGAATGTCTAAGACGCTACTCTTGAGTCGTTCACTCTGTTTACTGACGTCGAATACAAACATGGGATACATCGACTTGTATTCGCCGGGAGATATGTTACGGTTGCTCATCAATTCGTCTAGACCGTGATATTTCTTTCTAAAATCAGCGGTGTCACCGTACAGTCTGCAGAAATCGTTCTTGTTGGTTGACGCGTTGTAATCGATTGCTGGATATCTCGTGCCATTCAGAAACACTTGCATGTTTCTCAAATTGCAGTGATCGAATTGCGACACATTCTTTTCCTGAGACCCGTCCCTATCGGTCTGAAATGCAACCACGATGAAACGTGGTCTCTCAGAAGCGGATTTCACCATCAATCTCCAATCGAAGTGATTCGTGGAGAGTGGAATGCTAGCCGTGTCGCACTGTCTCATTCTAAATCCCACGGGTAATTTACTCTTGGATTCTATGATCTTGTAGAGACGCGCTTTTTCCACGATCGAAGGCTCCACGTGTGGAACGAACCACGATATCTTGTGTAGAGTTATCTTACCCGCATCGGTCGCGGGGAGTCTCACTATCCCATCATCATTTCCCTTTCGAATCAACGTCAGATTGTGTTTGAATCTGTACATGATCTTGTTGTAATCGTCAGCGAATCCGAAGATGTGTTTCAAAGGTATCCTGAATGAAAACGTTCCTTTAGGTCCGAACGTCTTGACGACGTAGTCGAATATCGCGGCGGCGCCGGCGTTAGCAGGGCCGATGGTGTCTTTCACCCACAATTGATTAAGTCCTCTGGATTTCAAAAAATCATCTGGATACGTCAAGAGTCCAAACATCATGGTGGCCTGACCGAGATGAAACACAGATTCTATATCTTGTCTGGATAGCATGTATTTTATATTACTGAATAGATGCATGATGGCTAGATTAACCGTGTCGTCGTCAGCGTAGTCGCTCCCATCTTCCTTGGTGAGACGTCCCTGCACCACTATGTAACTCTCGCTAGCATGGACAAATAGATCTTGAGTTTTGATGTTGATTCTTATCTCTCCCACATTGTTCAAACTCGTTCTGGTTACCGGTTCGTATTCGTGAACCTCATATTCTTGAATACTTTCATCTTTCACTATGCTTTGTGCTATATCTAGTATATTTGCCATTTTTGAAGGTTTTTGTTTTTTTGTTTATTAATTAGCTTGCTTTTTTATCTAAAAATAGTTTTAATTATTTTTTTATTATTATTTTTCTCTCCTATATATATATGTGTAAGCAAGAAAATGTTAAAGAGAGTAAATAAAAAAAAATTGTTTTCTTTATCAAAACTTCGTCTTCTGCAATTGTTGTTCGTAAAACTTTCCGATAATCTCTTCTCCATCCAAAGCTTCGACTTCGTAAGTCACCGGATCGGTGTGAAATATTTTGATTATTACAAAGATTTCCGGGGTCCATCGAGGAGTATAACCCTTTTCGAAGTGCTTCTTATAAGCGTAGATTCTCACTCGATCACCGACTGCAAATTTCGGCGTTCTAGACTTCTTCCTGATCTTAGATCTCTCAGGATATAGATTCGCGTAGACCCGTTTTTCGTTTCGAGGATCGCTAGCTTCCACGGGAGTCATCTTGATCGATCTGTGTCGCGTGTTGTTGTAATCTTTGACCAGACCGTTCAGAGCATATATGTATTTATTGGTCGAATTCGCCGTGAAGTATCTATGCATCTTTTCCTTCATCGTTCGATTCCAACGTTCCACCATGCTGGCTTTCTCTTCGTTTTTGATCGAGTAGAGGTCGACCAATCGATGAACGCGCTTGTTGTAGAATTCGTTTCCCTTATCCACCCACAATTTATTCGGTTTCGAGAAGACCAGTCGAACATGCTCTTCAGAGCCTCGGCGACGCAAGGTCCCGATTTATTCTTCAAAGCTCTGATCCAACCGTATTTGGAAAACAGGTCGATGACCGTCAATAGATATTTGACACCCTCGTTCCACCTCGAAAATGATCTCATGTCGACCAAGTCGGCAGACCAAATATCATCCAAACCCTTCACGAACACCCTTCTCTTTCGAAATTTACGCACGATGGGTTTGTGTAACTCCTCAGCCAATTCGCTCGTCAATAATCGTTTCTTCTTCTTTTCAGATGCGCTTTTTTTGAACGCCCCATCCGAATCAACGTTTCGCACCGATCAAATTGCCGACCAGCGAACGTTCTATCTTCTCTCTCCTGGTCGGATTCGATATACCTCTCAATTTCGCCAACATGTTTTTATCGCAGACGTCATTGCGAGTCTTGGTGTCGGAATGTCTGGCGTAGCATAGATTGTGATCATACGCGGCCGCGTGCACCCTATTCACAGGTTTGCTCCAAGATTTAGGAGTCAGATCGGCGTTGAGTCTCTTGTTCAATTTCGTTCCAGGTCCCGTGAAACTGTGACCAGGCAGATGCATTTCGAAAGGTAGATTATTGATCATTTTATTCACGATGCCTTCACCTTTGTTCGCGTTCTTTTTTTTTTGACGAATCGAGTCTTGATAGAACCACACACGTCGCAAATTCCATGAAGCATCTGTCTGTCGTTTTTAGTTTGTACTTCTTGAGAATTACTCGTCTCGGTAACTCTCTTACACTTTACGCAATACATTTTTTGAGAGTTATTTAAATTAATTTCGTTTTTATTTTATATATAAATTTAATATTTCTTTTTTAAAATTCTGTTCTTATTATATATTTTTTTTTTCAGTCCCTGCTTTTGAGTTCTATCATCCTACTGAATTCCTCCCCAGCCTCTTTCCTCCCCTTTTCCACGAGAGAATCCATCATCTCTTCCTTGATGATCTGACGAGTCTTGATTCTCACGGCTTCTTTCATGGCTTCATATTTCGTTTTCTCACCCAATATCGTGAAGTATTCTCCGTCCGATATCCTGCCGTCTTTCAACGCCATCGAGATCATTTCGGATATCGTGTCGATCTTGGAGTTGGCCAAGACGCGAATCGTGTCGTGTTTCCTCGCCTTCAGATATAATTTCCTACTCAAAAGGTTTCCGAGCGTGCTAAACAATCCAGCGGCGAGAGCTACTCCTTCTATGGTTAACACGATCGGAATACCGACCGCGGTCGACAACAATCCGATGCCGGCCGCGTGTAAACCCATGGAAATCGTGATGAGTGTCGTGTCGATCGTGTTGACGATTTTCACGAAACGCGAATACTTCTTCTTGAGAGAATGACGAGAATCTCTCTGTTGAGTTAGATACGATTGGATTCTACTGATTTGATCAATGCGATACCTCTCTCCTCTTTCTTTTTCTTCTAGCGACGGTGCCGTCGGCAAAACGCCGTTCGGCTTCTCATCCTCGTCGTCATCTAACGTCGGATACAATTTATTTCTGGTTCTCATTTTTGTGTTTTTTCTTTCTTTCTAATATTAGATAAAAAATTTATGTGTGTATTTATTTTTATTTTCTATTCTCCCTTATTTATATCAACGAGAAAACTTAGACGTATGCTTCATTGAACAATAATTTCATGATGCATCTCTTGTCTTCTAAAGTCAGACTTCTACGCGCCAATTTCAGTTCTTCCGAAACTGTGAGCTTTTCTCGATCCTTACAGAAGAGTAATCTCTTCCAAAACGTGATCACTTCGTCGATTTGAACGCGTTCGAACGCCGGTTCGAAATACTTGACGACCATATCTTCCCTTTCCATCGTCAGACACGAATGATTCTCATGATCGAAGTCTAGGTGATCCCGACATCCGACGCATCGTTCTAACAAGCGGCGACATAGTTGTTCGTTTACGCAGAATGCGTAGGCTCTCATCAGCATTTTTAAAGGAAACCTGGCTCTAATAGTCTGGGAAGCGTTCATGATTTACGTATTTTTTATTATCTATTTGATTTTATATATTTATTTTTTTAAAATAACTATTAAGTTATATTTTTTTTCCTCTCCTATATATATCAATCACTTTTTTTTATTTCCTTACTATTTTTATTTGAATGAAACAAATTCTACAAAGTGTTTTATTAAGATTTATTTCACAAAATTCGCAGTGACAAAACGTAAACAAACGATTTTCCCATCGATTTCTAATTTTCTAAAACTCAATTTTTTTTTCAATGTCATCCGTTTGAAATGAAAACCTTTCATTCACACCGAAACAAAACATGAATGTCTATTATCACAGATTCAATTTTATAGTCGACTCCTTTGAACGAAAACCTTTCATTCACACCGAAACAAAAACTTGAGTGTCTATTATGATAGAATTTATCGAATTCAATCTTATAGTCGACTCTGTTGTGAGCCTCAAAAGCTGTTTGCCGATTCTGGGACACTGGCCCAGAATCGGCAAACCACCTTTTTGATGCTGTCTTAGAATCGGCAAAGCGTTTTTTACTCGCGTTCACCAACGATAGATTGAAGGTCTAATCCACGATGGGAACGTCGAAAAAGTTTTTTTAAGAAAATGTACATGTACAATTTCGTACATTTTTCACTTTTTTGAGCGACGTGTTGAATCTACGCGTTCGCCAACGGGTATTTGAACGTAAAAAGTGCGATCTGTGAGCCTAAAAAACAATAGCCGATTCTGGGACACCATGAAAAAACGACATTTTTTGTGAACGTGAACGCGATTTAACACTGAATCCTATGAAGGTAAACGCACCATGTACGTGTACGTGTACGGTACATGAACAACGTGTCCTGGAATCGGCAATTATCACCTACTAATGTGCGCTTGTCAGACACCCAACTATCGCTGAAATCATTCACCAGATGTCACAATACAATGCCTCCACTGTCTTTTTGATGAAAATATAAGTATATTTCTTCATGTATCTCACTTTTATCAAATATCTCCTACTTTTGTTGAATAGTGTACAATGAACAAAATATATCATCTTATTTGATGTATGTTATTGCCAAAGCCACAATATCGGGAAAATCAACCTAGCCGCACCACCGAATTTCGGTGACTAAAATCGGAGGCACATCCAAAGTCGATGGTGTGTCATGCACACAAACAATGACCAAATCCTGTACCTTGTGGGAAACGTGACCAGCTTTTTTGACTCGTGCAGCAATGTCAACTTTCTTAATCCACACGGCAAACAAAAATGTCTATACAGTGTTCAGTATACGAGTTAATATATAATTACGCGCATACATATGGCCTATTACAAGCAGGAATACCCAGCAGGCATTGTGCTAGGTTCAAGGCCGAGGCTGTTCGACTAAAAACCCCAGACGGACCCGACGGGGATCGATCTCAAAACTTTGGCATCGAATCTCTAAGCCCTGAATGTTCTGTTATCATACTAACAGAGGTAGCGCCGATCCCTTGTAGGGAAATATGTCAATATATGTCTTCTGATTGTTTATTTTTCACTAATGACACTTTTCAGAAAAGCCGAATTATTTTTATGATACCTGGCCCTATTATTGTCCACGTTTACACCTCAACAAACATCTATGATTCAATCTATAGGTGAGTTGTAAAGGGTATCGAATTTATCCTATAGGCAAAACAGCAATCGGATTTCGAATAAGTGATAACGACTGCGCGCATGCAAGGAAATCAGTTATCCTTGAGAAGATTAAATTGTGATGTGATGAACAGGATCCTTCTAATTTACAAGCTCCGTATCTCAATTACTGAAACAGTATTGTTTGTTTAACCGTTTGCCCAACTTTACTTTAATTCTTCTTTTTTTACATTGTTTTACAAAATTTCAAGAAAACTATATCGTGTAACTCCCTCACTGGAACGAGCTCAACGATGGGTCACATGTTATGGTTTTCTTGAATGTTTTTATTTAAAGAAAATAACTTTCTCAACTGCTCAATATGTAAATTACGCGTGCGGTGCGGTCGATTTGTTATGTAACAGGTTAAAACTTAGTTTCGAATAAGAGATAAAAGATGATAAATTATAATGCGGCCTTCATCCATCTTCATATTAAAACGTAAACAACATGATAGACGTACAGCTAATTTTGGTTTCCGTTTCTTTTTAGTGAAACAACAGCAGTGTAATGTTTTAAGGTGACAGCCTGATCAATAGTACAAAAATGGTTGCTTTGTTGGGTGTTGTATTTAATTTTCCCCCTTCAAGGCAAAAGTGTTATAGGGAAATGCCCAGTATCCACTTAATAAACGATATGAAAAATGTCAATTTGATCTTGGCACGTCCTGTTGCACTTTACCGATTGTTTTTTCATTATTATTTATAAAACCTCTCCTCCCGTTGATTATTGCTTCTGATTTATCATGTTCTAGTTTCTAAAGGTACTGCCTCCTGTTCGCTTGTACGCATTCCTACTTTTACTGTTGCTTTTCTATACAACGACCACTGGCTTCTACATGCGCCGTACTATAAAAAAAACACACAACTTGTCTCCACTTTGTGCAGTCACCTTTCTTGCTACCACACGGTTAGACTACCAACAAAACGAACGTACCCAGTTGCTGAAGCAATAGGCGATTTGTGTAACCTTTCACACTGTTTCGACAAAATTAGCTATTTTAGCAGAAATCATTGCCCACGTTACTTGCCACAACAGATTCAGCATACCACCTTCTTTGCAATTTATTACTTGAAGTGGCATTCTTAACCATATAGTTCTAGTGATGCTACGGGAAGTAGCGGCACTTTGTGTATGGGAAATAGCCATGTCTTTAAAAATGCTAATGATTTATTTTAGTCAGTTATAATAATAGGTAGAAATGCAATTCTAGAAAATACAATTGTAAAAGTTTTATAGTATTCGCTCGACATTTGATGGGCAAACGACTGCGGGACTATTCGTGTCACACAATAAACTATAATATCGGCCAGTGCGATCCAGCATGAGCAATAACAATTTTACGAATTTTCAGTAAACAGTATATCACAATTCTAGGGATGTTTTAGCCAATGGGTCCCCAGATTCACCCCACATTGAACCTCCTGCTCATATACTTTGTCAGACGTTGAGATTTATTGGGTTTCTTGGACGCTAACTCATATCTTCCTTCTCTGATTTGAATAATTATCAGTTTGTTTACATTTATGTGATTGTTTGGCTGCAAACTTGGGAACAATTATGCCGTTTGTTTACGTCTTTTGGAACATAAGGCCTGAAGCCATGATTTCCAAATTTTCCGACATAGTGGGGTGAGAGTTAACATTTTCAACAGTGTTTCCGTCCGTACTATATTGAACCGATATACGTATTTAACCCTTTACCCAACGTAACGGCCAAAACTGGCCAGCCCTATTCTCAAAAATCGCCAATTACTTTTCATTATATTTTCATTTTTTTTGTCTCAAAAACATAGGTTATGACCACAAAGAGGGGTCATAGCCTATGTTTTTGAGACAAAAAATGAAAAATATTAGTTATTCAAGAATTTTTTGTGCAAGTGTCGTCTGCTTTTCATGTTAGGTAAAGGGCTAACCATTTACCTGACGAATCGGTCGCATCCTCCTGCGTAATTTACAAATTAAGTACTTGAAAACAAAAGCTGAAAAATCCGCAAAACATTATCATCTGACTCCCTCACGGGAAAGAGCTCGTCAAGCTTGATATGTTTTTGGAAACACTGAAAGTAAAGTCGAAGTACTAATAAAACCACTAAACTAAAACATCAACACACGCTTAGCAACAGTTTCGATTAATGGTTCAACATCCTGCAATGGTCAATAAAAAATAACTTGGCTATGGATCTTACATAGCTTGAAACCTATTCTACAAACTATCATCTCAATTCCAGTCCAAGGTCTATTCCCAGCTAAGTGGATCCTTGTTCAGAACAAAAAAAACCTCTTCAACCATTGGAACTTCAGACAAGAATAGGACACACAATAAACCCTGAATTGTCGGAAAGCGTTACTACTTTTCTTGACAGGGTACTTTCAGTTCATAAGGTAATTTCGATAATCCTGAATTTGTCCCTCGTCATTATAGTGTATTTATCCCACGATAATGACGAGGGACAAATTCAGGATTCACATAACTTTCAGACAAGTTCAACGGCTGACTGTTTTACTGAGATTTACCAGTATTTCCAACAATTCATTAAAGAATGCTGCCGTAGTACATCGTAGTAAACCATCTTAAGTTTTACAAATTATTTATCCATTACAGAAAGAGTTTGCGTTCGATATGAAATGGACATGAGCGTCGAAGCAAATTCCAATTAATCTAGCTTTGGGTAGGGAACCTGTTCTCCCTGAACGTCAACCCAAAAGTCCATTAACTGAATTTTCTGACGCCTTTTAAAATTTCATTCCACGGAATTATCTGGTACAAATGCAACTTTCACTGTAATGTTACACTCATCCTATTTACATCTTCAACCGCCAACAAGAGACCAGGAATAACGAAGTTAAATACCACTAAAAATACACAGTTGAAGAATATCAAACTGGTGCGTGCCGGGTGTATCGCGTCACTTCTGATGCCCATTGATGATGAAGATATGCCACAAATGAACTTGACACACGCTTTGACACATTTTGGCAATACAGTTGAATTACCTTTGGGTTATATGTGTATGTGGTGTGGGTGTGTGTCTGTGATCGTGTGTGTGTGCTTGTGTGCGTGTGAAAAAAATATATTACAGGCAGTCAACATTTCAATCTATAAACACTTGATCTTTGGTAATTTATTGGTTCCATTTTTAAGTTCTTGTGACTGGAAAAATCTAATCGAATCTAATTATTTGAAACTCTCCTTGTAGTTTGATCTTTCTGTCTGTGAAGGTTATAAATTTAACTTATAAGAGGAAACTGGATGTTAATATTGAAATAAAAAAGTGACTATTAAAATGTATTAGTACATCACGTGACAAATCCCCGTATTCTCATTGGCTGTATTGATAGGGACTATGAAAGCATAGTGCCCGGAGTCAAGCATAGTGCCCGGAGTCATGCAATAGTGCGCACGCATTGCAAACAGAATCCCGAGGGGATTCCCCTTTTCTTCTGAGCAGACGGCAAATGTGGAGACGAATAGAAATAAAATGAGCGTTTCGAGATTCGCAAACGAGAATGTTAATTCTTTTCTTGAACAACATCAGAGCCGAAAGACTGTTAGTTTAACCAAATATGCTGTCAATATTCTCCGGCAGTTCTGTTCTGACAGAAAAAGGAAAGGTGCATTTGAAACGTTAGATGCTGGAAGATTAACGGAACTATTGAAAGACTTTTATACAATCGTTAGAAATCGCGATGGTGATTTGTATTCCAAAAGCAGTATTTGTGCCATTCGTCAAGGAACAAGAAGATATTTACAGGAACCCCCACATGAGAGACACTTTTATATAATAACAGACCCAGCTTTCAAAGGTGCTAATCGTGTATTCGACAGCATGTTGAAGAAAACAAGAGAAGACGGAAAAGGAACAGTCCGACACAAAAAAACCCATTTCGCCAAGTAACTATAAAAAATACATAATAAAATAAAACACAACAAAACTAGAAAGTGAACAAGTCAGTGTCTGCAATAGACAGTGGTGTTGTAATTATTTGTTCTCGTATAAATACACAGTCTTGTTAATTACATGAAATAGACGAGTGTTGTTTATTACTCAAATCGACAAGAGACACATAAGAACAGTTGTGAGAGAAAGTAAATAAATAACGGGCAGCAATGTTTGCTGAAAGTTATCATAACCATGAATAAATAAATAGATAAATTACGGGGAGCAATGTATGTTGAAAGTTATCATAAACGTGAATAAATAAATAAATTGTAGACCTATCAATTAAATAGTTTTGAATAAGAGTGTTAGAGAGGGCACTGAATATTATTTATCTTCGATCACAATAAACGATTGTGATTGACCGTGTAAACGTTAATTCTGCTTTGATGCTTAGTGTTTCATTCTATTTCAGGCGATCTAAGGAAATTATATCACCACCCAATTGGGTTTAATCCGGACATTCCAAGAGGTCTTTTGAATAAAGTAATGTTTGAGCTTTTATTTTACTTTTGTCGGAGAGGGAGAGAAAACATTCGAGAAATTAAAGCTTGTGATTTTGTAGTTAAAACTGATGACACTGGAAGAAAATACATCCTGAAAACTACTTCTGAGCGAACAAAAAAATCACACAGGTGTAACGAATGAGGATGAAGGTGATGGACCTAGAACGTATGAAACTGGCACAAAAATGTGCCCTGTTAATAGTTTTCAACGATATCTTATGAAACGAAACCATGAGTGTGATGCGTTGTTTCAAATTCCCAAAAATTCATACCACGAGAATGACGAATGTTGGTTTGAGCGAAGGGCAATGGGAAAAAATTCCATAGGAGAGTTCATGGTAAAAATGTCTAAACAAGTTGGTCTTTCTGATACATGTACCAACCACTGTGTGCGTGCTACGACCATAACAATTCTTAATGATTGTGGATTCAAAGGTCGCGATATTATTTCTTTATCGGGACACAGAAATGAAAAATCATTGTCAAGTTACGTTTCGGACACAAGAGCTGATGTCAAACGAGGTATGTCAGAGAGCTTGAGTTCCATGGTCGATAATGCATATGCTGAACATTCAGAAATGCCTGCAGCGAGGAATGCTGTTGAGAAAACAACAACGCAACTCTTTTTCCAGTCAGCAAATTCCACAGTATCAGCACCCGAATTATTAGATACCGATATTGATGACGACGATCTGATAAGTGCGTTGGAGGAAATCGAGTGTTCAAAAAACTTAACATCAACTGACATTCGAAAGCAATCCAAAGAAATATGCAACAAAATGCAGCATTGTGCCCCAAAATTCAATTTCAGCAATTGTGTTGTAAATATTTACAATAATTAAAATGTGCTCGTACATCAGAGGAAGTACCCATAACACGTTCAATGGGGTGAACGTTAATAAAACTTTAGTGCCATGAATAATGGAATTTCTATAGTGCCTCACAAGCTCTGTTAATACCACCATATGTGAGACGTTGATTCTGTTGTATGATATCTCGTGTTAACCAGTTATGTGCCACATGATTAGTTGATCGGTTTCATGTGTTTATTTACATTATTCTACTTTACCCGTTGAGTTCGAATCCAGTTGATAGTTTAATGTTTTTCCGACATTTTCATGTTATTAATTTCATTGTTTTATTTTGGATAGTAAAGTGTTAGTTATCTCTCCGTTCCTTCTTTAATATGTCGTGGAGATGGTCTGGGTGTGATGTACTAAACCCATTAATGCCTTCCGTTTCGGGCAATATGCTCTCATAGTGTTGCTTCGGGAACCAAATAGTGCCCTCGCTATCGCTCGGGCACTATTGCATCCCTCAGCAACACTATGGGAGCATAGTGCCCTCAACGGAAGGCATTAATAGGTAAATAAAACATTATTAACTCAGCTTAAACAGATATAGACTTCACTGACTCAGGCTCATGGAGATTGTATCGATGAAGTATAATATCTCTATCTGAAAAGATTTTGAACTTAGTTTCTGAAGTGAAACATAACTATAACATGTAAACCGATATTGTTCTGTAGATAAAGCAGCGTACCTCATACTTTTATGACTAAAGAATCTTAGGCCTAAAAGTGAATAGATATCGTCTGCAGATATCACAACTTACATCACACTGTATATTACTATTACTATGTTATTAATATATATTCTATATACATGTAAGCTCGTGGAGCTTGAATTGGTGAAGTGGAAGCTGAATGGCTGAGAAAATTCTAAATTTTAACATATAAGGTGCAATTGGATCTTAAAATTAAACCAAAAAACGAAAAAATTAATATGTACGAAAATTTAATAACTCAGCTAAACCAGGCATAGACTTCACTAATAAAAGCTCATGCTCCTGGTATTGGTGGAGTATAATCTCTCTATCTGTGATGATTCTGAATTTAACATATGAAATGAAAGATAATTTTACTTCTAAATATAAACAAATATTGCACTAAAGATAAAGCAACTCAACTACCTAATGAAGATTGATCTCTCTATCTGAGAAGGTTCTACTTTTAACGTAAACGTTTATAGACATCAACCTATAGATGGTAAAACCTACCACACATATATACAGGTAAGGAAATTGTCAATTCAGCTTAGATAGACAAATGTTTCACTTGTGCAAGCTCTTGGAGATTGTGTCGGTAAAGCTTGATCTCTCTATCGAAGAACCTCCACGAATAAAACAAACGTAGAAAGAGAAACAGAATATTACTCCAAAATGAGAACAGTTTTGATCTATACAGATTATCATGATAATGTGCATGTCCTGTGATTTGTATCAGATTCGAGGTGGTGTCCAGAATGGGATCTCAACGAGCCGGCTTTGATAATTCATTTATCTAACAATTCTGTCACATAAACAGATTAAATCTGAACCCTTTACCCAACGTAATGGCAAAAACCGGCCAATGCTATTCTCAAAAAAAATCGCCAATTAATTTTCATTAGTTTTTCATTTTTTTGTCACAAAAACATAGGTTATGACCCTTCGTTGGAACGAGCTCGTCGAGCTCGTTCCAACGAGGGGTCATAGCCTATGTTTTTGAGACAAAAAATGAAAAACATTAGTTATTCAAGAATTCTTTTTGCAAGTGTCGCCTGATTTTCATGATAGGTAAAGGGTTAAATTATTTTCAAACATTTTTGGGATATAATGTTCGGTCGACCACTGAAACGCTCATAGAATGTATCTATGTGCCTGTCACGATATCCCGTAGCGCTACCGGAAACGAATCGTCTATATGATACGGAATCAGAATGAGTCTTCTATATGATACGGAATCGGAACACATTATGTGATACGTACCGTTTCTCGTGGTTTTCAGGCCAAAATCTATATGATTGATAGATAAATAGATAATATAGCCTCCCTCATACGTATATACCAGTAAGAAATTCAGCTCATGTAGACATATGCTTCGCCGATGCAAGCTCTTTGAGCTTGTATCGGTAAAGGTTAATCTGTCTATCTAAGAAAATCACAATCTATCCACTAAAGAGAAACTAATATCATATATACTAAAAGAACAGAATTTTTTGTGGGCCACGTTTTGCTTTTCTGTCCGCGTATACGCCAGATATTGCTGCACTAAACCTAAGTATTCGCTTTGAAGCAACGTTATCGACAAGTTTTGGACTTCGTAGATTGTAATTGTCAAGCTGTTCACGTGAAATATTATTTTATATTTTATTATCAGTTCTAGTACGAATACGGTAGCAGACTTCCAGGAACCAATGGTGCCTGCTGTCAACTCTATGAGTTGATTACATATGTGTTTCGTATTCTATACATCTCAACCTTCATTTTGATGTATAATTTGTCAATATTTAATTTGCATTTAAAGAATATCGGAGGTGGGAATTTCAAAATAAACAAAATTCTCTTACTTAAATAGCACCTTAATGCTTCTTCTTGTTCACGCGCGTTTAGTTTTCAGTTACTCAAAACATTATCTCATAAAGTGAAACATAACGTTTCTCACAGTGACCTCCGTTCCACCTCACTGATTTAGTCCGGCAACCAATGCACCGTTGCGTGTTTTAGCGTTTAAGTTTTTTTTTCTCAGCGAATGATGGTTGTCCAAAACTCCCATTTGAAGAATCAATCGTCTAAATTTCTGTCAGCCTTGAGGAATTTGTGATATTTCGGTTTTTAAAAATGGCGGGCAAAATTTTTACAAACATTGGGATTTTAACCAACGTGGAGTGCTAATTGAAACAAACTAGCATCTTTCTTATCCAACAAGTACACCTTTTCAATTTTGTGCAAAATCTACCATGGGGGACAAAATGTCGTCAACAATCAGAAAAATCGATTTTTTTTCCCCACAAATTTCACCAATTTGTTCCAGAGTTCTATGCAATGATGGTCGTAGTGACCAGTGTTTGTGATATACAATCACATAGCAGTAACGATTAGGCATTTCTGTACAATTGCACAAGCTCTATCGGTTCAGGTATGACGTTCGGAATTGACACTGATACATCGCCCGTAAATTAGAATGATGACATTGGTATTACAAATATTAGAAACAGAGAGTCCTGGTAAATGGTACGACAAAAAAGATTATGTAGACCATCAGGTAGTTTCAAAATTGGTAAGTATCCAAAAGTATAACAAACAGGCGGCCAAATTTAATGTCCAATCTGGTATTTTCTACAGATTTAGGCAATGATTAGTCTTCATTTTCAGCAGGCTCGCCGGAAGCCCCGCTCGTCTGCTCATTACAGCACCTAGTTGTTTGGTAAGTACAGAAAACAGCGCTTGCTAACCGTGAGGTAACACAGCTGCACCTTGGCGTCTTGCGTGGTGGTTTGCAGGAACACGAGCATCAAGTCAGTTTTAGGATATTGTCAGATGCTGGCGATACATTGTGAGCCATTGTCAATGGGAGTAGTGACTTCGCCTTCTCGTCTCTAAAAAAGCCCCATATTTTGTAGGTTCCATTTTGGGTGGGTTCGAATGCAGTGCATGTTTCCAAATGCACGCCTGCATGTAGCCTCGTTTGACTTGCACTGCAAACGACTCATTACGTGCTCCTGGTCGACCTACTTTGGATGTTAAACAACTGACTCTTATATCAGACATTGATTTGGATGTAGGACACCTATAACAGACAGCCATGAACTGTGTAGCATCACACAAGACGTCGTCCCAAGGAGCATCCATTTTTCCAACTGACTCGGGCGACATACAACCCTCTTTCGAAACATTAAGGACCCGACCTTTACCTATTTCAAAGTACCCTTCGTCGGTATCACGCCCAGTGATAGTATGCGCGGCAAGGGTATTTGAGATAATGTCACGATGCGTCCCAAGAGTGGCAACAATTTCTATTACAGACCTATCCCTAATGGGTGACTCCATAAACACGATGTTATACGGTGGTGCAGGAGCAGGGTATACATATCTGTGTCACCTGCAAGGACGACAACCTACATTTAGTCATCAATAGCAAGTTTCGCTGCCTGTTGTACAATAACATTATCAGCTTCTTTGTGACTTGTTTTCGTGGCATGCCTTTTTATGAGGACACCTTTGTTAATTTCAGTTGGAACGGTTGTTTGGATAGTAACGACAGGTCTGTGCCCCTTAGTACTTTCACCATCAAAACTCTTATGTGACTTGAAATACTGACAAATTAAACTGTTGAACTGCTTTTTATTCACAGTGACGGTCAGCAAAAGTTTCTGAGACGGCAATACTGATGTGGCGCTCAACCTGAATTCTCGGCAACAGCTCTCTGCACTGCTATGAGTCATTGTACAGCTTTTCTTGCTGAACTCGTTGTACCTGTCGAAAATATGATAACTTCTGTTTCACAGATTCTTGAATGTTTTCAACGAAATCCAACACAATAGGACTGCGAAGTTTATTCGGGGCCGGTCAGTGAGGAATTCAGAGTAGGGCACATCCTTCAATTACCGTGCAAACATCTACGCCTGTCGATGTGGATTTCCTTGCTGATATTGTATACGCAGTTCTTGTTTTGAGAACTGATGTCGATTTTGGTATATGCAAATCACCAGCTTCATTGAATAGTGCATCTGGAACTGGCGCCAGCTCATAAGAGATTAATTCCTTGATGTCAATATCTCTCATACTCGACTGAAGACCCATTACCCTTGAATAAATCAAGTTGCAGTCATAAACGTGAGTCACCTACTTTCATAACCTTGATCATGACGGACGTTGTCACCTCTGGTGTGGACATTGTGTCATAAAACCCGGCTAGTAACCGCCTCTCGAACTCAACCATCTCCTCTTGACCCAGAGCTATGACGTTGTAAACATTTACGGTCGTCCAATCCTACCAGTGGTGATATTCACGACTTTGCTCGGGTGTTGCTTCGGATTCAAGGGATTGATAACAACGTCCAGTTTGCTCCTGAGGCCATCTCGATCACGTTTATCAGCGGCGATTCTACTCTTGGTTTCTTCTTTGTGAAACTGATTTAAACTCGACTTCAAACCGGAATCCCTCAATCGAGAAACGCCACGCACTAAACGGCGGCACGTATGAAGACTGAGAGCCCAGATTTTTAGAGTTTGTGGTTTCAAAGTGATACAGATTATTCCAGATTTACCATGTCCATAACGCATGCATGTGGTTTCGATGTACATGGTGCCCCATATTCCCTTCCAAATTCCATCTATAAGTCTCATTACATGATTACCTTTCATGAAATGTTCTAGAATTTCTAGGGCAGAGCTTGCATCTCTCGTAAATATTAAAGGCCATATCTAGCATAATTAACGCGCTTTATGTAATGATGTCCGTGTTTCCGCAACATTGTGTTCATCAGGAAATGATACGGTTAGGTTCTACGCGACTTTGGGTCGTAAAATCCGCGCTAAATCTTTCAAATATTCGAGACGTGACTTTGTCGGTAATATTTGCGGCCATGTTATTCGAGCCAAATACTTAAACTTCCTCAAGGCTGACAGGATACCAGCCGACGGGATATTGATGTGGGATCTCTAACCTATCTGATACCACCGAGAAAAGAAAAAACTTTAAACATAAAACACGCACGAGTAACAAAAAGTGGGTTTTTGCTGCCGGACAAATTGATTATCGATCAGTTGTTCACAACTCGCCTTTGTCACTAAAAGATAAGCTAGAACAGCTTTCACTCGGACTATTGCTTGTATTGCACACCTTTGTGTTTTGACCACTGACTGACGCAATGAAACTCTTTCATCGAAACAACTCTAGTAACTTGATCCATAATTAAGGGTATTATTTGATCCACAACTTGAGAGTATTTTTGTCCTTCTCCAAAGCAAAATATATTAGAGAGCCAGACACTCAACAGTTTCCATGGAAGCAGTATAGAAGCACTGCTTCAACTTGTACATAACTACTTTGTTATTGTGTTACGATCCATGTTGACTTTATTTATCTGCACACATTGCACTCTGTTTTTACTATTATTGTTTGACCATTCACCAAATATACCACGCCGAAGCCACCTAAAAACACAATTAACATTTCCATACGAGTAGTTGAAATTAGAGTTCGTTTGTTTTCGTGTATATTACCGAACAAATTCAAGATACTCGATCCACTTGGAAGCTGTCATGTATGTAATAATAGGTGGTATAGATCTGGGCGAGCTTGAGTCCCGTGTGGAGTTTGACTTTAAGCATACACATAATGAGAGAGTCTGCGCCGACGATTAAGTGACAGAACCACCATTCAGAAAACAAACCTTTGTTTGTAATTATATGAACCGACAAATATTAATCGCGCATTTAAAAATGTTAGCAAGTTTTTTCCACTTTTTAGTATCAATTGCCAAAGCCTTAGTGCTCAGTGGCACTCACTCAAAGAACTACTGTTCCATTTACAAAAACCCGATAACTCATTTAATTTCATAGATCTAATTCAAATATTCATAATACAGGTCTTAATATAGAAGGCTATCACGAATTAATAAAGAGAATAGCCCCGACAATGACGACGGTCGAGGCAAAGTGGGCTTATTTTTACGGAAAGGAGTTGACTAAAAGATTCAAGATCATCTTACCGTTTTTATTTCCCATATTATCGAATCCCTGATTGTTGAGCTACAATGAAGATGTGCTCGAAAATATTTGACGTTATATATAGACCCAATACTTTACTCAAGGCCGATAATGAGCTTTTCTACAGAAACGTATTGAAATAACAGATAAAGTGAACCAAGAAAATAAACTAGCTTACATTGTAGGTGATTTTAATATTGATGTTTAAAGAGGGAATCACATAAAAGAGGGACTACATCGACTTAGTCTTCAGAGTTTGCTATCGTATATTACCAAACCAACTAGAGTTACTGAGCATTCAACTACAATAATATTCAGCAACAGCATTACATCACCATCCACTTCAGGCATAACCATTACAGACGTATCTGACCATTTTGGCACCTTCTTCCACAAAACAAAAATTACGAAACCAGAAGAAATTGAGCCCAATTAAACGAATGATAAATGAAGAGCGTGTAGCTAATTTCAGAACTATTCTTTCCGAAACTGAGTTTACTGACGTAATGGAACTACACAGTCCAAACAGACCTGCGAACGCATTTTAAATATATATATGAAGGCTTTTAATGAAGCATTCCCTTTGAGACAAGTTCGTCCTAATAAAAAATCATCAAACGCCAACCGTGGATGACCAAGGGTCTCATTAGATCCTTAATCACAAAAGCTAAATTTTATGTCCAAAAATTAAAAAAAAAACCCGAATGAACGTAATATTCAAAATTACAAAACATATTGTGAATTAATCAATAAAATCAAGAAACAAAGTAAAGCAGTGCATTTAAAAATATGCTACAAGGTAACAAAAATAATATACGATCAGCATAGCGCATTGCAAATGAGGGAATAAGAAAAACTAAGCGTATAGCAAAAATTTCATCTCATTTTAACCACGCAGGTATCACAATTACTGTGATTCAGGTAAAATTGCCCAAGAATTCAATTCCTCTTTGGTATAGGTAAAGGCACCAGAGTCAATTGTACAATCGAGAAAGTAATTTTCAGATTATATGGACGAAGACATTTTAAACAGTTTTTACATTATGCCCACAACCGAAGCTGAAGTAATAATAATTGTGAATTACATGAAAAATAGGTTTAGCAAGGATTGTAATGATATAACAATGAGCCTCCCTAAAAAGTCAATTGACTTACTAGCCGAGACATTAACACACATTATAAATAACTCATGTCAGGATGGAATAGTACACGTACAAATGAAAATGGCTGAAGTAATTCCAGTATTTAAATTTGGTGATGGCCAGGATTTCAGTAATTATCGACCAGTGAGTATACTTCGAGTCTTCTCGAAATTTTTGAAAAAAATAATGTATAAAAGAGTTCTTAGTTTCCTGGTTAGAAATAAAATCCTAAAGCCTTATCAGTTTGGCTTTAGAAAACGACATTCCACCATACATCCTGCTATGCATCTCCTAAAACATTCAGCTTTAGAGAATAATAAAAAGAGCAAAGAGATCAGCATTGCCTCCTTCATTGATCAACCCAAAGCATTTGATACGATCAATCAAGATATACTATTGAATTAACTAATAAATACGGCATCAGCGGACTAAGTAATGATTGTTTCAAGAGCTATCTCTCGGATATGACTCAGTGTGTGAGCTTTTAAGAAAACAACTCCGAAAAAGCCTAACTAACCTTCGGAGTGCCACAGGGCTAGATTTTAGGACCCATTTTGTTCCTCCTATATGTAAACGAGCTCCATTGCCCCACACTGCTAAATCTTCTATACCTCGCCCGTTGACACCACCGTATTTGCCTCCTATGAAGACATTAATCTTCTAATCAATTATGAAAACCGCGAACTAAATAAAATATTTGAATGGTGTTCTGCTAACGACTTTATGCAAAATACATAGAAAACGAAATACATTTTAATAAATCCAACGCAACTTTTTACTTCTGTGAACCAGGACATCGTCATCAACGACCAAAAATAAATATGGTGGGTCAGAATGAATTCAAAACTTCTCTAAATTTTTCTTGAATCGTAACGGATGAACATCTATCCTAAAAGTACCAAGTTGTACAAATATGCACAAATATTGGGCGCACTAACTATGTTCTAATTAGAGTGAAGAAATTACTACCGTACGAATCAATGATAACTCTATATTATGCCCCCAGCCATGGCCATATTGCTTATGGTATACACATTTGGGGCAACACTAAATCCTAAACGCTTTAATGCTCATACTGACTCTTTTTATCGCAAACATCGTATTTAAAAGTAGAGGACTCGCATAAGCTGCAGTCATTGCTATTTGGATTCGACTAGCATAACAATAAACTACCCATCTCCATCAATAGTTTGTTCACCTCTACAAACAGACCGCAAAATACAAGATAAACAGACTCAATGAAAATTGTGCGAACTAGAGTGAAATCTTTAGACCTTTTCCCAGTGTTTTCATACTCAAAAAATATGGAATGATCTGGATCTCAACTTATGGAGAATTACTAACACATCACACTTTAAGAAGATGCTGTTCGACATGTTCGTGGCCGCTTAACAAACTATTGTTCATTGCAACAATTCTGACTACATGGACTGCTGCCAGTAGCATTTACACTCGGCTCTCTGGGCTCGTTCCTGTACCCCTCCCTTACAACTTCTGTCGCTGCTGAATGGTACAGAATTCTGGAATTGCTTCCTAGCTGGCTCTCATTAAGGACATTCTATTACATGGTTCCCCGTTTTGAGGAAGGTTATTATAAACAGCACTATATTCAGTCGCTCTAATAAGCTTAAAATTGACTGATGTGTGACAATTCAGTAAATATATTACTGTGATGACACACATCATCCCGAAGTTAGGAAGGAGACATGCTTACCCACACGACAGCCATCAAGTCCTAAACTCGATCAAACTTTACTTTTAATCGATCAAGTCAAAAATTCATTCAAATCATGTACCAGTTTAATTCGTGGAGTCTTGTTCTTTTTATACAGCTTAACGTAGGCAAAACCAACTTTCCAAGTCAGACCTGTTGACCGGCGTCTGGTAGAACGGAGTAAGAGCTCCGCGGGAAGTGAATGGAAAGCTATCCATTCACCACGCTACCTTCATAAGGTGCTAAATAATTACACAGGACTGCAAACCCGGTGCAATGTGACAATATGATATAAATCGGAGATAATGGGAAGACAGCCAATTTGGCTACGTTATACCCCCACAGTATGCGTTTATGTTATCACTGTACTACAACTGTTTAGCTACCTCTGTATATATTCTGTACAGATGCATACTGCGAAATAAATAAATAATCAATCAATCAATCAATCGAGCATGAACTGGCATTGCTTGAACGACTCGAACCGTATCGTGCAAATAAGCTATCGAGTAATTGCTCGAACGAGAGATTCATTTTACGACTCTTATGCTCATCTAGGCACTGCGACTAAACGTCACTATAAAAAATGACGTCACAAGATAGCCGTAACTGGGTCGCGAGACTATGGCGTCACTTCTGAGGTCCTATTGCTATTATGCATCTCACCTTGAGGTGTGCGGTATCAATAAATATCGGGATAGCAAGTGCAATATCATCTGCATAGAAAATTTGGATTTTCTTAAATAGTTTGTTCCTTCTTCAAGGGGAATAGACCAGTGTATGGAACACACATCACATAGTCTCACTCACCCTCTTACACACATACGTACCCTGCTATATATCACCACATACACACACCCCGTCTTTTGTTTAACCGCTTTTATTGGGTATTGTTGTTTCTTTAAGGCTTTCTCAAAGACTCTTGTTATTCTTCTTTTTCAAAACTGTTCCTTCATTATTACTTATTCTATTTTATTCTTTTATTAGGCTTTCCAAGAAACATTTTGGGAAAGGCTCTTGTTATTCTTCTTTTTCAAAAATTTGTCATCACATCATTTTTTTTTTTTTTTAGAATTTAAAAAAAAAATTGTCCTTTTTTTCCTCGCTCAGTTTTGTCTGTGTTGCACAGCTCAAAACAAGCTGTACAATTTCAATCAAATTTGGCATACTTATATGATGGCATAAAATCTGATGAAATGAGGTTTCGTCATATTTGTGAAAATGCTTATTTTCAAAATTTTCTGTCAAGCAATCAAAATTTCACCACTCTTCAACGTAGATCAGAAACAGAGGGTACGATTGCATCCAAATTTCCCATACGTATGTAAAATCATAAAATGTAGTGAACTGAGGTATCGTCATATTCGTGAAAACGCTTGTTTTCAAAATATTCTGCCAAAGCTATCCTGATTTCAGCATTTTTAAGTCTCAAAATTGTTTACAGTTATTTAGCTCATATTTTCCAGACTTTTAGATCATAACGTGATACTCCAAAATCGCCACATAAATATTTCAAAATTAACCCGTACTGGCCAAAAATGACATGAATATAACATTTTTTCTTCAAAATTGACCAACTTCAAAGGCAAATTTGTCTATTTACTAGGTTGTTGTAACAATTTTTTTGGAATGGGTAGATTCAACAATGATTACAGAAGAAAGTTACTGTTTACTTTTTAATCTAAGAGTTGACCCCCAGGAACAATGAGGCGGAGAATAAAATGCCATTTTAAAATGCCCAAATGAGCCAACTTTGGTTGTTTTCTTCTGTCATTTTGGAAAGGTTAATATCAAACACTTTGCTTTTGGTGGAAAGCCCCCGGTGAAGCCTCCTGTCAATAAATAGAGAAGTTACTAACGTAATGCACGAAATATTGACAAACAGTTCGCTATAGCTTTAATCAACTCATTTTGACTTGAACTGTATTTATCACTCTATATACTAGCTCTCTAGATAAAATAAACAATGCCATCAAATACACAAACCAACACATTCCAACAATTTATGTGTGACAGTAATTTGTATTACATGTATTTCATCTTATCTGAAACAGATATGTAGGAAAAAATGTGAAATCGTTGGAGTAGGAAGCTTACCCTCTTTTGCTGGCATGTCCGACACATTCACAAACAGACAGAATGGTAGAGAATAAATTAATTATTGGCACTTTAGGTCAGTTTCAGCATCCATGGCTATATCATGACCATAATATAGGTATTTTTCAAGTTTAGCGATTCAGTGATACTTGAAGCACACCCTGTTTTGTTGGCATGTCCCACACATCCACAAACCGACATAATGATAGTGAATCAATGAATTATTGGTATTTTAGGTTACTATTAGCATCTATGGCTATATCATAAATATAACATAGGTATTTATTCAAGTTTAGCTAATCGTTGACATCTGGGCTGCATACTTTTAGACGACTTCCTCCCCAGGCGTTGGTTGGCGGGTCCTGTTTTACCACAATATAATAAAGAAGAAGAAATTCAGCACTGCATTGTTTTTTAAATTGGCTTACAATCCATCTCTCGCTTCTCTGCTCTCTCTAAGTATTTGTTGGATCTCTGTTTCTATGTTTTAGTCTCACATTTTACCCTCCAAGACACTGATTACTTTTAAAAGAATATCATTTGAAAATGGCAAAACTGGTCTACATTGGTTGCTACTTTCCATCAATTTGGAAAGGGGTAATTTCAAACAATGTGCTTTGCTGAGATTAGAGATGCTCACTGAACAAATCTTCTGTTGTACTTTTTATCTATGGCTTAAATCAACATAACTTTGGCTTTGACAACTTAAAGAATAATATAGTTTGAAATATTATGATTTTCATTACATTTTACAGTTTTCTGTAGTTATTGTTTCTAAAAAGAAAAGACATGGCTCGTTTTGCTTTCCAGATTTATATTCAGCGATTACTGAGCAACAAATTTTGTGTTATATGTTTTGGTGTCCCGCTTTATCCAATATCTGTTTTGGCTGCACAAAAACTAGCAGCATCACAAAAACTTTGATTTTCACGAATTTTGCTGTTTTCTGTACTCATTTTTCCAAAAGAGTCGGCAACTCAAAAGTTACAGAAATTTAGAGCAAAATACGATACACCAAATTTACCACACATATAATTCAATGTTAACCCCCACGGCCACAACCGACATGGATGCAGTGATTTGGGGTGAAATTGAAAGCCTTCCAAATGCCATTTACTGTTACCTTGAGCATCATGTGACAACTATTTTGGTTTGAATAGTTGCAGCAATGACTGTAGAAAACGTTACCGCTAACCCTTTTTCTGAGCGATTGAATCAGTGATATCCTGATCAGTAGAATGAGTACAGTTTTAAAATACCAAACTTTGCCTGTTTTGTATCAGTTTAGTAAGGGTTAACCTGAAACGTTTGCGGAGTTGTGTGCAGAGGTGCCTACTGAATACATTTGTTGTTAAAATATTTGTAGGGATGATGCTATCTGCTGAAAGTGTCGCACCATGAAAGTTGAACTTTACTCTTCATGGCCTTGTATGCATATCCTTGCATTATGGGAAAAACAGGGACGAAAATGGAAAACTGCAGCAAAGTTATTAATGTTCATTTCGCAGCCCAAAAGGTCAGTATATGGAGTAGCTAACACCACAACATCTACAAAAGAAATTGTAGTTTGTATTTCATATATTTTATCTTATCTGAAACAGATATGTTGGAAGAATTGGGAAATCGTAGGAGTGGGAAGCTTACCCTCTTTTGTTGCCACACATTTGTAACCAGACAGAATGGTAGAGAATAAATTAATTATTGATATTTATTTTCACTTTTAGCATCTATGGTTATGTCATGACCATAATACAGGTATTTATTCAAGTTCAGTTAATTGTTGACACCTGTGAAACATACTTTAGACGACTTCCTCCACAGGCGTTGGTTGGCGGGTCCAGTTTTATCACCATATAACAAAGAAGAATAAATTCAGTGTTGCGTTATTTTACATGTTGCCTTCCAATCGATCTCTCACTTCTCTGCTCTCCAATTATTTGCTAGATTTCTGTTTCTATTCTCCGCCTATAGCCTTTAACGCGTCAAGATTATCCCTGTCTCGTTAACAAAGCTCTTCTTCAGATGAAGAAGAAGTTGGATCGGAGTGTCCAAACAAGCTATCATCTCCCACCTCATCTACCACCTTTACCGAGGACTTACCGTTCTCCGATTCTACCCTCGTAGATATTGTTGATGAATGAACGATTTTCGCGCAGAAGGAGTGTGGACGATATGTTGTATGCCAAGTACTTTCTGTTCTTTATGTTAGGGATTATTGTACCATAAACTGGTAACATAATTTTCTGTCAGATAAAGAAGTAGCAATTAACAAAGCATCCAGGTATTGTCACGACACGCTATTATCAAAAATGTAGGCAGTTGTCTTACCCGCCCAACATAAAACAAAAAGATTTCTCATGCCAGCGCCAAAAATGAGGTGTAAAGATAATCAAAATGATTGATAGGTTCGTGTACAATACAGTTTATCTTTTCACATTAAAAAGTTGGGAAAGCCCGTAATTTGTCCAACCAATTAAAATTCTCTAGTTTATATTTTTTTTTATTATTTTTTTTCCGCCGTCAATTTTATCTGTTGCACTACTCTGAAACAAGTTGTACGATTTCAATCAAATTTGGCATAAGTATGTAATGTCATACAGTCTAGAGAAATGTGGTATCGTCATATTCGTGAAAACGCTTATTTTCAAAATATTCTGCCTAAATTGTTATTTAGCTAAAAAATTTCCAAACATTTAGAGCATAATATGATACTTCAAATCCACCACACAAATATTTCAAAATTAGCCCCTATTGGCCAAAAAACGACTCTGAGTGCGACCCTGGTATATATAGATGCACCACCCCTCGGGAACCCCAAGAAGTAAAGCAGTGCATGTTTACTGAGGTAGACAAGGTATGTTTTACTGGTAAAATATGACCTGGGAACCAACAAACCTTAAGCATAAACCAATGACAAAACTTGTCTTTATACTCATCGTCGCTTGAGTGCTAGAATGTTCTATGTCCCCTATGGGACATAGAACATTCTAGCACTCAGGCGACGTTATGTTTTGTCCTGATATAGCTCAGATGCTTTCAAGGACGTGACACACTGATAGATAACACTTCAGAATACTGGAACCTAGAATAAGAGTACTGTTCAAAAATACCTATTTTGGTTACTATTTTCTGTCAGTTTGGAAAGAGTGAACTTGTAACACTTTCCTTCCATGTCTGCACAGTAGCGTATTAAACACATTTACTTTTGTAACTTTTGAAGTAGGGTTTAACCCAACGTTCGACTTTTAGTCACTTTTTCTGTTTCCAAAATAGAAAAGTTGTATCTCACATTCCAACTAGTGTTATTGAGTACAGACAATATTTTCCAAGCTTAGGCCTGCTACATGGACCAAACACACAGTTTGTGTGAGGCAAAGGCGGGGTTACACTGACTGATAGTTTCGTGTATAATACAGTCTGTATTACCCAAACACACACTTTATGCGCCTGTGCACACGCCTTGCACACCTGTATACACCCCTTTCTCTCACGCACACTCCATCACACCCACCCGCATACACGCCACTTATATAGGCACGGACACCCTCGCCCCTACACAAGCATTATCACACCTACATAAATACAGACTGTACACTATGGAGATTTGTAAATGACACACAGCCGGCCTGGATTAAATTAGTGACTTATAGTAAACAAACATCTATAGTTTTGTAGTGGCCTTGTGAATTGGGCGAAGCCGAATACTGCAAAATCAAACAGTTGAAGGTGTTCACACACACGAAAATGACACTTTCGCACAACCCCAAGGGCCAATATTATGTCTTGGGAGATGGAATCACCTTTCCACCTAGCATCCTTCAAAAATTTCTACGAATTGGAAGAAAGGCGAACAAGGTATTTGATGTTAATCACTGCATAGGTGATATGCCAACAATTGATTGAATTTCTAGAGATCGTTATGATTCGTTGATATTATCTCACCATTACTGTGTATATTCAATATTATCCTATGTAATGCAGACAGTGAGAAATGTGTTAGGTACTGCCAACGTGGAATCTGATCCGTGTGTAAGAATGTCAGGTAAGAACGCATTTGACTGGCCATTCATTACACATCTGAGTGGCATTATGGAGTGAACGAAATGCTTCAAAACAAAAGAGTGTCAAGCAAGAATTTAAACAATCCACTGAAGGCAATATTTTCTTTAAACATATTCATGTGCTTAATCTACTGAGATCGAGTTTAACAGTGGTATAAATATAGAACATAGCTCTGGTAGAGTATGGAGAACAGGCGTTAACGACCCTTGTGGGAGTGTTTCCGGAATTTCACGCCCACCGTTGGCGCTTGTGAAATACAGCTAAAACTCTAACTCGAGTCATTGATTCCAGTCCCCATAACTCTACACCCGTTGTGGTCGATACATAGAAGATATCTAGTCTTTTTGAGTGGATACTGAAAATAATCTCATGGGTGACCGATGCAAATCGTAATTTTTCGCGAGCGCTTGCGCGAGCGAACAAAAGCATTTATCTCCGTCACAAGAGAGATAATTTTCGGTATCCACTCAAAAACACTAACTTTTCTTTTTATTATACGCTTTTTATAAGAATCTGATAATTCCACTCGTTTCAACCATGAATTGATGCATGAAAGTAAACAGGGCATTGAATCATTGATACGCGGAAGTGATTTGATCGATTCTCGGAACAGATGGCTTCTTACGATCCGATTCTGTTGGCGGGTTTCTAGTCCAACATGGCCTGAAGGTCCGTAATGTAAGTGTTTGGTTTGGCGCGTCCTTTTAAAGGACGTACCAAACCAAAAACGTATATTACGGACTTTCAGGCCATGCATGGACTAGCGAGTTTCATGCATCAATTCAAGGTTAATACGTGTTGAATTATTGCTGAAAATTATCGGTATCCACTCAAAAACACTAGATTTTCTCTTCATTATACGTTTCTAGAACAAATTGGTCATTTCCAGTGAAAATGTGACTCGTATTCACTTTGAAGTCATGCTTTGAAAGCCGCCATTTTTTCTGATACCGTGAAAGTAAAACGTTCTATATCTTCACAGTGGGAGATACGGTTTCTATCTTTCCGCAATTTTTTCGATAATCTATCGTTTAGCGAAAAAAAATATTATCGCATATCGAATGACCAGGGAGTAAATTTGCACCCGATATTACAAGCCCACTTTCATGGTTCTTTAAAAAAGTTTTCAGCTTAACATTGCGAGACGTAATGTCTAAGGCTGGTATGATCTATGAATATAATAACAGTTCTTGGAGTTATACTGCATCTCAAATCCATTGAATGAACACCTCACGGAAAGTTTAAGTTCTTTGTCCTCGACTTCAAGCTAAATTGCCATGCCACTATGTATTTTGTGAACAATTAATTGGTAAAAAGTGCCACCTAATTGTAATCTCACTTTGAGGTAATTTAACTTCTGAATTCCCCATGCAGTGCGAGCCGACAAACTCTTTATCGTATGTGGATTAAACCCAACAATGTTTAATTTGTAATATGTCTGTCCGTGCAATGATAAAATGGTCACACTCTTAACATTCCAGGAAAAGTGTTAAGTGAGAAAAGCGTCAATATATTTTATCCAGTTGAACGTTCGTCTTTATTCAAATAAATTCTTTTGAATTATCGTCATTCCCGGACAATAATGCTTACATAAATGTCAACATCACTGCATGTGGGAGCGCGATAGCTCAGTGGTTACGGACTTCAAAGCGAGAGGTCCTTGGTTCGATCCCTCTCCAGGGGTAACTGCGTTGTGTCCTTGGGCAAGACGCTTAATGCCAATTGCCCATTTTCAGTTTCGATACAACAATCGCCCATTTTGTTAACAAAGAAACTCGCTCACCACTTTTAAAAAACAATCGCCAATTTTTGTTAAAATGTTTACTATCTGAAGGCCCGTTACATCGAAGGCCCGTTACTTCGAAAATCTTCAAATGCTAAAATCGCAGCGACAACTCTCCTTTCTATTAAGAATGTGAGCTAGAATTGAAGTGCAGAAGTGAAGGCCGTAACTTCTGGCGCACGCCCCCATACCAATTTTCCGAAAGGTCCGTTCATCGAGAACTACTTTAATTCCAACCAAAATAACCCATGCCAAACTGCCCTAAATTTGTGTCGGGTAATGAAAATGTGATAGTTGGTAGCTGTGAAATTTCAAAATTTTCCCCGACCCCACCAAAAGAAGGGGCACATTCCTTCCATACCCTCCCAATTTACGCCTTCCGTCTTTGTGATGATCATTAGAGATCATTTTCCCGGTATGAGGATAAGAGGGATGTGAGATGAGGCCTCGCCTCACACCCATCTTATCCTCATCTCGGTTCAAGTGGTCACTGGTGATCGCCTGTGGTGATCATCAGTGATCATTCTCCCCGCATGAGTATAAGAGGCGTTTGAGGTGAGGCATTTGTTATGAGGTAGTGGCAGAGTAGTAGCGGGTGGCTCCCGCGGGATGTATCGTTTCAGCGGTCTCAAAGGGGTCCTCTCGTGTACCACTGGGGGTAACCAGGACTGACTGTATCCATTACCCATGCCAGTGGAATTCGCTGCGGTTTATTGTTTTTATCTTGGTAGACCAACTAACCTTCTGGTCCCCATCACGCATAAGGCCTCTCTACGAGAACCATGAAACCGTACATGAAACGAGGCTCACCCGCAGCTACTGCTGTCTCTATCCTTTAACAGAAGCCTAATCTCTCGCTCCTCGTATCCCCATATGGGGAGAATGATCACTAATGATTACCATAAGAGATCACTAGTGATCACCGCAGGCGATCACTACTGATTCCTTGAACCGAGATGAGGATAAGAGGCGTGTAGGGTGACGCCTCACTTCACCCCTCTTATCCCCATACGGAAGAATGATCATTAGTGATCATTACAGGGGATCAATAGTGATCACTTGAACCGAGATGAGGTGTAAGAGGGGTGTGAGTTGACGCGTCACCTCACACCCCTCTTATCCTTATACTGGAGAATGATCATTAGTGATCACCACAGGCGATTACTTGTGGTCGCCTGTGGTGATCAGTAGAGGTCACTTGAACCGGGATGAGGATAAGAGGGGTGTGGGGTGAGGCCTAACTGAGGTCTCACCTCTCGATCTTCGTATCATCATATGGGGAGAATGATCACTAGTTATGACCACAGGCGATCACCGGTGAGGCGATCCAACGGGACGAGCGAGAGAGACACAGTCGTCCTTCTTCCATATGCCTATGCCTTTCACATTTCCCCAACACACAACCACCCCTTCCGAGGAAGAACTGCCCTGGAGCCCTACCGCGAGCGACACAGTACCGCGGCGACGCAAACCCAGCGAAGAAACTTTCGATCAGAAGACCTCCTCAGGTAACCCACCATCCCATCCATGTGTGACCTGGTGACTCTTCAAAGTGACCCTACCCCTAGCTTCCCAGGTCATTCATGGGACCCTGTCCTGGGGATCCCTCAAATGACCCAGCACCAGACACCCTGACCAAGAACGAAACAGTTGCCCAACCTCTCCTTCCAGAAGCCCCACCCTCCCCATGTGACCGGGCCTCACCTTATTCTCTAGTGATTAGCGTAGGTGATCAATAATGATCACAATGATCACAATTGGTGATCACAAATGATCACTCGAACCGAGATGAGGATAAAAGGTGTGTGAGGCCTCTTATCCTCATACGGGAGGTGGTCACTAGAGGGCTATTAGGGTAAGATGAAACCATGAAGTGAGAGCTATGAGTCAGGGAAGACCATATGGTCGGGACTAAGAGGGCAGGGGAGGCCGTGAGAGCTATGATTTAGGGCCTCCTTGCGACCTCTCCCCAAAGGCATCTTGTACTCGTGTGAGGTAAGTTTTGGTTCGATTACTCCCGCTGAATCAAACACGCCCCTATCCAACAAGAAGGTCATTGGGCTCCATAGCAACCACGTGCTACCCCAAACAACCAAGATGGCGGCGCCCCTAGTCAAAATGGCTCGTGGAAGCGTGTGATACCTTAGAAACACGCGCTACGCATACAAAGTGGGACAACGTGTCATCATGGGAATGGCACGACAAGATAGTCGCCCACGCGGGCTACCATGGCAACCTCACCCCATCCTTCCGGTCACGTGACTGACGTAGTCAGATGAGAACCTGCATGAGAACCCCCTAAAGTGCAAGAAGTCAACATCACATACTACTAAGGTCCAAAGCTCAAGGAGGAACCTCCTATAATTGTCATCGATAGGCACGCGCCATTTAAGCATGCGCACGATACACCACATCATATTACTCACCACGACAATGACGTCGCAAGGCGACAGGTTGCTATATCACCCAATACAAGAAAGGGTGTGGCATTACTACTGAACATGGGCGGCAATGGTTTGGTTTGATAATCATTATTGGATTGTTGGTGTTTTATGACTCTTTAGTAGCTGTGGTCATATTGCGTCAAAGATAGTTTTAAATGTGGTGGAAGGCGGTGTATCCTGAGAGTACCACTGAGCAGTGGTGAGTAACTCGAAACTCTCCAACGCACTAATCCCACGGGAGCAGATTGGCACTGGTTGAAGGCATGTGTGCTATCAACGTGCGATACACCTCAGCACATGGCAGAACTGTGCTCCAAAGCGGGCAATTGGGATTAGGTGCCTTGCCCATGAACACAACGCAAGGTACCCGACCAGGAATCAAACTCACAACCTTCCGATCTCAAAACCAGCGCTCTAACCACTGAGCAATCGCGCTCCCGATTATCATGACTGAAGGTGACGTCTCGGATTCCTTGCAGATTAATTCATTTTTCACACTGACAAAAATTGTAACAATAATGGGCGATTGTTGTAACAAAAGTGGTGAGTGATTTTTTTTTGTTACAAAAATGGGCGATGGTTGTAACAATGGTTGTGAGCGAATTTTGTAACAAAAGTGGTTGATTTTTTAACGAAAGTGTGAGCTGTAACAAAATTGGGCAAGTGTTGCAACAAAAGTGGTGAGCTGTAACAAAAGTGGTTGTTGTAACAAAAGAGACAACTTACTAGGAATAAGTTACTTCAGTTTCTTTGCGTCATTGTTATCTCCCGTTTTCACTTCTCCCAGTTGGCATGCTACTTAATTATCATCTGAGGGGTGATATAAAATAAGTATATCATAAGTAAAGCGACCTATTCTAGTATACTCTATTGCATATCGTTGAGAACCTTCAACCAAGAAATACTCCAGAATAGGCGCCGACATGTGCAATACTGCTTGGTGAAGGTCTCAACGAGAAGGTGATACGGCGCGCCAGGAAACGTCACTGTACTGATACTTCCCCTGGATGCCATATATTCCTTAAAAATGTGATTGTGTATAAAGGTCAATATCAAAATATTTTTCGCAAAGTTACTAGCAAGCTATGTATTCTCGACATTCCGGATTTTTGCCAACATTTGTATTAACATGAAGTAAGTAATCAAAATTAATATGGATGACTTTGCTTTGTGATTGAATATTTTAGGACACTTAGTAAAGAACTAGGTCTCTTTTACTTTTCAGCAGTTAGCCATATGACATTTATGACAGTGAAATGATGACCTCATATACAGACAGAAAGAATGGAAAATTGAACAAGAGGCTCTAATGAACCTGTAATCGCTCACCTGGCAGCACTACATATTCCTCGATTATTCTAATCAAAATCAAGGAATGCATCTGGCTGCCGGGCTCTTTCATTTCAGTGAAACCGAATGGCGATTGTTTTCAGAGGACTTTCCATACATTATTTGCGCCAAGTTTGGGGCACACGGGCGAAGTGGTTTCAGAGAAGAAGATAAAAATGTGATTTCCCATAGTGCTTCCATTGTGAATATGAGCCGTAATTGCGACCATGTTTGCAACCCAATGAACATTAAATGAGAATCTGTGGTAGAGGGTGTCCCAGACATTAGTCATGTGAAGTGTCCAAACATTTGGTCGTGTAGTTTTTTAGGAGAAAACTTTTGAAAATCCACCAAACAGAATCAAATAATTCCTTTGGTGGCCATGTTTCTCATAAAATGGGAACGAAATGAAGAACGTTTCTAGAGGACCTCCCATAGACCATCCCTGCCAAGTGTGGTTCATATCGGCTCGGCAGTTCCAGAGAAGAAGATAAAATTGTGAAAAGTTTACAGACGACGACGGGCGACGACTGAGGCCAAGTGATAGGAATAGCTCACATGGCTCTTTGGCCCAGGTGAGCTAAAAAGGGAAAACGTGGCGTCATGCCACAACTCTTTTGATAAAGTACACAATTTTAAGATCAAATGGAATAGATTGGGCCAAAAACGCAATCGGCTGTCTTATAAGGTACCATACTGGAACGTTTAAATTTGGTATGCGGTATTATGGAGTCATATGTACTTGATTCACGAGAAAAAGTAATTCCCCAGCATCCCCATCGGACCCAAGAAACAAGAAAACAAAATCGATGATTTTTCAAATGTTCTTATTTCCAAACTGCGAGGAACAAAGATGTGTTATTCGGTAAGATGCTCCTGTAGGACTAGTTAAATCAAATGGCCCATAAAACATTTACTACTATTTGTTGTTCCATGGTTTTTCCAGAATGGGAACACTCATTTAAACGCTGCTGGTAAAGGGAACCTTCCATGCGTATTAACAATTAACAAAGTACAGCAAACATTATTACCATGTTTTATCTCAACGTACCTCCAAGCTCCAGTCTTGAGAAGAAATGAATGGCAGCAACTACCAACCAACCGAGATTCACTGGCCACATTATTCTATTCAGTTTACCAGTATTTTACTGTGATTACTGCTGTGGAAATACCTGTCTGTTAGTGGCATCCAACAGGTATCAATATTACTTAGTGAAGTGCAGTTGCGTACCGCATGTTTGTTTATTTGTAGATCAATAACTATACTCAAAGACGCCTGTTACTAACAGAAGGTAAATAACGTATTAAAAGAAATAGTCGCATCATTATTCCTCTTCGTACCATCGATTCTTCAACAACTCAACAATACAAAATTGATGAAAGTGCGGTTTTGCCCTACTACTCTGACAAAAGCGGACACAAAATGTCCACTGGGTTGAGAGCCGGTCGGAATTACTTGCGAGCTCCTCTTGCCATAACACTGTAGTATCTCACCTTCCAATGTGCAGTGGTCCGAAATGTTTTGATACCAAGAGAAATATTTGTTCGGTGCTAAATTAATTGTTGTTGCGCAAATGAATGATTTTAGTGCCAAATGGAATCTGATGAGAACAAATTAACCATGTATCGTCCTTTGGGTGCTGTTTTGGGACACCAACAGCACCAAATGGGCTTGCCACAGAGAAAGATACCTTCTTTTATCGGACGCAAAATTTATAGGGGAAAAAATTTGTGACCAGTAAGGGCATTCCAAAATTCAAAACTTAACCCATTTTGGGCTGGTTAAAGAGAGATACCCCCCCCCCCCCCAAAAAAAAAAAAAGCTAAAAATTATTGTTTTCTGTCGATTTCTCCAAGCGCGTCTTGCAGACTTTCAAGAAAAATGGCCATTAAAGGGTCCTTGGCTGACATTACATGTTGCACAGAAAAAATATTCCGGGAAGCGCTTTTCACCCTCCACAAGCTGCTACACAGCAAAATGTTAATAAAATGGGCTGTGTTCAGGCAGCAACAGGACCCAATGGGTATGTAACAGATAAACAAAACTTCTTCCACCTCGCGTAGAATTCAGGGTGGATTCATTTTTGTAAGTAATAAGGGTATACACAAAAATAAGGGTTAACCCGTTTCGGATTGTTTAAAAAGCGATACACCTCAAAAGCTTAAAAATTCATGTTTTCTGTCGATTTCTCTGAAAACCTCTTCTAGATTTCCCCAAAAAATTAGCCATTCGAAGCTCTTGGAGTGACATTACAAGCTGCATGAATAAAATGTTCGAGTGATCGTTTGTTAACCCTCCTCAGGCTCTCAAACATTAAAATTGTGAAAAATGGGCTGTTTTCGAGCACCCCCCCCCCCCCCAACATGTACTTGAGAGATAAAGATAACTTCCTGTATTGTTAGTGACATGCACCAAGGATCACTTTTGTAAGTAATACGGGTTTTAAAGAAACCAAGGGTTAAGCCATTTTGGACTGGTTAAAGGGCGATACCCCTCAAAAGCTTAAAACTTCATGTTTTCTCCAAAAAACAACATGTAGATTTTCAAGAAAAAAAAATCGCCTTTCGCAGACCTTGAGGTGACATTACAAGTTTTATATACAAAATATTCCAGTAAACGTTTGTTAAACCTACACAGGCTCTCAAACATCGAAATTTTGAGAAAATGGCCTGTCTGCCGGCACCTACCGCACACAATATGGACATGAGAGATAAATATAACTTACTTCATTGGAAGTGGAATTTGCCGAGGATTGTTTTTGGAAGTAATAAGGACATTAAAAAAAACAAAAAAACAAAAAAAAAACAAGCGTTTACCCGTTTTGTGTTGGGTAAAGAGCGACTCCCATCAAAAGCTTAAACAAATCGTGTTTTCCGAGGATTTCTCTATAAACATCTGGTAGATGGTCAAGAAAAATTTCGGCCATTAGCAAGTCTTGGTGTGGCATTACAAGTTGCAAGGATAAAATATTCAAATGATCGTTTGTTAACCCTCCGCAGGCTCTCAGACATCGAAATTTTGATAAAATATTCTGTGTTTGGGTAGTGGAGATATAAACATAACTTCTTTTATAGGAAGTGGAATTCGCCTTTGATTATTTTTGTAAGTGACAAGGGTATTCGCAAAAACAAACCTTAACCCATTTTGGGATTAAACAATCATACCTATCAAAAGTTTAAAATTAATGTTTTGCCTGGATCTCTCTTAAAACATCTTGTAGATTTTTAAGAACAATTGGCCATTTTCAGGTCTTGGAGTGACATTATAAGGTGCAAGTATAAGGTGGAAAACATATTCCTCTTAGCGTTTGTTAGCCCTTTGTAAGATGCCAAAGTTACATCAAAATTTTAGAATCATTTGAGATAAAATAGGCTATTTTCAGCACTTAGTGGGTACGAGTCAAACAAATGTAACTCCTTTTGTCGGACTAAGACTTGTCGAACGATGGTATTGATATTAACCCTCTCCACCTATAATGATGGTTTTAACCTAAACAATATATTTTTTATCAAACTGAGTCATTTGCGACTACTCTACCCATCTTTCTCAGGCCAACAATAAAGGTACTTCAGTGATACAGTTACAACAATTTTTCAGGCACTCTGGGGTCATGAAAAATCGTGGTATCTCCTCTGGAAAAGCCGTGATTCTCCAGAATCATTAAGTCTAGTTATATTAGTTTTTTTTCTTTATGCGATCTGTATTTTACAGTATTCTAGTGTGGAGACGGGTTTGTGATTTACTTGTAAATCGCTCTCTGATCCATAATTTTTTTTTTTGTGAATTCAGTATTTTAGGACTAGAAAGAAAACAAATGCCAGCTGGTTGCATACACATGAACTATAATTATAGTATTCAACAATCAGAAAAGTATGGAGAAACCTAAAGATAACCTTTGGAAGACAAATGTACTGTACCAACCTGGTGGCTCTCAAAAACAGTGACGACAAACAATATCTTATTGCCTGAATCTTTCTAAATTCTGAAGCTGCAGAACACTATAATATGCTCATAGAGCATGGTTAGTAGTCTCAATATCCACTATATGTCACCATCCGCAAATGTTATTTGCTACTTTGCAATTGTTTATGTGCGTCAGTGCCGTTCCGTCTTTAAAGCCACTGAAAACCTTGCTGCGATGTCTTTCTTAGTATGGACAATACTCAAGTCTAAACTTCAGAATATGTTGCAGGCATGGTACAATAGTTTATGGATCCGGCCATAAGTTTCCAGACAAAAATATAACCGTGTCCAACGAATAAACAAAATTATAGAAACAGATTACATAAAGACGGCGACGTAGAACTTAAGAGATTGCGTTTGGAGAATTAAAATAGACATTCCAGGAAGTAGCTATTACTGACACCCAATCCATAATTGGGTGTCAATAATAGTTACTTCGAGGGAGGGTGTCAGAAATAGCGATCAACAATCCTGTAAAGCCCACCACACAGACTGGAACTGCACCGTTTGACTGAGATCAAATGGTTCAAGATCTTCACTTGCGTGTAAACGATCTACCTGCTCTATGGTGACGTTTCCGTTTTTAGTTTTTCTGGTTGATATTCTATCTTCTTCGAGAGGATGAAATTGTTTCGGCCTCTCCAGTCTGCTCAGGTATGCCAACAATACAGTGACTATCGCAAATATCATATTGCTTCGTATGAGTGTCATTTTTATGGAGCTTTGTGTAGTCTTTCCATTTTGAAAATGAGGATTGTATTCTGCCCGCTACCATTTGAAGTTCATTCCCGGCATCAGGAAAAACCTTTTGCGATAAACATCAACGAATATTTACACACCGTTCACAGTAAGTTAAGATTCCAAAAATATTACTCGATTTTTTAATATGTTTTTCGCAGCAATAATCAAATTTACTTGCGTACGGTGTAATAATGCACGAAATGCAACTTGAATGTAGCAATCGTAAGTCAATCAGATGTTTCTCCACGGTCTGCGACAGCGAAATGACAGCGAGGAGCATAACTGATTTTTGAAGTCTGCAGAATTATATTGTTTACGTACCAATTCTTGGAAAGCGAAGTTTAATTAGTTTGAAGACTTCAATGCTATAGCCTATATATTCATGGTGTCGTGTTCACATTTTCGTGCGGGCATTGTATTATGTGGCCTATTTCTCAACAACAAATTTTAACCCTTTACAGAAAACACATGGTATCAAAATTTGCTATTTTAATATTTTCCCCCCATTTCTTAAAAAATCAACAAAACCTTATCATGTGCCCCTCGGGGGGGGGGGGGGGGGGTGTTCACATGATATGGTTTGTTGATTTTCTAAATGTTTTTGTAATGCTCAATTTGTATTTTACATGACGGATGTAGCCGATCTGTTAGGTTAGCTCACCTCAAAATCGAAAGACAATTGGAGTTTCAGTTCAGCAGTGCCGTGTGTATAGAGTTGTACATGTTTGACACTCTGGATGGCTCACTGATTTCGTGTATCTCTTCCATGTAGTTGCTCGTGCTGTTTCAGAGATGATTCCCTACCCTCATGTTTATTAGATAACTGACGACAAAATATTTTAAGAGTCTGCATATGATTCCTCTTTCAAACTGGCTACTCGACTTCCATATTGAAAACATTTTTTTAGAAACCTCCCCATTTGTTGAAATCAAGATTGACAGGATGCATGTAACAAGGCTGTTTTCAGATGCAGAAGTGGATAACCGTTCATCGACAGGTTTAGGCATATTAAAGGTGTTGAAATACAAAAGCAGCAAATGCGACTATACTGTTGAAAATTGTAACTGTTCTTCAATATTTGTTCATCAGTTAATGAGACTAGGTGCCGTTTTTGATACCATTGAGGCTTTGGTATAACACGTTCGAAACGATTATGCAAGACAGAGCGAAGTATAGATAGAAACTTGCATATTCTTGGGACCCTCTCAAAATGGATATTAAAACATGCCCCGACTCCGTTGTGGTGGGGGGGGGGGGGATAATAATCTTCATTAATTAGTTAAACAAAGTGTGTATTTGTAATTACATAAGGCGAATAAATGACTGAAAACCGATAATTTTATGAAATCGGTCTGATGTTGTTAGGGGGTTCTGACCGCGTGTATTTCGTGCTTTGTTCAAGGGAAATCATTTCATTCCCATTATATATCGAGTGTTTATGCATACTGTTGCTTTAATTGTGGATCGGAGTTATTTCTAATGAAACTCTTCAACGTATATCTTCTTTACTGTACTGATTAGGTTTGAAAGAGAATCTGAAGGTCATACCAGCTTTACAAAGTTTGGGTACTTTTTCATAAAGTAACAGTTCACACAGTAACAGTTCACACATGCTAAAGCACGAATTTACCTTCTGTCCTAAAAATGTGTCTTCACCGACAGAACTGTTGTGGACAGTGACACTCATTCACGATCAGGTTGCAATTTAATCAGAGAGAGAGAGAGAGAGAGAGAGAGAGAGAGAGAGAGAGAGAGAGAGACGTTTTAAATGAAACATCAGAGAGATTGGTGGATATTACGCGATTAGAATTCGAGGAATTCTGAGAGATGAGTTCGCGAAGTTAAAAAATTCGATCAATTCCCGTTTCAACATCTCGGATAAATGGGGCTATTCTGAAAATAATAAAGAACTGTCGTGATAAAATCCAAGCCCTTACTGAAAACACACAAGATAAGGAGATAGCGGGACTGGTTGATTCCGCCAGTGCCGACCTAAATAGAGCGAATGCATAGCTGTCGAAAATAGATAATGTGTTAAAGGTATTAGGAATAAAATTACAGAAGAAACTTCCCGACCATACTGATATCGCGACACACAACATTGTACTGAGAAGGCAAGGATTTGGATTACAAAATGTTTGGGCAGATGGGAATTGTTTTTATAGATGCATCAGCAAAATCTGTACAGGCAATGGGGAATACTATCATTTAATAGGGAAATGAGTGATGGATTATGTGGAACATCACGCGACAATGGTGTCTGAATATATAGATGGACCTGTAACAGGATTCATTAGAAATAGATCCAAAACGAATGGTAGTATTGAGAGCTGGGCTACAGATGGGGATGTATTAGGTTTGGTGAATATGCTGGGAATAGGGATTCATGTATATTGTAAGTATGATCGAAACTACAGTTGGGTGTCATTTGAACCGGAAACACTGGTGAGTAAAAGTGAATTAAATTTCTGTCTCTTTTTGAACGATTCTCATTTTCAGGTTGCACAAAATTTAATGATTGCAAGTATGACAAAGACAAATCAGCTTAAAATAATCAAATACAAATACGGGCAGTCACAAAATAATTCCGTGTTCCGTAGGGATGAACCCAAATTGAATCACCGGAGTTATTCGAAAAAGATTACCGACAAAAAGTCTGATAAATCTCCCAAAAGGACGAAATCTGTAGAAGTTAAGAATGTAAGCGATGATCAAAATAACATTTATGTAGATATAGAGAGTAAAATGCTGCACAATGGAACCAAAATAAATCAGAAAAATAACGTGTTTAATTTGTCAGGTAAGAAACTAACAAAACACCAAAGAACATTTCTTGAAAGGGGTCTCAACTTTGTCCCAACGGAAAGAACTTTAGATGTAGCGAACCTTATCGTTGCGATAAAAGAATGGGAGCGCAGAATGCGATTATGTGAGTATTCCTAGCCAATAAACAATATATAAATGACGACCCAGATTTAAGAGGCTATCGGGGACATGAAAGTATGAGGAGTTTAGGTAAGAAAGAAAACTCGGATCAAATTCTCATCGTTTCGAGCAAAAATATGAAATGCAAAAAATTGGGTCAAAATTTTCTACCCCAGCCATGAGAAAAGGGAAATCTTTTTGCTTCAAAAGTGGTCAAAATATTACTACAAAAGTGGTGACCTTGTTTCTTTACTTCAAAAGTGGGCGATGGTTACTGCAAAAGAGGAGACCTCATTTTACTTCAAAAGTGGGCGATGATTACTCCAGAAGTGGTGAGCTACTTCAATGGTGGCCGATTTTTACTTCAAAAGTGGTGAACTACTACAAAAGTGGTAAGTTACTTCAAAAGTGGGCGTAACACCGGTGTGTTATCGCATAGGCTGTGGGCATAATATTAGTTACCGTGCATTCTGTGTCTCGTGTGTTCTTAATACTGCCCATGGATGATTTAACTAAAATAAGTTCACACAAAACGTCTCCACTCGGGAGGGCGATTATAAAAAACGGAAGCAACTATACCATTGGTTCATCAAGAAAGTATTCAATCTTTTTGCTCAACCCCCACCCCCACCAAAATTAGTCGAGCAAGGACTTCTCGCTAAATTTGCTTGTATACCTATCTTCTCTGTTGCAACTGCTAAGCAACCAAACTTCAGATGTGTGCTTTTAAAAAACTTATGTGAATGAAAAATTCTTTCTAATTTTTCTCGTGATTTCCAGGAATGTATTTTGACTTGTATTGGTAGAGACAAACATGCATATACATACATACATATACATAACTCTTATACAGTTCGCACATAATCATGGTCGTCTATGCTATCTAGTATTCCAAGCTCAGCTCCATCTTTCCGACACATATTCAGCGCTTCATCCCAGTTCAGCTCAACGTTATTAAATTTCCAACATTTGCGACTGTTATTAGCACGTTCAAAACCAATTGGGCATAGTGTTCCTGTAACGATAGTATATAATGCTCCAATAAAAGTAAAATCCTCGCCCTCTGATTGGATGAGAGCTGGCGTAGTTTCTTTTATGTTTCCGGCTCCAGTAGCAAATGTCACCGTCTGACGTCACAGCGCGAAATATGTGAAATGGCGTCGCCCGTTTCGTAATTACTTCGTCAACGGAGTGACAAGCAAGCCGCTTCATTTTTCGGGATTTATTACACGTGCCACAGACGGTGTTCCGGATGAAGTGTTGTTTAAATTACAAACCGATTTACGATTTCAACTGAGATGGAATGAGTTTATCTGGTTTGTTGATTATTTATCCAGTGCCGTCGTGGGGTTCACAAGAGTTGTATTTACTAAACCTGTGATGGTTAGAAGTTGCCTTGAACAAGGCAACTTTTAACGATCACAAGTTTAGTAAATAAGCCTCTCGTGTTTCACGATGTAGGTTTTGGGCTATGGGGAGAGTGTTATTGAAACATATACGTTATTGTGATGAATTGACCTTAACATGGTCTGAGGTTTGCGGCTCGGAGCGTATGTTCAACATCGAGGCTTCGCGTCTCGGTTGAACATCAGCTCCGAGCCACAAACCTCAGACCATGTTACCGTCAATTCATCACAATAACATATAACCTTTTCTTTTCATGAAAACCAAGTATGCCCCGGTTACATATTTCGTTGGACGACAACTCGACAGTTATGTAATGAAAAGCAAATGATAATTAGAACTTATTACTTAGTTAGTTTCATATTGGCCGAAATATCAGCCCGAGATAACTTCATATCGGCCTGATGGTCGAAGGCTGATGTGAAGTTACCGAGTAAAGATGACCGGTAAAAGGTCAGTTAATTTTCTGCTATGCGGGCCAAAGGCTGTAAAAGGATAATGGTTATTCATTTCTTTTTATACTTTACACTAGAAGTCCTGTCATGAAAATGCGCACAAATAGCACGTCGATCTGCGCGTTAATCTACGCGTTATGACCATAGTAAGGCTATCAAATTCTGTATATATGCCCTGTACACAAGCAATGTTGCAGCCAATGGACCTCCGGTTAACCCAGAGGTCCATTGGCAAAAACATTGCCTGTTTTTGCTATGAGTAACCAGGAGAACATGTCGTGCTTTGGATGCCATTCGATATGGCAATTGCGCGCAATTCCTACGCGTAATTAAGCCTAGATAAGCTCACAGTTCGTGACGGGATTTCTAGTTTTAACTGTATATTTGGGCTAAGTCATCAGAACCACCAATCTGAGAGGTCCAGACGGAAGTTCCAAGTGCTCCGATGACACCTGAAAAACATACGGAATGACCTATCGACATTCTCCTTATCGTGTTTATGAGGTTTGATAGTTGACAGATCATTCTGGGTTGGAGAGACTAAAATCAAGGCTGCGACGTTTACAGATGTACACAAAAGTGATTTTGAAGGCTTGTTTTCGTGAGTAAAATCTCATGTATATGTATATCCTACTAAAGTAACAAAGTGCATTACAGAGGTGCTACTCGAGCCGGCGTTGGCAAGGACATTGTTGAATATGAAATCGCCATTTTGAAATGAAAAATGTTTCAAAGTTTTGTTCCGAGTTTCGAATTTTCATTTGAAATTTCAGATAAGCAATCATCCATGTATATTAAGGACACTTCTGTGATTCATCGTTGGTAATCGTTATGAATTTTCAACGGCAGAAGGAATATTACAGTAATTTTTGTGGAAACAAATTTTGAAAAAAAAATCTTGTCAGTATTTTTGTTGTTACGTGATATAGCTCAACGGAATTTAAAAAAGAACTTTACTTTATATTTCTGCATAAAGAAGTATACACTGCTATACACAGTATATATGTTTCTGAACGTTGGCATGTGACTTTGTTTACATTCAGCGAATTTTCGTTAAAAAATTGTTCCTAAATGATTGCTTCTCTGCTAATGCACCGCAGCTACACATGGAACTGTTCAATTGGAAGTATATGTACTGTATATTTTTGTATAATTAAGTAAATAGAGGATATGGAATGAGTGTTTTTCTCATAGAATATTTATGAAACGAGTCTAAGAATTTTCCGTTTTGGCGAGCCTCTGGCGAGCCCAAAAGGAAAATTCGGACAAGTTTCATAAATATTATATGCGAAAAACACTCATTTCATATTCTGTTCATCATATGACACACACACGCAAAATTAGCCACTTAGTATGACTTTTTAACCCATCACCTAACTCGAGTTGCAGATGGGACTTGGTGAAACATTCCCGTATAACTAAAATTTTTCATTTTTTGCTTCCAAAACATAGGTTATGACCCCTCATTGGAACGAGTTCGTTGAGCTCGTTCCAATAATGAGGGGTCATAACCTATGTTTTGGAAGCAAAAAGCGAAAATATAAAAAAATGAATGACGTTTTTCTTGTAGGTAAAAGATTAATACAATATAATCCACCCTAAATAGGACAGATAACGTAAATTCTCCCTACTGAAATTATGCAAATGCGGCCAAGTTGTATTTTGTTTAGCCAATCAAATTGTCCAGTTTTGAAATTGACCAATGAAAGCCCCCAACTCCAATTATGCAAATTATGAGAATGTGGCCCAGTTGTATTTTGTTCAGCCAATCAAATTGTCTAGTTTTGAGATTGACCAGTGGAATTGACGGAAGGCTTTATTTATCACTGATTAATATGAAAACAAAATATCAAATGTTTTAAAGTGAACAAAACGGATGAGTCATATGATAAAATCCCTTAACAAATACCAGTGACTAGTGCAACATACCACACCTTGTTGATGCCAAAAGATCTAAGGCATTTTTTTATGTGCAGGGAGTAATTATGAAATCTGACGATAGAAACTAATACTTGAGACCCCACACTTCAGTTCTACACATTCCGAATGTTCGACGTTACTCCACATGATTTAGGATACTCTTGCGACGACAGAATCCTGTTTAAAACGATAGTTTGTGAAACAGAGAAGAAAGTGAAAACGGAACTGCTGACACCAATTTTGAAGATGGGGATGAAATAAGTCGTCCTGCATAGGCAGCCAGATCGACACCAGAGGAGGGATTATTTCTATCAAGATTATTGCAGATAATGTAGAATGGAAGATTACTGAGAACTCTGTGGGAGATAAACAAAACCAAGTACCCCATAGAAAAAGAAAACAAAACATACAACCGGTAAAGGTTGATCATATTATATGTAAATCTTTTATGACAACTTCACAGTATAATTGACACCTCACCTTAAAGAAATGAAACGTGAATAGGATTCAGCTTCAATACAAACTTCTTCTTTTGAAACATCAGTTACAACTTGAGTGACTGTAATCGCTTGTGGACTTCATACTCAAACTGGAGATATGAGGGCTGCATGTATTCAAATGACATCTATGATAAACCAATGAACTTTTGCCCCCAATTATGGGAGATAGCATGATTACAAACCACCCTAACTATTGGCTAAAGATATAGAAGTGGACCTCAGGTTCCGCTCGCATTTAGTGGTTATGGTGCATCTCAGGAATCGTTCTCAGTTAGTGGTGGTATTCGGCCACAATAGTTTTTCTCAACTTATGCTCATGGTAGAAATCAGGTCACTTTTCCGCTACTGATAGCAGTGAGCCACAAGTGCCTTTCGAACTAGCGCTCATGGTAGATCTATTTATTTATTTATTTATTTATTTATTTATTTATTTATTTATTTATTTATTTATTTATTTATTTATTTATTTATCTATTTGGGTTTAACGACACTTTTGACAGCCAGAATCCCCTCGTGTCGGACAGTTTTGCTGGAGGAGGAAACCGAAGTACCCGGATAAAACCACCGAGCAGCGGCGAGCAACTGTCAGACTCCCCAACGTACTAACTCAATACAAACAAGACAAACAAGGTTAGCACTGCATGAAGACAAGTGCACCATCGAAATGCAATACGTGTTATTACTCAGCGACATCGTGCCCGCGCGTGGGTAGTCGGGATTAAGTGACTTCCCCAAGGGTACAACGGAGTTACCCCTGACGGGGATCGAACCGTGGACCGTTCCGCTTGAAGTCCAATGTGCTAACCACAGCTCATGGTAAACGCCAGGAAGGTCCTTTCTCAACTAGAGTTTACGGGAGATTTTAAAGGTGGTAGAATTCGAAGGGATCCAGTAAGTGACAGTAGGCCAATGGGTAACGTATCTGATCAAGATAAGAGTAAATTTCCCGATCGTTATCAAAGTTTTACAGAAAAAAATAAAATCAGATTTACAAGATCAAGGTATAAATTTTCATCGGAAGCAGGTAGTTGGTTCCTAAGGAGCTCAAAGAGTTGATCACCAAGCCTTCAAATTGTATAAGGGTGCAAGGTGTGATGTTATATCTAACTGGCAAGCTTTTAGGATAAAGTTTGAGTGTATTTCCAAATCCAATGATGGGATAAATTTCCATGTAAAGATGAGCTGTTGTGTAGTTTGGTGGGAGGGCAAGTGATGCTCCCTGCTTGGAATAAAAATATCTAATACTTATTGGTTATCACTTGGTTAGTTTCTTATCGGCCGAGATATCAACCCGATGTAACTTTTCAAAAAGCAAAATGACCTGTGGTCTCTCATCACTCAGTTGTAATGCTTAAATGTATTTTGTATGAAACTTTAAATTATAATTATATGGCGGTACCATCGTTAAAATCAAACCTTTTGATTCTAAATACATTTCATGGAATTGGAAAAACTATGTTTCATCAATCCCGAGGGAACTACACCACCTCACTGGGCACTATATGGGCGTAGTCAACGGCAAGACATGCACTAATCCTTATATTATATCGAACACCCATCAAGAAAAACATCTGTCCAATTTGTTAATCTTTTACCAAGGTAGTAGCCCTACCAACCAGCGTTATATAGAAAAAAAATACCATTTAGTTTTCAAAAAACATTTTCTTCTTCCAAAACACGGCTTATTGATATGAGCAGAAGACAAATTTTGAATAGGCCGGCAAGGGTAAACAAAACATTTCCCCCAAACGGAACTGTGTATTCTAGAATCGCGCAACTCGCGAATGAAAGCTATAATTTTCGAAATTTGTCAACGCAGTCTGATAATTTCCGCACATTTGTCACACATATACATTACCGAATGGGTCAGTACGAGATACAAAACTCCGAAGATTCAAATGAATTCCATTATTTATTCGTTTACTGGCCAAAACATACAATTAAATACCGAAATAATATGGGCAGCGAAACAAACAATTTTTCACATCCGAACGCGTTCTCGTGAATGTTGTGCCCAGGTATCTTCGAAACGAGATATGGATCATCTTCTCAAGGAATAAAATGAACGCCACGGAAAATGTGACTTCAACAATGGAAAAGCGATACATTTTTCCACAATGATTTATTTCAGGGTCGTTTTGTGGATGTTGTATCTCTGTGAATCGATATTTAATTTTAGCCTGATTAGTTTTATTCGCCCAGTATGAAAAGAAAACTGATATAGTAGTGTGCTAAAAATAGAAAACGTGTAGTGCCTGGGTGTAGTGCCTGGTCAGTTCTGTGGATGCAAACTACACGAAATAGGGGTGCAGCATTCGTCCAATCAGGAGCCCAGAAGTAACGTGAGATATCATATTATTTAATAGTCGTCACTAGTTTATGTGCGTCAGCGCCGTTCCTTCTTTAAAACCGCTGAAAACCTTGCTGCCATGTCTCAATTAGTGAATGGATCCAGCCAAAAGTTTTCAAAGGTATATATAACCGTTTCCACGGAATAAACATAATTACATGAAACAGTTTACATAAAGAAGGCGGCGTAAAACGTAAGAGGTTGTGTTTCGAGAATTAAAGAAGACATTCCTGGAAGTAGCCATTATTGTCAACCCATCCCGAGAAGGATTGGGTGTCAGTAATAGCTACTTCCAGGTAGAGTGTGAGCAATAGCTACTGCCAGGTATCTTGTCTTCATCTATTGACATCGTTCTTATCAAACATCACCGGGGAGTGTACGTTGAAATAACCGATAGGAAACAAAATAGGTAGTAATAGGTAAAAAAGAAACAGATCGCGATTACCTCGTGTGTATGTAGTGACTTGCACTTTCACATGTTAAAGGTATTTAATTTCCGATGAGATACCGATCATTGTTGTGCTCTGGCCACTGTCGATTTCTCTAATTCAGTGAGCGTTCGGAAACCATCATCTTAAGGGCTTCGGCGTAAGACGAAGTCAAGAACAAAGGAATCCTGTGAGGCTTGCTACCGAACGCTTCCCTGACCATTCATGAAACGTAATACTTCCCCACCGATGTATAATCCCACATAACACGGCCATCAATCTTTGGGAAAATGAAAAGCAAATTTTCAGAGAAACAACTTTTGAGTAATCATTATATTTGTCAACGTTGAGTCTCTGATTACTTCTCTCAAAACCTGGTCAATATAGCTTTGACTGTGTGTGAGTGTGTTGGGGTGGGTGGATCTGGATACATGTGAATGTAGCCTGGCTGTGGTAAGTTAAACATACATCTATAAATTTCTCTTTCACACTGGCTAATCGTTTTCCATAATGAAAATAGTTTTTTTAGAAACCTCACCATTTATTCAAATCAAGATTCAGGATGCGAGCAACATGATTATGTTTCAGATACAGAAGTGGATAATCGACCACTGACAGGCTTAGGCATACTAACAGTGTCCAAATACAAAGGCAGCAGATCAAATCATACTGTTGGAAAATGTAACTGTTCCTCAATATGTGTTCAACAGTTAATTGGACGGAGTGCCATTTTTAATACTATTGTGACTTTTGTACAACACTTTCGAAACACCTGCATATTCTAGTGACACTCTCCGAATGGATACATAGGCATGCCTACACTCCGCTGTCGTTCGCGTTTCTTCCGTTGAAAGCGGGATAAGAATCTGCATAAATAAATTAAACAAAGTGTGTATTTGGAATTACATAAGATGAATAAATGACTGAAAACAGATAATTTCATAAAATCGATCTGATGTTGTTAGGGGTTTCTGAGCACGTATATTCCGTACGTATTTTGGTCATGCGAAATCATTTTATTTCATTACATATCGCGTGGTTATGAATATTGTTGTTTTAATTGTGGGTCAGGGTTGTTTCTAATGAAACTGTGGAACGACGTTTATACCCCTAACCTTACTAACAAGGTTTGAAAGATAGTCTACAGATCATACCAGGTCTTACACAGTATGGGCACTTTTCTTCAAAAAGTAACAGTTTAGAAAGTACATATTATGTTGGAGCCCAAAACTGCCTTGTGTTCTAAAAATATAACTTCACTGATAGAACTGTGATAGAAAGAGATACCCTTTCGCTATCAGACTGCAATTTGATAAAAGTCAGTAAAGTTTTGATAACGTGACATATTGACCAAATTGGCCGGGTACGTTTTGTATTTATGTTCTCACAATAAAGGCTTCATGCTTAAAATATTAATTGTTCTAGCCTAAAAATGATGAATATCGTCTCTTCAGTTTCTGTCAGTGAACTAACATTAAAGATACCACAAGATTTCAAAGGGTAAATAATAAAAAACTAATTACTTACGGTACTGGTGGACAGTGATGCCGTAAATCAAGATCGTATCAAGAAAAACGAATGAAAATAACTTCTCACATTCAATGTTCTGGCATTTAATTTTCGATAGGTGTTGTTCTACATATTTGGGCTGAGAAGAGTGAACGTAAAATTTCGTCCAGATCGTGGCGCAGATCCCGTCGAAATGCTTTTGTTATATCAGTACTGTAATATATGAGGTAATTAATGAAAATATGAAAATTAATTGGCGATTTTTGAGAATAGTGCTGGCCGGTTTTGGCCGTTACGTTAGGTAAAGGGTTAATCAATATGTTCAACGTACAACGTACAAAATTAAGAGTGCACGTTGAAAATAGTAATTTGCCTACCTCCACCGCCCCCACCCCCTATAATGAATATGGACTCTTCCAATTGCAGCCATTATCGTGACATGGAAGAAACTACCAAGGTTCAAAGGTTTAAGAGAAAGGCTGCGGTCACCAGGCGTATAATAAAGGTAAATTGAAAGCTACCCTGAAGTGTTGCAGAATCCACAACAAACCGCCATGGGAAAAATATACTGCTCTGCTGGAGCATAGTTAGAATCCATTATGTGCTGTTAACTTGCCATACAGTCTGTTTGCATAGTTTGGTTTAGCAGGACTTTTATGAGCCTCGATCATAACTTTTCGAAAAGTTTTACGGTTGATGGATGATAGTGGCTGACACGTGCAATTGTCAGAGTCTCTATTTTACTAATGCGTGCAAAACAGAGTTAGAATCCAGGGAAGGCATGCATACCATCATCCTGCTATATGCCTTCCCATACCGCACCATCATCCTCCAGTTTTGATATTGGTCATCACATTCTTGTCAAAAGACACAAGTAGATGATGTGGGTCAATATAGTACCATTCACCTTACGATTTAATGTCCAATGCGTTAAAAACATAATCTGTGCATCATTTTAGAGATGTGCTATTTTAAACGCCCACATTTGACGCGCCTTATTTGAAACTGAGGTACACTGTGTCTCGCGCACCTAACATATTACTAGTAGAATATATTTGACAAAATAAATTACACGCCGCACCCCAACCTACCTGGGGCTTGGAGCACAGGTATACTGTGGTTGTGGCGTAGATAATATTAAAATGATCATACTGCTGATATTGTAGTAGCGCGTGACAGGAAGTCTTCTTTTCAGGCGAGAAGCTGGTTGCAGAGAATATTTATGAAACATACACAATGAACGGTGTTTCTGATGTGAATTGGATGTAACATTATTGTACCCACTTATTAATATCTAATTCCTGGCTCTGCGCATCTGATCTCTGAATGCACCCTGACCTCGGGTTGCGTCGTAAATTTATTACTGAATTGCATAACTCAATGTGATAGCTGCAGACATACGAGAAATTGTTAATCGTATGTAAGACGCCGACGGGAAAGTCAACATCAAAGGTTTGGCATGCTGAAGTTACTTCAGCGACTTCACCCAACACCCACCCAAAGGAAAAATAAACAATTATCGCTGTACATTTTCTGTGTAAGAGAAAACGTATGCTACTAGGCTAACACAAAACGTCTTCTCAATTATGACATCATTGCACTCACAAAAGATAATCAAGCTTCAATTATGTACAGGCGATATTGTTTCCCCATTGAACAATAAGACCATTTATAGCCTGGTAATAGCATGCAGTTTTTTTTGTACTTTCCGTCCTAAATCGGAAAATGCCTAAAAATACAATAGCAGTAAATGAACTCTGTTCTTATTGAATAAAGTTAAATACCAAAATGTCCTACATATCGCGATATCGGAGAACAGCAACCGTCGGATTTACCTCACCAACGACCTATCTGAGCACGTTTTGGGGCGTTTGATTCTAAAATTTCTCCCCTTTTTCCCCATTTCGGCGCAATATCAAATGTCTACTCAATAATTACATAACATGCGTTGGCAAAAGTCTTTTGCTACTTGGCAGCATCATTCTGCTGCCTCTTCCCAAACTCTTCCCAAACTCTGTGCATTACATGATCATTAGAAACTCCAATACAGCACAGTTTTTCGGACAGACATGTTCCGAGCTTTGGTGAAACCGCACGCGGTCGGTAGTAATGCAATAAAGGCAATAAAGGCTTCATGTCGTTACGTTTCAAAGTGTAATTTCCCATGATATGTGCTGCTCACTGATATCTATCAAATCGACAATAATAGTCCATTTGTCTTCATTTTTGACATGTTTCAACTGAAACACATGATAAATGTTCTCTGTTGAAAATAGAATAATAAAGTTGTTAAACGATTCTGGTTGATAAGCATTGACCCGTGTAATCCCTAATGGTGAGGTTAAATGCAGGAATCCTATAAGGGCCGATTTTTTCTCAGAATTAGATGTGGCATCCCTAATAGTATTTCCATTCGTACAATACTGTGATTTGCAATTCATGAATATAATAATGTGATGGTCAAATGCGAAAGACAAACTAATGTACCATATTAAAGGGAATGTTTTTACAGCATTTTTGACGGTTGGTGCTGATATTATGGTGGAATACTCGCACACAAAATTCAAGCAGATCGAGATTCAGGCGCGATCGGATTGAAAGTTTTGTTGGCTTCTGCAATCATAGGATAGTAATACATGCCCATGCCACAATTGACTCCACGACGTGCATAACAACAGCGGTGCAAAAGTATTATATTGTTTTATCAGGAGATGTGCATTGAAGCTATAGTGATCATATTTTGAAGTATCACTTTGTTGATCTCCACATTGGGTTGTTTATCCAAAGGATTTAACCCTTTACCTAATACGAAAAGCAGGCGACACTTGCCAAAAAAAAAAAATAAAAAATTCTTGAATAATTATTTTTTTTCATTTTTCGTCTCAAAAACATAGGATATGACCCCTCATTGGAACGAGCTCGACGAGCTCGTTCCAAAGAGGGGGTCATAACCTATGTTTTTGAGACAAAAAATGAAAAAAATAATTAAAATTAATTGGCGATTTTTGTGAATAGCGCTGGCCGGTTTTGTCCGTTACGTTGGGTAAAGGGCTAAAATTAGAATTTTGCTCATAAATGTGTTTGCAGAAATGGGATTCGTCCTAGGGAAATACATCCCTGTTCTGGATACCATCCATGGCAAAGGTTTAATGATGAGACTACTCCTGTCCACTTCTGTTACCATACAGACTTAATGAAACAGTCAGAATTTAGAATGTGTACATTCTGTGCACGGAACCCGGTAAAATATTAAAACACAAATGGAAATCTTCCAAACGATAGTAACATGGTTGTCAACATAACTTATTTGAAAGACTGAACTAAATTGACCCTGACATAAATGGAGACTTTATATGGGTTTCCACGTTGTACTGTACACTATCACATCCGATATTACGGTTTAGTGGGTATCAGGTTCATATGCCAATTATAATTTATGTTGGGTATTTTCTAGTGTAAACGTCAACATCAGCGAACATCCATAGTGAACCTACACGTTCTAAAAAAACGCTCAATCCATATAGAAGTAGAGCAAAGAGGGCTAGAAATAACCAGTTGCCGGACAGTTTTATTACAACCCCCCCCCCCCCCACCCCACCATTTATTTTTCAGCCACTACAGCATCAGCTGGCTATATCGCTGCGAGAAAAGTGTACATTAAATTAATAAAGTAAAAGAAGTGAAATAAAATGAGGAAAACAACTTTTAATGAAAGATAAATAAGTTGTGATAACAGTAATAGGCGGCAATACAGGAATTAGCCTGAAAATAATGCATAATCAACCCGTTGACCAGAATATGTACAAGCATAGAAGCAAGCTGTCCAAAATGATAACAGTAATAGGCGGCAATACAGGAATTAGCCTGAAAATAATGCATAATCAACCCGTTGACCAGAATATGTACAAACATAGAAGCAAGCTGTCCAAAAAAGAAACGACATTTCGTCAAAAAGGAACAAGAAATTCTAACGATACGTTGTCTTGTAAAATCGTCCTCTCAACGACGTTGCATTATAATATTGCCGTCTAATATCATTAAATGAGAAAAAGTAATTAGGAAATTTACAGTCAATGTAGTAATATACTCTCTATGAAAACGTTAGTGTTTGTATTAACGTTAATGGATGGCTGGCAATTTTCGTCAATGGAAGAGGTTTACAGGAAGTTAGCTCCCCTTAATTTTCTAAAGTCAGCAAATCAGTAAATTTAACACTGACGGTGTGAAAATTTGACATAAAACTGGTAACTTCGAAATATTAGCGAAGTTGTATCATCTGTGTGCGTATCATTCTAGGCGTGTTATGCAGAGTAGTATTAAAATACAGATGCTGCTTTTAAATAATTTGTTTCACAATCAGTTGGAAAGTTTGACTATTATTCTCTGTTAACAATACATTTAAAAACGCGAAAACGACGCCTTCATCAACTTTTGATGTTGTGTAATTTTGTCCACTTCATTATATCAACTGTGTGTGCATCGTAAAATATAATACAGACACTATCCTTTTCATTAACATAAAAGTCTAGATGTAAAGATTTCCTGGGAAGAATACAAACTTGCAAATTACTGAATGAACACATTCGCAAGACAAAGAGCCAAAGCGGACGTACCTAATTGCCTTTAATTAGCTTGCCAGAAAAATCCAAGTTTACTTTTGTAACATATAATGAACGAAAACAGCAGACAGCTCCTAAAGCTGTCTGTTGTTTTCGTTTGTTAAGCGCAACAAATGGGAACCTCGCTTTATTTTCTAATCATGCAGTCTGATGCAGTGGGTGTTTTCTCAACAATTACATGTTTTTTAATTTGACCTTCCTCGTCCATCTAATAATTTCAGGGGAGATAAGTTTATCAAAAGTCGATTTGCATGACAAGATAAGCCAGGAGCACATTATATTTACTCTCAAAAACAGCAACTATTATATTAACCAGAAGGTAGCTACCGCGCTTTGTTAAACGCTACATGTGGAAATACACGGAATAAATTTTCGGAGAGAGTCAACATTCCCCAAAATAAAAACAAAATATAATTCAGGAGTTGCATTTGATATGGCATTGAGAATGATGTGCAGCAGAGTCAGCCATGTCAGAAGTCATGCATCCATCCACTTTTCATTACAGACAAAATCGGCAAGTGTTATTATCGTACAAATCGCCATTCAAATTGTAATATATCTTCGTGATATTCATCCAATACATCTTATGGTCACTAAATGGAACAAGGTAGTAGATCGCGTTCCAATGAGAGGCCGTAAATGTTTTCATTCCAAATTGAAAATATTTAGTTAGTCAAGAGATGCCATCCTCTATACGTGATGGGGTGGGGGGGGGATCAGCCACTGAAATGAATAAAACATAATGCAAGCACACCAATCGTTGTATGTGCGAGTGTGCCTTAAGTGTTGTGTACATACTGCGTCGCAGTTTGGGCGATCAATCGGACACATACAGAGAAAATGGTGCCGAAGAGGATTACTGGCATGCGATTGGTAGAATCGAACTGCGAATCTAATCTGGCAGACTATTTCGAACAGAATCGAATCTAGAATCGAACATCACAGACCTACAAGTTGTAAATAATGATACAGTTGTAAATATTTCCTTTCTCCATTCATGTATCATGTTCAACGACGACTCTCAGTAAATTTTTCTTCCGTCATCAGGTCGCCTTTACAGATAGACGAAGAATGCAAGCGGAGACACCCGGCATTATTTTGAGGTAATCCTGAAGATTTCGAATATTTCCGGTCAGCTGCACTTGAATCGAATCTAATTAATTAGGACGGTCTTCGATCGAATAGCATTTCGAAGATTTGCAGAGCCCTGTTTGGGATGGTCAGTCAACTTCACAAGCCAACAAAATACATTTGATTTATGTATAGGAATCTGAACAAAATAGCTCTACTTTTGAGACGAAGTCTTTCTCGGAGAAGTATCCGTCCTTGTAGCCTCATGAGTACTGAGGCGATTGATCTGTTGAACACCTATAGGTTATTATGATTTTGTTGTTCACAATTTGTCATTTTTGCGATCGAAAAAGTGCGAATTGTTTGATTGACAGATGACGCATAGCAAATGTCAATAGGCTTGTTCACAAAGCAATTACTGAATTACACACCTCCATACAACAGTTAGTGCATTGCTAGAACGTCAGCCAAGGGCATGTCTACTCAAGCTACCACCTTCTACTCTCCGTCCCCACGCATTATAATGGCGTAAAATCAATCTAAGCTGCAATCTGCAATTCCGTCAACTCCATGTTGTTTGCTGGTGTGAAAGCCGCTACGCTACAGCATAGCAGCATTCGCTTCATCACACCTCACGGTGTTTCCCTAGCACGAAAACTAATAGAACAGTTTCAATCTTCCAATTTCGGCATTTGTTTTTTGTCAATAATAACTAAAATAGGTTGTAAATATTTAATTTGAATAACCACTTGAAATTTGCACATCGGCAACATATTTATTTTTCTTAGACATCAAATTATAATCTTTAAAAAGCTATATGAGGTTTCGGTGCGTCGGGAGACTGAAAACCTTGCATATTGTATTTTTGTTCTGCATCAACTATTCATAGCCACGAATCACCCTCCAAGATGGCGGCGGTGGAGGCACTTTTTATTGCGCGATCAAATAGTGTTATAGCAGTCTAGGTTTAAAGAGATCAGTGATTCTCCACAATGCAATACAAAATATCAATATACAGAGAGTGTGTGAAACTACGGTTGCTGTCTTGACAAAAACCCAATGAGCGGGAATTTCGGTGACAATATATTATTAAAGTTATGGGAATTTTGCTGTTCTACTTTCTACTATCTATGCTTATATCTGCTCTGGTATGAGCAGTTGCTATTGAAAGTTCCATCAAATTATGCTGAGTCTTCAAATGTAAACCATCCAACCCGTGAAACTATTCTGAGTGCTGCTGTAGCGGAGAAGTCTGCAAACATCTGTTGTAAATGCAAACCCAAGGCATTCAAAATTATTCTGACAATGAAGCGAGCATTCAGTACGCCCAACGTTTCCAATGGTGCTCAGGTCTTCTCTGCGAAGAGTTGTATTTGTCGCAAGTATCCAAACATGGTTAGCATCACGGCCTGAAATTGAAAGAGGTCCATGTCATCTGCAAAACATCTTTTGCTTTCAAGGGAATAGTTCGGTTTTTTTGTCTTCTGAATCTATGTTTGGTTGTTTAATTTCTTACATTTCTAATCAACTACTCTTATATTTCAGCAAGAAGAAAAATAAATAAATAAAAATAAAAAATAAATATAGGTTATTACCAGCATGTGGGTGCCTGAGATTGTGTACTAAAGTCGAGATCTCGTCTCTGGGCATGAACGCACGAATCCTTTAGGACGAGTCGATATATGATCCAGAAGCGAGGTCGAGACTTCAGTACATTATATCGGAGACCTACCACGTGTAATAGCCAATTTATGTTACAACACACAACCCACTTTCCTAACTTGCTAGCATATATTTTAACAATAATTCGGCATCAAAGTATTGGATTTTTTATGAATGAAGACCGTGATATCATAGTTTTGCGTTCTTGTGATGTGCAAGACGTAATTCGCATTCATTGTTCTACTAGTACACTAATTGGTGAATTTCATAGCAGTGTTTCAGCTGTGTGTTTCTTTGTTTTATCTTCAGGTTTAAAGCATTGATGGCCTATATAAAATAACAACATGGCCAAAATGATCTAGTCTAATTCATTTTGTTGAGTTGGTGATTTATTTATCATTTAATTACTATTGTCAAAACAGTTGTCTCGACACTTGTAATCAGTCTTCAAGGAGTGCAGGTTAAAAAGGTACTCTTTTCGAATGGAATGATCGCACGTGCGGATGCTGCCCTCAATACAGACTTTTATTTGGTCTAGGCGTTTTTACTTTCATTGGGGTAAATACGTTCTTCTTTTAAGATAATATTCGTTACAGCGTTTGTTGGTGGCCTAATATGGTATATATGGTGTCAGTTAATTCCATATTTGACTCGAGCTTTTATATCTTACCGATTGCTGCATCGATGCACAGAACTAATAACAACAGCGATCAAAATTAAATGAGAGAATCCTCACAATGTGTTCACGTGTCTTTGCCTTGTTACAATTTATGGGGGAGTGCCTACAGGTACTCTCCTATAAATTGTAACAAAGCAAATTCATACATACCAAACAGTTTAATTTCGAAGGTAACATGACACACACCCACAGAATATGAAGCCTTTCAAGTTGCCTAAACCGCACTTCAGACCAAATATGGGCCTCCAACACTCAATCTTTCAACTTGAAGCGTTTATCGGCTGCCGCCATTTTGAATAATCAATGAACAAAGGGGAGATTACCCATAGCTGTCAGTGTATATTGATGTTGACAGGCAGTATATGGTTTTATATGCAGTCTGCATGTGACGTCTTTGAACCAATGAAATTCCCAGATACTTGTAGGAGGTAAGATATTAACATATATTGGTGAAAGACAATGCTACTGGATTTCTTCTACAGCCACATCGAGTAGTGCTGACATTATAATATACCGACAATTGACCTCATTATTTCACCGACAAGAAGAAAGCTATAAGAACCTAAAGTAGATAGTACCGGTAACATGCTCTACGAAAGACTCAACTCTTCCAGTGCTAAATGACTCCTCATCGTCCGCAAAGATCTGAGCGGGGCAGAAACATACATCGACGAATACAAATTGTGCAGACTCATTCGCTCAGACCACCAGTTTAATTCTGTTCGGGATTCGACGCTGCTGTGAGTTATTTATTTACCTACTTTCCCACATACTTACTTACATTCTACCGTTCATTTCATGTGATGAATCGCTACTCATAAACATGTACAGATATTATTTTGTGCTCCAGCTGTCACTATTCAAATCAATAAGTATTTAATTTACCCTACAACTATCAGTATATTAACACAATGTTAGTAGAACTGCGCGGAGTAACCATAGCATTACAGCTGTTGCAAGTCTTCCTTCATAATGACATTGTCATCAATGACTGGGTCAACTCAAGTCTCGATTGAAAAACATTTGTTGCGTTGATTCAAAGGAAATTAATGCTTGTGGCATTTTTAGATTCAACCCATACCGTAAGTTTGGCTTTCCGACGAACTGAAATATTGTGGACTGCTGAATCTAAATATGGGCGATGGACATTTTAAGGACTAGGCTGCTTCCAGGCCAGAACAACGTCGAATTCTTCAAACAGTTCGACTGGTGGACTGTAAGCTTGAGACTTGCAATACGATGGCAGGCCTTCAACATTGTTATCCCAAACGTTGTTCCAAACCTGGATGCATTTGGTTACTGGAATATTTATTTGTCAACATCTTTAGCCTTACGTTTGTTCCAAATAGCAACGTATTTGGTTAATGCAATTTTTCGTTGAATAAATACTTAAATACCGAGACTGCAGGTAGTTTTTCAATAGATATGTAACAATAGATACTAGATATAAACAGATATGTAATTATTGCAAACGAAATGAAAAGTAAACAAACCATTAATTAGCCACGACACTGAACATTGCAACAATTACTGAGTTTATGTGCACGTGGATTGGTTTCAGGTAAAAGACTTAAAAGTCGACGCTGTTCTTTGTACGATCCATATCAGTTTGAAAACAAGCAAACAGCCTCAGTACTCCAAACAACGATCAGTCCACTAGACCTCTGCACACTGCTGCCGAAATTTCTGATTGCAAATTCTTCCCTATAAGCTAGCTTGGAATTTAATCAAATCAGTCTTGTTTGCCAGTGCTTAAACTCCTTCAAACAGGACTGAATTGATTCAATTCCTAGGTGCAGAAAGTGAAAAATGCTGGTTGAAAAGTTTATATTCCGACGTCATTTTATAACGTTATAACTGAGTTTTAAGTTTTCAACACTGTTCTCGTGAAGAGTATGGTCCTAAAGAATATAACTCTGCACAATATTATTAAATCTACTCATTGATTTAACTAATATTCTTTTCTCAACTGATTGTCACCCAAGAAGCCGCTCGCGAGGTTTAGATCTTGCTTGGTGGGTCTCTGTGCGAGCGGCGTCAGGATGAACGTCGTCTAATTGCTCTGGAGTTTTACGATTTAAAATAACCTAATTTTCTTAGCTTATATCTGTATCATAGCTTGTTTCGACAAAAACATTTTCCATTCATATTTGGCGATTGCATCTTTGCCCACAGTATAGGGATCCACTTATATTTATATAAGACAATTGATGTGTTATGTATGAAAACACGTCCAACGCCAAGGGTCATGCCGTGCCGAAAATAGTCATTTCTAAAGGAATCGAAATGTACCATGTTGGAACACGAAAACAGGATTTCCCGATATGGTGAAGCGAGAGTTAAAATTTTCCCGAAAATGTCCCCGGGTTGTTGACCGTCGGTACGAACTTGAAACCTAATTCGATAAACTTCCTTAACATTCTGGCTAAGGAATCGACCGTATCCTTTCGCATGGGTTACAAATTAAGCAGTTGTGAAAAAAAGAAAGAAAACAAGTTCAATAAAACCATATCAGGTACCTCCTCATTGAAACGATCATGTAGAGCTCGTTCCGTTGAGAGGTCACATGATATGCGTTTTAATATAATGAGTAGCTTCGGTCTGGTCCACTGTACACAGGTCCTCTAGTTTATGACAACTGATTCAGCTTTTGGAATTTAAAGACACGATCAATAGCACACAGTGTCGGAAACAATCATTTCTGAAGGAATCGTAGCGTGCCGGGGTAGAAGACGTTGACAATAGTCTCTTACCTGTCATACAAAGGTATCTGTTAGTCGAAGAACACAATTGACCAAACCATTTTCCATTGTTGTTTTGGGCCATAATAAAACAGTGAGAGCTCGCGTTGGTGGAACTGTCAGGCGAGTATTTCCAGTTCGTCCACATGAGTTGATCACCCAGTGAATCAACATATTGATAGTTTGTCTTTCGGTCATTAACGCCAATCCAAGCAACCAAAGGCTGTCTGTAAAACAAAGATATGTTATTCAATACATGGCTGAGAACCTTACCCTCAACAAAAACAATTTTAGTTATGACGACCTTTTAAACATCCGACTTTCAGAAGCATAGACAAAGTGAACACAGTTCGTTTTTCATAATTTGTAAGAGTTAAATACGACAGCTGTGCCAGACGTCCATTTAACCCTTTAGATAACACGAAAAGCAGACGACACTTTCAAACAAAATTCTTGAATAACTAAAGATTTTCATTGTTTGTCTGAAAAAACATAGCTTATGACCACTAATCGTCCCCATGAGTGGTCATAAGCTCTGTTTTTGAGACAGAAAATGAAAAAATAATTCAAATTAAATGGTGATTTTTGCAAATAGCGCTGGCCGGTTTTCGCCCTACGTTGGATAAAGGGTTAAGACACTTTTTTATCCCAAAATTCGAGTTTCTTTTCAAAATTGGAACAATTGTCTCTATGCGTTTCCAAAGCAATCACTTAATTCTTTCCCCGACTTCACACTGTTGTATTCAAATAACGACTACGGTACTCTTAAGATGTGTGTGTGTGTGTGTGTGTGGTTTGTGTGTGTGTGTTTCAAATGACACAATCATGTTTTAGAGGAATTTTGAATGTTGGATTCTGATCCCCCGCCGGGATTCGAACCCTCGGCAACACCGCCTGGCAATCAGAAGTCCAGCGCCCAAACCACTAGACCATTGCACACCGTCAAAAACGATGTCTGGAATCTAGCTTTTTAGATGAAACACTCATGATTACTTGGTTCATCTTCCTTTCGGCAGCAGCATGGAAATTTGGAACGCGCTGGCTACAGTACGACGAAAGTGCTGTGAATGGCCTCAGACGAAGACTGGCACGGGCTTGTGTGTGTTTTTCAAATGAGACAATCATGTTTTAGAGGAATTTTGAATGTTGGTTTCTGATTCATACACATATACATACTGCTTTCTACTGGTCGGCGAAATTCCACTCGGAGTATGTAGTGAATCAAGGAAATGTGTCGAAGGGAAGTAAAAACTAATGAGTAACCATGGGCATGGTAGTCGTGGGTTATGTAGGTACAGCAAGTTGAATAGAGGTATCATAAACCCGAGGAGTGGGCCCAAGGATCAAACACAATGGGCGTGCAAGCAGAAGCCTGAGCTGAAGTATTTGTATAGCTTCATTAAAGGAGGATATTGTTGAGTTGGACAGTGTTGATATGATTTGGAAACCCTATAGGTGGAGAGGTTGGCATGGGATTGTTCGCATTAACCCTCGGTTTTTTGAGACGGGTGAGTCTCTTTTGGATGTGCTTGGTGTTCTAGAAATAAGGCTGTCTGGTTTTATGGTAGTGGTGACTTAGGGATTGGTAGACCATGTATGATTTTGTGTCGCTCACGGTTCGTTTGGTTTGAACGAACGGATCCCACCTTGTTAACGTTATCCCTTTGCAGAAGTTTTATTTATTTATTTGGTGTTTAAGGTCACATACTTATATACAATGGCTAATCGTGACCGTTTCAGGTGTTTTAACTGACTGCATAGCACTTTTGCCCTTGTATTATATTTATTGGATTGATTTCTGTTTTTGATTCTATCTGTAACACACAACTTTACACTTAGGCCATTGGCCCCAATTGTTTGATGCTGGTTTTCCTCTCCAGCAACTGAAAACATACACCCCCCCCCCCCCCCCTTAGAGACACATCTCCTATGACCAACAGTTATTGCCGTACTCTTGTTTCGTTCAGTTTACGTCGCCATTTATGCCCCTATTATCCTAATGTGATTTCGCTTCACCCACATCTAATAAAAACTTTTCACCAGCAAAAAATAATTGTGGGATTTACTTTGACCCTCCCCCTCTGTGTTTGCCATTTTCCTTCCTCCTACATCTTTTATGTACAAGGCAAACATAATCGGTGACAGGATGCACACCTGCGTGAGTCCTATCTCCAATGGGAAAATTTTTTTATTGTAATGTTCCACAGTTTGACTTTACTCTGCACATCCATGTACAGTGCTTTCATGATTCTCAGAAAACTTCTCAGTGTCTGTCACATTAACTCACTCCACACTGTCGTTAGTTATTTTACATCCAGGAAGGCCATAAACACCGTTTGTTTGGTTGATTCTGTCAGTTGGGATAGAGTAAACAAGTAAAGAATGATTCTTCTTCCTTTAAAGCACCCATTCTGGATATCCTCCAGAAATCCCTCCGAATGCCTTCCATTGAGAACATTGCAGAAAACCTCACAACATTGCTACTAACGGATATCCATCTGCAATTGTCTAAACCTTCATTATCTTCCTTTTTATAAATAAATGTTGCTCTGTTATATAACTGTTGCTGCATGTATACATATATGGGGGCAGGTTAATAACTCTGTTACCCAAGGTACAATATTTGTTGTTTTAGTTACTTCTTTTCATTTTTTCAAAAAAAAATAAAATCAAAACTTAAAAAAATGAAATACATCATTTGACGCCCTCGTTGAAAGGAGCTCGTCCCAATGAGGGGAGTCACGTGATATGATTTTGTTATTATTTTTTCAACTGTTCAATTCGTAAATTACGAGGGCGGATGTAGTCGATCGCTTAGTAAAATGTCCGGTAATCGTAGTCAATTCACCGTGTTTAGTGCGTAGTGCGTCCATTATTTACTTTATTAAATGTTTCGTTTGTAAAGCAATATTTTACAAATAAAGTTTCATTAATAACAACGCCTCATCACCATTCGAAGAACACCAGTTTTAACGTTTGTCATTCGTTTTAACGAACCAGCCCAATCTTATTGACCCAGCCACCTGCAAGAAGTGTAACAAAACAACATAACAATTGTTCCCGTCTTAATTGCCAGATTATGATTCCATTTCACTATAAAGAGAGAGAAAGAAAAAGAAGGATTAAAAGGAAAGGTCAGAGAAAAAGAAAGCATACACGTGCAACATTGAGAAGTCTTGTAACTGGCTCTACTGAGATTCCACTCCAGTGAGTGTATACTTGATACATCCACTAAGGCATATGCACATCGGTGGAATGGCGGCTGGTATCCCAAGCTTGCTTGCTCTCTTGAAGCGGCATCAACCATTCAAATGATTTACTTTGCGAATTGAGATATTTGTTCTATATCCTTGGGTCTTTACAGCTATACAATTTAAGGACAGAGGCCAAGTCAAAAGGCAAAAGGTTCCAGAACTCGACATTTACGATTAAGATAAGCAGTTTAAAAAAATGTTTTTATGCGTTGTACGATAGGTTTTCGTCAAACACATTCATATTTCGATCATACTAGGGGGCACAGTGGGGACAATAGGGGCTGGAGCATGTAATGTTGTCTAGATAAGACGAGAGAAATTTGGTCGTTAACTTTTTCTTAAATTCCATTCTGTTCGATGATTCGCGAATATCATTTTCCTAGTTCATTCCACAATTTCGGAAATGCAACGACAGGAAAATTATCAAGAGTTTTAGTTCTTGTTCTATCTCTGTGAAGGAGACCTGCCTGACGTGTAGTCATAGTGGAGTCGTTATTCACTGTGGAGAAGAAATTAGCAAAAGATGATGGGAGATTACCATTGTGCCAGTCATACATAAACATGGAGACGAGTAATTTGTGTAAATCTGTCATCTTCAGTATTTTATCTTTGATGAATAAGGAGTCTGTGTGAGAATTGTATTTCTTATTATTTATTATTCTTAATGTAATTTATATAGGCGACTACACGCCTTATCTGCGTATATTTATTCCATAAATAAAATGACTCCGCATAAGCGCGAAATATAGCGTTTTCATAACTTAGTGTGGGAGAACTTTCCTCACTTTATTGAGAGCGAAGTTCGCGAGGGAAATTTTTGAGCAGAGTTGAGATATATGTGCGTTGTACGATAGGATTTCGTCAATACTTAACCCAAGAAATTTAATTGTTTTTTCGTTCCCCCTACTACTGACTTTGTTTATAACTTCATTATTTATACATATGTGCTGATGTGTAAGATTCGTGTCTTTCTGGGATGGGTTATGTATGATGTATTTTGGTTTGTTTGGCATTCAGGACTAAATTGTTCGCCGCACACCAGTCAAATATCTTTTGAAGTTCCTCGTTGAAATCCGAGACCAGTCGATTTAACTCCGAGCCAGATATGTATACTGAGGTATCATCGGCAAATGGTTGACGGTTCAGCTTTGTTGATTTATTTATATCATTTATATATATTAGAAATAGGATAGGGCCAACAATAGAGCCCTGCGGTACTCCGCATGTTAGGTCTAGTAGATTGGATTTACTGTGCCCGAAAGAGAGGTATTGGGTTCTATTTTGAAGGTAGCCCTTAAACCAGCTGTTAGCATTACCTCTTATCCCATAGTATTCTAGTTTGCGAAGTAAAATATCATGCCTTATTTATCAAAAGCTTTCGAGGGGTCTAAAAATAGAGCTAGAGTACTATTTTTGGTCTTTTTGTTATTCGCTTCGGCCATGTATTTTAACAAGTCCATTGTCGGGTGCAGTGTGCTATGCTGTTTCTGAAGCCGTATTGGTGTTGATGTAGGATGTCGAATTTATTCAAAAAGTTTATAAGCCTTGTGGACATTAGTTTTTCTAAAATTTTAGAGTTTTGTTTTCATTACCTGATTTAAATATTGGAATCACCTTAGCTGTTTTCATCCTATCGGGAAATTTCCCCCGACAAAAGGAATTATTTATGATATGTGCGAGTGGATCGGCAACTAGGTTTATTGAGTATTTAAGAATGCTGGAAGTAACATTTTCGCAGTCTTGGCTTACTTTGGGTTTCATAGAATTTACAATCCTTGTAATTTCGTAAGGCGACGTTGGTGTGATGAACATATTGTCCGGGTGTGTATCAGTCAGGAACTCAACAAAGGGCTTTTGAGGTTTGGATATTTGTTTTGAGGTCTGATTCCCTATATTTGCAAAGAAGGAGTTGAATTCTTGTGCAATCTCATTTTGGTGCATTTATTGTCCTGTCGCCAAGAGTGAAGGATGAGGGCAGTTATGTTTGTTTTTGTTGATATTCAACGCATTATTCAGGATTTGCCATGTTTTTCGCATGCTATTTTTATTTTCTAAGAGCTTTTTTTCATGATATATAGCTTTGCATTGTTTTCATTTTACTGAATAACCTACAGTAGTTTATGAAATTCCTGGTATTCCGTTCGGTTGGTGATCTTAATTTTTGTGGAGAAATTTGTTCTAATTGTTAGCTGAAATTAGGAGTCCTTTTGTATCCATGGCTTTTGTTTTATAAATTTCGTGTTAGGTTTATGGACTTTTAATGGAAATGCCATTTCAAAAGCTTTTGAGTAAGTTTTTATGAAGATTTCATAAGCTTCATTGAGACAACTGGATTCCATAACTGGGGAAAAATCGCATTGGGCCAACAACGACTTAAAGTGTTCTGTAGAGGTGGAATTGATTTTCCTGGTTAATGTTAGTCTAGGGTTATCCGGTTTGGTGTTTGTCAATTCAACACAGAAGGTACCAAAATGGTCCGATACATCCGTAAGAATTATTCCAGATTTAAAAGCATGTGCCACATTATTAGTGTAAATGTGATCAATGAGTGTAGCAGAATGATCTGATAATCTAGATGTTTGGTGATAACAGGTATACAACCTTCACCGAACATCAAATCGATAAACAGACCGGTTTTACTATGAGAAGGTACCTTTAGTAGGACAATATTGCGGTCGCCCATAATTAAGTATGATTTTTTTTCTTGGTCAAGCACATCAGCTAAGTAATTGATTTTTGAATGAAACAGATCCAAATCCGCTTTAGGGGCTGTGTTAGGTCTATATATTGTACCAACGATTCTCGATGAATTTTTGTACTTTAGTTCGACGAACAATGACTCAAAGACATGTGGTATGATGATGGAGAGGTCATCTCGATTACAAAAATTTGTATCAGACTTGATGAAGAGTCCAACACCCCCGCGACCATCATCGTCACTGGGTCTCATATTTTTTAATAAAAGGTTATATCCTTCCAGGGCATAGTTTATATTGTCAGAAATTTGAAATATTTTGTGAGACCTATGACGTCGAATGTGTTCTGATGGTTATTCAACTCGGAAAGCAAATGATATAAGGAATCCCAATGTGCATGGAGACTCTGGCAATTAATATGAAAAGCTGAGAAGGGTCCGTGTACATCATCAAGCTCAGAGGGCACTTCACTAGGAAATAAATACTTACAATCTACTGAGTTGTATATAGAAGACAAGTTGTCTTCGGTGTTGTCGTCAAGAAGATGACTAAAATTATATTCGGGACTGGTCTGGAACTCGTCCAAATTTATTTTACCCGCCATTATCAACGATCCCACCACCAATAACAACGATGCACATATAGAAGATAATGGTTGTTAAGAATATGGGGTCAGTAATTAATTGGGGAATGCAGGAAGACAGCCAATCTGGCTATGCTTTCCCCTGCCAGTATACTTGAGTATCCTATATGTATAATAGTTGTTATGTACCATATGAATACTGTAAATATATGTGAAATATCAACTTTATTGAAATCTATAGTATACTGGTGAATAAATATATCAATATCAATTGAGTTTGTTTTTCCATCGTGCCCCCACGTGGACAATCGGGGTGAAGTGCCTTGCCCAAGGACACAACGCGGGAGTCCGAATCGATCTGCACTGCTGTATCCAGCTTTTCTTCATTAATGCAAGGCAATTGTTTAGGGCTAAACTGTTAGCCAATAGCAGGTGTTTATGCTCAAAATCGAATGTTTTAGTGCAATTGACTAAATTAGCTCCCGCCAGTGTGAGCACTGCAAACGTAACTGTTCCAGTTCACGGTTCTTTTGTTACAGGAGTATTATTACTTTCCTCAACAAGGTTTAACTGATGTCACTTCATCTACAATCCCCTCGACGTACCAAATCTGGATTTATTTATTTATTTATTTATTTATTTATTTATTTATTTATTTATTTATTTATTTATTTATTTATTTATCTATTTATTTATATGCGTTTCACGTCACATTCAACAGCAAGAGTTTCATAGTTGAATAGTTTTACCGTTGGAAGTAACAGGCGATAAACTGTTTCGGTGCTCGAGTGGTTCCAGAAAAAAAAACAACGTCGAATTCTTTAAAGAAATGGTCTAGTGGCTTGAGAACTTGGGGTGGTTAGAAGGTCTTGATATACACCCGGGCACGTAATGTAGTGGTCTGTTTGACTCCCTAAGAGTACTGTATTGGCTAGTTTCCAACCAGCCCTGATTCACTGTTCTGTTTACTGCTGGCCTATTTGAAGCCATCGTTTCATTCTTACTACAAACTGTCATACTGATACGTCGTGTGGCATTTCGCTTGGTATGCCTTGAACGTATTGCAAAATAATTTATCAACTGAGTGTGTTTATTTTTCACGAACAGTCTTTAGTAGCATAATGTTGAGAGTGTATGACGATTTATTACTGTGCTGTTTTCTTAAGTTGTATGTATCATCCTTTTCTTCCTAATCCCACCCGGTTCATGTTCGCGTTCGGACTCTTTCGATATTATTATGTTTTTGATGCTGACCAATAAATTGCGTAGGGCCAAACGACTAAGCATGTTGTACCATTGGCCTTCGCCACGACCAATAATTTCCTATGCAAAGATACTTTAATTCTATATCTACGATTTTCCAGTAATCAAATAATACCAACGATTTGTTAGGACACTGTTGGATGGGAGTGACGTCCTGTATGACGCAAGAATTTGTCTGGTTATTGGTTGACCAATAGTGTTGACCATTGGTTGACCATTACCGCTACTCTGATTAGAGTTACTGCTGTCAGTATTGTTACTAATACCTTTACTATTACAATCTACCATTTCTGTACCACCATCTGCTGACGTTACTAACCCTATGGTTTGTAAAGAGCGTCAGGTCGTTAGCGACATCTGTTGGGTTGAGTCACCCTTCGTTCGATTCGACAGCTCGGCTAAGAAAAAAACGAATGTCATAGTCGTGAACAAATTTCGTAAATGAGTACCAAAGCCAGAGATATCTTACACGGTCGTTCGATACACAAATGTAGACATGAGGGGTTTCACCAATAAGACAAACCTGCATATGAAACGTAGCCCCATACGATGACAAATGGTTCTGTGGTTCAGTCCATTCTGGTTTAAGGGTATTGATAGTAGGTGCCAGGAATCCTAGACAATGTTGTTTTCGTAAGTGTCAAAGGGCTATACGTGTAATTTCATGAACTGATGTCTTCTTGCATGAATCTCTAACTCATGTCGGTAAATGGTGTGCAATAGCCACAGATCATAGAATGCAGTGTTAAAAGTGAGTGTGTGCATGGAGGGGAATGCGATTGTGGTGCTTTGAGTGTGGTGCCACGAGTTTGGTTCCTGTCCTGATCGACGTATCTCAAAGGCATAACGGGTGGATCCATTCAACTCAATGAAACCTCCAATCTGTCTATGCCTTTCCCGGACAGTAAACATATAGTATATGGATGATTTTATGTATAATCATCGTCATCATCATCATCATCATCATCATCATCATCAGCGACAGCAGCACCATCATCATCAGCACCATCAGCATCATCAGTCCGTGGTCCGCAAGGGATTCACACTATTACATGTACTATCTCGAGGGACGAATCTCCTTCGGTCAACTGAAAAGTATCTTGCATCACAGATGAACCACTATGGCACCCTTGAACTCTCAGTGCTTCAGGTGTTCAAAAATATTTAAAAAGGAAGACTCTCTGCAAAGACGCAAGAAAAATCATTCTGGAAAAAAACTGTGCATTTTGTATTTCGATTTCCAGCGGGGATTAAAAACCAAACAGTCTAAATCCCTGAGAAACATGATTGCGACTTTCAAAATACACGTATAGGCTTGTGCGAGGTTTCGGTTGAGGTCAACCGTAAAACTTTCTTTGTAATGCATCATGCGTGTTTTACAATTCCACGTAGGTGCAGGAATCAAAATGACCATGTAATCATGAGAAAATCATCTGGTAATGCGACATTTCCAACCACTGTTTTTGACGCCGCACAATGGTTTAGTGGCTTATGTGTTGGACTCCCGACTGCCAGGCGGGGTTGCAGTTAGTTCGATTCTCAGCTGGGTATCAGAGACCAACGTTCTAAGTTCCTCCACAACACACTTAGGCCCTTCAAAATAAACACAAACTTCCATGAGACTCGCAAAATCAAAGTCCAAACCTTAAAGTTATCTTATCAGATATTAAAAGACTCTTATTTATAATCTGTTCATTAAACCTGTTTTGTTAAAGAATTTACATTTGCATATAAATAGCAACAACACAAATCGATATGGATGCAAATATAGCATTTTTATTTCGTTTTCACCAAAAGTGAAGGTTATTCAAAGAAGGATCAGCTTTATGAACAATTATCAGGTGCAATCATTTATAATTAGTACTTATAATTGAGAACTCCGTGTGACCAGTAAATACACATCAGAGGTTGTAACCAAGAAATTTAACTGACGGAACCTAAACACGATGAGAGGTCTCGAGATTAGCAAAGCGTTTGGCACAGTAAATTAACCCTTGGGTCCGGTGAGTCACTTTTCCAGCCTGGAACATAATGCAACATAATTTCATTAACTAGAATGGCCAAGTGAATTTGTGAAGTAGACCAATCAACATTTTTAACGAAAAGGCTGTGCGTTAAAAAATATGAACATGTCCCTCCCAAATAATGGATATTGACTGTTCCAATTGCTGCCATTGCACTGACACCTGAATTAAGTTATCTACATATCTACAAATGAATCCAAAGAAATAATATTTCATTGATTTTCAGGTATCGACAAGTACGACGAAGCCGTGACAGTGTTGTGGGGGTGTACAAGAGGTGAAAGCATCAATAGGGTTGGAGGGTGGCCGAAATAGAAGGAATAGTCACAACAATCTGAAAGTGGAATTAATCGGAAAAACGTAAGTACAGCTTTTAGATTTATCACAGAGATGCATGCATGTCGACAAATGTGTCTTCTCTCAGATTTAAACTCCTTGTGTAATCATATAGCATGCCTGCAAACTGAAACTAATATAATTAGAATAAAAGAACACTGTTTCATTTTCGAGGGCGATACACATTATTATCATATGTTTAGTGCATATAAAACAGTTAGTCCTCAGTCGTTAATTGAACAACCAGGTCTCAACGAAGTGCATAATTCATAGAGACAAAACTCACTATGCCTGTATGTATGTATCGGATAGCCTCAATTATGTTCAAAACGAGATGTGACGAGAACATTCCCTGGGTCCAACGTTATTCAGAGTTGCATCCCTTACTTTATAAAACCGATTCCCAGACAAGCGATCCACGGCAAGACGTGGATTTACATTTGGATTTTTAACTAACTACGCAGCAGACAAAAAAAAATTAAGTACTTTAGCCCTCTGCACACCGATGTCAAAATATCAAACTTTCAAGTTTTCCCAATAATACAACTCAGAATTGTAGCAATTCAGTCTTGTTTGAAGTAGTTCAGTGAACTCTGTCAAACAAGATTAAATTGAATCAATTCCGAGTTTTATTATTGGAAAAATCTGCAATTGAAAGTTTGATATTTCGATATCAGAGTTCAAAGGGCTAATTACAATACCAATGATATATTTTAATGGAGTTACTACTACGAGTGATTGACTATAGTTTTCAACTGTGGGTATTGCGTTTCAACCTCTCTTTGAGGGTGAGCTGCTTGTGCTATATAGTTATTCACTACATCTCACATGGTATGTACTAAATTGGCCCACTGATCGGTTTGCAGGGTTTGTTTTTTGGTATACAACAGTGAATATTAATTGTTGGTTAATGTGCCCCTCCATCCAGCAACACCACTTATGTGGGTTCAAAGCAGTGATTGATATCGCCCTGTGGAGAATAACACCATCGTTCTTGGATTCTACACTTAAATAACCTGTAGAAACCTGAAGTCAAATATACACACCACCGATATTTTACAGCAGTGGTTTGACATTGACGTTTCAGAATACAGTCAGAAGTTGTTTCTTCACAAGTGTCGCCTGCGTATTCAGGTAGACAATTTTGCACAGATACAACTGCTTGTTCACATGTATTGATGCATTGATTTACCAAAGGTTCACTTTTGGTTCCATGCCTTGTCCCGCTGTTAGTAAAATCTTGTTTCCATGCCTTGTCCCGCTGTTAGTAAAATCTAACATTAAGGCTTCGCCATTCTATTATTTTCTATAATCCCAAGATTAAAATTAACGGTACCCTAATTTATAATAAAAATTGGTGTAAAAAGAGAATTTGTTCATAAACGATATCTCAAAAGAAAACGGCGGCTTTTTGACGTTCAAAAACTTCTCCACAAAGTATATCACGAAAATCCCATCTCCCGTCTACCAGGGAGTAATAAACGCAATCCCTAAAACATAGAAACTGTTAACTAATAAATGTAATTGACTCGTGGTTGTATCTAATGAACACATTGAAAAGATAAAAGCCGCACAAAAGGTGAATACATTTTTTATTCACTTTTCTACGACCATTCATTGAGCAGCCAAAAAAATATCACAAACAAAATGGAATAACCTCTTCCAAATGAATATATGGTCGGAAGACATTTCAGAAACTAAACTGTGTACTTTTTGCTTTTCTGCACAAGAGACAGTTTTGCACATATTTTTTGAATGCACAGTGTAAAAAACATTCTTCTAAACTTCGGTGATTGGTTGATCGAGAAATGTAGCATTACGTACCCCCAATACCTATTACTTGCTTTTAATGACAACAATGATATCCCACAGTTCAAAAGTATTATCGACCTCCTCATACTGATCTATTAAAAATGTATCTACGCCTATAATATTAAAAAGTGCCAACCACACTTGCAATGAGTTATGGAACAATGCGTTTCGATAGAGAACTGAAGCTTTCTTCATTCCTCAAGAACTCAGAAAAGAAACAAATAGCTACCTAAAAAAGAAACTGGGGAATAGTAGAACCCTTGTTATGCCCTGGCACGACTAGATCTAGTATTATTTCTCGAGAGACCCTCGATAGCGGACACTGATACAGATTCGGTTGTGGAAATCTTTGCGCATGCGCTAAATGCATGAACCTTCGTTTGTATATCCACGTGTTTGTGACAAAAATGTATTTTTCTACTGCTGTGCACTGCAACACATATTGTAAATGTCAATGTAGGGATCTTTATGAACATTTCTTCTAGCTGGTCGTGGTTCAATTCTCATTTTACAAACATGTACTAAGCTACTGTTTTGAGCTAAATTTTTGGATGTCTGAATACAAATTTTAAAAAGTTTTAACCGTTCAGTGATAAAGAATAAACAAAGAGACGTTGATCGCTGTGCTCATAGACATCCAGGGAGTTCAGACAATGGTGCTCCCATTTTGCCATATAGGCCCTGGAATGTATGTAAGACATCTCCGCTCATCCCATCTAACGATATCACACATAAAAAGTTCAGTGTCAGTGTATCACAACAACTGAATGCAAAATTGAAAAAGGGCCATCGGCTATGCTTTCAACTGTCGGTATTATGAATCGTTCGGGTATTTTCCAGGACATTAAAAATCTGTCATTGCGGGGAAAAAAATAACATTTCTTTCCAATACTGAAAGGGATTAGACACTTCAACCCCCGAATCGCAGCTCACACAATGACCAATAGCTTTCCAGAAGCTGGGTGGTACCAGTTTCGCAAACTCTGCAGGTAGGCGACTAAATCCCATTGAATCTCTTTATTATTGACATTATTTAGAACCATTTGCAACGCTGTGAAGAGGATCCTTTCCGTTTCATGCCTTTGATTTTCTTCGCTCTACGCCATATTCAAAATTCAGACAGACAAGACTGATGAATACTCATGTAATATGTTGCATGGATCAGTTATTTTTCCTCGTCATAAATACAAAAACACTAAATAAATGTCTGACCATTATGTTTGGGTTGGTTCTTGGATGTGCTGAGTAGCCTTATTGCTTCGGGTTGAAAATACTAAGTTTCTATCCTAACAATTCAGTTTTCGGGGTTATGGCTTGTTTTGTAGGTTGTCCCCAAGAAAGTCTTAAGTGACCCAGAGCGTTTGAATGGATTCACGCGTACCGTTATGTCATCGCAGAGGTTTTGGACACAACCCACCAGAAATAGTGAAGCCAGGACATCTCGCTTAAAGGTCTCGCATATCTATCTTCTCTCTGCAATTACAAAGCATCCAAACTACAAATGAGGGGCATTAAACAAAACCTATATGGATTTTCCTGTGATTTCCATTGATCTATTTTAACTTGTATTGGGTAGAGACATACATACATATACATACATATACATAACTCTTACACGGTTCGTACATAATCATGGTCGTCTATGTTATCTAGTATTCCAAGCTCAGCCCCATCTTTCCGATACATTTTCAGCGCATCAGTCCTACGGCTTTCGCGAAATAAGACTGCGCCATTCCAACTCGTAATGTAAAACACCAACCGATTCAAACATACATCACGTTCTGTGTTTATTACACATCCCAGGCCCTACAATTCAGTTAAACAAATTTAAGGTGAAGCGTCAGTTTGTTTTACTTGCAGCTGTACTGATCAAATTGATCAATAAAAAATCAAAACAAACGTTTGGGAACCAGTCTAAATTACATTCGTAATCTTTTCTGTTGGGCGTGTTTAATTTGTTTCGCTGTCTCTCTTCGGCTGGTGTCCATTCACGTCTAACCATTTGGTGGCTATTACTGACAGTAAAAATAGAAATACCAATTTGGGCAGATTTGCAACACAGCTGGGAGAACCGTTTTTAATAGAAGATCGAAGCATGTCAGGATGTCCGAAAATTTACCGAAATAAAGATGACCAATTTAGATATATGGGGATCCGCAGACGAGACGGCCAAGGGACAGGGTTAATGTTGTGGTTTGAAATGATTGCTTTTTAATATTATTTCATTTTTGTTCAACTAATTTTTTTGCGAACAGACTATATTTTGCTTTGGGCGTTTTCATTTTCACACCACGCGACAGACGATCGATAAGTGTATAACGAAATTTGGAAACTTTTCGAAGCGTAACTAGTGACTCGACGGGAAAGGAACTAGTATAAACGGTGCTGGGAAAAAACTCCGGCTTGTTATCACCAGTTGAATACAGAGACATTCTGTCATAGCGGCGATATCTTTAAATACGAGAGTTTAACGTGGATATGTGTAATCAATACATATACATAACTCTCACATGGTTCGCACATAATCATGGTCTTCTATGTTATCTAATCTTCCAAGCTGAGCTCCATCTTTCCGACACATATTCAGCGCATCAGTCCAGTTTAGCACAGCGTCACTAAATTTCCAACATTTGCGACTGTTACTGGCACGTTCAAAACCACTTGGGCATAGTGTTCCTGCAATGAGAATGTATAACCTTTTCCTTTCAAGAAAACCAATTGTGCATATCCCGTTGGAAGACAACTCGACAGGTATGTTATGAAAAGCAAGTGATAATTAGAGGCTACCACTTAGTAAGTTTCATATCGTCCAAGATATCAGCCAGAGGTAACTTCATATCAGCCCGAGGCCGAAGGTCGAAGGCTGGTGTGAAGTTACCGTGAGTTCATATGTCGGCCGATAATAAACTAACCAAGTAATGACCCCTCTATTTAATAAACCAAAACAAATAATCACAAAATGTTCCCAGATCGTTTACAGTTTTCTCACAGCGTTATTGTTTCTCATTCGTTACACAAAGTCCGAAATTTTCCCTTCTCCTAGTTCAGCGGTCCAAACATTTCGGTTTTCCTAGTGTGGAAGCACCGATGTCCGGCTAGCTGAATTCTCTCTTCTTCTACTTCGTCGAATCTCCGCTTTCGACCCCGAATTTTAGTTTGCGTTGAATTTTCTGTACAACTCTCTTCTTTCTTCTCTTCATCCATCTTATCTATACTGATTGCCCTCACTAACCCTTTACCTAACATGAAAAGCAGACGACACTTGCAAAAAAAATTCTTGAATAACTAATTTTTTTCATTTTTTGTCTCAAAAACATAGGTTATGACCCCTCGTTGGAACGAGCTCGACGAGCTCGTTCCAACGAGGGGTCATAACCTATGTTTTTGAGACAAAAAATGAAAATATTTTGAAAATTAATTGGCGATTTTTGAGAATAGCGCTGGCCGGTTTTGGCCGTTACGTTGGGTAAAGGGTTAACTCACAATCATACAAAACCTCGGCTTGAAACCATTGCATCATGCCTGGCAACGCCGGTTTTCCCGATTGTGTCCAATGAATAGCTGTGCATGACTTCGTTGGAAACAAAGTGAGTGCGCCAAGTAACGGAGACAAGTTGAGCTTGGTTTTCATATCGATCGTGATCGGCGTCATGTCAGTAGAGTTTGAAGTCATGTCTGCCAAGTCTGTTGTTTTGAATGTATTATTTTGATTCAAGTTATGGCTGTAGGGGAGCGCTGTGGCTCTGTGGTAGACTGTTGACTTCTATGCTAGAGGTCCCGAGTTCGATCCCCGTCCGGGACGTTGTGTCCTTGGGCAAGGCACTTTACCCCGGTTGTCTACATGGAGACACGGTGACGCTGTGTACTAAGGCCTATTGCACGTCGATGGTGCACATGTTTTCAACAGCTGTAACCCTGATTGAGCGGCGCTTGAACAGAGTTAGAATGTTGAGGAGCTGACAGTTGCTCGTCGATGCTCGGTGGTTCTCTCCGGGTACTCCGGCTTCCTCCATCCGTAAAACTGTCATGGTCACAATTAGCCATTGTGCAGAAGTATGTGACCTTAAACACCAATAAATAAATAAATAAAATAAACAAATAAATGGCTGTATGAAGCATTTCGACCCTGTGGACACGGCCACTTTCTTTGTTCAGTTCCCTGACGCACTACTGTTGATGAGGGTTATCACAGATGTAGGAATCATTTCGACCTTAGGGGCATGGTCATGGAAGGACACCCACAGAGTAATATATATAACAGCGTGTTAGCGGAGAAAAGTGCATATTTTTTTTTAAAACAAAAGAAAAAAAATCTGCACAATTTTGACTCCATATTATAAAAACAAAAAATTCGGTCCGGTCCGAAAAGTTTTACACTATGCAGGCAAAACGGGCACTTTTCTCGACTGTGAAGAACGTGGAAGAAAAAAATCATTCTCGAGAATATTCGGCTACCTCCCAGGAGTAATTAATCTGTGCTATCCCCTCCTGTTAATTCCCAATTCAATTCAATTCAATTCATTTTATTTAACGGTATGTAAAATATAATAATCAATTCAGTTACAGAATAATATTGTGATACATATACATACCGTTGAGGGACAGCATAGCCAGATTGGCTGTCTTCCTGCTATCCCCCAAGGTAGAAATGTAATTAGAGCAACATCATATCAGACAGAGTATACAGCCGGAAAGAGAGAAATGCAGATCCTTTTGGAATAATGTTGTATTATTGCATTGTTGCATTAATGCGTGGGAAACAAAACACTTAAAATATCAATAATATTATTAGAATAATAATAATATTATTAGAATATATTGAAAATAATATTGATAATAGTTTGGGAATAAGATGAGTGACAAACTGACGAGCTAGCCGGTAAAAAAAGTAGAACTGTATTACAGATTAGTATAGTAAACTATCTAGTACAGTCTGGGCAATACGGGTTGTTACATGCAATTTGTGTTTGATAATTTGAGAGAAGTTTTTGTGTTAACATTTTCTTAAAAGCAGTACGATTAGCAGCATTTCTTATACTCGGTTCCAGGTCGTTCCAAAGCCTAGGGTAATTGAATCAAGGAAGGTAATCTAAGGATTTTGTTCTTGTTCTGCAGACGCGAATCGATACCGAGTACCTGGTGGTGGGACCAGTAGTATTATTATTAAAGAGTGAAAACATTGCATTTAGTGACTGGGGAAGAGATCCATTTTCCAATCGAATAAAAATAGCATGGCATGGAATTCGAAAAGGTCTGTAACTTTCATTATTTTATCTTGAGCAAATAGAGGGTCAGTATGGGCATTGAAACGTGCGTTATTAATTATGCGAACTGAGCGTTTTTGTAGTAGGAAAGTTGGTTGATTGATTTAGAATTCCCCCATATCTGTATACCATATACTAGACGACGGTGTATCAATGCGAAGTATAAAATTTTCATGACATCGTGGGGAAGTATAGATTTGACCCTGTTGAGTGCATAATTTGCGCATGCTATCTTAGAACACAGATGGGTGATATGTGATTTAAAGGGCAGGTGTTCGTCATTATTAATACCAAGGAACTTAATAAATCTTTCATCCTCATTGACACCCACCCGTTTTAATACAGTATCATTGATTTTTATGGATTCTTTAAAAGGGGTTGCCCTTTTTGAACTGGGATTGATTAAAATATACTTGGTCTTCTTGCAGTTCAAAAGAACCTGATTAGCGGAACACCAGCTAAATATATGCTGAAGTTCCTTATTTACAAATTGTGTTAGTTGTTGTACGTCAGAGTCAGATGAATACGCGGTTGTGTCGTCTGCAAAAGAAAGAAGATTAATAGAGGTGGCGTGGTGGATATCATTAATATATAGCAGGAACAGAATGGGACCCAAAGTTGAGCCCTGAGGCACACCACACGTTATAGGCATCAGAGAGGATTTTGTGTTGGCGTACTGAACGTATTGTTTTCTATTTGTCAAGTAGCTTTTGAACCAGTCATTACATATGCCCCTTGGTTAAACAGTTTGTCAGCCTGTTGCACACAATCTTTTCCATAATTTTAGAAAATACCGGTAATATACTTATTGGTCGGTAATTGGTGAACTCTTTATCAGATCCTGATTTAAATACAGGTATAACCTTAGCTGTTTTCATACCATCCGGCACCACCCCTTTTTCAAAGGAGTTGTTGATAATGTGTGCTATAGGCAAGGCAATTATATCGCTTGTCAGTTTGACTATCTTTGACGTTATGTTGTTGAAATCCTCACTAGATTTAGATTTCATTGCCTTTATGGTATTTATTACCTCCAATGGAGTAGTTGGGGTCATGAAGAAGGTGTCTGAACAACTGTTTTTCAAGAAATGGGTAAATTCAATGTTAGGCTTTTTAATTTGGGCGCGTGTATTCGTTCCAATGTTCACAAAAAAATTATTGAAGTTGTTGGCAATTTCTTGAGGGTCATTAATATCACTGTTGTCATGTTTAAAGGTAGAGGGAAGTCTAGTTACTGATGTTTGTTTCTTAATTGCGTCATTTAAAATTTTCCATGTTTTACGTAAATTGTTTTTGTTTTCCGTTAGGATATTTCTGTAATACATTGCCTTGCTTTGTTTTTTGATTCTATTAGAAAAACGACAATAATTTTTGTAATTTTGTATATTCAATTCAGTTGGATATTGCAATTTTTTATTATAGAATTTTGTTTTTTTATTTGATGACGTTAGGAGACCATTTGTCATCCAGGGTTGACGCTTTATGTATTTTTTGGTTTCGTGTACGCGTACTAGCGGAAAGGATATCTCAAATGCATTTGTATAGATTTCTAAGAAATTATGGTATGCGTCATCAGCAGAGGTTGATTCCAGAACAGCGGCAAAATCGCTTTGTTGTAAGATAGTTTTAAAATGATTTACACTATTCTCGTTTACTTTCCTTTTTAGTAAAATATGTTGATCTCGCTTATCGCGGTTTGTAGACTCAATGTAGAAAGTCCCAAAGTGGTCGGAAACATCTGTAATGATTATTCCTGCATCTGTAGGGGTAGAATCATTATTGGAAAAGATGTGATCAATCAAGGTGGCGGTGAAGGGGGTGACTCTAGTTGGTTTAGAGATAAATGAGATAAAACCTTCAGAGAACATATGGGTTATATAGTCTTGAGTTTTTTGATGTGAGTCTGATTTTAGCAGATCAATATTCATATCGCCAATTAGGTAAGACTTTTTGTTTTCAAATTTTAATTTGTTGGTTATTTCGGCTAATTTAGACAAATAAATATCGATGTTAGCTTTAGGTTGCGTGTTTGGTCTATACATAACGCCAATTATTCTGGAAATATTACTGATTTGAACTTCTACAAAAAGAGTTTCCATAACGTGCGGTATGAACACAGAGATATCGACTCTAATTTTAAAGGCAAGTCCCTCCTTAATAAACAACGCAACACCACCACGCCCATCGTCACCGTCCGGTCTTGTATTCTTAATAATACTGTTGTATCCGTCAAGTTTATATGAAATGTTCAGAGGGATAGTGAATATTTCACTTAGTCCTACGACATCGAAACTGTTATTTGGGGTATGCATTGATGACAGAAGATCAGATAACGAGTCCCAATGACAATTTGTATGGAACATGGAAAATGACTTATCAGTATTACAATATGAGGTGCGAAATTGTTCTGGTGAGTGATACAAGCATTTCCCTAACAGATGGCTAAGGGGCGATACATTTTCTTCATTATTGGCTTCTAAACATTCATTAAGGTGATTAATAAAATCATATTCAGGGTTTCTCCGGAGCTCGTCGATACCGATATTACCCGCCATTTAGGGCACCACTATAGTTACCATTATCCCGTGAATTGATTCCCATACAAAAACAGCTGTGATTTTTTAACAATAAGCTCCTATATAAGTGGATATGACCAATGGGGTTTGTATGTGGTGTATAAACAGAATCATTTTCTGATACGATGTTGCAAAACAAGAAAACAGTCAAAATAAACATCAAGAGTAATGAACATTTGGGGCGTCCTCATAACGTGGTATTTTTCAAGGTGGATGGTGGCTGGAGCAAGTTGGCTTGGATTACAGGTATCAGGGAAGATAAACCGATTGCATTTCTGAGTACGTATATATTGCTGGAAATAGATATTGATGAATACATACGCACACGCACATACACACGCACATACTCACATGCATCAACACATACATACATACATGCATATATGTGCACATACACATGTATATGCTTACATACACACATGTGCATGTGATGCAAATCTGAAGTCTGAAGTTGCAAGATCCTTAATTCAGGTAGTCGAGTCCTTAACTCTCTGTTTGTGTACAACAGTACTGACTGTTTCAGCTAATACCATGTTTTTATAGAGTTTTTATAGAGTTTGATGGATACACACTCACACGCACATACACACGCACATACACACATGCACTTACACAGACATACATACATGCGCATGTGTGCACATACACATGTATATGCTTACACACACATGCACATGCGCATGTGATGTAAATCTGAAGTCTGAAGTTGCAAGATCCTTAATTCAGGTGGTCGAGTCCTTAACACGTTACTGACTGTGTCAACAAATACCATGCTTTTATAAAGTTTGATGAATACACTCACACACACACATACACACGCACATACACACACACACGCACTTACACAGACATACATACATGCACATATGTGCACATACACATGTATATACTTACATACACACATGCCCATGTGGTGTAAATCTGAAGTCTGAAGTTACAAGATCCTTAATTCAGGTGGACGAGACCTTAACACTCTGTTTGAGTACAACGGTACTGACTGTGTCATGTCTTTATAGAGGTATACATCACGCCTTACTCGTGCATTGTACCAATAATATCGCTGTAAGAAGTTGTATCTCGAGCTTCTCTGGGGATATACTATGTTATGGATTGTGAATAACCATTCAACTGTCAGGAAATAAGGTATTTCAGCTATTCTACGGGGGCGTGAGATATGTGTGCGCGCGTGGGCGTGAAGACGAGTGCCTGTGCATATGTGTGTATCTGGATATGGATCCATAAATTCATTTGGGCTTCCGATGTGGTCCAGAAAGTTGGACACTTTGATATATCTATATTTTTATACTGTACCAATGACCCAGACTTAGCTTAGCTGGTGCTAACTCTAACAAAACCAGGGCCAAACACAAATTTTGCCCCCCAATCCCCAAAATTTGCATCCAAAACAAAAAGAAATCATGTCCTAAAGGACCTCCATACTACGCCTCTACTGCGCATGCGCAGTGACGCAGACGTCCCGAAATTGGCGCCAATTATCATTCTCTGTTTGGCCCTTCATCAGTCAACATCTCACTGATCTTTGTGCTTGTAAATCTCAGTTTAAAGGATGCCAGACACGTAATTTTTGGAGAAAATGTGATTCTAAGGAGGATAGAAGGAGGAGAGGAAAAAGAAGTGACAAAAAATAATCAGGGCTGTACTTAAAATTTTTTGATGAAATTATGTTAAGTTGCCTATTTTCGAGGCATGGGCCTCTTGTTGTCATTCTTGCTAAATGTTGCACTGCTTATTCAGTGTTTCCTCTCCCCTAGCCTTCTAAAGTCCCCCCTTGCAATTCTCCCATGCTTTTGGCATATTTTTGAGAAATTTCATTTCTAAAATTTCCTGGGAGAGTTGCTTGGTTACAGAATGTTTTCTGTTATTTTCCCCATAGTTACGTTTTCACCCATGGGTGTATAACGTTTGTGTTCTGCATCTTCCATCTGATGTTCTGCAGATTCTTCCCTGGGAGTCTCTGTTTTGCATCAGATAGAGTGTAATTTGATGACTGATTCCGGGCCAGTTTTTTTTTCAGTGCCTGGAGTCATGTTTTCTGGTGTTTTTACACTGTTTGTTTACATTGGCAACAGCCTTTTTTGAGGGGGGCTGTTTGCCTTTGCTGTAGTTTATCTCACTATAAGATACATTTATATTATCCGTAAGTGTCTCATTAATTATTTAATATAAATTTAAAATTTTTGACCACACTTTGCCATCAGATCCATCGGGGCTCAACGTTACTTTTCAGCAACTTGGGCTCCGCTGAAAAAAATATTTTTTCAAAATTATTTTGATTTGCAATTGTTTTTTCATTTATTAATGGATCATGTGATTATGTATCTTTGTGTCAGGGGTTTTTGCGAGTAACTAGGACTTATTGTTGTTCTTTCACAATGAAGGGACATTGTTCAAATTGTAATAGGAAGAAATCTTCCTCTGACTTTCATGATCATTGTATTAATTGTAGTCAGTGTTCTCGCATTAATCCCTGTCTTATATGTGAATATTGGGATGAGAAACATTGGAAACGTGTGTCACGATATGTTGTTTCTGGAGAAAGGGCTATGCCGGCTCTTTCTCCGCAAGGTCACTCTACTCTCTCAGTTTCTATTTCAGAGGAACCAGAACAGGGTGATGTTTCCATGTTATCTTCTACAAGTGTGCGTCCGTCGTCACAAATGAATTCAGAGCTAGCGGCAAAAGTGCTCATGGAGATTAGACAAATGTCGTCCGCTAGCTCGCCCGGTGTAGCGTCCATTCACCGAATGGTTCGGCAGCCGGGTTCGTCCGATGCGGTCCAGGAGGAAATTTTGGATGATGCGAGCACTATAAACATAATAGATGCACACCCAGTGACGGCGGATAGTAAGCGAGAACGGAGGAGGCCTTTGAGTCCGGTTCCTAGCTCGTCCAGGTCCAGCCGGGCCGCGAGCGAGAGAGGCCCCTCTCTCGTACAACAACATCTGGGACCAGATGTTGTGGTACAAAATGTGTCTTTAGCGGAGCATACGTCCGTCGCTCGGGACGCTCCGTTGTATAAGCAGTCCGCGGAGACTGTTAAGGCTTCCTCTTCTCGTCAGCGCACACGACCGCACCTTGGCTGCGTGACCGCCGATATATTACCAGCTTCGCCGATCAAGGATTCTTCGGCGACCAGGTCACACCATCCGGCAGCCAGGGATTCGAGACCGATGGACTCCGGACGTTCGCATAGGAAAAGTATGCGGGAGCCATCTGATGCGGGGCTGCCCTCGGCGAAGCAGCGAAAGACTGCGCCTCCGCAGGTCTCGACGCCGGACATTCTTGTGCAGATAGCACAGCTTATCGCAGCATCCCAGCAGCCGACAGAAACGGTGTCGGATCGAGAATTATCCGACGGCGCTGGGTCGGTACGCTCCGCCGAAGCATCGGGGGCGGCCGACCGAGAACATCATGAGGTCCGACCGGATGGTGAAAGGGATACGGATGACTTGGAGCTATCCCTTTCGGAACAACATAAAGCTGCCGTGGACTTCATCCGGCACTTTCTCCCTCAAGTTGTTCCGTCGGGCCAGACTGCTGCGGTTCCGGACAAGAGAATTATAGCGTCATTGGACTCTGAATTTTTTGAGCGGTTCAGGGACATCGCTCCCGAGTTTCCGTCGCAGTCCAATAATGTTGCAAGAACATTTGAATTATTGAACGACGCTATATTTAAACTTGCTTCCAGGACGGGGAAAGCAGGTTTCTTGTCCGCTAATACTCTCAACCTGCCTTTCATTAATGCAAGGAATAAATTCGATACGGCAGGACAGGGTATACCGAGAGTTCCTCTGCGTATGGACGACGAGGCGGAAGACTTAGAGCTATCATTACCGTCGTCGGCTTCTATTCCAACCGCGGTGTTGGAAACAGCTATTGCGTCTAACAGAGCCAATTTAGATGCCTTATCTTACGCAGATCACCTTACTAAGGCGTTATCACTGCGACTTCAGGGGAAAGAGTTTCGGGATATACAATCCTCTTTAAGACTTCTTTCAAGGGCAGTAGCTTATTCCACGTGTAACTCCGCCCTTTCAGTGGCAAATCTGGAGTTGGTTAGACGTGACGCAGCCCTAGCTACATCCACACTAGTGGATACTAAGGTGAAGAACTCTCTTAGAGTCGCTTCGGTCTCAGGAGAACTTCTCTTTGATGGCAAGCTTTCTGCTATTTATGATAAAATTACAAAGAAAGCTAAGGATTCTCTGTTGTTCAAATCTGCTCCTAAGAAGTCGGATACAGCAGACACGAATAAGACAGGCACTTCTGGGTCTAATGCGCCCAAGAGAGGTTCCTATAGAGGTTCCGGTGCGTCCTCTTGGTTTTATTCGAGAGACCGTCAGGGTAGCGACTCTCGTTCGGGACGTCCTTCAGGCCGGGACAATCGGTCGGACGCCCCGAGGTCGACGGGGCGAGGTGCGGGCCGTGGAGGACGTGGTTTCTCCTACCGCAGGCCTCGCAGGTCCAGGAGGTGATGGCTTAAACCTCTATCGCGTACCGGTTGGCGGAAGGTTGTCGAGCTTTTCACAAGAATGGGCGTCGATTACGGACGACCCTTGGGTGAGAGGAGTGACTTCGGAAAGTCTAAAGATATCCTTCAAACGAAAGCCTCCATTAACTCGAAGTCCAAAGTGGACTCATCTTCCGTCAAATCCGCAGAAAAGAGACGCTCTGTTATCAGAGGTGCAGTCTCTTTTAATGAAGAACGCGGTAGAGGTCGTAGAAAACCAGGAATCTCCGGGATTCTACAGCCATCTGTTTCTGATTCCGATACCAGACGGCTCGTTCCGTCCAGTCATAGATTTGAGCTGGATAAACAAGCTGATCGTCGCTCCGAAATTTTATATGGAGACGATTCGATCGGTCAGAGCGAGTATTCGGGTGAACGATTATGCAACGAGCATAGATCTCAAAGATGCGTACTTTCACGTCATGGTACATCCGACATTCCGAAAGTACCTACGCTTCGCAGTCCTAGGAGTGGTGTATCAATTCCGGGCGATGTGCTTCGGATTGAATCTAGCACCCTGGGCTTTCACTTGGGTAATGAACTCGGTAATGATCTATTTCCGAGCTCATTCGTCTGCGGTAACGTCGGCCTACCTGGACGACATTCTTCAGAGGTACGGCAACGAGTTAACGCTTCAGAACGATGTTCAGAATCTTCTTCTATTGCCCCGACGTCTCGGTTTTATAGTAAACGAGGAGAAGTCGGATCTGGTGCCGTCCAAGTCATTCACTCATCTGGGAATGAGGTTCGAGACGCACAACAATCTCGTTCGTCTGCCGTTAACCAGAGCGAAATTAGTCAGTTGTTACGCTCGCTATTGTCTGCACGCAGACAAAGTCACGGCGAGAGAATTTATGAGACTGATAGGTCTGTGCGGAGCCGCCGCGGATCTCATTCCGATGGGGCGGTTACGCACACGTCCTCTTCAAATTTTCTTGACTCAGAATTGGAATGTGAAAATTCATTCGCTCGATGTAGACGTTCTCTTGTCAGATCAAGTGAAACAAGAGATTCAGACTTTGGCAAACATTCAGTGGTTAACTCAGTGAGTTCCGCTGCAGTTGCCGGATCCGAGTTTTACCATTATGACGGATGCCAGTCAAACAGGTTGGGGTGCATCATTAATCCCAACGGATTCGAGATGCCAGGGTCTTTGGGATCCGCAATTCCTGTGCAAGCACATAAACATCAAGGAAATGATGTCAATTTGGCTTGCGTTACGTCACTGGATGGACATTATTCACAATGCTCATGTCCAAATCCTATCCGACAATACGACAGTAGTGGCGTATATACGGAATCAGGGAGGCACTCATTCAGTTCCGTTGTTCAATCTAACGAAAAGAATCCTTCTGTTTGCGCTAGAACATCACGTTCTTCTTTCGGTCCGTCACATACCGGGTCGTCTGAATGTGCTAGCAGACTCCCTTTCACGAAAGGGTCGCTTGTTGCCGTCGGAGTGGACTCTCAACAAACAAGTATTCAATCAGATTTGCTACCAATGGGAACGGCCAATGATAGACTTATTTGCGACACATCTCAACAATCAGTTGCAGACGTATGTGTCTCCGTGTCCGGATCCAAGAGCATTTGCAGTAGACGCTCTGTCGATCCCTTGGGACGGAATGATAGGATATGCGTATCCTCCAGCGCCGTTAATTCAACAAGTATTGCTAAAGATAAAACAATCTCAATGCAAGATTCTGTTGGTAGCATCTCTGTCGCCACAGAGACCGTGGATAAATCTACTCAGGTGTCTGTTGTGGGACCTACCGCGAAAGCTTCCTCCACGGGAGGATCTTCTTTCGCATGGGGAAATCGCGCCAACTCCATCACAACCCGCAAGGTCTCAACCTTCACGTTTTTCCGTTGTGCGGTCCTTCTTGCATGACAAACACTTTACAGGACGAGCAGTGGACGCGATTTCTAACTGTAGGAGGACCTCCTCTTCGCTAAACTATGCGGCTAAGTGGAAGGTTTTTCGTCGTTGGTGTAGGGATCATTCTGTAGATATATTCGATCCCTCTATACCAGACATTGCAAACTTTCTAGTATACTTGTTTGACGAAATCAAACTGCAGCCTGTTACTATAAAGGGTTATAGATCTATGTTATCTGATACCTATGCACATCATGATAGTTTACAAATTGGATCTAATGTCTCTTTATCTAAGTTGGTTAGAAACTTCTCGATAAATAGACCCAGAACTCTTAGATTAATTCCTAAGTGGAATTTAGCTTGGGTTCTTCTTAAATTGAAGGAAAAGCCATTTGAACCTCTTGGGACAGTAGATTTCAAATTCTTATCTTATAAGACAGCTTTTCTCTTAGCTTTCTCTTCTGCTAGAAGAGTCAGTGAGCTTCATGCACTGTCGGTGGATGATTCTCACTATCGTAGTGTTGGGAACACTATCACCTTCACTACTAATGTGGGTTTTTTAGCTAAGAATCAGGCTCCTAATAAATATCCGGAACCTATTGTTATTAAGGCTCTTCCGTCTTCAGACGGGTTTAGGCCTTTACTCTGTCCTGTTAGAACGTTACGTATCTATAAACAGAGATCTCAGTTTATCAGAAAGGGACGGAAACGTTTCTTTCTGTCTTTGATGCCTAATAGAAAGGACATTTCGGTCCATTCTATTGCTAGATGGATTCAATTAACTATCCGTACTGCTTATGAAGATTTATCTTCTTCTCAGCAGTCTGTGCTTAAGATTTCTGCTCATGAAGTAAGAGCTCTTTCTACTTCCTGGGCTTATGCTAATAGTGTTCCTATTACAGATTTAATGAAGGCTGCTTTTTGGTCTCAGCCATCCACATTTACGAATTTTTATCTCAGAAATATTGAGTCCATTTCTGGAGACCTGCATTGTTTAGGTCCGTTATCTGTTGCTCAGAATGTCGTCCACTAAACAGTTGCAACTATAGTTATGCAGGCTTTCTGTTCCGGCAGTGACTCCGTCCGGCTGCCCTCTTCGCTCTGGGCTATTTGACCCAGGGCAAGGGGAAGGGGGGGGCGGGCGGGTGTTCCCTTAGGTCACCTGCTTTATAGTGAAAAGCAAGGGAATGCCTCCTCCAAGTCAGTATTTCTGAGTCGCTTCCGGGATGGTTTTAAAGTGTAATATTAATGTTAAAATTCATTCATGTCTTATTTTTAAAGTGTAGCTCGGTGTGAAGCATTTGTATATGTCAAGTGTCAAACGGGCTTTAATATACAATACTCGGACACTTTTAAATGACTATAAAGAGTCTCAATTCTCTGGACTACTTTATTTATTGGCTTGCTTTAAAAATAATTAGTATAAGGGATATACTGGATGTTAATAGAGAACATGAATGTTATTGTGCTCAATTATTAAGGGTAGTGTATCTTTCTAATTTAATATTAAATAAGAAAGATACATGTAAAGCCTAATACTCCTTTTCTCCTTAAGGGGTTACCTCTTTACTATATAGTTGAGCTTATTGGATTTTCCTCTATGTCCTAGGCCCTCCAGCCTGTTTACTATTCAGCTAAGTCTGGGTCATTGGTACAGTATAAAAATGTTAAAAAATTTATAGTAATTTATACATAGCGCTGACCAGGCACTGCCAGTAAGAATGATAATTGGCGCCAATTTCGGGACGTCTGCGTCACTGCGCAGTAGAGGCGTAGTATGGAGGTCCTTTAGGACATGATTTCTTTTTGTTTTGGATGCAAATTTTGGGGATTGGGGGGCAAAATTTGTGTTTGGCCCTGGTTTTGTTAGAGTTAGCACCAGCTAAGCTAAGTCTGTGTCATTGGTAAGTATAAAAAATATATAAATTACTATAAATTTTTTAACTTCTATATAGAACTGTAGGACATGTTTTAGGCACATAATTGGATTAACACGTTAAATATAGTTTAAATGTTGGTGACCCACTCCTCCTCTTTTGAGGACCACTGATTGAAATACAGTTGTGTACAAGTAGTTTTGTTAGGTAATACTGACTGTATGGCCCTCCATAGGCTTCAGCTAAATATTCAGAAGTTGTGATTGATATGAAATGCTTACACTGTAGCACGTGAAGACATAGCACTGCACTCAAATCCGTAGACGACCAACAGGGCCTCTAATGAAGTCCGGCGAGTGGAATACGGCTGTGTATGCCAGTAGTTGTGCTAGGTAATATTAACTGTCAGTATTGATATATATTACTGACTATCATTGTGAATACTGTAGACCAAATATACAACCACTGGGATATATCTAATTGAATGGAAAATAGGTCCAGTAAAGGGAATACAGTTATGTATACAATTAGTTGTGTTAATAATCTTGATTGTCAGCATTGATATATAATATTGACTATCACTGTGGATACAATAGACAAAATTTACAAACACTGGAATATATCTAATTGAATACAAATCCACAAGACATGTTTCGGGCTCTTCATAAGATTCAGGAGTAAACAACAGCCAAGTGTCCTAGAGTTGTGATTGATAATTAAATGCTTGTAGTTCAACCACAGTAAAACCATTATTACGAGGCACTGGGCATTATACCCACAATAGAACTATTATTATAAGCCCTGAACAGACCTGAAAACAGAGTGTAGACCACACATTGTGCCTCTGATGAGGTCCAGTAAATGGAATACAGCTGTGTATACAATTAGTTGTGTTAAGTAATCTTGACTGTCAGTATTGATATACAATATTGAATTGTGAATACTGTAGACCAAATATACAACCACTGGGATATATCTAATTGAATGGAAATTCACAGGTCCAGTAAAGGGAATACAGTTATGTATACAATTAGTTGTGTTAAGTAATCTTGACTGTCAGCATTGATATATAATATTGACTATCACTGTGAATACAATAGACAAAATATACTGCACAAAAATCCGTAGGCCATTCACAGGGCCCTGATGAGGTCCGGCGAGTGGAATGCGGCTGTGGATGCAAGTAGTTGTGCTAGGTAATATTAACTGTCAGTATTGATATATAATACTGACTATTATTGAGAATACAGTAAACCAAGTGTACAAACCACTGGGATATATCTAAATGAATACAAATCCACTGGTCCAATTAAATTAAATGTTAATTAAGTGTCAGTAACTGCCGTGAGTGGAACCAAAATAAGAAATACAAGTTTCAGGTCACTGCATTTGAGTCGTGATGTATTTACATGTATTCCGCACTCCGCCACACTGATTCTCTGCTGGTGGCATTTTATTGCAAAACCAAGAGCTATAAGAAATGCCCCAAAATTACAGTTCCTCTTAATCCTTGTGGCACAATTCGAATGATGAGATGTTTTATATTCTGTAATATCCTGCAAGGGTCGGATCCTGTGAATTTTCAAGATACGATTCGATTCGGATTATTTTACTTGAATTGATTCGATTCAATGTTACTTGACTCGATTCGATCTCAAACGAATCTCTTTTTTTTTGCCATAGCTATTATCATGGTAGCTGATGCAGAAAAAGCGGAAGGTAAAAAAGCAACCAAAGTCGCAGGTAGCTACACCAAGAAGTACAAGGTTGGAGGTTTGGTGGTATGAATGATGGCAAGAAGAAAATTATTAGGTGTCATGCTTTAGGCTGTTTTTTAACGCCCAGCTATACCCCACCTAAGATAATACGCCCCAAAACAATTAAATATTGAGATGGAGTTATATCACCGCCCAGTATTTCTCGGATAGTAGGAGTCTCGTTGCCTTTTGGAGAACACGCGTAAAAATGGTTCTCCTTGACGCGACAGCGTCGAGAGATATACTGAAAAGTCTAAAGTGGCCGGAAACTGTTGGGATTTAATATCCGCCGATTCGAAAATAGCTCTGATGTATATTGCATATATCTTTATGTAACTGTCGAACTATCCATTTTGGACATCCGGCCCCAGCGTTTGAATAATTTTAGTCGCTCTGTATGGTTGAGTGGGTGGGGACGGAGAGTGCCTCACGAGGAAGCTGAAAAATTCAAATTGAAGAAAAAATATTCATCTTCAGCTTTATGGTCTCAAAATGAAGTTTTTATTCGAGATTATGACCTTTTATTCCAATGAGCTCATTGAGACCATAGACACGATGCATAAGCTATAATTGTTAATGAAAAATTATTTTTTCAAGTGTCGTCTGCTATTCGTGTTAGGTTAAGGATTGGATGATATATTACAAACTGTGTGTAATTCAGTGTAAACGAAGAGTTCTGAGCCTGATACAACACTACTCCTTACCAAGTTGAAAGAAACTCTTTACACCACGGGTACGATATAAAAATTTATTATGTGAAATATTATGTTTTCGATTTAAAAAAAAAGAAACAAAACCATATTATGTTACTCCTGATCGGAACGAGCTCGACTAGCCCGTTCTAACTGGAGGCCACATCATATGGTTGTGTTGATATATTTTGATTTTTTTTTTCGTCTGCTTGATTTGTAAATGACACGGGCGGATGCGATTGATTCGTAATGTTAGGGGTTAATCCAACATGCCTCTCACAACCTCCCCTTCTCGTCTACTCTCGCGTATATGTTATTTTATATTAAAGCATTGCTTACATTTAATGTGTCGGAATGAAATTTAGGCAACCGGAAAACGCAATATAAATGTGCGCAGATCGAGTTCGAGGGTTCTGGGGATCTGAAGGATGTACCCCCTCCCCGAACCTAACTGTTTTGAAACTCAGTCAGCAAGTAAGACCTGTAAGCGGTGACTTTACTGTCTGTGTGCTAACAAGAGTCATCGAAATATTTTATGGGTATCTACGAATTTAAATCAAATAGGATTTCCTCAGCCTTTTGACTCGGTTAAATGAGAAACTGTCTGGTTTGAGATGTCGCCAATCTAATATCGTAATCCGGATTGTTAGAAGAGAGGTAAGCGCGGTCACATTTGCGGCATTTATGGACCACAATACGCTTCACACCAACTATAAATTTAAATCGTACAGCCAAATGGCAATGTAAATGGGGACTAGTGAGATACACAGATGGAAGAACGTTCCCCCCAATGATAAATAGTTGTTAGCAGCAGAGTACAGTGTCAGTGTAGTTGCATTTGCACGTGAGCTGTATCGCATCCAGTTGTCGACCGTCAGCCATCCAGAATCGCACGAGTCGAATGTTTGTATACGTTTTACGGAATAGTTACCTTGCATGCTGCTTCGATCGCAAAGTCAGTGTATGAAGGACCACGTCTAACTGATTATTTTCTGGTTCTAGTCCGCGTTTAGACGGTTACGAGAATAGGTTAACCATTTGTTAATTATTTTTATCGTTTATTGATGATTAACCTCACATGAGGCTTTATTCTGCCGATAAAACAGTGCTTACAATTACGTCCGTATCTTCTATGAAGTTAAACAGATTATAATATCCGTTTATGATCGAAAATACAAGCAGTGATGTCAGTAATGGACGGATTCATGTAAGCGATTTGGAGTGATTCACGATTATTTTCTGCGACGGGGTTCTGACGCATTGGCATTCAAATTACTCGAAGCTATCGCTTTCATGTTATCACTACCAAACAGAGTTTAGACAATTTTTGTCAATACAGGACATTGTCAGCGCAATGGCGTTTGTTCGCGTGCCGTATCGAATCCAGTTGACGACCTTTGTATCGCACAAGTCGAATGCTTGTATACGTGCTACGGAAAAGTTTGCTTGAATGCTGCCTCGATCTCAAAGTCAGTATATGAGCAACCACGTCTTACCTATTATTTTCTAGTTCTAGTCCGCGATTAAACGGTAACGAGAATGGGTTAACCGTTTCCTAATCATTTGTATCGTTTATTGATGATTAACAGCACATGGGGATTTATCCTGGCGATATAACGGTGTTTATTGTTACCAAAGGCGTTATCAGCTATGAAGTTAAACAGATTCTAATGTACTGTTTGTAAAGAGAGGATCGAGACTAAATCACCTTATCACCAAAAGTATCACTTTCCCATTCTGTACATATGGACAAAAACACAAGTAATGTTTCAGCCAATGGACCTCCGGTTTTAACCCGGAGGTCCATTGGTTGGAACGTTGCTTGTACTTATTATGCTTTGTGAAAAAATGCAATTATTGCTTGGGTGGAATCTCCACTCTACGTGTGATTTAGTGATGGCACTCTTTCCGCGTATTGTGTGTTTATGATTGAAAATACAAGCAGTGATGTCAGTAATGTACGGATTCATGTAAATGTATAGGATTTGGCGTGATTCACAATTATTTGCTATCGTATGTGACGGGGTACTGATGCAATCACATTCAAATTATTTGAAGTTATCGCTTTCATTTTATCACTACCAAACAGAGTTTACATATTTTCTGTTTCTTAATGTGATTGTGATGACAACTCAACCCGCGGTTATTTTATCACCGTGACTAGATTCTGATGAGAATTGACCAGGAATTGTGGAATATTTGGACCAGGTCATCAGAACCAACAATCTGAGAGGTTCAGACGGAAGTCCCACGTGACCAATGGCACGGGAATGTCGTACGGAATGGCCAGTTAGCAGTCTCTGTGTCGTGTTTATGAGATTTGACAGTTGACAGATCATTCGGGGTTGGAGAACGAATATCAAGACTGTGGCGTTCACAGATGAACGTTTAGGCGATTTTTGAGGTATGTTTACGTGAGTAAAATCCCATAAACACACACATATATATATATGTATATATAGGATAAAGACTTTGACGCCAATGGAGACCGAACCACTGCCTTGATGAGAGTACATTTCTGCGGCACCAATCGCCTAGCGAAACTGGACCAGCGCCACAGACCACTCGGCTACCGACAAGCCCCCCCAAAAGGCATGCTAGCAGGTCGAGCGTCCATGGAACTGGCACAGTCCACACGAAATTACTCGGTATCCCTCAGAATTAGCTGTTTACAATGAATTATACCATGTAATGTAGATGAAATCAATGAGAATCAATCTTTTTTTCAAATTTCCTGCTTAAGGTACAGAATACAAAATTCGGCACTTCTGTTAGGCATTTTTAGGATGAAAGACTCTGACGCCGATGGGGATCGAGCCACTGCCTTGATGAGAGTACATTTCTGCGGCACCAATCGCCTAGCGAAACTGGACCAGCGCCATAGACCACTCGGCTACCGACAACCCCTCCCTCCACCCCCCAAAAAAGGAAATTTGAAAAAGAGATTGATTCTCACTGATTTCATCTGCATTACATGGTATAATTCATTGTATATAGCTATGGGAAACGAATGGTGAGTAGACAAACATGCGCGTTTGCTTACTGGGAAAGATGTCAAGGTCAAAATGTCTTTGATTTGAAAATTGCCCACAAATGTGTATTAAAACTACATTTAGGAATAATTTACGGAGATCTCTTGAAATGATTCGATCTTCTTTTTTTCTACTGGGACAGTGGGCTGCAAAACCGACAAGTCCGATAGAGGTAACTGATAACAAAGTTAATTCAAGGATATACATATGAACAAAGAAATAAACATATCATCTGTTTGACCTCTTGTCATTTGAGAAAAAATACTTGATAACTGAAACTGCAGAGGTGTGAATAGTTTTTGCCCGAGTTGCACGAGGGCCACGAGCGACCTTAAAGTGTATCGAAGGTTATCAATCGATGAGATGAACAAAAACACATTCATTCCCTTTTTATTACGGATTTTGTCACAAAGTATATGACTACATATTTGCCATTTGCCATTTGCCAAATGACAGTTGAATAACAGGAACCTAACCATATTGGACTGGCGTTAGTTCAATTAATAATTTATTAATATTAAATTTGTATTTAGGAGAGAACTGCCACTTCAGAAAAATTGAACTCGGACAAGTTGCGTGTGTTGATTTACACTGGTTTCTTTGTGGCTACATTTTCTGAAAATATTTATTCCAGGGTGTTTCTGGACTCACGTTGACTCTCTTAGACCAGACACTTTCTACTTAGAGATACCGAGAGTTTCATAGAAATTGTATATGATTATAGAATGCTGAGTTTAGCCTGAGGACTATCAACGTTGAATGTTGTGGTGCTTGAACCGGGGTCAAACTTACACGCTGAACACTGGCTGAATATGAGATCCTCCTTTCCATGTTCGGCTCTTCGATAATAACTTGCAATTTGCCGTGTTTCCTTTTTTCACTGTAATTTAGCAGTGAAGCTGATAGTTGTGAGAAAAACGATAAAATTTTCAACTTTTCAGTTTTTTCATGAAAAAGTCAGTTTGAATAGTAAGGCAATATCATGAAGGACAATAGACAAGTGGAGTAGTATTGCATTTTAGTTATAATATAACAATAACATTATTTTAGAGGGCGTTACGGTATATTAGCAGTGCATCAGGAATGATTCAGGGGTCGTCCAACAAAACTTTTGACATTTGTTTGAAAATTTCAACAAAACCCTTAATACAAATTAAAGCGGTGAATAGCGACATATTGTCTACCAAAATAATGACAAAAGTACACAAAACTTGAATTTATCTACTTCCAAAAAAAAAAAAGAAAAATATGTTTGCTTTTGGTGACAAAGAAGTTGACTGCCGCATAAATAACCGACGGGAATAACAAGGAATGGATCGTTACCTGTAATGTCTGAGTTGTAAATAAAAGACTCCACACTCCATACTCGGATAAAGCATATTCATCATTTCATCATCGACGTGTTGAAAACTCTCAGAGGAAAATGAACGACCACGAAATATAGACTGTGTTGGGAAAACATTCTTGCTTTGATCACGTGATTCATGGGCCAAGTTGGGAAACGACTTAATGTCCAAAGATCTAAAATCTTCCAACATTTCATTCCCGTTTTCAAATCTGCGAGGCGATGTAATATATAGCGCACGACACATTAAGAGACTTTTTCCGAAAGTGGGTATTATAGAGGTATTATACGGTAGAATGTCTTTATCCACGTCTTGCGGTACTATGGGTTTTAAAGCGTGAAGTTGCTCGTGTCAAAATGAACAAACAACGAACAGCTTGGCCAAACTAAATAACGTGTAGAATATATCATTGACAGTTTATACCAGTTATTGTGGTACACTGCGTCGAATCATGGACAAAATGCCCCTCAGTATTTTGTCCATGGGCATTTTGTCCATGGACATTTTGTCGACCCACCCACTGCATCACGCCGCGCGACAACATTGTGATTCAAGAGGAGGCAAAAATACACAGAACGACAGACGCGTGTGAATGGATTAATCGATATAGCACGAGTGCCAGCGCGGAAGGATAGAACGAGAGGCCGCTAAGAATGTTAGGCATAACGACGATAGAACGAGAACTGTCCACTTCCGCGATGGCATAGGACTTCACGTCTATAAAAAACAATTATTAGTAAGACACTCAGCAATTCATTTAACAACTATCAGCCAAAAACAACAAATTTTATCGCCAACCAAATTTGCGAGGGGAACCCGTTGTAATATTCTGGGTGTTATTATGCTTTGGAGTGCATGAAATGATTCAAACGATCCGCTGATGCTTCGATCAGGCATTTATTCAGACCACGCCATTGTGTATACATACATTTCTAAAAATAGACATTTTCCACCGGAAATGGACATGTGCAAATAACAAAATGGGAATGGATGGGTTAACGTGGGTGTGCCATTCAACAGTCTGAGGTTACTACATCCCTCCTCAATTTTGTATTACTGTCAAACCACAGTTGCCTGATAGTTTATGTCTTAAACAGAAGTATACGAAAGTACTTGAAGCAAATTTGGCAGTCATAAATGCAAAAGGGAAAAGAAAAAAAAACACGGGTTACCTGGACCAGTGTCAAATAGTGGGTTTTAAATGTACTGACTGGCATTGATTAACACACTGGACAGTGAATGATTTACAGGGGTTATTTTGCCCAAACACTAGATCATCTATTTGTGAATATAAGTACATATGGGCATAATATGGGGATTATTATTCCCCAACACTGAAACACTTGAAATTATACAATTTTAACACTGGAAATCCTTCAAGTAAAAAGGTTTACGACGTTCACGTCTTGATCTGGAATATGTTGAAACTGGTGTATCTCCTGGCTTGAAGTTTTCTGTAGCTTGTTTTGAATTTTGTAGATTCAGTGTAGTTTGACTGTTGTCTTTGGGATCAACATGGTCAGTGAGGTCGTGTTGGTCTTCCTCTTCTTCCTCTAATTTAGAGTTGACATCATCCGGTATGTTAAAACCGAGATACATTTCGGGTTACAGAATGTCTGTTAGATTCTGGTGATGCCGTAATCATGTTTCCTGTTCTAGAGTTAACAGTGTAAGTCTTTGAGTCATATTCAGGTGATATTTTATTTTTCTTATGATCATTTCTCATAAGTACAGTGTCCCCAGGTTGAATGTCATTCATTTTGGTATGACTTGCTTTATCTGCATAAATTTTCATTTTATATTTTGAAGTTTCGTCATTACGTCGCACTAGTTCATCAAACTGGTAAGACGACTTCTCAAGGATTTGTGGGAGTTTGGATTTTCGCTCTTCTTTGAACATGAGGTTCATTGGTGTAAGTCCGGTCGAAGGATGTGGCGTTGTTCTGTATTGTCGTAAAAAGTTGTTAAGTTCCTGCCTCCAATTCTTGTTCTCAATGTGAGCTGCCCTTATGACTTTCATGAGTGGTTTGTTTAGTGCGTCTGCTTGGGAATTGGCTCTAGGCCAGTGAGGTGTAATTCTGCGATGAGAAAAACCTGCATGCTGTGTGAATTGTTTAAAAGCATGTGACTGAAATGGACTTCCATTGTCAGTTTTAATGATTCTTGGACATCCAAACATGGATAATACTTTGTCCAACACAGGTATTGTTCGATTAGCTGAAATAGATTTCACAACTTCCACAATAGGATATCGCGAGTATTCGGGAGCGCGGTGGCTTAGTTGGTAGAGGTGCAGGCTGCAAGCCGAGAGGTCCTCGGTTCGAATCCCACCTGCGGCAGCCGCGTTGTGTCCTTGGGCAAGACACTTCATCTCCATTGCCCGCGTGGGAGCACGATGACGCCGTGTGCTAAAGCGTACTGCACGTCGATGGTACGCATGCCTTCAACCAATCTAACCCTGCCTGTGCTGCAGTGCGGAGTTACGATGTTGGGGAGCTGGCAGCTGCTCGTCGTTGCTCGGTGGTTCTCTCCGGGTACTCCGGCTTCCTCCACCCGTAAAACTGTCATGGTCATGATTAGCCATTGTGCATAAATATGTGACCTTAAACATCAATAAATAAATAAATATAAATAAATCGCGAGTATTCATCGATTATTGTAAAAACAATACTCCCCAGACGGAAGAGGACCACAAACATCAGCACATAAATACTGCCACGGACCAGAAGGTAGCTCTGACATAATAAAGGGTTCAGGCTTCTCGGAAGCTGGAATCACACATTGACAAGCAGTACAATTTTTAGAACATCTTCAACTCTTCTGTTGATGTCTGGAAACCACATCTTCGATCGGATGAATGATTTTGTCCTTGTCAGTCCTTGGTGACCTTCATGTGCTATCTTTATTGCCCTGTCTCGCAATTCTTCAGGCAGTACAATTCTGCTGTCTCTAAGTAAAATGTTATCGCTGTGCGTTGTGAGCTCTTCACGAAGAGTTGACAAAGCTTTTAGCTCAATCACATTCAGTTCACTTTCACTCTAGTTCTTTATATTATGCCAGCATCCAGTGCGAACAAATTCAATAGCTTTTGTCAATGTCTTGTCACGACTTGTAGCCACTTTAACTTCATCTAGAGTCATTGCATTGAGTATAGCTTCTTTTGTGATGAAATTAACATAATGTTCTGCTAATAATTCTTGAACTCCCCCTGTTGATTTTGTGTCAGAACTGATCGTATGTCGAGATAAATAATCGGCAACATTCTCTCGTCCCGGACGATAAACAATTGTAAATTTATACGGCTGTAAGCGCAGGCCCAAACGCTCAATACGCAGAGGTGGTCTAGCTTTCTTCCAAAGTCTCTCTAGAGGTTTATGATCTGTGATTATTTCAAAACTAGGAGCTCCTCGTAAGTACATGTCAAAATGCTCGCAGGCCCATACTATACTCAGCGCCTCCCTTTCTGTTTGGCTATACCGTGACTCGACATCAGTCAGTGACCTACTTGCATATGCTATTATTTTGCGTTCCTGTATGAGCATTGCTCCAAGTCCTACTGGGCTTGCGTCCACTACAAGTTCAGTTGCTTTGTTAGGGTTGTAGTATGAAATGACAGTACTACTCGAAAGTTGATTTTTCAGAGTCGTGAAAGCTTCTTCTTGTGCTGATGACCAAATCCATTCAACATTCTTGTGGGTCAAATATCGAAGTGGCTCGCAAATAGTAGCATAGTCTGGGATGAAACGTGAGCAGTAGCTGGTCATTCCCAAGAAACTTCTGAGATGTTTCACATTTTGGGGTGGTGTAGCATTATGCATCGCTTTGACTTTTTTGGGGTCTGGGGAGATTCCACTACCAGAGAATACAACTCCAAAGAAAGATATTTTATCTTTGCTGAATTCGCATTTGTCGCGGTTAAGAGTAAGTCCACTTTTGTGTAAAACATTGAAAGTTTGATCTAAAGCACTGTCATGCTCCTCTTTTGTCTTCCCAAATACGAGAATGTCATCAGAAATGTTTTTAGCACCTTTAACGCCTTGAATTACATTGCGAATGGTTTCTTGGAATATCTCTAAGGCTGATGAAATTCTAAAGTTCAAACGTTTGTATCTGAAGATACCTTCATGGGTATTAAATGTTGTAATTGGGCGTGATTCATGCTCAAGTTCTAGTTGGTGGTAGCCAGATCGAAGATCTAATTTGCTGAAGACCGTGGCTCCATTCAGATCATTTATATAGCATTATTAGCTTCACGCATGTCAATGCAGAGGCGGATATCATTAGAGTTTTTCTTAGGCGGGGTAACGGTAGGCGATATCCATGGTGTTGCTTCATTCTCAACTCTTTCGATGATGTCGGCTTGAAGTAATTTATCAATTTCTTTCTTCATCTTGTCATAAAGGTGAAATGGTGTTCGGCGGTGTCTTTGTGCAACCGGAGGTACAGTAGTATCAACATGTATCTTAACTTTGGTGTTTTTCAGTTCACCGCTACCCTTAAACAATCCAGGGTATTTGTCCTGAACATCTGAGACATTATTTATAATTTGTACAATTCCTAGAGCTTTTGCTGACGGATATCCAATAAGTGAACCAAAGTTACCAGAAACAACATAAAAGTCATGTAATTCATGTTTGTTTGTTGTGTCAATTTGTAGTTTGCATTGTCCAATCTGTTTTAATGGTTGTTTACCACCATACGGAAGGAGTTTCTCTTGACGTTTGTTCGATTTTGTAGTGTTGGGTGAACCGAGTTGTTTATAAGTTTCTTGGTCAAGGATATTGACTGATGCACCAGTATCAAGCAGTAAATCACAATCCTTCTTATTTATTTTCAACGTTACTTTAGGGGTGTCTTTACCCAGAACACTAATAACATGAGTGTCAGTGTTTATGTGGTAACAATATTCATCCTCACTACTGCTGTTCTGGTCATAATTTGCACCACAAGGAGTTGCTGATACATGCTGAACTGTATTTTCTTTTCGTTTTCGGCACATTTTTATAAAATGATTTGGTTTGTTACAAAAATTGCAGATCTTTCCCTTTGCAGGACAGACACCTCTATGAGGAAACACTCCACCACAATTCCGACATAAAGTGTCGTGACGTTTGGCACTTTGAGAGCGATATTTAAAAAGTTTATTGTCATTAACATTTGAAGTTTTTGAGAATTTGTTTGGTGTTCGAGACCGGTGTTTATAAAACTTTGAAGTATTTGTTTTTCTTATCAATTGTCAAAACTGACCTGTTACTGGCTTGATCCCTTTCCATCGTGGAGGCTTGTGTATCGGCCATTTCTAGTGTTCGACCAAGAGTTATAATTTGACTGAGAGTTTTGTCCGGTTCTCGAAGAGAACGTCGGTGGAGGCGGTTAGACTTGCAATGTTGTATGAGTTGAGATAAAATCTCCTGGTCAACATTCGCAAACTCACATGTTTTAGCTAATTTTCGGAGCTCGGTGACATATTCATCTAGGGTCTGACCATCCCTTTGCTTACAGCTGCGAAAGTGGAATATTGTCATCTGAACATTGCTTTTCGGCGCAAAATAAGATTGTAGGACCTGTTTGGTAGCAGTGAAAGTTTCTTCACTAGTGCCTTTTCGGCCTCATAAATGTCATACACGCGTTCACCCGCATAGTGGAGTAAAAGTGCACGTTGACGAGCATCGGCAGTGATGTTCACGCCGACAAACACATTTTCTAAACGGCCTATCCACTTGTCCCAACGTGTTGCAGCGTTCGATTTATCGCTTTCAGAATCGAACGATGGGAATGGCGGTAATTGATTCATTGTAAATGTCATTAAACACTTCCGCTCGTCACCAGTGTAATATTCTGAGTGTTATTATGCTTTGGTGTGCATGAAATGATTCAAACGATCCGCTGATGCTTCGATCAGGCATTTATTGAGACCACGCCATTGTGTGTACATACATTTCTAAAAATAGACATTTTCCACCTCCCTCTGGAGATGGACGTGTGCAAATAACAAAATGTGGAATGGATGGGTTAACGTGAGTGTGCCATTCAACAGTCTGAGGTTACTACACCCGTGTTACTATTTCGTCCTTTGAGTTCCAATGTGAATATTCAGTTTGTCGACCGTATTGGTGGTTGAAGTACCATGATTTGGGCCGGTGTCTCCCCTCGAGCAAACCTCCACTTGACATCGTCGACGGAAACATGAACGCACAAACGTACAGGAACCACATCATTTTGGAGCCGATTATCATCCCCAGTATATCCCACGGTTGCCATTTCCTTGAAAACCGATTTTCTTCTTTGGACGTTGATGTCAGGCCTCAGCGTGTGAGAATAGTGCGAGAAAGATATGCAGCAAGACTTGACCTTGATTGATTTTCCTGTAAGGAGTCCTGACTGCATTCCGATAAAAAATTTATGGGGAATGCTCCACAGGAGAGTGGTCAATAGACAGACACCGCCTCATGACATCGACAGTCTGCGTCGTGCGCTTATAGGGGAATGGGACAGGATCACGTTGGAATTTGGATGACAATCAACAGCATGACACGCCGTTTAAGATGTATTGGAGATGATCAAGTCGGTCTCACTAGATCTTGGACAACGTCCCGTCCTTTGACGTTGTGAAGCTACAGTACGGCTACTGTGAAGTCAGGGGCGTGGCTAAAGTTTTCCGGTTGGGGGGGGGAACCCTCCACCTAGTTGGAAATTCACTACCGAGAAACATTTTTAAAATGAAGCCATGAAATGGGGGGATAAAATTGATTCTTGTAACTGAAATGCCAACACATTTATGATAGAATTATCAGGTTATTATTATTTGGTATTATTCTGGGAATTGACTATGTGCTAAATAAATGCTCAAGTTGAGAACTTTGAACAATTCACACTGTCCTAACATTAAATCAGATCTTATGCAGGAATGATAAATTTTCGATGTTTCATCACTTTGTAACTGTGAATGATGGAATTAAGTCAGGATAAGGATTTTACATGATCTAATTTTTTTGAAGAGCATTTCGAGGATTTTATTTTATTACGATAAGTAAACATACTATAGAAATCTTGTACCGATTGACATCATGCATACTTATGCAGCTCGATATTGCGTTCACTGTGGTTGTAAATAGTAACAGTTGGAATTTTTACAATCATGAGAGAGGCATCCTCCGATCATTACTGATAATCCACCATAAGGAAGAGAAGGTCTGATGCTCCTGGGCACGTAAGCAATATGTCTGCGCCTTCACATTATCATGCGACCATCTATGACGCCTAATGAGGCGTGCTAGACTCCGATCTTCCCGATGAGAGGTCTTTTGGGGTTGTCCAGGCCTTGATCGGTCGTTAATATCGTTGGTTTGTTGATGTTTTCGGACAAGTCTGCTGATGACAGAATGACTATAGCCAAAATGCCTTCCAATAGCTTTGAATGGCATGCCTGTTGCATGCATGCCAACGATTTGCCATCTTAGTGACTCTGACAGTCTCCTCCTTTCCATGTCGACATTTATGAATCAAATAAGTGACAAATTTTCCTGTTTAATACCCAGATATTGCATGTGGATGATAGTGTTTTTTGTGATGTTCGTGAGAAGCATGCTTCACGTGGACGAGGGGATGTGTTTGGGGGTACGCTATCAACCAGAAACGCCATGTCTCACTAGATGAAATGTACTTATTTATTTATTTATTGGTGTTTTAGGTTACATATTTCTGCACACTGGCTAATCTTGACCTCGACGGTTTACGAGTGGAGGAAGCCCCAGAGAACCCGGAGGGAACCACAGAGCAGCGGCGAGCAACTGTCAGCTCCCCAATATACTAACTCCACACAAGCAGGACTAGCATTGGTTAAAGACAGGTGCATCGTCGACGTGCTGTACGCCTTAGTACACAACAATACCCGGCCCACACGTGGGGGTGAAGTGTCGTGCTCAAGGACACAACGCGGTTGCCGCAGGTAGGATTCGAACCGATGACTTCTCGGCTTGTAGTCGGCACCTCTACATACTGAACCACCGCGACCTAATGAAATGTACTGCAAGACAGACATAGCAATCATTAAAACATAATCAGTAGCAGCAACTTCTCGGTCATGAAACATTTCAAGGGGTGCTTAATTAAGTTCCAGGTGTATAGTTGCAACGGGGGGGGGGGGGGGGGGTGTTCATCAACTACGAATGAACTACATCTACGATTCGAACGAGAGAACAATTTGTTTGACCTCAATGTCAACAATCCAGTCCGAGTGGCATGAGCATCGTTGCGCTCGACTGCACAAAGTACCACAACACACTGATAATGACATTCGGTGTGTTCAACACCCTCATAATACCAGATCTCGGAAAAAGTCTATTAAGGAAATATTCAAGTTACAATGCAATGATTGCGAGATACAGTCCTCAAGAGCAATGTTGAATCCGAAAAATGTAGAAAGACACTCAAGTTTCAGCAAGGGATTAGCACGCCACCGATTCGAACTACTATTATTTGGTTGCTGTCGATGAGCAAAGCATAAAACTGGGAAATTATGTTTGAAAACAAAAAAATATATTCACCTCAACATAAAGTGCAGTCCTCACAATTGTATATTTACCAAAAAATAATTTAACTGTAGCCGAACTATAATTGTGACGTAAAGAAGGTTTGGAGAAGTATAAAAAGACTAAAGTCAAGGACTGAATGACAAAGTTTCAGAAAGTTCTTTTTCTGTTCACCAAATATAGTGAAGTTTAGTACCATCGTAAATTTAAATTGCTTTCTCGCACAACCGCATTGCGTGTAAGATGGATCTTCTCCGTTCATGATCTCTATAGACAGCAAAAGGTAGGCAAAATCTATGTGAATTGTACAATCTGTTGACAGAAATAGCATGATGCCACCTGGTGGACAAAATCACACGAATTACTGAAATAAGACCACAATGTCCCATAATTTTTTAGATAAATTAACTTAATAACCAACATAATTGCGATATTATTTAGGTATATAATTCACTGACTATAAAATTAGTATTGGTAAGCAGATCAGTTAATAATGTTCTTAATTATCTCACAAGTAACCAATAGTTAAGTCTCCCCAAACAGAAACAACAGAATGGCGATAGTTTCAAAACAAATGAAGCATGCCAATATGTTTACACAAATGCATTAGAATCAATGCTTTCTAACTCAACGAAGCCGATTGATGTAAGTATTCTGCATTCAGGACAGGCCATTTTTGTTGTTTTACCCATACTTGAATATTCACATGGCACACTTGACAGCTGCCATTCCCCATATAACACCAGAAGTGGTCGCAGATAATACCAAATGAGGAAGTTGGGTAGTTTTCCGTTTTTCGGCGTATCAATCTCATCTTGTTTACCAAGTTGATACAAATCGCATGCAAAATGGCACAGAATTGTGTGTGTGTGTGGGGGAGGGGGGAGGGTCGGGGGTATGATCACTGCAGACTGACAAAAGCCACATTGGACATTCTTAATTTTACACTGATGGCCTCTCGCATGACTCAATACTTGTTCTTGTGAACTGTGTGGATTTGGCCCTTGGTGAACATTACAGAAGGTAAACAAACACAAGAAAAAGAGCAGCCCTTGTGGAATTTAGACACCATAATTTACAATTAGTCTTACTGTCCGTTCCTTGCAAGAATGAGAAAACATTTTATCTGAGTCTGTACTAGAAAGATTGCAGAATATAACTATTCAGTAAATTTAAGGTATTTTCTTGTACAAAATCCGGTCTCTTACTTATGGCATGGCAGACTTTCAGGCAGTGCTTTATACCACATGGTAACAGTTCCATGGCAAATATTAGTTTACACATGATCTATGTTTCATTCAAAACAAAAACTATATATAATTTATTAGACTTATTATTTTCTGGCCTTTTTAGACTTGGGAGAAAATTACCTGAAATTTGACAAAACAACGCAAGAGCCCATTAGTGGCCTGAGGTTACTAATGGGTCCAAGGACTATTAATCATTCCCAGAGGGCCGTCTGTATAGCAATAACATGATTTTCAAGGGCGTTACGGTTTATTAGCGGCCCAACAGAAATGATTAATAGCCGGATGTAATGGAGCGGCCCGAGACAAAGCCCAGGGCCGCTAATAAAACAAAGGGCGGTTAGTCATTTCTGGGGACCGCTAATAGAACCGAAACGCCGAAAAAGTTATGTTATTTCTATTATTACCACAGACAAAAGATGTGCTCCCACAAACCCAAAATTAACTCAAAATATAACCTGTATCAACGCAAATTTAATGAAAATTAAAGTAGCAGGCTGCTATTGGAATAAAGGCCCGACACTTCGTTGCATTCAATAACGACTCTCCACCTCAATGCGCTACGTAATCTGAACACCCGATAAAACATGATTAATATACAAGTGAATGCCCAGAAAAGTGGTAATAATAAACCGTAACGCCCAAGATAAGTTATAATGATATTATTTAAGAATTGAATGCATTTTTAATTTTATCAGAGTTTGAAAGTGCGGAAATGGGTACCAAAGGGATTCGTACAAAATATTTACTCATTTCTGCATGTTCAAGCCCCGGTAATGTCATAAAAAACATTCATTTCCTATACTTAAACATGTAGATAAATATACTTGAAAGGTTTGTAAAGAAAGAACCTCGCGCAACGAAGCACGAGAAAAAAAGATTTCGCGTTTGAAGAGGTTTTTGTAAAAGCCTGCCCAGTGTATAAAGTAAGCGCCCGAACGTACAGTTGTAACTAGAAATCCTGCCACAATTAGCGCAAAACATGCTCGTTAGTTAATGTGTTCTTTACTGCAGAAGAATGAAGTAGTGTGAAATACACAAGAGCCTTGCGCTGTGCGATGCAAAATGTAATGCGCTGTTAGCGAGGTCGGAAGTGCAATGACGAGCTGATCGATGGAAAATAAAAAAGAATAGACTACAGTATGTGGAGGGTGGATTACTACTAAATCGCGGTGGGAAAGATTTTTCACTCCGTAATTATTTACAATTTCTGAGGCAAAACACAAGAAGCACTTGCAAACTTCCACCACATGGACCTCCGGGTTGCACCCGGTGGTCCGTGTGATGGAAGTTTGTATGTGGTTGTTGTGCTTTTATGAACAATTATAAATACCTTTCTAGTGGAGAAGATGTGGAGCTACGATTAAGTAGTAATCCACTCTCTTCATTCTGTATATGCATTTGAATTTTAATATCTCTTTACGGCATTACATGTACATGTATCCCAGTAGAGGTTAGGAATAATGATAATGAAATCTAGTTACTAGTATAGAATTCTACATAGTTGGGCACACTGTTTTTCTACGGGAACTGAGTTACGCTAATGGTGCAGTAAGTCAATTCCCGCAGAAAAAAAAACAGCGTGCCCAACTACCAGGTCTGTTTGTAAGCAAATCAGGCGAGAGTGTCGCTATTTCTTGAAAGCGAAAACGTCAAACCTAATTTATTTATCTTTTTTATTTTTTTTAAACAGTAATTTTAGTTCATTCAAAAAATGAAATGGGATTTGGCGAACAGGCTGAGCCTATTTAAACGCCCCCCCCCCCCCTCCCTACAGCAATATTCAATTCTTATACTGAAACAGGTGAAGGTGAGGACAAGGAGTGACGTACATTTAGAGTGAAGTGATTTTTCACATCGTAGTACATTAATATGATTGTACAATAAAATGTAAATATTTGAAAGTCAGCTCCTTGAAATAAATTGTACGTTTGGAAAGAAATTAGCTGCAACTTCTTTGTAGAATGAATGTTGGACATTTTAATGTCTGGCAAGATTTTCGAACATGTAAGCATACCTTTTATGTCTATTTTCAACAGCCTGCTACACAGGAGGAGTCAACGAATACAAAATTGTAAGTGAACAGAGAGTCTGAACAGTCGCAAGTGGGACATGTGAGTAGCCGACAACATTCCACATTCACCATCAACGACTGTTGAATCTCCCAGCGTCGATTATATATTGCTGGAACGCCAAGAAAGCTCAATATTAGCCTCATCTGAAAAATTGGGATCTCCAAACATAAGAGTATTTAGTGATAAAGCAACATTATCCAATTTGTTTCATTTATAACTGACAATTTAGGACATAGTGTTCAATGCTTTCATACCCGAAATCACAATCCTATTTTGGATCATCCACAATAAATTTGTCAAATTTATGTGCGTTTAGATTACTACATCCAACGCGTAATTTCGCATATAGAACTTGACCTATGGTTGCGTGTTTCAGAATCCAGCTCATTCCATAACCTAATTACCGATAGTAAAAATGAGTCTGAATAATGTTTTGTTCTACAGAGAACAGTACGAAGTTGTTCATCATTTTTAAGAGAATATGCAGACCTTTATCCAACTGTTCGGGGAAACTGCCGCGATAGATACTATGGGGCTAGTCCATTTTTTATTTTGAAAACGAGCGTTAACTTATGTCGGATTCGGCGTGTTTTCGGGGAGACAATACCTACCGGTTTCTCGATAAAGAAATTGATGACTTGTACCGCGAGGTGAACCACAAATTGTACGTAGAGCATCTCATTGAAGATTTTCTAAAACGTATACTTTCTCCTCTGTACAGTTATCCCATATAACATCAGCATAGTCAAATAAAGGAAGCATAAAGTGGCTATACGATGCAGTTAGTGATGCACGAAATAGTTTATATTTTAAACTTCGAAAGTAGTTACTCATTGGACTTACCTTACTTACTGAGCTATCAATATGTATGTCCCATGAACCCGTACCTTGAAAATTAATTCCCATATGCTTATGATGGGTAACTTCTTTAATAGCTTTATCCAGTAAATATAGCTGGGGTTGGGGATTGCGATTTGTTTGTCGTGAAATACTTAAGGCAACTGTTTTTTCAGGACTAAAAATTATCGGCCATTTTTTAGACCAATTCCCGATTTCGACAAGATCCGAGTTCATAATCCTACTTGCCATGTACGGGTCTTCTGCTGTTAGTGACAATGACGTATCGTCAGAGTATAGACGGATGTTCGACTGGATGTTTTCAATAATGTCGTTTATATAAATATTAAACAGTAGAGGACCAAGGTCTGATCCCTGTGGAACCCATGCTTGGATTGTTTCGATACTTGAATTTTGTCCATTAACAACTACCACCTGACTTCGATCTTTTAGAAATCCTCAAACCAGGATAATAAGCCCCTTCTTATTCCCGTAGCATTAGGTTTGTAAATAAGCCCGGCATGCCACACTCTGTCAAAGGCCTTACTTTTGTCACGGAAAACGAAGCGAATGTCCTTGTTTTCGGCCAACGCGACTCTTGTATTATTGTCTAAATCAATTAGTTGACAAACAGTGCTATTGCCTGGTACAGACTGCAAATCGATCAACAGTAGTATGCAAGGTTGAGATCTGCCCTCTTTACCAGGACCTCGACCTCGGGGTCATTGACCCCGGCGCCCAAATCCGTTAGGTATCCCCTCTCCCCTCCCCTCTCCACACTAGGCCTAGGTTATTTTAGGCGCCCTACCCGTCCTGTAAGTGCCTTATTTTTTAGGCTATCTCTCCCCAAAGCCCATTAGGGGTCCAGACTATGTATAGCCCATTTAGGCTTTCTCCACATTGTTTAGGCTTTCCCTGTATGTGGGCTAGCCAGGCCAGTCCCTCCCTACCAAAGCCCCGTACTGTTCCTCCCTTCCTAAGTCTGGCCCAACACGGGGGGGGGGGGGGGGACTTCCAAACTGAGGCGTCCATTGAGTACTAACAAAGTGTTCCCCCTCCCCTGCCCCACGTAAATTTCGAGCTGTGTTGATGTATCTAAGGTAAATGTTGTCAAGGACATGTACACGTAACTATAAAGATTAATTTGAAGACTACCTGGTTTTGTTTAGACATGTCATAAAGGAATTATGATAGAGAACACCTGGTCTTTGTCAATGCATAGATAATGGTGATTAAAATAGAGGGGAACTTTGTTTATAAGAAGATATGATAGTGTCACGTTGTATAATTATGCAAATAGATAAGGGACAACTGGTATGTTTGATTATGTCATAGATAAAGGTATTATGATAAAGGGCTCCTTTGTTTATAAGAAGCTTATTATGATGAAGACCATGTACACTGTTAGATTATGTCATAGATAAAATTAGAAAAACTGCTCAGCTGATCAAAAATGATCACTCGAACAACGCTATTAAAGGAAAAATAGTATATTTACAGTAGGAATGTAATTATTCCTTGTATTACCACTTTCTTACAGCGGGTACATTTCATTTATATTACATATATGGAAAATAAGATAAATAAATGGGGTTTGACGTTTTGGCTTTCAAGAAATGATCTGTTGATAAACAGACCGGGTCACATAATTATCGCCTGATCAGTCTACTGCAAAATTAGGAAGGTTTAATGAGGAAATACATCTTCGAAATACGAACTTTGAGAAAGTTTTTATTCATCAAAATTTTCATTACTCACCTTGTACGCATTGCTTCCTATGTTTGATATATCATCTATCCGTGACACAAAGGAAAACATTTGAAACAAATGTGTTTAAAAATTAAAAATCCACACGACTGGAAATGAAATTCGATCAAAATGGATTTCTAGAAAAATATTGTTGATCAGCTGAGAGATGCGACATCGTTGTCCATATTTAGATGTGTCGGGCCGTTATAGTGTTCACAGCGGCCCAACACGTCACATGACATGTACTTCGTGAGCATTACGACGTTTTAACATACTGGTAAAACATTGTAAATGTGCAAGGAATGTCCTCAAAAGTGGTAATAATAAAATAGATTTGTTTATCTTATACCTGTTGGGATAAAGCATGTGTATTAACCTTCGTCTTTAAAGCACGCATGATTTTTAGTGATTTGAGAAGCGGACTATACGTACGTTACCAATGCCGTAGGTTTACTTAGCAATGTACTACTCGCTCAGAAAACAGGTTACAAGAGGTAAACATAATCAAACAGCGATTAGTGAATTGTTTAGAGAACCGTTATCAACACGGTGTGGTTGATTGAAGCTGTTTCGAATCATTGAACGTATTTATGTTACAAATGATATATTGCCAGATTTTCAGAGAAAATGATTAAAATTTAGAGCTATGTTTTGTTGTCAGTCAGTTTACTCCCCTTTCTGATTCCAGCTGGCTCTTCACAGTATTTTGCTTCCAAGCTAGTATTCATAAGCAACGGCAGTTTGTAATCTCACATAAATATCGTGGAGTACAGTCTGTCTGTGTGCATGTTTCAGCTGTCAAAAGAGGTGTACTACTCTCTGACCAAATGCACCCAAAATGCGTATTTTTTACCCACATGGTCTTCAATATATGTTCCCAGTTTTCCGTGCCTGGAATAAACTTCAGTCATTAGCATGTCGCACTTTAGGCCAAAGGGTTTGGAGTCCGAACGTTTTGTGCGTCGTCCAGAAGACACTTCATCTCAATTGATCTTGTGGGAAAACGGCACCTAAGTCTACAAAGACATAAACAAGCCGAAGGTAGATATGTCTCAAACCACTGCTAACCCAGGTTAGTGTATAAGAGAGTCTGGCAGTTACTCCCCGCTGTTCATTGGTTTTTCTATGGCCAGTCTAGCTTCCTCTACCTGTGAAAATGTCCGATATATATGACCCTGGCGGTTTAAAGTGTCATAAAACAACCATAAATAAATAATATATAGATTTTGGGTGACCACTCCACCGTGACAAGTAGACCCAAAATTAAGTTTTTGAATAAAAACATGCACATTCGATCACAAACTTAGAAAATTGCTGGTAATTTAAAAATAAAAATGAAACTGAGCCTTCTTGTTTCGTTATCATATTTAAAAACATGCATGTTTGGGCCTGGCATAGCTCTAATTAATAAGAATTACCTTGCATGCGATACTTTTGTACTTATCAAGGTTAAATTAGTTTGCATAACCCTTTTTCTGGGCAATACAAGTGTTCATTTTGTGCATTCCTGTGATTTTCCCTCCCAAGGCTTTCTCTCTAATTTCTTGTAAAAACCTAACATTCTGGAATTCAGGTTATTTCCTCCACATTGGACTGGGGTGACCCCTGAAACTTCCGTTTTCACTATTCTGGACTGAAGCATTGTAATCAAGTCTGTTATCCCAGGCCCGTCTTTTTCAAAATTAATCGAGGGCAATAACTGTTCACTTAAATGGTTATAGCAGGGCAATTTTTTGGCCCACCTTAAATGTACTGATGAGGGTTGTGAAGTTCCATTCGAAGTTAGCCTATGTTCTCCCGATATGTCTGTATACACATGTACTTATACCAACAGAAGTTTGATTCCTTGCATAATTTCAACATCACCATTTGTAAGAACACCATTATTGTTTTTTTTTTTTATTTTCATAAAACAAAATGTTCTCGAAACTCACAAAACAGTTTAGACACATTACAGACTTGATACTCAAAGAGGTGTGACTAATTACGATCCTCTGCACAATAACTGAATTATTAACTAAAATTATCTGGTCAGTTCCTCATTTAGATGCCATAACAATGCTCCAGAACATGAGGTATTCATAATGGAAACATGGTGGTTAGTTGGGGGAGGGAGGTGGCCAACATACTTACCGAAAGGTTTTTGGGGGGATGGGGTGTTAATGTTTCCTGTTGAGACAATATAAACTTACATCTGAAAAGGTTCGATAAAAAGTATAGACATCTTGCTGACTCGGTGAGGCTTTATACAATATTTGAGTGTATGCTCTAAGGGGGTGGGGGTGTAGGGGGTTGGTCGGGTTTGGGGGTGTTGAGTCTAAAATCAATCCATTTATTTGTTTTACTCACTACTCACACAAGCAGTAAACAGTCTTACGTTAGATTTGGTTTCCAACACAGGCATATTTGGCAAGACTAAGACGTTGGGTCTTTCCGAAAAAGGACCCCATGTCACTGGGTTACCCCTAATCCTATCAAGTTACTCGATTTCCTTGAAATGGGAATTTTTTCTCCAATTTACTCTGTATGTCCTACCAGTATGGTGTAAATATTGTTGGGTGTTCTTTGATAACATACCAGAATATCACTTTTTGAACAATTGTGCTTCAAAGATCTATTTCTTCTGAAAGAAAAGGGGCAGTTTTATAGCTCACCTTGACTTTGTCAAGCTGAGCTTAACTAATCGCTCTCCGTCCGCCGTCCAGCGTCCGTCGTCTGTCGTCCGTTCACATTACGTTTTGCTCTTCTCCTCCAAAACCACTTGACCAATCTTTTAAAAATATTTAGGGTAAATGTGTATTGCTCACCGACAATTCAGATTGTTAAAATGAAGTTGTTCCTCCCACTTGGGGTTACATTATTCCTTTTTGGTCGTACGTGCTAAATGTGATGTGCGCTCATTGTGCACAGGCACACAAGTAGTACATATCGCATATTGAGCATGTGCCTATGTTCTACATGTAATGTTTACACATTGTGCACTAGCACACAGTCACATGGTGTAACGAAAGCACATCACAACGTTTTCAGCTTTAACTTCCGTCGACCCCACAGAGGGTTTTGTTATCTCAGAGTATTGAGAATGCAACACCCTTAACGTTGACACAGAAGCTCACTATCAGCATCTTGCTTGCTGCACCAGGTGTTCATTATCCAGCTTGCTGTACCTAATTTAGATTCCGACCATGGCTATAGCACTCCGTGTTCCTTGTATGAGGTCTTTGTGGACACTTTTGCATCCATATCTATTTTCAAATGCCTAATATCCTCATCCCGTTATTGAACGGCTATACCGTTCATTTATAGCCCCTTCTTTCAGCGGAACCAGAAGTGTCCTACGTTCGGCGCCCCTATCTTGTATCTGACTTTGGCAATACACTCCTTTCTTCATCCTGTGCGCACAATCAAGAAATGCATTTTTGAGATGTTTCCTTGTAGTTCTCTTGCCCCACGCGAATATTGTACGGCGAATACTATTTGGATGTTAGTTAGACCACATATATAAAAAAAGGCTAACAGTATTGGTAACATTAAAAACTAACCTACGTGACTGCGAGAGGTAGTCATGATACAATGTAGTAACGGTTTCAGTAGTTAACGACAGCAGTGCTGGTGGATGTTTATCACTTTTGTGACGGTCAACAATAATACCTTCGAAGAGAGTGGTAGTAAAATCTAAAACCGTAATAGTTCTTCCGTGTCAAGAAGAGATTTTCTCACATACACAAGAAAGAGCAGCATGGTTTTGTGATTAAACAAGTTAGAGAACGTTGCATGTAAAGGTGGGACCAGGGGCGAAATCAGGGATCAAATCTAATTGGTTGACAGTCTGAGTGCTCTCCAATCTGGTTCTTTGTTTTAGTCGATAAGTAGAAGGTATCTAGGTATGGTATAATGATAGTGAACGGCGTGAGGTGTGGTAGGAATGAGCTATAGGTGGTAAGATAATTTGATGAAGGCAGCGATGCTGTCCTGGGGGAACGCGGGGAACCACCGTTGTTGGGTGGCGGTTAGGGACGGACCATGCCTCAGAGGGAAGTTTCGTGGTGGCAATCTGTAGTTATTTTTTCGGGTTTATGGACTCTCATTCCAACGAGCTCTGTGAGACCATAGACGCGCGGCATAATTGTTATTCAAGAATTCTATTCCATGTGTCGTCTGCCATTCGTGTTAGGTCATTAGGTCAAGGATTAGATGAGATATTACAAACTGTGTGTAATTCAGTGTAGACGACGTCCTCAGTCTGATAAAACACCACTTCTTACCAAGGTAAAACCCTTTAAACAATGCGTACGACATCAAAATTTATTATTTAAATATTATTTTTTTCTAAAATTAAAACCATATTATGTTGCTTCTGATTGATACGAGCTCGAAGAGCTCATTCCAATTAGAGATCACATGATATGGTTGTGCTGACATTTTTGTTATCTACTTGTCTTTTAAATGGCACGGGCGGATGTTACTGTTTCGTAACGTTAGGGGTTAATCCAAAATTCTCACAACCTTCCCTTCTCGTCTACTCACGTACCTGCTATTTTATTTTAAATCATTGCCTACAATTAATGTAGCGGAATGAACTTTAGGCAACCGGAAAACGCAATATATATATGGGCTCGGATCGAGTACGAGAGTTCTGAGGTTCCTGGAGGATGTACCCTCTCCCCAGATGTAACTGCTTTGAAACTCACTCAGCAAATTGGATCTGTAAGCGGTGATTTTACTGACTGTGTGCTAGCAAGGGTCATCGTAATATTGTATGGGTGTGTCCTAATTTAAATCAAATAGGCTCTCTTCAGCTTTTTGACTCTGGTTAATAGCATACTCTGTTGTTTGAGATGTCGTTCATCTAATATCATGATCCGAATTCTTAGAAGAGGTAAGGGCGGTCACATTTTGAGCCATTTATGGACCACAATACACATCACACCAATTATAAATTTAAATCATACATCCAAAATGGTAATGTGAATGGGGACTTGCGAGATACACTATTGAAGAACGTTTTCCCCAATGATAAATAGAGGTTATCAAAACAGAACAAAGCCAGTGCAGTGGCGTTTGCTCGTGTGCAGTACCTCATCCAGATGACGACCTTTTACCAAGCAGTATTGCGCGAGTCGAATGCTTGTATACGTACTACGGAATAGTTTGCTTGAATGCTGCTTCAAAGTGTATGTCAGTGTATGAACGACCACGTTGTACCGATTATTTTCTGTTTCTAGTCCGCGATTAAACGGTTACCAGAATGGGCTAACCGTTTTCTAATCATTTATGTCGTTTATTGATGATTAACAGCATATCCTGGCGATAAAACGTTGTTTATTGTTACTAATGTCTTTATCTTCTATGAAGTTAAACATATTCTAATATACAGCATGTGGATAGTGGGTTGTGACTAAACCACCCGCGGAGTGGAGTTATCAACCAAAGTATAACTTTCAAATTCTGGGTTTAACCGTTTTGTTAGTACCGAATTCTTTACGACCAGTTTTGTTTTTTGATTTGGAATTTTGTTTATTAAATTTGGAACACGATATACCTTCTTCCGGGCGTTAGAGCATTGTTCGGACCAAGGAAAGGTTGAAGAACATTTGTATTGCTTCGGTATGCCCGCTAACGTAGAGGTTTACGTGAAAGCGTGTGACCAATGCAATACCAGTAAGAAGCCTACAAGGAGTGCACAGTTTGCGACGAGAACGTACCAGGCCGATGTACCAATGTGGGTTCACATACACTTCTTAACCCTTAGAAGCCGGAAGTCGAGTTTTCTTGCCTGTGATGTAACACGGCAGGTAATCTAGCTGAGACGGTTCGGCTACCTTTGGGCTGGGGGAGAATTAAACACTGAGCAGGTGCTTCTAGTTAAGTGTCGTCTGCCTGAATAAGCAGACAACACTTGACTAGGAGCACCTGCATTACTGTAAGTTTTGCGCGGTATGTCATGTTCAAGAAATTCATTCTGATTCCCCGGCGTCTAAGAGTTAAGCCACTTACTAAAACACAAAGTGGAAATTAGAAACAAATGATGACTGTAGATCAAATCACTGAGTGAGTTAAATGTATCTCTCTTGAATCACAAACAGAAATAAGTGCTCAGGTAGAAGATATTGACTTTTTTGAAGGAGCTGGTCATCCCTTACAGGTTAAAACTGGCCAGGGGGTTAATATTAAAAGTGATATTTTCAATCTGTGTGAACATTGTACAAATCTGTAAAACAAGAGCTACACTATAAATCGTCCTTCGTCAAATGAACAAGCAGAGAGATATAATTTACTTTAATGGATGCACGCTGTCAGTTGTTTTGTGGATAAGTCATAGTGTACTTGGGACATATGTTTACCACAGTTTGTAGGGGGCACAAAGATCGTTTGTGAATCAAAGCACTAGTTTTTCGTCCAACAAGTTGAGATTAGGTAGAGGAGTAAAGCACCCTGCCTCTCTAATGCTTCCTGAGAAAAGTGTCAAATCAGATATAAATACTCTTATGCTTGCTAAAATATCCATCCAGCAGTCCCTGGAAAATTGCTCTGAAAACTTCGTACACCTTCCAGGAGAGAAGGGAAAGACATTATGAAGTTAAAAGTTTGAATAAACAAGAACTTATGGGAGATTTGGTTAATTTATTGGCTGCAGCTACTATAAAAGGAAAATGTAAAAAAAAATAATTCCTTTTTTGGAAATGACCTGGCATTGTAAGAAATACCCTTACTCCATACTTGTCCCAGGTGGAATTAAAAACCTCCCCGGTGATCATAAATCATGTGGGAATTACAATTTATTAGAAAACAAAACATACTGCCAGCATGGTTAAGACAATGTAAAGCACATTTCGAGAGTACTGGTGAAATTATACGCTCAAAAAAGATGTAAACGCTGGGTCATTCTGTGTTTATTATACAGTGTGATTCATGCCTCAAATGGTATTGTGCTTCCGTATCCAGGTTACTTCACAATTGGCTGAAGGCATTGATAAATATGCTTACCATGTATGTGAAGGATTGGGATTCAGGCGATAGATGCATTTTTCATACATATATGTTTCACGTTTGATTTCCAATGAGGTAAAAGCCAATGGCGATCCATAGCAATTTTAAGGTATAACAAGTTTTCTGGAAGCAAGTTCAGGAAAATACCGATGAGTTGTGGAACAGGGTTGATGATTCTGGACCTGGTCAATTGAAGGGATTCTCGGAATCCAGAAATCAAATGAAAGTCACCCTCTATATGAGGGAGGGGTCGTGGTGGAAGTTAAGAAGCACATTACGTAATACTGGTGTCCCTAGAGCCCTGGCACTGAGCCAAGTGCGAGGCTTATCCCCCAAAACTGGAAAGGATATTTCTTAGCCGTTATGGCGAGATTCATACAGGAAATCAATCCACGCAGAGTGGTGAAGTTCCGAGGTCTGATTAAAATTAATTCAGCTGACAACGACAGCTGAATATGCTCGTCATTTGGATATTTGTGGATTGTTTTGGAAACTTGGAATATTTCGATTTCCCACTCAGATGGGTCCCGTTCTTCAAGACAAGGGGGTGGGGGTGGGGATGTAGTGAATTTGGCCAGTCATCCGACACCAGTATTCTGAGATGTCCGTCTGACCTGATGATATTGAAATGTTACACGGGATGGCCAATCAGCACTCTCCGTATTGTATTTGTGGAGTTTGATAGTAGACCAATCATTCTGGATTTCGAGAATAGGTAGTTGACTGGTTGGAATCAAGAAGATTGTGGCATTTATAGATGCACATAGAGGCGATTTTGAAGTCACGTTATTTGATTTTTGACATTGCTGGCATAAACCAACTACCCCTTAACATTTACGCTGCCGAAACCGACTATTGTCACCAATTTTATGATGATTATCGGTATATTCTGGTAGGCGCAGATCTAACCTACCATCTGAATTGATTGTTGGAAATGGCTCTTTCCAGCAATTAATCAGTTGATAGATGGCTGAGTTATTCTTCAGTAAGCATCCCAAAATAAAACATTTGATATAGGCTAGTAACACACGATACCGCGAGGGTGATTTTTTTCATTAAAAACAGGCTGCGGAGTTATCACCTTTTTAGCGTCTTTCAATTTTTAAAAGTTATTATTAAAAGCAATTTTTGTCATCACCTTTGAGAAAAATAGTGGCTGGACATCAACTCGATTTTGTCAATTTTAAACGCATTGGAATAATATAATTGAGCATGTTCGGTCCATTGTTTAACACAATTGGTATTGTTTGCAACAACAGTTTAGCCTCAGGGTATTTTGTTAAGTGACAGACCTCCATGAATAAGTTGCTTTATCGATGCATGCCATATACATGTATTTCTTTCAAACTGACACACCTTTTTGTTTTTCAAGAAGTGTTTTGTGGAATAAAAATTAATTATACATTTTTTAACGAAAATTATTAATATATTATATTTAATGAACATATGCTATTTATTAATGGGACTACGTCAATGCAATTAAGGTTATTCATATTATTAATTTTCATTTTTAAAAATAAGACCACACACTTGTCTCCTTCACCCCTCTCCATAACCTTCTTTGACATCCTTATTTGGTGAGGAGTGGCTCCTCCACCCGCGCCTCCTCTGGCTAATGGACATCGAGTTATGCATCTCTACTACAACACGTGGCATTATGACGGTTAAAGTGAATAAGCTATTGAAACTATCCTCTGCAGATATTGCTGGTTTAGGAAGACCTACATTTTTTGGCGTATTGAAATCTGTTTTATAGATGTAAGATTTGCAGCATGGGCATCTCTTTGCTATGTCACCGGTTCTATTGCTATGCCTTCCAATTCCGTGTCCCTTCCTGCTGAAGTTGCTCTTGGAGGTCGCATCACAAAATCGACAGTTCAAAGTACCTTCTTGATGGGTTTTCAGATGATCCGTTAACTTATCTTTTCTCTTGAAAGCCTTGGGACAGAGAGTACAGCCGTATACAGCCTCTCCGCCGCATACAGTAGTCTTGTAGCGGTTTCTGTGATCCGCGTATGAGAATGTCTTCTGACAGATTCCACAAGCAAACGTTTTGTTTTCCATTTCGATTACTTACAACATAGTAGATACGAAGCGGAATGAAACTCGACTTGCCAACAACGCGTTTGCAAAACAAATGATAAATTTAGCCCTGAGTGACTGTCGTGTGTTTTTTTATGAGTGTAATAAACGTTGGAGCTTTACGACTGCCATAAAAAAGACAAATAGATTTTTTTTATGAATATCTGGGGTGCACCACCAAGTTATTAGATTTAATTAGAGCAATAATATTTTTTAACAGAAGGTCCAAAATCGACACTCGCCTGTCGCGTGCCTTCACCATTTTAACGAAATTTCAACGATCTTTAATTACTCCATAAGAATTGACACAATGCACTCCCTATATTCGCACTTGTCCAGTTTAAGGCGTGTGCCAGCTGATAGAGAAGGTAGCATTCATATTTTTGGAGACGTTAAAATAGTACAAAAGGGCTACAACAATTTAATTAGAGTCATAATTTTTAAACAAAGACGCAAATAAATCACTCAGAGATATGTCCAACGGTCGGTGAAATATACGAACGTCAGTATTATCGAATCATGTAATAAATAAATAATTTATTATCTAACAATACAGCTCCCAAATTATTACTTCAAAAAATATAGATCATATGTACTAACCGACGTAAGCATTATTAACTCATTTATTATATAATCCATTACTTAATTAATTCCCTAATTCATTAATATTCATGCTTAATACACTAATTATTATAATTAACCTAATTACTAGTTATTTACATTACCTAGCCCCTTAATTATATCGCGTAATCCACCCCTCTCACCGTCCCTCACCTAAATGTGGTGTTAAAAGCATTATTAATTCATTTATTATATAATCTATTACTTAATTAATTCCCTAATTCATTAATATTCATAATTAATATACTAATTATTATAATTAACCCTAATTACTCATTATTTACATAAACTAACCCCTTAATAACATAACCCCTTAATTAATTACATGATGTAATCCACCCCTCACACCCCCACACCACCCCCACACCCAAATGAGGCGTGGGATCCACATTCCCTATTACTCCAGACACGATATGAACCCGGTTGTTGAATGTATTGTTAAACCATAATAAACAAAGAAACAACCATTTAGAGATATATGAGCAAAGTTCACTAAAAACAAAAAGGAAAGCAGAAGTTAGGTGGGCAGGATGTTCGGCTAGTTGGGTGTCAAATGCCCCAAAATCGAGCGTCACCTGAAAGTTCAAGTACGACAATTAAAATGCTTTATAGTTTGTGGATGCGATCGGATTCAGCGAAAAGACTATGTTGTTGACCTAAATGTGTATGGTGAAATTTACTGGAATGTGTCCACTGGCACTCCCCAATATATTGCAGCAATGAATTCTATGTGAAGAGACTCTGTCTACTACAATTAATCTAGAACGCCCCCGGTAGATGAGCTGAAATTCAGGTTTCTTCAAATCAAGTCTCTTGATTCGATTTTGTATTTGTAATGGGAGCTCATTTTTTGGCGTGCTTTATGATGAAATACCTTTGAAATATCTTCTGTTTATGCTGAAAGTGTTTTTTTTTATAATTACACACACATGCCAAGCGGCATATAATTCGAGTTTATTCAAATCAGGTCTCGGCATGTATGTTTGTGCCGACGTTCTGCTCGACGCAACATGAAGAAAGTTTCTGTAGCTTCAATCTACATCCCGTAACTATCTGAAGATATTGGGTTTGTATGACCCATTAAAATCATTGCAAGAATTTCCCCGACGGTTCTTCTCAATTCTCAGGCAACCGGTCCAATTCCATAAAGAATACAATTTTGTTATAGACATTTTGTTTAGTCGCTTTTCGTGGAGTTTGCTGTTCATTTAACGTGATGTCCCATTATTCATAAAAATCCACATATATTCGCTCGTAATCAAAATACGAACATAACTGGTGGAACCACTCGTAAAACGACAGTCCGGGTGGGTCTTAATTCATAAATATTTAGTTTACAAACATGTATAACAGTATTGTAATATCATAAAAGATTCGGTAAAATCATTTATGAATAAAGAAACATTTCTTGCTTTATTCAAAAAAGAGGAACGGTTGTGGTTCTTTGATATTTAATCGGAAGCACTTTGATTTGTGGCTTGAGAGTTTAGATTCTTATGTTTACATACATAACATGTACGTAACATATTTTGAGAACGATACAACTATTTTTACTTGGAATTGAATTTTTAAGTCACGTAAATCTACGTATACTACTGTATACATGTATACTACTGGATACCATGATATAATACTATCGCAGTGTTCAAACACGTTAATTCTCGAGCATTCAGTCATATTTCCACAATTTCCTTAAAATAGTATCAAATAGTATCAAATTTGGAGATATTTGTTGGTCGTTCTTGTGGTTCCCCGTCAAAACTTTGGAAGCTCCAGGTTTTTGCTTTAGACCTGGTTGTGAGTTCCAGCAATCATTTATAAAAATAGCCCTGGGAAAATTCCTACGCCCATTTATAGTCTTTTTCTGATGTCAAATTAGGAACAGAAAATTAATTGTGTCCCAAAACGACGACAAACGAGAGTAATGTTTTCCAAGTAGGCTTTTTTCCATTTTATAATCGTTACCGCTCTACGCTACTAACTCAGCTTTACGCCGTTTACGTCACTATTTTCATCATTGTCATTTTCGCAGCTGCCATTCTAGTTGACAAGCCCCCATGCACATCACATCAGTAATTAATCTTGTACATCTAATATCAATATCAGATTTTATCTCAACTCACCCCCGAACTCCAGTCCTGAGAAAAAATGAATTGCAGCCATTACTAACCAACCAAGTTCCATTTGTAACGTTATTCTGTTTACTTTACGAAAGTTTTTCTTGCAGCGTCTGTTGACTGTTGTGATTCTGCCTGTCGATGTGACTTCTAACATGCAGGAAAACCAAGGAAGCGAATGACAGTTTGCGTCCTATGTTTGTTTCTTCATGGATCAATAACTATGCCAGAACAGGGCTATAGTTACCGACTGTGAGTGACTAACACGGTGAAACGATAATTGATTTTAATTTATTCTTCTCCTCCGATGCAATTGATTCTGTAGCAATTCAAAACAAACGAAATTTGCGGTTTGCGGTTTTACCATAAGGCATACAAGAAAAATACTTGCCAAGTGCTGGTACAGACAGCTGGAATATATGTGCGACATGAAATTGACATTGAATCGGGTTTTCTCTACTGAAACGAGTCAGGTGGCATCATACACGATAGGAATATAACATAATCTTGTACTTCTTGATAGTACGGCCCAATGTCAAAAAATTAGATTTCTGTCAAAAATGTATTTGATTGTTTTTGGGGGTTGATTCGTTGTTTGTTTTTTTTTTTGTAAAATGGCAATTACCTGGTAAGTAACTCTTCTTTCTGATGGAAAATGTGGCGACATGCTATCGATGCTTGTTTCACCAGGACCACATCTCTCTCTCGTGTTCTGAAGCCAGGAAGCGAGTCATTTTGAGCTATTTGTATTTCTTACAATATATATCACACATATATATCAGGTCAATTTAACAAGAACACATGACGACAGTTTTCCGGATGAAGTTAAAGTTCTTCATCTTGCATGCGAACAGATCAATAATGGAGAGAAAAAATTAATTGCATTGTATTCGCGGTTTCCTGTTACAGGCGTTTTTCTGCAAACGATTCTTTTAATTTATTTTCTTGAGTGTAAAAAGACGCTTTCGACAGCCGTGGTCATGTCCTGTCGTACAGTTTGGAATACACTGCAATACCGAAAAGATTTACCAAGAAGCGTCGAGTAACTACCGGACTCTCCGACTTACTAAACCCTCACAGGTAGAGTTGGACATGGTGAAAAATCTCACTCAGCACCAGAGGAAACATTTCAGAAAACACACGTCTAACAGAAGTATATTAGTGAATTTAACATGTATTTCAATTCATTTATACCACTTAGCATATTCACCAAACTCTCCGAGGCAAGAGGATTGGTGTGGTGCGGCAAATAAAAAAGCTCTATTGCTTCCAACCAAATGGTTTTGATAATTATACATCTGGTGATCTTTGTAAAAAATAGGTTTTTTGACATGGTCAGACAACACTATAACACCTTCATTTTCATTAAAGGTGATATGCGGCCTGAAAGCGTTCATCGTCAATTCTATTTTTACTTACTTCACTTCTACAGTTTTATTCATTAACATAGACCATCATTCTAAATAAGAATGTATTGATTTACTTATTTATTGGGATTAACGACACCTTCGATAGCCATTGTCACATCCTCACCTTTTGCCGAACAGTTTTACGAGTGGAGGAAGACGGAGTACCCGGAGAGAACCACTGAGCATCGGTGAGAGTCCCCACTAGCAGGTTAGTACTGGTTGAAGACAAGTGCACCATCCACGCAGAGAACGCCGTATAACACAGCGCACTGTTCCCCCAATGAAAAATAGGGGTTGGATGCCTTGCCCAAGGACACATTGCAGTTACTACTGGCGGAGGACGATCCGTGGAGCTTTTGCTTTAAAGTAAAAAACTGTAACCACCGAGCCTCCGTGCTCCCAGCTAAGAAAGTAAATAGCAAACCGGATATGATCCATCATTATAGTGCATGTCTGTGTCCACGCTATCCGGTGCCAATTTAGTCAATTGTACTAAACAATTGATTTGGCACCAAAACATCTTCGTTGGATAAAATGTTGGCACCAGAAAAATTCTTACGCTTGTGAAGGAAAGTCATTGTGGATGAAAGAGCACGATCAAAGACGAAATAAAAAAAATATGTAATTATCTTTTTTGTTGATAATGTGCAGAAAATTGTGTATAGAGAAACTGTCAACGTTTGTCAGTGAATTGTAATGAGGCATTGTTTTTTCTTCAATAAACAAAGTAGGTAATCACATTTACAAATGCCGTAAATTTGAGTGACACTCGACGGTAAGAAATATTTATATAATTAAGCCCAGTAGATTAACGGTAATTAGTCGTTTAAACTGTTATTATCCAAATCCAACAACAGTTCTGTACCGACATTATTCAACTTGACCTTTTGCTGAATCAGTGGCATAGATAGAACTTAAATGACCGTCATTTTCGCACTCGGGGATTTCGCCTCTTTCCTGTTCTGTTGGATTTTTTTAGTGCCCAATTACCCTCTCACACTTGAAATAATTTCGAGTTCATTTCTCAAAACTCGCTCAATGTGGTTGGAACAAACAGCGAAGCACACCACCTCCTCCCCTCTCATTGTCGTTTTACTTTGTTTGACACTAAAATATTCAGAAAATCCTAAATGTGATACCAGACAATTTCGGTCCAGGGTTTATTTATTTACTGGAATTTACCGACTTTCGACAGCCAGGATAACATGATGTCCGACCGTTGTACGGGCGAAGGAAGCCAAAATACTCGGAGTAAACCACCGAACACCGGCGAACAACTGTCAGTGTCCTAGATGTACTAACTCTACTCAAACAACACTAGCATTGGTTGAAGACAAGTCCACCATCGACGTGCAGTATGCCTTAGTTCGGTGCACGATGCAGCTGTGAAAGGTACTCACTGTCAGAACACGAAATTGTCAAGGTTTTGTGCCACACCTGAACTCTGTAAAATGTTGTTCTTAGACACCCATAGCTAAGTGTTTCAGTTGTTAGAAAACTTCCTTCACGAACAACATTTCTCCTAGGCGACGAATAAGTACCCAAGAGAAACTACACTCTCATATTCTCATCGGACGCCATTACAATCAGTATTGTTTGAAAGAATGCACTCCACAGTCACAGGTCCGCACTGTTGGGCGGTTAATTTGTATGATGGTAGAATTATACATACCATGTTGAAAGGTTGGGATGTCAAAGGATTTGGTTTCGTTTCAACAGTTCATAGGAGAATGAAACAGAGATGGAGTGAAGAAAAACAGGAGCAGGGCAGAGAACAGTGGCTTCTGAGCTTGATGTGAGCCAAAGTGTGGTATCTAGACCATGTGTGAAGAGTAAGGACCATTTTACCTAGGGATGTTGTGACTGGTACCAGGACGTACTCCCATTGAATGGTACTGGACCAGTCTGAGTGAACTTCCAGTGCTGAGCTCCACTCTGATGATTTTGTACTCACAATTCAGCAGGCTTTGTGTAAAGACGTCCATGGTACTGAAGAAGCTTCTGTGCCACTTATAAGAAGTTTATACGGTGAGCCCCAAAGTTATTTACGAGTTTATAATACATGGAATCGCTTTAGACAAACTGGCACAGTGGATAGATGTCATGAGGGTGGCCGAAAAAGGTCAGCAACTCGAACTAAGGACAGATTTGTTGTAACATCAGCCCACAGAAATCGCAGTGCAAATGCAACAACTGTAAGCAGTGACCCCCCCAAAACGCGACAGGAGTCCACCCAGACCGTAAGAAGCAGACTGCATGCAGTTGGGTTGAGAGACAGAATACCAGCAATTCGAGTCCCTCTTCCCAGAAGACACCGCCAACACAGGCTTCAGTGAAGCAGACAATACATGGATTGGACTCATCAAGACTGGTCAATAGTACTCTGCACAGACGAGTCCAGATTTTGTTTAGACTTTCACGATGACCGTACTCGCGAGTGGCGTCAACCAGGAGAATGATTCGCAGACGCTAATGTGGTAAACATGATCAATATGCAGATGGCTGTGTTATGGTATGGGGTAACATTTGTCTTAGGGTGTAAACAGGCCTTATGTCATTGAAAATGGAGCACTAAATGTTATACGTTACAGGGATGAAATTCTTATAGTGTTTGTGAGGCCTTATGCTGGTGCAGTTGGTCCGGATTTCATTCTTATGAACGAGAATGCCATGCCTTACCGAGACAGGGTTTACAACAGTGCTTTGAATACGAAACCATTGAGGGAATGGACTGGTCAGCCTGTTCTCCAAAACTAAATCCAATCGATCATGCCTGGCATATGTTGCAGGAGCGTATTTCAGCACGCCCAATCCAGCCCAGGACTCTGCAGCAGCTTGATGATGCCCTCGTTGAAGAACGGAGCAACATTCTACAAAACAGACTTGCTGGGCTTATCCAAAGCATGAACCGATGCTGTTTGGCTGTGATTAATGTTAGAAGAGGAAATGCACGTCACTAAATAACTTACCTATGGCACCTATAAACATTTTATTGATGTTTGTTTATTCTTGAAAAATGCATAAATTTATGAATTTTGAGATATCATCTGTAAAACGTTCAGAAATGCTGAAAATTATGCAAGATGTTAATGATTTGTAATCTATTTTCTTAATAAGGGACCAATAAAAATATATTTTCCTTAGAGGTTCTTAATTATTACATTTCATAAAATTATGTAGGGAAAAATCAGCAATCCTTAGCAAATTTTGAGTAGTATATATTGACTGCAGTCTGCAGCAGGACGGCTCAAGACTTCAGGTATTATTTCATCATCAATGGCACGTGTATAGACCTCTTATATAATACGACAAAAATGTGACGAACTTATGCCTTGGACCGAAAAATCGAATCTTGCGATTTCAAAGAGTTAACTTTCCATGACGGAACAGCATCAGAAGCGCTTTCAACTTGGGGCTGAGTAAGGACAGTAAAGTCGAAAATGAGTCGCAGAAAATAATCGTGTTTTTTTACACTTCAATTTCAGTCTCCTCGAGCGATAGTGGTTGAGATTTTATATCAGAAGTGAACATGTATATTGACTGAGGTGACCTGATCACTGGAAAAACAGTTGCTGATATCCTTTAGTCACTTTTAGATTCATCTGTATAGATCCCTGTATACCTGCCCAATAGGCAGACATATTTTTGCTCAAATTACAAAGAATGCCAAGGAGTAATATGCGGTTCACATTTCCCTGTTATCGAATGGAACATATCGTAAGATGAAATCTAGTTTAAAAAATAAAAACAAATCAAATGAATTTATTAAAAAGGTTGATTGCCACGAATAATTACATAATCTTATGCAAGTTGCAGAAATAAATAGATTTCTGAGAGACACAGTCAGGCAAGACTAACATCCGTACAACGTAAAAGAAAATATTCTAGTGTCAACATACAGTACATGGAGAGTGTATTACCACTAATTCACTCGCATAGTGGAGATTCCAGCCATGCAATAATTGCAAATTTGTTGCAGAGCATAACCAGCACAAGCAAAGTTTCAGCCAATGGACCTCCTGGTTAAACATTGCTTGTGTTTTTGTCGATATGTGCATAATTTGAAAGTTATAGTTTGGGTGATAACTCCACTCCGCGGGTGATTTAGTTACAATCCACTCTCCACGCACTTTATGCTGGCGTGACACACATTTTTCGCAAATTACACTGCAACAAATTGAGGGGGGGGGGGGGGCAGTTATGCTTTGCCAATATGACACCACGTCAAATTCACATATTTTCTGCAAAAGGTTCACACATATAATTAGCAAAAATATTTGTCCGTAGTGATGGAGCCTGTTATTTTTTGCGGGAACCTTAAAACTCTCGATGGAACTGCCTAAGGCACGTTTTTAGTACTGACTTTTGGAGATACCAACGTGCACAGGAAACCGTCAACGCAAGATTGTACACCTGTCAGACATTAGCAACTTCATCTTCTCATGCCGGTGCAGCATCTGAAGAGCTATCAACGTGGGTCTGAGTAAAGCTAGCAAGTATAAAAGACAGCCGGAGAAAATAATCTCTTCGTTTACAGTCCAATTCCAGACTGTTCGAGCGTTATTCGTTAAGCTTTGGCTTCAGATGTGAAAATATATGCTAAGTACTCGGACGTATGTAGGCATGTTTATGCTTGAATTGCGCAGAAGTTGTCTACGTTTTTTTTCTTGAAGACGCAAGCTAAAAGATAACATTTGGTGTTTTCAGACGCCAGAAAGGAATATGCGGTTTATGGTTTTCTGTTATCGAATCTGTTTTAAGTGTGGCGATATCATTATTGTGATATAATTCTCATTCCCAATGGAGGCACATGTCTCTTGTTTCGGTTGGAAGAATCAACATCATAGGGATTCGATACCCATTTGTAAGTAGGGTTCAGTGTGTTCGCATGTAGCATGGAAACATATCACAACTCATGTTTAACTTTGCGCTTCTCTCCAAAAGACTCCACTGTTTAAACATGCATTGAATCGATTAGTGAAGTTCTAAAAGTATAGAGACTAATTTCTAACATCACTATTATGGGTTTTATCGAACACTCGATGGTATGATTTTTGGCGCATAACCGGAAACCCCGCAACCATAATGCAATTTAGAGCCAACAGCCGAACTATACATCTGGTGTACCCTTTTCGATCAGCATCAAAATCAGTGCCACCAACTACCTGTAGATGGTTAAGGACCCTTGGAATTTGTGTTTTAGTCCCTGCAGAAGATCAAAAAGTCGTCGACATACAATATATACCGTTTTCTCATGTGTTTTGATTATGTCTCTATTTTGTTTTACTGAAACAGCATAACAGACAGAATATTACTCTCAGAGACCACTCCTCTTTTCTGTCAATTATTCGACAAATAAGTTTGCAATATTATATTGGACGACGATTATTATCACAATATTGCAACATTTAGATCAAAACCAGATCGTGCTGAACTATGTAATATCATTCTCGCACCAGATGATATATTTATATATTTATTGTGGTTTAACGACACTTTTGTCATACAGGATCATCGTGTATCGGACAGGTTTAAGGGTGCAGGAAGCCAGGATACCTGAAACGTAACCCTCAACATGCTAACTCTTCACGTGGAGGGTTAGCGTTGGTTGAGGGCCAGTGCAGCATCAACGTGGGTTGGCATTGGTTGAGGGCAAGTGCAGCATCAACGTGCAGTGCGCTTAGTACACCACGCCACCGTGTCACCATGTCGAAAATCGGGATTGTGCTTTCCCCAAGGACTCAACGCGTTTACCCCTGGTCAGAATCTAACCGTAAACCCCTATATTTGAAGACCGAAACTCTAAGCACAGCCAATGCGCTCCCAGAGGAATGTATTTAAAACCCCTCGATCGATTAATGCTTCCAAAACCTGTGATTCCAACAATATCAGGCCACATCTTCGAATATTTTCTAGCTTCTAGTTTTCTAGCCACCCGGAACAACCATTTCCAACATGATATCGAGCAAATCATTTTCTCTACGAATGTAAACTAGGGAATCTTACACCTGTGTATAAGCAAGGTGGAAGTGGGTTGATACAAAAACTATCGTCCAATTACCTCACTATTTGTCTGAGCGAGGTGTTTCAAAATGCGTCTTTCGATAGGTTCTTACCTTTTTGAAAGCCATTATAATCTCCTTTCTTTTCATACCAGATTACTTCCGCCAGACTCTGTTATCCAAAAGCTAACGGACATTAACCTTGCCTCCAGTTGAGCGATTGACGAGGAAAACAGATATGTTGGTATGATGACATATGTTGTGACGAAAGCAAGTCCTTTGACAAAGTTCTTTGATGCAAGCTGGTATACATTGGAGACACTGGTTCTACTGGTATATGGTTCATATCATACTTGCCATATTGGCAGCAGCGTGTTATTCTCAACTGGGTGTCATCGCCATGGAAACCTGTATTAGCCGTTGTACCCCAATGATGTATCATTACACCCTTCTCTTTCTGATTTACCTCAACGATATTGTTCGGAATGGTATTCGGTTTTAGGTTTCATATGCCATCCCATTCCGACCAACATACTGCGACATCGCGTGGTATTGTACCCTCTGATGTATACAACGAACAAGATATGCCCTCTTATTTGCTGTACGTTATTCGCAAAGCCACGATATCAGGAACATTAACTCAGCTGCCGTTTCGAATTCCGGTAACAAAAATTATACGCACTTCCAAAGCACACAAAATATGCGCCAAATACTGTAGCTTCTGGAAAACAATGACCAGCTTTTTAAACTCTTGTAGCAAAGGGGCATAGAACAAATGTCAAATAAACTTACTTAATCTACACGGCCCACAAAAGTCTCTACACGCTGTTGCGTATACGTGTTAGTATATAATTTAGTGCATACATATAGCCCATACCTCGCAGGAATTCCACCAGGCATTGTGCTAGGTTCGAGGCCGAGACTATTCAACTAAAAACCGCTAAGTTTTCTGCAGACGGACTGGACGGGGATCGATCTCAAGACTTCTGCACCGAATCCCCTAGCCATGAATGTTTATATTATCATTCTAACAGGCTACCGAGGACCCCTTATGAGGAAATATGATAATTCATATATGTCTTGTGATTGTGCGGTCCTGTTTATTTTTCAGTAATGACACTTTTCGGAAAAGACGAATCATTTTTATGATGTCTGCCTCTACTATTATTATCGATTATCCCCGAACAAAAACCTATGATTCACTCCATAGGTGAATGGTAAACGTAAATCGAATTTTTCCTATGGGCAATACAGCAATCCGATTTCCATTAAGGGATAACGACTGAGCGTATGCAAGGAAATGAGTTATTCTTGGAGAAGATTAAATTGCGATGTGATGAAAATGAGCCTTTGAATTTACACGCTCCGAATCTCACATTCTGAAACAGTATTGTGTGTTAACCCTTTACCCAACGTAACGGCCAAAACCGGCCAGCGCTATTCTCGAAAATCGCCAATTAATTTTCAAAATATTTTCATTTTTTGTCTCAAAAACATAGGTTATGACCCCTCGTTGGAACGAGCTCGTCGAGCTCGTTCCAACGAGGGGTCATAACCTATGTTTTTGAGACAAAAAATGAAAAAATTTAGTTATTCAAGAATTTTTTTTGCAAGTGTCGTCTGCTTTTCATGTTAGGTAAAGGGTTAACCCTTCGCACAACTTTACTTTAATTATACTTTCATGTGTTAATTTTTTGTTTTCACTACTGCTCTAGAACAGTTTGAGGTATCGAGCTTGAGGTCTCTGCATCATATTTGCCTATACGTAGAAAGGATGTTGTCCAAAAATTGTCGGCGTCAGACTTCCGGTTCAGGAGATACTAATGGTTGAAAAATTTGACCATTGCATATAACACTCTCTACTTGAAGTGTCTGTTATCGCTAACCCCCTGGAACGACTTGGCCTATGGACATCGGAGTTTGTTGTTGTGTTATACGCGTCTTGATGTCTGGTATATTTATTCTAAATTTGGTAGGGGATACGACCTCCGGTTCGGGAGATTGGTAAGGTGGAACATCTGACGACGCTTTTCATAGAAAAATCATATTATCGCAACTCCTGCAGAATGGTTCAAGGTATTGAGTTTGGGATTTTTGCTCTGTGTGCGCCTATATGTGAGGTTCAAATCTGGTCAGTTGCCTGGTACAATCCGTTCATTCATTATACATGGAAGTATCGAAATTGCCATGCAATTTCAAAATTCTAGTTCTTTTTTTCTTTTTACATTGTTTTACAAAATTGTAAGAACACCATATCGTGTGACTTCCTCATTAGAGTGAGGTCCACGAGCTCGTCCCAATGATTGGGTCACATGATATGGTTTTCTTGAATGTTTTCATTTTTGAAAAAAAATAACTTTTTCAACTTTTCAATTTGTAAATTTCGCGGGCGGATGCGGGCGATTTCTTATGTAACGTGTTAAACTTAGTTTCGAATAGGAGATAAACAATGATAAATTATAATGTGGCCTTCATCCATCTTCGTTTTATTACGTGAACAATGATAGTCGCACAGCAAATTTATTTTCTGTTTCGCTTTAGTGAAACAACACCCTTGTAGCTAATGTTTTCGAAGTTACAGCCTGGTCAGTAGTTAAATATTGGGTTGCTTTGTTGGGTGTTATATGTTTCCACTTTGTCACCACTCAAGGGAAAAGTGCTATACGCAATGCCCATTATTCACCTAAGAAAAGACATATAGAAAAATGTCAACAACTTGATCTTGTCATGTCCTATTGCACTTTACCAACATTGTTTTTATTATTATTTCTAAAGCCTTCCCTTTTGTTGATTATTGGTTCTGACTAGTGTTCTAGTTTCTAAACATATTGCACCTGGTTCACTTGTACGCATTCCTGCTTTTACTGTTGCTCTTCTATACAAGGACCACTGGCTTCTACATGTACTATAAAAAAAAAAAAAAACATCACAAGCCTCCACTTTGCTTAATCACATCTCGAGAGTTGCCACCACTCAGGTATTTATTTATTGGTGTTTAAGGTCACAGTTCGCGTGAAGGTAGGGGAAATAGCGGCACATTGTATATGATGTTGGTTTTATGGTGCCAAACGCAGCTATTATGTTGTCATACCCGACGCTAACTAGAAAGTAGAAGTATTATAAGTAGAATGATATTGTTTGAAGACACGTATTTTCAGGAGACGTGGATAAACAGTAGATATTATTAGTTACACAGTTTGTTTGGCCTAATATGGTATATATGGTGTCAGTTTATTTCATATTGGACGAGAGCGAAGTCCAATATGAGATTAACTGACACCATATATACCATATTAGGCCACCAACAAACTGTGTAACGAATATATCTGACCAACTGCTGCATCGATGCACAGAACTAATAGCAACAGCGACCAAAATTAAATGAGAGAATTCACGTGTCTTTGCCTTGTTACAATTTATGGGAGAGTGCCTACAGGCACTCTCCCATAAATTGTAACAAGGCAAATTCATACATACCAAACAGTTTCATTTCGAAGGTAACATGACACACATCCACAGAATGTGAAACCTTTTAAGTTGCCTTACCTACACTTCAGACCAAATATGGGTTTCCAACACTCAATCTTTCAACTTGAAGCGTTTATCGGCAGCCGCCATTTTGAATAATCAATGAACAAAGGGGGGATTACCCATAGCGTTAGCGTATATTGATGTTGACAGGCAGTATATGGTTTTATATGCAGTCTGCATGTGACATCTTTGAACCAATGGAATTCCCAGATACTTGTAGGAGGTACGATATATTTATTTATTGTTTCTCTGTGCGGCATCAACAACATGAATGTCTATATCGTACCGATAGAACTGCATTTGGTGTAAAGAAATAATAAATTCGCCAAAATTGGGAGAATAAAAATAAAGCGACAACAGAAAAATAAAAAGTTCGTGTTTGTTGAATTAACACTTTGAAAACTCCAAACATCAGTTAAGCTACGGATAATGCAGGGGAAGTTTGGGGTCCGGGCCTGACCCATGAGTATAGATGAGTAGAACTAAATTGTTAAGAATGGACTGGGTCGCGATTGGGGATCAGCACTTGACCAGCGGTTGCAATTTTGGACTGCATGATTCTTGAAGTGATAACTTCATTAAATCAACTTGGCGTAATAAAGTTATCATTTCTAGATATGAGCAATCAGGAGTTATAACTCTTGGTCACTGGATACTTACTGATGAACCTCCAACATTTTGCTAAAAACGTCGTATTGATGGCCAAGATATAACATGACTTTTCATCCCAAGAGCCGCAGAAGTAATAACTGATTTCAAACATTTCTTGGGGGGAGACAACCCTCCCCAAACCACCGTATCATCGCTCGTGCCTTCAGCGCTGCGTCAGGATCACTACACTTTCAAAGGTTGTGTGTGTGTGTATGTGTGTGTGTGTGGGGGGGGGGGGGGGTAACAGAATTAGTTCCGGGGCCCGAATTTCATCTCCCCGGCCTTGGTTACTGAAGTGCATCACTGACATCACCAGAGACTCGTTTGGGACAGGGATGGTATTGATTTGGAAACGTCTTTCGTTTTCCATTGAACCCGATTTGATGGCCAAAGGACTGCGGGAATATTCGTGTCACAGAATAATCTGTAATATCGGCCAGTGCGATACCACATAAACAATAACAATTTTACGAATTTTCTGTAAACAATATAACACAACTCCAGCAATGTTTTAGCCAATGGGTCGCCAGTTTCGCCCCTACTTCTTATATACTTTGTCAGGCTTTGAGATTTATTGGGTTTCATTGTCGCTAACTCATATACTGGTTCTCTGATTTGAATAGTTATCAGTTTGCCCACAGTTAGGTGTTGGTTTGGCTGCAAACGTTGGGACAATTTTGTCGATTGTTCACGTTTCTTGGAACACAAGGCCTGAAGCCAGTATTTCAAAATTTTCCTACATGGTGCGGTGAGAGTTAACATTTTCAACACTGTTTCCGTCGGTACTGTATTGAACCCTAACTCAACTTACTTCTTTAACCATTTACTAACAAATCGGTCGCGTCCTCCTGTGTAATTTTCAGATTAAGTACTTGAAAAAATATTCTAAAAAAGTCTACAAAACCCTCACTCGAATGACCTCGTCAAGCTTTATATGTTTTGAAAGTCTTTAAAAAGATTGAAAGAAAAGCCGGAGTGCTAACAAAACTCCTACACTAAAATAATCAACACAAGGATTTGCAACAGTTTCGATTGATTATTCAACACCCTACGATATTCAATAAAAATAACTTAGATACAGACTTGCATCCCACACCCCTTTTACAAACTGTCATCTTTGTTTGGAGTCCAAGTTCTTTTCCCAGCTATGTGAATCCTTGTTCAAAACAAAAAAAAAATCTTTTCATCATTCTAACTTCTGACAAGAATAGGTCATATAATAAACCATGAATTGTCGGAAATCGTTGCTATTTTTATTGGAAGGGTACTTATCAGTTCATATCATATGGTATTTACGAAACTCCCCAAAGCCGAAGATCTTCATTATTTTGTTATGGTATTTGTGTATAATAATGACGAGGGCAAATGCAGGATTCAGATGATTTAAAGACAATCTTAACGTCTGACTGTTTTAACGACATTTACCAGTATTTCCAACAATTCGTTGAAGAATGCTGCCTTAGTACATGTACATCGTAGAAACCAATAACACAATGGCATGTAACGCTCTAGTTTTACAGTTTTACAAATTATTTACCCATTTCTGAAAGAGTTTGAGCTCGGTGTGAAATGGACATGAGAGTAGAAAGAAAATTGCGATTAGTCGAATATTGGGTGGAGAACCTGTTCTCCAAGAACGTCAGCCAGGAAGCCGATAAGCTTACATTTTCTTACAGTGAACGTTGCATTTCATTCCATGGCCTTATCTGGGAGAAATGCAACGTTCACTTTAATGTAAGACTTATTCTATTTACGCCTCCAACCGTCCACCAAGGCACCCGGAATAACGAGTTAAATACCACTACAAATATACATTTTAAGATTATTTAACCGGCACGTGTCGAGTGTATCGCATCGATTCTGATGCCACTTGATGATTAAAATATGCCACAAATTTAATTGACACGCGCTTTGAGACATTTCGGCAATACGGTTGACTCTTCTATCGTCACAATTCAACGCAAGTGACTAAATTGCATTCAGGACTCCTGGATCAGTCTGAAGCCACCAGTATTGTCCTTAACAATAAGCCTGGAAAACTAAAATATTACGAATTGTACACTGATTCAGAAATCTGCAATCGGGAATCAAAGGGCATTTTGTTTTGGAAACAATGAAATATGTATGTCTGAGATCATGATTAACTCTTTTCGTGGTGCTGGTTGATATTTCTGCCAAGAACAGGATTTTTCTTGTCACTGAAATAAGTATCATTTGGTCACTTTTAACCGGATGTTTTGTTTGTTAATTGAACTGATTTTTTCACCGAAAATTTCTAAAATTATACTTAGATGAATTTTACATCAAATCTAGCCATGGTTGCTTCACATCAGCCATTACAAGACTTGATGAAATGACAAGAATATCTTGATAAAACCCAGCGGGTTAAGCGTTAAGTGGAGAGACCGTGCGGTGCAGCACCTCACTTCACGGCCACTTATCACCTCCTCCCCCCCCCCCCCCCCCCCCAAAAAAAATGACTATTAAAGGCAGTCGACATTTCAGTCTTTAAACACCTCATCTTTGGTAATTTATTGGTTTCATTTTCCAGTTCTTATGACTGGAAAAACCATTACTATGTAAGATAATCAGACAAGATTACTCTAGTGAGTACTTTTAGACTGCTTATTAGTTTATGGAATTGTACATGTGGGCGCGGTGGCTCAGGAGTTAGAGATGCAGTCTGCAAGCCGAGAGGGCTTTGATTCGAAACCCATATGCGGCAACCGCGTTGTGTCCTTGGACAAGACCCTTCATCCCAATTTCCCACGCCGGACACGGTGGCGTTGTGTACTAAGTCGTCCTGCGCGTCGATGGTGCACTTGTCTTCAACCAATGTTGAACCTGCTTGTGGAATTAGTATGTTTGGAGGTGGGGTGTCTGACAGTTGCTCGCCTTTGCTCGGTTGTTCTCTCCAGGTACTTCGTAAAAGTGTCCGACACGAGGTGACTCTGGCTATCGAAAGTGTCGTTAAATCCCAATAAATAAATAAATAAATAAATAAATAAATAAATAAATAAATAAATAAATAAATAAATAAATAAATAAATAAATAAATGGAATTGTACATAATGTCATTTGATAGCTGCTTTGTAGCAGTCGTTACAATATTTGATGACGCATTCAATAGAGTCTGTCTGCAAAACTCGTTGTTGAGAAAAGTGAACCGAGAAAGATAAACATATAGAATTCCTGCTGTGTGGCTCTTAATTTTCTGGTTACAATACTGAATAGGACACAGGGCCAGTTCACGCCTGTTTGAGAGCAGTCATGTCTTGATTTGACGAGGAATTCATTAATGTTTGTGAAGAAGATTACTCATATTCATACTTTTATACATATAATAAAACTGAACGTGTCCTGGAAGGTCATATTTGGGTCGACACTACTCGGGAGAGAATGAGCCGCGGCATAAATACTTCATATTCTCCGGATGTACCCCATATCATCTTTGAAGTGAAATTATTTTCGTCTGACAGCATTTGTCTTGCACTCTCCATCAGTTCGTTCACATTTTGGAGTTTAGTTCAATATCTTTATCTAATATTCGTATGCGCTTTCAATGTCCTGACAAATATCCTCGGCTTTGTTGACTGGTGATATTCATGTGCACAGACGTCGTATGTTGGCACAGCAGCACTATTTATTAATGGCTAAAAGAGACATAATCTGTCAATTGGAAGTACACTCAAGCGAAGCATAGGGGTAGTGGGAGAGGGATGAAACCTCCCCTATTGTGGACCTCGGTGGGTGCCATGATCGGTTGACATGGTAACCCGTGTGGGCGGCCATCTTGTGACGTCACCTCATTAGAGCGAATGGGCTGAGCGTGTGGTTAGGGTGCGTGTGTTTCCGTCATCTTGGTCCAAGTGTAGCACGTGGTTGCTATGTGACGCAAAGGCATATTACGGAGCTGTGTTCAGATGGCATGTTCGATTGTATAGGAGTAAATATAATTACCCCAAATCCTCGTTTACTTCGTAGAATTACGCAAACAGACCAGACAATCCCTTCAAATCATCAAAAACGCCCAATATCACAGAAACAGACTTGCCGAAGCCACCATCTATGGCTTATAGTAGCAGAAGGTAGTGCTATAATGAGCGTTTCTATGTAGAAGTGTTAATCTGCTTACCACATACAACCCGACAACTATTTATTTGGTACGGATTTCACACTAAATCCTCGGTTTCTACCTATTTATTTCCGGCAGGATTTCTGGATAATCCTTGTTATAAGAGTAGCATGTAAGGCTAAAGGACCGAAAAAGCCCCCGGGTGCGTTCGATTGTTCCGGAGTACACTTCAGTAGCGCAGAAGAGCTTTTAAGTTGGAACAATTTAGCTTATTGGTTAGTATTTTGTGACTTTCTGGTCCGTTCTGACCAGTTCAAAACAATTGTATTACATTATCTCGTAGTTTTTACTTGGAATACTTTTACATTCAAAACCAAGTCCGTCACTGCCTTCTATTACTATTATTACAGACGCTGTTCTCGCTGCTCTAACGCTATTAGTATATCTAGTCCTAGCTATATCTGAATCCTACCTTCGCCCTTGTCCAAGTCTCAGAATATCTAATCAAACTGCTTCATTTCCCGAAATCTGTACCTACCCATACTGAGTTATCTTCCTCGTGTATAACGAAATCAATATTATTCTTAAATCCGAAAGACAATCGAGCAGGAACAGGCATTGCTCGAACGACTCTTGACTTATCCTGCAAATAAGCTATCGAGTAATCGCACGAATCTTTTGCTCATCTGGGCATTGGAGGATACCTACGACACAGTGATGTACTGTTGGGAGATACATATTGGAGGATGCATTTTGATGGATACCTTTTAGAGGATAGTTCTTGCGCCTGTTCATTTCCAGGATTCTAAGCCACCCCAACTTCTTCAAGCTCCAAGGCCACTACTGCTGATTTTTCCCATTATCAACACCGCCTGTCCTATGATTAGTATCCACTTTTTACATCCTCTAATATTGGTCTGTACCAGTACTATTGTCTACCACTATTTTTCCTGCGCTAGAGTCTTCAACATTTACCACTGACAGCATGGCTCTCATAACCTTTATCACTACAGAACAATCCCGACGGGACCCAGTTCATATCACTCTCATTCTTGCCCCCCCCCCCCCCCTTCCCTACTACTAGCAGCCTAATAAAATCTGCTTGCTATTTGACTCGAATCTTATCGAGCAAATGAGTGATTCGAATAGGCATTGTTCGAAAGACTAACCGATCAAATAAGTCAGCGAGTAATTATGCTTATCCAGGCATTGGTGGATACCTATGGCGAGGTGATGTACTATTGAAGAATACCTTCGGAAGGATACCTATTGAAGGAAACTTTTGGAGGATACCTTTTAGAGGGTAGTTATGGTTGGCAGCGTCTGTTCAATTCTTTGCATCCAAGCTCGTTGACAAAAGTGGCGTTAAACCCCAATAAATAAATAAATCCAAGCCACTACTGGTGACCCACCAATAATCACCATCACTTGCCCTATGATCAGCTTGCACTATATTTTCCCAATACTATAGTCTTCTACCACCATTGCAGTCTTGTGCCATCACTACTGACTTGAAGCAATACTACAGGCTTGCTAACTATTTCAGATTGCTCTACCGATCGAATCTAATCGAGCAAATAAGCCATTGAATAATGACTCGAACCAGTGGCTCCTTTTACGACTTTTATCTTCATCTGGGTGTTGGTATACTTATGAAATGGTGATGTTCAACTGGAGGATACCTACTGGAGGAAACATTTTGATACTTTCTGACACCATATCTGCTTCTGGCTTAGACCACATCATGTCCTGCATAGGTTTTAGACCTCCTCTGTTGACCTTCCTATAGTTACCATCATCTGTCCTACGATCAACTTACAACCTTGTACCATTACTATTGACTTGCAGCACTACTCCATACGTTATGCACGATCTATCTCGACTCTACCCTCGGTTAGGCTCACTCAGAACCGTACTATTCTTTACATGTCCTTGATGGTACCCTACCGTTCAGTAGATCAAGGGAATTAGATTGTGGAAATTAGATTTACTCGTATGCAAATGAACGCGCCTTATAGCACAATGGGCTACTATTATGAGACCTAGGTGATGGCTTCGCCAGGTACGTTTCGGTGCTTTTGGGTGGTTTTGGTGATCTGGGGGATTGTCGGGACCATTTGGGTAATTCTACGAATTAAACGAGGATTTGTGGTTATTAGACTTACTCCTATTCAATCGAACATATCATCAGAACACACCCCGTCCTATTGTGTGTCTTTTTGTGTCATATAGCAAGCACGTGTTACCACAGAAACCAAATTGGCTCCAGTATACAAAATGGACGACGAAAATACGCTTCCCCCAACAACGCGGGCTGCACATGCGCACTGAGATCAAATATTACTCTAAAAATGACGTCAAAGGCGACCGCTCACGCGGGCAACCATTACAACCAAGCATGACGTAACTGGGTCGCGTGACTATGACTTCACTTCCGAGGTTTTATTGCTATCCTGCATCTCACTTCGAGTTGTGCTGTATCATTAAATGATATCGTGATGATTATAACAAGTGTAATATCATCTGCTTAGAACATTTGCGTCTTTCTTGAATAGTTCTTGAATAGTTTTTTCCTTCCTCGAGTGGAATGGACCAGTGTACGGAACACACATTACACAATCTCACTTAGCTTCTTACACACTTGCGTACGTGGCCATATATCACCAGGCACATACACACACCCTTTCTTGTTTAACCGCTTTATGGGGTAATGTTATTTTTTTTTTTTTTTGTTCTTGGCGAAGGACAAGTTCCCTCACAGTCGGGAAGACAACCCCCTAACCGACCCGTTTTTTGCGAGGACACAGAGAAAAATAGGTGCCCCAAACACTACCGTCTAGGTTCTCATAATATCGGGAAGATAGACCCATTCACCAAACACATACTTTATGCACACGCCCTGCGCACCTGTATACACATTCTCTCTCTCTCTCTTTCTCTCTCTCTCTCTCTCTCTCCCCTCCGCGCCCACCACACATACACGCCTCTTACACAGACTCGAACACCCTCACCGTCACCCAAACAATATCACACCCACATATATACCCACAAATCCTCACATACAACCATGCATCTTAACTTTCTTGGTGGCGTGGTGGCGTTGCGGTAACCAGTTCTCGTCAGATCACCAAAGTTAAGCAACGTCGAGCCCGGTTAATCTTTGGCTGGGTGACCGTTTGAGCGATCGATTCGGACTCCTTCGATATGACCTTGGGCGAGGCACTTAACCACGATTGCCCACATGGGGGGGGGGGGGGGCACGATGACGCCGTGTACTAAGGCGTACTGCGCGTCGAGGGTGTGCATGTCTTCGACCAATCTAACCCTGTCTGTGCTGCAGTGCGGAGTTACGATGTTGGGGAGGTGACAGTTGCTCGTCGTCGCTCGGTGGTTCTCTCCTGGAACTCCAGCTTTCTCCTCCCGCAAAACTGTCAGCGACACGATATGATCTTGCCTGTTACAGTGTCGTTAAACCTTAAAAAAAAAAATCTTAACTTTCACTCACAAATGCACCATAACACACGCTCAAAGATCCGACTGAACTCACACACAAAAAATCTTTCTCAAACCACTCCACAAACAAACGTGCAAATTTCTAACTTTTTATCGTTACGATATCTTTTTAAATCCTGCAAAAACGTGGACTGAAAGTATCTAATATTTAAATTGCGTTCTGGTTGGAGATCTTAACACAGTTGTCTTATCATTTTTTTTTCATTCTAGTTTTGCAATGTCCCCTTGAATCATTGTGCTTCCATGCAAGATTTATATTTTCTACAAAGGAATTATGTATGTAGTTATTCTTGAGTTCTCTGTCTTGCGGAAATGTTGCAAGCAAACAATCGAACTAGTTTCGTTTACTTCCATTGGGAAATTATGCTCAAAACATCGGCGGCGACCACAGACTTTTTGTTCTGAAAGAGATCATTTTTTTTGTTATTCTTGTATTTCCCATTTCTATGCTATAATTTAACTGAAATGTACATGTCCCCTTCATACTTTTTGTACGTGAGTCGATGTGAATCATCAACAGGCACAGACAAGTCGTCAGATTTATATGGGATATGCATTTGGATTTCCAATATCGTGCCCATCATAAAGTAATGCCTTTGTCTGGTTTGAATATAATTCCATTAGATAGAGCGTTGCCTTTGATCATTCTTGTTTACGTGTAATGCACATAAATAATAATTTGCCAAAATCAACATAATGTTTTCAGCTACATGATATTTAGTCAACTTTTTGTCAATACTATGAAGATGTGAATTTTAAATATTTTACAACTTGTTTCCTGAGGTTAGAGCTGCATCGTTTATAAATAATTGACCCTCTGCGCACTGATCTCAAAATAGCGAAATCTTAAAGAACAAATGTTTCCCTCAGGCAACTAAGAATTTAACCAATTCGATTTTGTCTGAGAGAGCTCAATGGTCTCCGTGAAAAAATTGAATTGCTTAAATATCTTGCAATATAATGGGAACAATTTGCAGTGTTTTAAGACAGCATACAAATATTTACGTTTTAACTCTTTACCTAACATGAAAAGCAGACGACACTTGCAAAAAAATTCTTGAATAACCCATTTTTTTTCATTTTTTGTCTCAAAAACGTAGGTTGTGACCCCTCGTCGATCTCGTTCCAAAGAGGGGTCATAACCAATGTTTTGGAGACAAAAAATGAAAAAAAATAATGCAAATTAATTGGCGATTTTTGAGAATAGCGCTGGCCGGTTTTTGCCGTTACGTTGGGTAAAGGGTTAACCGCTCTTGGCACGAACGATGGCATCGATAAAATTTTTGAGCAGTGTTAAAACAAAACGCATTGATCAGCGTATAGAATACTTGTAAGTGATGTCCTAGGTCCGACTCTAACCAGTATCGGTTGAATTGTGTCATTAAGCTAATGGACCCAATGCGTGTTCGTGCCTATCGACGCCTGTGATTGACTAGCGGTATGCATTCCTTCAATAGGCGAGATATTGCGTTATTTCTGGGCTGTAAGTTGGGAAACCTTACAATCGAATCTACAGGTTATTCCATGTACTTGGACTCAAAGTTTTAATCGTTTTAGGCCTGCAGTTGTGGTTGATATGCATAAAAGTGGATAGAGATACAATATTGTAATTACAAATTTAGTCTATTTCGCTATCAGGTAGCGCTGCAATTGCGTCACACTTACGCAAATGAACAGAGATTTCGTAAACAAAAATGCAGCGAAATCAAGACTGCATCAGGAAAAATTAAAGAAAATAGCATCTCGGGTTTAATGTTCTTGCATTTATTTTTAACCCTTTACCAACGCAGACGATATCAAAATTTATTGTTTTAAATAACATTTTTTAAAATTTTTCAAAAAATTTTAACAAAACCATATCACGTGACCACTCGTTGGAACGAGCTCAGCGAGCTTGTTCCAACGAGGGGTCAAATGATATGGTTTTGTTGAAATTTTTTGAAATATAATATTTTTTCAACTGCTGAATTCGCATATTACGCGGGCGGATGCGGCCGATTCGTTGGGTAAAGGGTTAAACAGGTGAAATTACAATGTGTTACGGAGAGGAAAGGGAACCGTCAATTTCGACCGGATCGCTATCCAGTCGAAATTCTTAGTCCGTTTTTGTGACCACAGTACTGCAGTTGTCAGTTAGTAACAAAAGCACTGCGTTTTACTTATTGCTGCTCTTTGCCAGGTTCCTCAGCATACCGATTGTACAGTTTGGCTGAGATGGTCATTTCTAAATTACACAAAGTCGGAGTGGATTGAATTAGTAACGTTAGTAATAATAAATGTATAGTTTTGTAGTGCCCTAGTAGTAGGAGATGTACCCGAACGCCCCTTATTGGCCGGACGCCGGCCCGGACCCCGAAAGTGACGTCATAGTCACGTGACCTGGTGGCGCCATGTTGTGTTGTCAATGTTAACCCGTGTGAGCGGCCATCTTGTGGCGTCATCTCCATAGTGATACGTTTGAAATTGTCATCTTACTTTTCTGAAACTCCACTTGCTGTTTTCTCTACCCGTCTTCTCTTTACTTTTATTCTTCCTTTTTCGTTGGTCAGGTTATTGTCAAGTTATGAAACGATCTATCAGAACTTTTCGTTAGCTTTTTTCCTCCTGATTCCAGGAAATAGCCACCAGACGTGGCCTTGTAACCCCCGCATAAACATGTCCACTGAAAGCTCCTATCCGATCATAGCACTTACCGGCTGAATATTTACATTTTCTCAATGGCTATATCGATAGTTCAGTACCGTGCGACGATAGGAGCTTTCAATGGAACTATGGCCGACCACCTTCACCCAATTATTCGCTTGCGACTAGCCCATTTAAATGTTTCTGTGAGAATTACTCTATCAATATTTTTGATCCTGCTGATGATAATGCTTTGCTGTAACGATGTAGAAATAAATCCTGGGCCAGCAGGAATGGATTTGATAAATCTCTTTCAATTTTCCATTATAACATTAGGAGTATACGATCGAAACTTTCCCAGATTGAGGAGACTGTAGGGGATTTCGACGTGGTTTGCTTTTCAGAGACCCATTTGCACGCATCTTTGAACTCTGAAAATATGTTGTTACCTGACTTTTCTAGCCCAATCCGCAAAGATAGAGACAACTCCGGTGGTGGAATTGCTGTTTATAGCTCCAACCGACTCTGCTTTCAGCGCAAGTATGAATTGGAATTCGACGACTCAGTCATTTGGATTGAAATTGTATCTAACGCGAAACGATATCTCATTGCTTTAACATACAGATCCCAGCAGTTTGCAAGCCCATAATACTGGACGTTACTGGATCATTCTATTGAAAAGGCTCTTGATTTGAATGAGAATATCGTTATTGTAGGAGACTTGAATTCCGATCTCCTAAATAACAGTTCCAAAATCCATGAAATCATAGATCATTATAACTTGCGTAATGTTGTCAATAATCCAACAAGGATTACCCTGCGTACTTCTACCTTATTGGATCCCATACTTACGAGTGACACTGTCACTACTCTCGAATCTGATACAATCGATCTCGAATTATCTGACCACTTAGATGTATATGCTCAACTAGCTTTTGACTCACCCCTGCTTCCGCATACCACAGAACGATTCGCAATTACAGAAATGCCAACTTTGATAAAGCCATCTTTCTTATTGCTGCCACCGATTGGCAGAGTTTAATATCTGGTACAGGCAGTACTGGTGACATCAATGAAGCACAATTGCGATTCACAAAAACGTTAATTGCACATAATAGACGAATCTGTCCCACAATCAAAAGTACTTGTCCGCCCTCGAGATAAACATTGCTTTAATTCTGATCTCCGTCAGCACATTAGGCGACGAGATCGATTACGGAAAAAAGCTTTAACAACTCAGAAAATTACTGACTGGAATGCATACAGGGCTACACGTAACAAAGTAAACAATACGAAAAAATATGCCAAGCAGCAACATTTAGATAATCTGGAACAGACCCTCTCTAACTCCCCATCACTAAAATACTTCTGGCATGTCATCAAAGACCTCTTAAACAAAACCAAGATGAAATCAATTCCCCCACTGTACAATGGCGATACCAACGACCCAAATAACTTAATTACTGACAGCTTTGAGAAGTCAGTAATCCTAAATGCAACGTTCCTTAAAAACAGTACAATTGACAATAGCAACCATAGTCTCCCACAATTCAACTGTCGGTGTAACGTGAAATTAACAACTGTTAACGTCGAAGAAAGTGATATTGTCTGGGCAATCAAATCACTTATGTCTAACAAGGCCCATGGCCATGGCGATATCGGTGTAAGAATGTTAAAGGGTACCTCGGAAACTGTAGCAGTCCCATTAAAAATATTATTCAAACAAAGCATAGACAAAGGCGTCTTTCCCGACGATTGGAAAAAAGCAAACGCCATTCCACTTTTCAAACATAAAGATCCATCTGCATGTAAAAACTATAGACCAATATCCTTACTTCCAATATTAGGTAAAGTTTTTGAGAAAGTGGTCCTAAAACATGTTTTCGCACACTTCTACGATAATAATCTGATATACAAATACCTGTCAGGATTTCTTCCTGGCCACAGCACAATATATCAACTCCTAGAACTATATCACTCGTTATGTCTATCTTTAGACAAGCGTCTTGTTACCTGTGCAATATTCTGTGATATATCCAAAGCCTTCGAGAGGGTGTGGCTTTATCTTTAAACTTCAGCAATATGGGATTACTGGTAATTTATTAGAATGGTTTCAAAATTATTTAACACACAGGAAACAGAGAGTCCTAGTAAACAACACTTACTCCCCATACTCCACTATAACTGCTGGTGTTCCTCAAGGATCTGTTGTAGGACCCTTTTTATTTCTAATTTATATCAACGACATTGCCGAATCACTTGATTCTCTTGCGAGGCTCTTTACAGATGATACATGCCTTAACAACAACAATACAAGTCAACATGAGGTTGCATCCACCCTAAATAAAGATCTCGATACTATTCATGTTTGGTCACAGAAATGGCTTGTGACATTTAACCCCGACAAAACTGAAGCTGTTTTCTTTACATATAATCGCTCGGCCAAATTTGAGCCATTGTTACGTTTCAATAATTGCCCTGTTACCCTTACTGATTGTCACACACATCTCGGACTACACTTACAATCCAACCTAGGCTGGGACAAACATATAGCGAATATTTGTAAAAAAGTAAACGCAACACTCTCACAACTCCGGAAATTAAAATTTATGCTCCCAAGGAAAACTTTAGAGCAAATTTATTCAGTGTTTATACTTCCACTTTTGGACTATGGAGATATTGTATGGGATTGCGCCCCCGACTACTTATTAAAAAGAATCGATAGACTCCAGTTCGACGCTGCCAGAATAATAACAGGGTTAACCCGTTCAACTTCGTCCGATTCAGTTTTACTTGAACTTGGTTGGAAAACATTGGGTGACCGAAGAAGGTTCCACAGACTCTGTACTATGTATAAGATTATTAATCACGAATCACCCGAGTTCCTATTTGAACATCTTCCAACGCGTATTGGTGACAGTGCGTCATATAATCTTCTGAACGCTTCTGATTATAATTCATTCTTGTGTAGGACGGAACACTTCAAAAAGTCATTTTTTCCTTCAACATTAGAATTGTGGAACCGTCTTCCCATACCGCCAAAGATGCATCTACCCTAAGTGAATTTAAGCAGAACTTTTCATCCAGCGACCCTGTACCCAAACCTCCAGTTTATTTCCTGGCTGGAAATAGAAAAGCAAATATTCTGCATTGTAGATTACGCAATGGTTGCAGCGATCTAAACCAGGACAAATTCCTTAACTACATTTGTGCAGACCCACTTTGTGAATGTGGTCACGAATCCGAAAATGCCAGCCATTTCTTTTTTTATTGTCCTTAGTATCATACTCAGCGGCTCGTAATGATAAATGCCATAACTTTCTGCAATATAACTTGTGTTAATGATTTGCTCTATGGAATTACAAATTTGTCGGTATCGCAGAATGTTTTATTATTTCAAAAAGTACAATCTTTCATAATCACTAGCAGGCGTTTTGCTTGATCAGCATCATTATACGATAAGGCGAATCACATTCAACAGTCTTTTCGAAAAAACTATGCACCCCCTCTGCCAGCAAGTGTCCGTGGAGATAATCCATTTTTAAGGCAATTTCACTCCTGAATTCCTGATGCAGTGGCGAGTCGACAAACCCTTATCATATGTGCAATAAAACAAACAATCTTCTATTTGTTATATTCCTGCCCGTTCAATGCCAAAATGGTCGCACTCTCAACATTCAAGGAAAAGTGTTAAGGGAGAAAACCGGCGATATATTTATTCAGTTGAACGTGTGCATTTATTTAATTAAGTTCTTTTGAATTTTTGTCATTCCCGGAAATAATGCTTACAGCTTACAGAAGTGTCAATATCCCCACACATGGGAGCGTGGTTCGATTCCCTCCGCGGTAACCACGTTGTGTTCTTGGGCAAGGCACTTAATCCCGATTGCCTACGTGTTTGCACGGCGGGGCTGCGATGGTCCACCTGTCTTCAACCAATGCTGACCCTGCTTGTGTGCAGTTAGTACAATGGCGAGTCTGACAGCTGCTCACCATTTCTCGATTGTTTTCTCCGAGTACTCCGGCTTCCTAAACCCGTAAAACTGTCCAATATGAGGTATCCCTGGCTGTCGAAGTGTCGTTAAACTCCAATAAATAAATAAATAAATAAATAAATACATGTACGGGCCCGGAAAGTACGTTTCGAACTGTTTCATTTATATTGGAAGGAGAACAAAATTATTAGAGTTGGACATTAAATGAAAACGGCAGGTTACAGCACATACTGAACGTTTTCTCATCTCACAATGCAGCAACCACTTTATTAAGTTCGTAACTTCTCCGAAACAGAAGTTACTGCCATAATATTTGGAAGGAAAACTGTTATATACTATTCAAAAAAGTAGGTAGTATTTGACAAAAGTGAGATATATGAAGAAATATATTTATATTCTCATCAAAACGACGTTATTGAGGTCTTTGCCTGAATGTGGTAAATTCTCTGACTGACCGTCCATGTCGTCTACAGCTCAGTGCGTGGAATGTTTGCTTGAGAGACACCCAACTATCGCTAAAATCATTCACCAGATGCCACAGTGCAGTGCCTCATCTGTCGTTTTGCGAAAATATAAATATATTTCTTCATATATTGTGAACTAGCGCGAATCCGACGTGGCATACTCCTCACCAAACGTCCAATATCAGCTTGACTGATGTTATTCCACTCTTCCTGCAGTGCAGCGGCGAATTCCTGGACATTGGTAGGGGCTGTTGGCGTTGTCGTAGGCGCATGCCAAGCATATTCCAGACGTGCTCGATAGGTGAAAGTTCCGGACTTTCTACTCGCCAAGGCAGTGTAGTGATGTTCTGCTCCTGGAGGAACTCTGTAGCGACACGGGCTCTGTGTTCTCTTGCATCGTCATCTTGGAGAATGAATCGACGGCGTACTTTACGCAAATGGCACCACGTGAGCTGCTAATATGTTGTCACGATGTTACGGTAGTACTTCCCTGTGACACGCCCTTGGATGACATGTAATGCTGTTCTGCTTGCCATGGTTATGCCTCCCTACACCATAACCGATCCATCATCGTGCTGCTTAACGGCTACGTCATGGTATCGTTCGTTTCGCCTGTCGTGGAAGTTCAGGGTGAACCTGGATTCACCGGAAAACATGACGTTGCTTCACCAACTTCAGCTGTGTAGGCGATTTCGGATAGTCTGACCACTGACTCGCACATCTGTCGATCGGTGCAGCTGCTGTACAATTTCTGAGGCACTTTGATGGCGGTTACGTAATGCCATGACTCAGATGAAACGATCCTGGTTAACAGTCGTCGCCCTTGGACGACCTGACCGGCGTCTGTCATCAACATTTCCTGTCTGGCGGTAGCGTGACCACAACCTGCTAATCACTAATTGAGTAACATTGACAATTTAAGCAACTGCAGTCTGTCTGTTGCCAGCTTCCAACATGCCAACAGCACGTAAACGTTCGTCACGTGTCAGTTTTCACTTAGCTCAAAAGTTACCTTTCGACCAGAAACTATCGATGAACGAGTTTGAACGACGAGACCCTCAAAAAGCCCGTCCAGTACAAATGAACATTTCAAAACGTACCCCGCAGACATTAACGCGGTGCTCATGCGAAAAACCTGCATGAAGTTTTCGTGGGTCGGTGGCATTCATGATCCACACTAAACTTGGTAACATATTGATGTGTCCAATCACGCGTATCCAATACCATTTTCAGAAAATATGAACATCAGTTCGGATATCCCCTACTGTTTTTAATAGTTTTCCTTTCGAGGTCATCGGGAATGTCTCCATAATCTAGAAACGATGAATGATAGTATTGATTCGGTGCTTACGAATGTGTGTAAATATATATACAAAATATTGTTAAGGATTCATCTATTAGTCAGCGTATAGTATTTTTGTTATATCGTGTTTGTTTATGAAACATAGTCGGTGTGGTACTTTCCAAACAATAATCTATTGTGCAGAAATAAGTACTGTCGAAATAACTAATATAGTTCAATGAGTTGTTATATTGAATTTTCCGATATATTTATATTCTAAAGCACCCACACAACGACGGAAACTGGCGTTGCTGTGCATTAAGAAGCAGATGACGTCATGACATTGTGTGTTTCTTTTTTTCCATATGCACGAAGGGAGATCCATTAACTCATTAACTACTGATGAGATCTTCCATACAAGGTAAAGGACATCGATTGGGAGAGTTGAGTTTCTTTAGAAGTGGGTATATCAATCAAGCTGAAAAACTATGACTGGTCTACCTGCACACATTCATTGAAATGTATATGACCATAAACACCAATAAATACAATATAATATAATTCATTGAAATGTCATTTACTAATGAAATGGAGACTTATCCCCGACACGAGGTGACGTTGGATGTCGAAAGTGCTGTTAAACCCCAATAAATAAATAAATAAATAAATAAATAAATAAATAAATAAATAAATAAATAAATAAATAAATGGAGACGTGTCGTAATCGTGGATCGGAAAAACCGTTGTTTCTATTTCAACTGATTGCGAAAAAAACGACTTTTTCTAACAGTAGGGAAATAACATATTGAAATGTGCAAGTCTTCTTTGATCCCTCGTGGTGGTTCCGTTGATTCCTTGACAATCCAAACACAGGCAGAATTTCCTAGTTTCGCCTCAGGCGGTATCACAAAAACGTGAAAATAAATATCGCAACGATACAGATATATAATTTGGGTTGACAATCCAAACACAGGCTGAATTTCCTACTTTCGCCTGAGACGGTCTCACAAAAACGTGAGAGTAAATATCGCAACGATAAAGATATATAATTTGCGTTGGCCTTTCTCTTAAAATATAGAAGGTTCAAAACACTTTAACCCTTTACTTAACGTAACGGCCAAAACCGGCCAGCGCTATTCTCAAAAATCGTCAATTAATTTTCATTATTTGTTTCATTTTTTGTCTCAAAACCATGGGTTATGATCCCTCGTTGGAACGAGCTCTTCGAGCTCGTTCCAACGAGGGGTCATAACCTATGTTTTTGAGACAAAAAATGGAAAAAATTAGTTATTGAAGAATTATTTTTGCAAGTGTCGTCTGCTTTTTAGGTTAGGTAAAGGGTTAAATTGATCAAAATGAATGTACATTAATCATATTATTTCCAAATCGGCTATGTTGGATGAATGGCCTCAATCCACAGCATATTAAAATAACATTTGAGTCACTCGCTATGTGAACTAATGTTTCTTGTGGGCGCCAGTTGCCTTTCATTTGTGGTCTCTTACAACAGTTGCTGCGGCACTTAAATACCCATATAATACATAACAGTCATATTATTAAAGTGAAAGTTACCAAAACGTTTTCTTTCCTGGAGGTGGAATCGTCGCACTTGTGAAATCGTTGCACCAATCCATAACTACGTTTAGTACTTAGGTTTCAAAATCGGAAAGACACTTTCGATAGGACGGCAACTTGGTCAAGATATCGGAAAACACTCGGGCTGTTTTCCTCATAAAAAAACTGTAGAATCTCACAAGTCGAAAACGACATTCAATTTTCAGATACTTGTATGATGTATTGGTCAATCAGAATAAACTACTTTCGTTGTGAACTGGTCGTAATCCACCCGTGGGATGTGTTGTCCGCGTATGTGTTTATCAGGTAATAAAAAAATACCATCAGCAAAATTTTAATTAATGAAGCGTCGGGTGGTACCCGGTGCTTCATTAATTAATTGTTTTATGATTATTCCTGTAATTAGTGTTTCCTATATAATATTATTGCATTCGTGAAAATACTGCCTAACCCGTTGAAAGTGGCCAGTCTACGGCCTCAGTACTGTATGGATGTTGTGACCGGATCGCGATGTGATCGAGATTGAAATTACTTTTGTGATCAAATGAGTGCATTTATTCTCTGGGAATTTGTCGATAACCGACCGAGGGGTATTGAATTATTTTCGTCGTTCAAACCATCTAATAGATTCCTGTTATTAAATGCCTATCCTATTGTTAATAAAGAAATGCAGTCATTAAATCTCTACTGCAGAATCAGATAAAGTGTGATACTTCTAATATTGGCAAAACGCAAGCAGTGTTATACTGCAAATTCGAAAACGAGGCTGGGTGAGAATTGTGTCCTCTACTTTCATCTCGCACAATAACGTGTGTTCAAACTCCACAAGCCATCAATAAATTAAGATTGTTTACATCATCGTGGTTGTATAAATGCATTAATTCATTTTTTTTCAACGAATGTTGTTGAACCTATACTAGATGTGTGGCTGAAACACCCAGATGATGCGGAAGATAGATCGAATCCCCACAGTTCAAAGTGGGGATAAAGAACATATCGTAGCGACAACTTACTGGGCAGAAATTACTTCAGTTTATTCGAATCATTGTTATCTCTTGTTTTCCCTTCTCCCAGTAACGTTTCCTGGAGTGCTGTTGACGGCGACATGTGCGACACTGCTTGGTGAAAATCCTCAATGACATGTTGATACAACACACCAGGAAACGTCACTGTATTGATAATCTCTATGGATCCCATATCTTCCTTAAAAATTTGATTGTGTACATAGGGAGATGTCAAAATATTTTGGCATAGTCATCAGCAAACTATGTATTCCCAGCATGCCGGATTCATCCCATAATCTGTATTAAAATGGCGTTTAAAATAATAAAACAGGGCTGAAACTTTGATTTGTATTTGAATATTTTAGGGCATTTCGTTAGGAACTAAGTTGCTTTTACTTTTCTGTAATTGGCCATATGACATCTATGACAGCGAAATAATGACTTCATATACAGAAGGAAAGAATGGAAAATTGAAAAGGGGAAAACGTGACGTTACGCCACAACTCTTTTGGTAAAGTACACAATCTTAATATTAATCGAATATATTGGGCCAAACACGCAATCGGTTGTGTTCTGAAGTACCATACTGGAGCATATATATTTAGTATGCGGTATTATTGGGTCATGTTTACTTGATTCATGTAAAAAAAATAATTTCCCACATCCCCATAGGACCCTTGATACAAAAACAAAATCGATCATTTTTCAAATGTTCTTCGACTGCAAGGAACAAAGATGTTATTCTGTAAGATGCTCACTTTGGACCAGTTGAATCAAATGGCCCATAAAACATTACTATTTGTTGTGCCATGGTTTTTACAGTAAGGGGACACATATTTTAACGTTGCTGGTAAAGGGAACATACTGCTTATAATGGCAACATGTTGAACTACCGGTAATGGAAACATGCTGAGTCGCTCTCTTTTTGTTTTCCAGATTAACTCGTATTCAATGTTCTACACATTAAATAGCGCACGCTCTAATCTTAGAGACATGGCATGTCCAGATTAATTGGAAGCCAGTTTCATCCAGGTTGATTGCTTTTCTACATTTGTAAATTTACTCGGGAAAACAGGTGCAGCTTTCCGAGGAAAACTTCACCCAATTGCAACGACCGGCGAAAATCCACTAAAGGTGGTTAGATAGGTGTCATCTGCTGGCTGACTTAATAAGTATCTTGTTCTCATAATCTGGCATAAATGTCAAAAGTGTCCCTAAACAACAATAAATGAGCAAGCTATACGTTTATAGATATGGGCGACTCTAATACTTTCAACTAAGTATACATATAAGTTTGAGTAAATGAAAGGGTCACTGTCTACATACAAAGTGGATCGTCTACAAAACTCCAGGTGATATACAATACAGTAACCATTTACTGGTCGTAATCCACACGTGGGCATTGACATCCACGCATGCGTTTACCAGGTAATAAAACTCATCATCAACATAATTTTAATTAATGAAAGAACGGTGCTTCATTAATTGAATATTTGATTCTTATTCCTATAACTAGTGTTTGGAATTTAATACTATTGCGTTCGTTGAAATGTGGACCACCCGTGGAATGTAATGGGAACATGTTGAGCCACCGGTAAAGGGAACATGCTGAGTCGCTCTTCTTTTGTTTTCCAGATTAAATCGTATTCAATGTTCTATACATTAAATATCGCACTTTCTAATCTTATAGACATGATATATCCTGATTAATTGGTAACCAGTATCATCCAATTTGATTGCTTTTCTACATTTGTAAATTGACTCGGAAAACAAGTGCTGGTTTCCGGGGAAAACTTCGCCCAGTTGCAACAACCGGCGAAAGTCCAATAAAGTTGGTTAGATAGGTATCATCCGCTGGCTGACTTAATAAGTATGTTGTTCTCATGATCTGGCATATATGCCAAAAGTGTCCCCAAACACCAATAAATAAACAAGTTATACATTTATAGATATGGGCAACTTTAATACTTCCAACTAAGTTTACATATAAGTTTTCAGTAAAGGTATATATGTATACATACAAAGTGGATCGTCTACAAAACTCCAGGCAATATTAGTTACACAGTTTGTTGGTGGCCTAATATGGTATATATGCTGTCAGTTAATTTCATATTGGACGAGAGCGAGGCCCTTAGGAACCGCGCTTTGCCACAGCACCCCAGCTTCACAGTGACCTTCAGAATGCATCCGGGGTAAACGTTTCGACGCAGACTATCCTGGCAAGGTTGCACGAAGGTGGTCCGCGATCGAGAAGACCATGTATTCGAATTCCGCTGTCCCAGAACCACCGCCAGGCACGATATGAATGGGCCATGGACCACGTTGAATGGATCAGAGAAGTTTGACGACCTGTCTTTTTTACAGATGAGTCAAGGTACTTCCTAGACCACACAGATAGATGGTCTAGGATATGGCGAAGACCAGGAGAGCGATTCCATACAGCCAACATTGCTGAGCATGACCGTTATGGTGGAGGGTCAGTCATGGCCTGAGGCGGTATCAGCAGGGATGGGCGTTCAGAGCTCTGTGTCCTTGAACGTGGTACATTGACTGCACAGCGGTATATTAATGAGATCCTGGATGTCCACGTCAGATTGTATGCAGGTGCAGTGGGTGATAGATTCATTCTGATGGACGATAATGTCCGTCCTCGTGTTGCCCATGCAGTAGGGGAGTACCGACAAAGGGAGTGGATTGAGCGTATGGCCTGGCCAGCAAGATCCCCTGACCTCAATCCAATCGAACATGTCTGGAATGAGTTGCAGCTTGCAATTTCAGCCCGTCCAGTCCAGCCAAGAAGTGTCCAGAAGCTTGGTGCCATGCTGGTCCAAGAATGGAACAACATCCCACAAAGGACCACAGGAACCTGATTGGGAGCATGAGAAGGCGTTGTCAAGCTGTAATTAACAGTAATGGGTCTCATACTCGATACTGAAGCCATACCAGCTCGCTCCGTCAATTTTTGGCAAATTGAAAAATTTCCTCTTTTACCAGTAATATCCAGTTTCCATGGTTATCGTATTCAAAAGCTAAAAAGTAATGTCAAACACAAATAAAATCTTAATTTCTGTACTTAAATCATTAAAGATATAATTAAATAAAAAATATATACACTTTTCATTACAATATTTCAACTAAAATGTAAAACAGGTAGTTGGATATACTTGGTGCTTAGCAAACTTTGAGTAGTATATATACCGTTCACAGTAAGTTGGAATTCCAAAAATATTACTTGATTTTCGAATAAGCCTTCCGCCGTATTAATCAAATTTACTTCAGTTCGATGTAATAATGCATGCAATGAAACTTCAATGCAACAATTGTAATTCAATCAGATGAGTCTCCGCGGAATGCGGCAGTGAAGAGACAGTGAGTGTCATTACTGGCTTTTGAAGTCTGTCGAATTACGTTGTTTACGTACCAATTCTCGGAAAGCGAAGTTTGATTAGTTTGAAGTTTTCCAATGCTAAAGACTATACATGTATATTTACGGTGTATTATTCACATTTTTTGTGCATGCATTGCATGATGTGACCTATTTTCCACGAAAAATGTTAACCCTTTACAGAAAACGCATGATATAAAAAATTGTTATTTTAATTCCTGTCCCCCAGGTCTTAGAAAAATCAACCAGACCATACCATGTGACCCTTCGAGGGCGTTACATGATATAGCTTTTTTTTATTTAAAAAAAAAAAAAAAAAATATTTCACAATTTGTATATTACCCAGCGGAATCAACCGATTGGTTAGGTAATTCCACCTCAAAATCGAAAGATTGTTGGTGTTTCAGTTCTGTGCGTGAATACAGTTGTATATGTTTGATACTCTGGCTGGCTGAACGAGTCTGTGTATCTCTTCCATGCGGTAAGCTGTACTGTTTCAAAGTTGATCCCCTACCCCACGTTTATTAACAAACTGATGACAAAACGTTTTACGAGTCTGCACATGATTCCTCTTTCAAACTGGCAGATCGTAGTCCATATTGAACATATTGATCACTTGATTATGTTTCAGATACAGAAGTGGATAATCGTCCACTGACAGGTTGTTAAATACAAACGTAGCAGATCGAATCGTACTGTTAGAAATTGTAACTGTTTTCATCAGTTAATGGGTCTTGGTGTCGTTTTTCATAACATTCAGACTTTTGTACAACCCTTCCGAAACGCCTGTATATTTTTATGACACTCCTAGAATGTATCCTTAGACATGTCGGTACTCCGTTATGGTGGTCTGCTTTTCCACCGTTGAAACGAGGGGAGCAATATGCAATACTTAATTAAACAAAGTGTGTCCTTGTAATTACACATGGTGAATAAATGGCTGAAAATAGATAACTTCCTAAAATCGATCTGATGTTGTAAGGGGTTTCTGAACGCGTGCTTTGGCCATGAGAAATCGTTTTATTTCATTACATGTCTCGTGTTTATAAATATTGCTGTTTTAATTGTGGACCAGGATTGTTTCTAATGAAACTGTTAAACGTTTATCCTCCTTACCTTACTGATTAGGTTCGAAGGAGAGTCTGCAGATCATACCAGATTGACACATTTGGGGCACTTTTCTTCAAAAAGTAACAGTTTACATTATTCGTATTATACTGGAGTCCAAAATTGCCTTCTGTTCTAAAAATGTATCTTCACTGGCAGAACTGTGGTAGAAAGAGACACTCTTTCCCGATCAGACTGCAATTTGATCACGATGAGGGAGAGAAAGAGAGAGAGAGAGAGAGAGAGAGAGAGAGAGAGAGAGAGAGAGAGAGAGAGAGAGAGTGAGAGAGAGAGAGAGAGAGAGAGAGAGAGAGGATGGGGTTAGTAAAGTTTGGTTTTTAATACCATGACATATTGGCCAAATTGGTCGGGTGCGTTTTGTATTTATGTTCTCACAGGAAAGGCTGCCCGCTTAAAATATTGTTCTAACCCAAAATAATGAATACCGTCTCTTCAGTTGCTGCCATTGAACTAACATCGAAGATACCACAAGGCTTCAAAGGGTTATTAAAACGACTTACTTACTGTACCAGTGGACTGAGATGTCGTAAATCAAGATCGCATCAAGGAAAACTGATGAAAATAACTTCTCACATTCAGTTTTCTGGCATTTAATTTTCGATAGGTGCGATTCTACATATTTGCGGTGAGAAGAGTGGACGTGAATTTTCGTCTAGATCGCGGCACAAATCCCGTCGAAATGCTGTTGTTATGTCAGTACTACACATGATGTAGGTAAATGCATATGTCACCCATTGAACCCGTGAGCCGGATTTTCCGGCCCAGAAACATGAAACGTCACAATTTCGTAAGGTAGAATGACTGCTACGTGAAGGTGTTGCGTTGACCAATCAATATTTTCAACCTGCAGCATTAAGGCTGCTCGTTGAAAATATGAATTTGTCTACCCCCCAAGTGATGAATATGGACGTATAATAAAGGTAGATTGAAAGTTAGCCTGAAGTGTTACAAACCACCATGGGAAAATATACTGCACCGCTTGAGCATCTTTTTATATTTTTTACATACCTATTGCATTATCCTCGATGATAATGGCTGGTGAAGTTGGCTGCCTAACAAAGCAGCTATTTGTATGTGCCAGTTTGGATTTATTGGACAAATTCGCGCAGGCGAGTGGCAGTTCATTTCCTCATGATTTCTCTGTCATTTTTCACATGACACGCAGTTTTAAGGAAAGAAACTTTTGATTGACTACACTTTAATGAAAACTATGAATACTTACAACAAATGATCATCACATCTTGTTCCATAAAACTCTATAATAGTGGTCCATCACAATCCATTATGTGGTGTTAAATTTGCGTATAGCCTCTTTGCATGGTTTGGTTTAACAGGACTTTTATGAGACGCTATCACAACTTTTCGGACAGTTTTCCGGTTGATGAATGAGAGTGGCAGACAGATCCACCGATCAAAGACGTGCAGTTGACAAAGTATTTATGTTACCAAGGCCCGCAAAACAGGGTTAGAATCCAGGGAAGGCATGCATACCATCATCCTGCTATAAGCATTACCTTACCGCACCATCATGCTCTAGGTTTGATATTGGGTCTTTACAGTCTTGTCAAAAGACACAAGTAGATGATGTGGGTCGGTATCGAACCTTTCACCTCACCATCTAATTTCTGGTGCGTTAGAAACATAATCAGTGCTTCATTTTAGAGAAGTATTATTTTATACGTCAACATAGGTCGCACCTTATTTGAAACTGATGTACACTCTGCCTCGCGCACCTAACATATCAGTAGTAGGGTACATTTAATAAATGACATGTCGCACCCCAACCTACCTGGGCTTGGAGCCCAGGTAGGTTCTGGGTGTGGCGTAGAAACTATTAAGAGTGATTATACTGCTGATATTGTAATAGCGCGGGACATGTAGTGTTCAGGCGAGAGGCTGCTTACAGAGACTATTTATGAAATAGACACAATGAACGGTGTCTCTGACGTGAATTGGATGTCACATTTTGAAACACACACATTAATTTCTACTTCCTGGCTCGGGACATCTGATCTCTGAATGCACCCCGACGTCGTAAATTTATTTCGCGATTGTTATTTATGTTATTTCCACCACTATTCACAGTGTTATAAGAGCTACATAAACTGTGGCTTAACTGTAACTACTTATTTGTATCAACTACATTCGCATAGAGAACATAACGTATACTTTCCAAAATCATTTGCCTTGACAATCTGCGGTGGTAGTTTAGTTCCACTTAATACAGTTAGGTGCAGAGTTTTTACTCGCTTTGTTTCGAAAGAAACGAAGCACTGACATATGTTACGACTGAATTGCATAACGGAATGTCGATAGCTGCAGACATGCACGGGATAGTTGATCGCATTCTAAGACACAGACAGGGAAGCTAACATTGAAGATTTGGCATGCTGAATTCACTTCAGCGAATTCTCCCAACACGTACACAAAGGAAAAGTGAATAACGGGTGTACTACAAAAGTTTCTGCATTATGACGTGATTGCACTCACAAAAGGATAATTAGACTCCAAATATGCGCAGGGGAAAAATTGTTTCCCCAATGAACAAAACAGACCCTTTATAGCCGGTAATAGCACGTAGATTTTTTTTGTACTCCGCGGCCGATATCGGAAATTGGCTAAACCCGAAATAGCCGGAAATAAACTATTTTTTAATTGAATAAAGTCTTCCACCAAACCCAAAGTATCTTACGCATCGGGGGACAGCGACCAGCGGATTTACCTCACCAACGACCTATTTGAGCAGTTTTTTGCGCGTTTAATTTAGAAATTTCTCCCCATTTCCCCCATGTCGGCACAATATCAAATTTTGACTCAATAATTTCATAACATGCGCGGGAACAGTTTTTTGCTACTTGGCAGCATCATTCTTCTGCCACTGACCAAAATGTGTGTATTAAATGATCACCAGAAACTCCAATACAGCACAGCGTTTCGGACAGACATGTTCCGATCTTTGATGAAACCTACTCGGTCGGTAGTAATGCAAAAGGCGTTTGTGGAGAGGAGCATCAGAAGGCAACTATCGATCATTACGTTTCAAAGTATAATTTCCCGTGATATGTGCTGATCAATGATATCTATCAAATCGACAATAATTGTCAATTTGTCTTCATTTTTGACATGTTTAAATGGAAACACGTGATAAATGTTCTCCGATGAAAGTACAATAACAAAGGGGTTAAACTGTTCTGGTTTATAAGCATTGACCAAGGTAATCGCTAATTTTGAGGTTAAATGCAGGAATCCTATATGGGCCGCTTTTTCTCAGAATTAGATTTGTCACCTCTGATAGCATTTTCATTCTTACAACATTATGATTCGCAATTCACGAATACAATGCTGTCATGGTCAAATACGAAAGATAAACCAAATTGAATGTTTTTGCATCAATTTTGACGGTCGTTGCTAGTATTATGGTGGAAAACTAGCACCAGAATTCAAGCCAATCGAGATCCAGACACTGTTGGATTGAAAGTTTTGTTCGCTTCTGCAAGTACAGGATAGTAATATCTGTATATGCCAAAATTGATTTCAACGTTCATGATAATAGTGGTGCAAAATACAAAGTATGATATTATTTTATCGGGAGAAGTGCATTAAAGCTATAGTGATCTTATATTGTGGTATCAGTTTGTTGGCTAGTTTGTCCAAATGGTTTAAAATGGGAATTATGCTGATAAATTGGTTTGCACAAATGGGTTTCGTCCTAGGGAACTACATCCCTGTTCTGGATATCATGGCACAGGTTAAATGATGAGTCTTTATGTACTGCTCTTCACTACTGCTACCACACATACGTAATGAAAGAGTAAAAATTTAGAATGTGTACATAGTATGCACAGTACCCGGGAAAATATTGTAACGAAAATGGAAATCTTCCAAACGATAGTTACATGGTGGTCAACATAACTTACTTGAAAGACTGAACTCACCTGATCCCAACATGAATGGAGACTTTATGCGGGTTACCACATTGTACAGTACATTATTACATCGGACATTACGCTTTGATGGGTATGAGTTTCATATGCTAATTATAATTTATGTTGGGTAATTGTACTTTCTAGTGTAAACGCCACACTCCAATACCAACATCAGTGAACATCCATAGTGAATACACGTTCTAAAAATACGCAATCCTAACATAATTAGTACCGGAATCAGCTAGAAATAACCAGTTGACGGAGAGTTTTATTATAACTACCACCCTACCCTCCACCAGCACCACACTTCAGAGAAATTCGTAACATTATTATCTTTCAATAATCAACTAATCTGGGGCCTAGTTCAATTCTTTCAATCCCTTCATAACCGATTAGGATATCAAAATCCAGAACGGTTATTTCTTTCATGCTGTCAAACCCGAGAAATCCATAACATGATAAAATGGTCATGATTATTTATTTATTTATTTATTTATTTATTTATTTATTTATTTATTTATTTATTAATAACGCCACTCCAGCATCTGCTGGCTACGTCATGGCGAGAAATTGTACATGGAATTAATAAAGTAAAACAACTGCAAAGAAGTGAAATAAAATGAGAAAAACAGCCTTTAATGAAAGATAAATAAGTTGTGATAACAGTGATGTGAAGCTATACAGAGTCCTGAAAACAATACATAATCAACCCGTTGACTAGAATATGTACAAACATAGAATCAAGCTAATATCATTAAATGAGAAAACATAATTCGGAAAGTTACAATCTATGTAGTAATATGCTCTATTTGAAAGCTACAGTGTTTGTATTAACGTGAAACAATAGTTGACAATTTTCGTCATTGGGAGAGGTTTACAGGAAAGTTACCTCCCCTTAATTTTCTAAATTCAGTGAATTCAATCAACACTGGGGGTATGAGGAGTTCATACAAAGTCTGATAAAACTAATAATTTCGAAATGTTAGCGAAGTTGTATCATCGATGTGTGCATCATTTCGGGTGTTTCCTGATGATTAGTATTAAAATAAAGAAGCTGTTGTTTACAATTTGCATTCCCATCAGTTTGAACGTTTGACAATTAGTTATTTATTTATTTACTTATTTATTTGTGTTTAGGGTCACATATTTCTGCACAATGGCTAATCATGGCCGCGAGAGTTTTACGGGCGGAGGAAGCCGGAGTATCCGGAGAGAACCACCGAGCAAATGCGAGCAACTGTCAGCTCCCCAACATACTAACTCCACACAAGCAGGGTTAGCATTGGTTGAAGGCAAGTGCACCATCGACGTGCAGTACTCGTTAGTACACAACACCACCGTGCCCCCACGTGGGCAATGGGGGTGAAGTGTCTTGCCCAAGAACACAACGCGGTTGCCGCAGGTGGGATTCGAACCGAGGACCTCCCAGCTTGCAGCCTGAACCTCTACCTACTGAGCCACCGCGCCCCCTTTGACTATTAGTCTCTGTTTAAAACACGTTTAAAAACAAGAAAACGACGCCTTTCCCATCTTTTGGTGTTTGTAATTTCTTTTGACATTGTATCAATGGTGTATGCATCGTGACATATAAAACAGCTCTATCCTTCCCATTAATATAAAAGCTTAAAGGGCAAGATTTGCTATTTTTTCCTGGAAAGAATAAAATCTTGCCAATTACTGTAAGAACACATTCGCTACAAAAAGAGCACAAGTGTATAGTATTTGATTGCTTCTAATTAGCTTGCCACAAAAATGTTTACTTTTGTAACATATAATGAACGAAAACAGCCGACAGCTCTGAAAGGTGTTTGTTGTTTTCGCTTGTTAAGCACAACGAATGGGAACTTCGCTTTATTTTCTACTGACGCCATGAATATTTTCTCAACAATTACGTGTTTTGGTTTGGACCTTCCTCATAAGTCTAATAATTGCAGGGGAGATAACTTTATCGAAAATCGATTTCCATGACAAAATAAGCCAGGGGTACATTATTGTAACTCTAATAACATCAGGCATGATGATAACCAGAAGGTAACGACCGCACTTTCTATATGCATGCTCTCAGCGTCATTTTACTACCTGCTACATGTGGAAAATACGGAATAAATTTACGGAGAGAGTCAGCATTCCACAAAATAATAAAAAAAATAATCAGAAGTTGCATTTGACATGGCATTTGGAATGATGTGCAGCAGAGTCAGTCATTCCAGGAGTTATACAACCATCCACTCGAAATTACAGACAAAATCGGCAAGCTTTATTATCGGACAAATCGCCATTCAGATTGTATTATAACTTTGCGATATTCATCCAATACATCATATGGTCACTAAGTGGAATAAGGTTGTAGATCGCGTCCCAAAGAGAGGCCGGAAATTATATTTTTAGGCCAAATTGATAATATATATTTACTCAAAAGATATATCATCCTCTAGACGTGTTAGATGGTGGGGTGGGGGGGGGGGGGGCGGTCAGCCACGGAAACGAATAATACGTAATACAATCACACCAATCGTTGTATGTGCGAGTGTGCCTTAAGTGTTTTGTACACATTGCGTCACAGTTTGTACGATTACACGGTCACATACAGAAAAAACTGATGCCTAACAAATGACTGGCATGCGATTCCCAAGTTCGGGTAGAAGTTTAATCCCGAATCTAATTTGGCAGACTCTTTCGAACAAAAACGAATCTAGACTCGAACATCACGGACCTGCACGTAATAAATAATGATACAATTGTAAGTATTCCCTTTCTCCACTCACGTATTATGTTCAGCTACAACTCGTATGTTTTAACAAGTCAATTAAACAAAAAATATTGCATGATTTTGAGGTATTCTCGAAGATTTCGAAAGTTTCTGGTCAACTGCACTCGAATCGACGTGAATCAATTGGGACGGTCTTGAATCGAATAGCATTTCGAAGATTTGTAGAGCGCTATTTTGGATGATCAGTCAACTTCACGGGACAACAAAATACATCTGATATATGTAAACGGGAATCAGAAAAAAATAACTCAACATTTGAGACAAAGTCGTTCTCTGAGGAGCATCCATCCATCCGGCCTCATGAGTTTTGAAGCTATTGATCTGTTGAACAACTTTAAATTGTTGTTTTTGTTGTTCACAGTTTGTACAAAAAAGAGCGAATTGTTTGTTTGACAGACAGGTGGCGAATACTAAATGTTAAAAGGCTAGTGCACAAAGCAATTACCGAGTTACGCACACTAAACTCTTTTCATCTCCATTGCGAGAACATCAGCTCTCAGGCACCCGAAAACTTATCTAAAATTGGATGGGATCCCTATAGAAAAGGTAAACGAGTATAAGTACCTTGGGGTCATCTTTTCATCTAATGGTTCGTTCCTAAAGACTAGAAAATTCTTAGCAGAAGAGGCCACCAAAGCCATGTACGGTGTTCTGAGGAAAGCCCGAACATTTAACTTGTCTATTGAAAGCCAGTTAAATCTTTCTGACAAAATTGTCCTACCCATTCTAACTTATGGGTGTGAAGTGTGGGGTTTTGAAAATGTGGAAATAATTGAAAGGGTGCACTTGAAATTCTTAAAATTCATCCTTGGAGTAAAAAGTAGCACTCCCAGCATTATCGTTTATGGCGAGTTGGGTAGATATCCATTGATCGATGTCATAAAGTTGAGGATGATTTCTTTTTGGCTGAAAGTTGGGCAGCCCCATCATCCAAAATTCGCTTCACTCATTTATCAAGCACTGTTATTTCAGCAAAGTTGTGGGAAATGTGTTGGCAAATGGGATGAATTTGTTAAAAGAGTGTTGAACACATGTGGCCTATCCTGGGTATTTCAGAAACACGCAACTTGTAATAGAGCAGAAGTCGTCTGTACTGTAAAACATGTGTTAACATGCCAATACGAACAATATTGGTCAGCTAACCTTGCTACTTCTTCCAAATGCATTAATTACAAATTATTCAAGAGTAGCATTTATCTAGAACCATACCTTTCGAAATTGGGCTCTAAGAATAGAATTTTATTAGCAAAGTTTAGAAGTACAAACAATCGTCTCCCTGCAGAGGTTGGTTCTTGGGATAATACCCCCCGCAATGAAAGAATATGTTCTATGTGTGACTTAAATACTGTCGCAGACGAATACCATTATGTTATGGAATGTCCTTCTTTAAACTCGACGCGGAAATCCCTTCTCCCCGCAAGGTATCACAGCAGGCCAAATACTCATAAATTTCACGAATTGATGGCCACCAGTAATTTTAAAGTTTTAAAACTTCTCTGCCAGTTAATTAGAAAAATTAACGATATGTTTTGATAAACGAAATTTCACGCTTGTAATTACACAGTCAATTTTTGTGCCCTGGAAAAGATTAGTTACCCGAGGTTTGTGAATCCATTTCGATTTTCCCGCATTTTTAGAGTGTGTTTCTCACTTTCTCAGTGCGGGTTTGACGAGATGGCACCACAAATTCATCATCCTATCTGTAATTTAGAAGTTGTGATACCACGGATTTAAATGAACTATGTCTCAAAATAATTTAGAGAAAACTCTAGCAAAGTTGTTCAAATTACTTATAAATCTCCTAAGTTTTACTTGTCTTGATTGAACTTCTAATGCCTTTCTCTTGTTACGCCGGTGCTAGATTGGGTTCGGAAATCAATGCTTATAAACGATTTTGGCACGCACCACAGAACCGATTTCTCCATAACTACCAAATGCTCACATTACTACTCTCACATTTGATTCTTGTTTCTTTTTTTACAGCTCCATAATTGTAACCACCAACATACTGTGAATTATTTTTGTAAATGTACCTCATGTACCTATGTAAGGTTTATGAGTGAATAAACAATTGAATTGAATTGACTGCTGAAAACGCTGCTACTCAAGCTACCCTTTTCACCTAAGATGGGGCAAAGTCAGTCTACGCAGTAATTCCGCCCAAATCCATGTCGTTTGATGGTGTGAAAGCTGTTACGCTGTGGAGTAACAGCTTTCACTTCATCAAATCCCACGATGTTTATTTACCAAGCACAAAAACTAATAGAACAGTATCAGTCTTCCAATCTCGTCTTTTTTATCAGTATTGACTAAAATATTTTGTAAATATTCAATCTGAATAGCCACGTCAAATTTGAACATCGGCAATATGTTTATTTTTCACAGACATCAAAGTAAAATTTGTAAAAAAGTATTGGATATTTCGAAGCGTCAGAGAACTGAAAGCCTTCCATATTTTATTTCTGTTCAGCATCCTTCATTCACAGCAACTAACCACCCTCAAGATGGCGGCGGTGCGGGCAATTTTCATTGTGTGATCAAATAGAGAGTAACCGCTTGACTGGACTGGTTACGTGAAATAATTCACGAGAGGTGACGGACGCTGCACAAACACGAGTGCGCGAATGTGCACGAGTGTTTTACAATATAGTCCCTCGCCTCGAATGACTTATTTCACGTAATCAATCCAGTCAGGCGATTACTCTGCTTATTACTTTTTTATTATTGACGCTAATTATATTATTTAACCCTTTACGTAACGTAAAGGCCAAAACCGGCCAGCGCTATTCTCAAAAATCGCCAAATAATTTTCATTATTTTTTCATTGTTTGTCTCTAAACCATAGGATAGGTTATGACCCCTCATTGGGACGAGCTCGTCAAGCGCGTTCTAATGAGGGGTCATAACCTATGTTTTGAGACAAAAAATGAAAATAATAGTTATTCAAGAAATTTTTTTGCAAATGTCATCTGCTTTTCATGTTAGGTGAAGGGTTAAAAAAAAAACAAACAAAAAATCAATGAAGTCCCCATTACACCCACGGCAAAGTGAAAGTAATAATTAGCGTCACAGCAGTCCAGTTTTAACCCTTTACCCAACGTAACGGCCAAAACCGGCCAGCGCTATTCTTAAAAATCGCCAATTTAATTTTCATTACTTTTTTCATTTTTTGTCTCAAAAACATAGGTTATGACCCCTCGTTGGAACGAGCTCGTCGAGCTCTTTCCAACGATGGGTCATAACCTATGTTTTTGAGACAAAAAATGAAAAAAATTAGTTATTCAAGAATTTTTTTTGCAAGTGTCGTCTGCTTTTCATGTTAGGTAAAGGGTTAAAGAGATTAATTATTACACACTATGTAGCACAAATTATAAATATACAGAGAGTGTGTGAAACTACGGTTGCTGTCTGGACAAAACCCCCAAATGATCGGGAATTTCGGTGATAGTGTATTATTAAAGTTCAGGGAATTTTGATTTTCTAGTTTCTTTATCTATGCTCTTCCAAAGTAAACCATCCAACCTGTGAAACTGTTCTGAGTGCTGCTGTAGCGGAGAAGTCTGCAAATATCTGTCTTAAATGCAAACCCAAGGCATTCAAAATTATTCAGACAATGAAGGGAACATTCAGTACGCCTGACGTTTTCAATGATGGACAGGTCTTCTCTACGAAGATATGTATTTGTCGCAAGTCTCCAAACAATGTTTGCATCACGACCTGAAATAAAAAAACAGGTCTATCTCATCACCAAGAAAATTTTGCATTCAGGGGAATACTATTTTCGTTTTTCTTTTTTTTTTTGGGGGGGGGGGGAGGGATCTATGCACTTGTTATTTATTTTCTTACATATCTAATCAACTACTCTTATATTTCTGCAAGAAGAAAATACAATAAAAAAAAATGAATAAATTACCAGAACGTGGGTGTGTGAGATTGCGCGTATTGAAGTCGAGACCTCGTCTCTGGGCATGCATAGAAGAGTCCGTTAGAACGAGTCGATATATAATTTTGAAGGGAGGTCAAGACTTCAATACATCATCTCGGAGACCCACTTGGTAGGAAGAGCCAATTTATGTTACAGTACCCCCCACTACCCCACCCCCATCCCCAACCCCCACTCGTGGCTTGCCGCATACATTTTGATAATTCGCTGCCAACCAATTGATATCTGTTATGAATGAAGACGATGTTGTCATTGTTTTGCGTTCTTGCGCTGTGCATGATGTAATCCCCATTCATTGTTCTACTTGTACAATAATCGTTGCAGTTCATAGCAGTGTTTTAGCTCTGTGTTTCTTAGTTGTATCTTCAGGTTTGAAGCATTGTAGGCGAATATAAAATATCAACGTGGCAAAAATGATTAGAGTCCAATTTATTTCGTTGGTTGGTGATTTATTTACCATTTAATCACCGTTATAAAAAACGGGTGTCCTTGACATGTAAAATCAGATTTCGATGGGAGCGGGTGGGAAATGTTCATTTTGTGAATCGAATGATCGCACGTGCAGTTACTACTCTCAATACAGATTTGTATTTGGTCTAGGCGTTTTTACTTGTATTGGGGAAATGCATTTTTGTTGTAAGATAATAACATATATTGGTGAAAGATCCTGAAAGTAAATTACTTCTACAGTCCCATTCAGTAGTGTTGGCATTACGATATAGAAGCCATTCTTTTGCCCATGAGGCGAAAGCTATAATAAGCTAAAAATAGACAGTATTGGTAATATGATATCCGAAAGACTCAACTCTTCGATTGCTAGATTGCCCCCTCCTTACCCGCAAAGATCCAGGCGAGGCAGAAACATATAACTACTAATAAAATGGGACAGAGTTACCCAATCTCATATGCCGCAAGTCCAAACACAGAACGACACACGCGTGTGAATGGGTTAATCGATATGGCACGAGTGTCAGCGCGGAAGAATAGAACGAGAGGCCACAGGCCTCGAGTCTTATCCCTCCACGATTGCACTCGTGCCATATCGATTAACGTATTCACACACATGTGTCTTTATGTGTTTATTACACGCCTTCACTTCTCTAATTCAGAAATACGCAATAAGATCCGGAGACTTCTAATAGTACGGGCTATCAAGCATAAATCATCTGCGTAGCAAAGATGATTTATAATAGCATTACTCAGGGAACATCCAATTTTAGCTTGACCTAGTCGTTTACTAAGATCGTCTAAGTAAATGTTGAACAGGAAGGGGGAAAGAACCCCCCCCCCCTTGTCTTACCCCGTTACCTACTGTGAATTTATAGGAAAAGGACTGTCCCCATCTAACACAAAATTGCTGGATTCCAAACCAGCAATGCAACAGACGTACGATTTCAACCGGAACCTCTGTGATATCAGTTTACGCGGGAGTGTGGCGTGGTTGACTCTATCGAAAGCCTTACTAGCGTCCAGGAAACACACGAAGACTGGGGTATTATGGTCTACATAAAAGCGAACAATTTCTTTGAGTGCAACTATACAGCTGTCAGTTGAGTGTTTTCGCAAACCCAAGGCAAATGCAAACCCAAGGCATTCAAATTATTCAGACAATGAAGGGAACATTCAGTACGCCTGACGTTTTCAATGATGGACAGGTCTTCTCTACGAAGATATGTATTTGTCGCAAGTCTCAAAACATTGTTCGCATCACGACCTGAAATAAAAAAACACAGGTCTATCTCATCACCAAGAAAATTTTGCATTCAGGGGAATAATATTTTCGTTTTTCTTCTTTTTTTTGGGGGGGGGGGGGGAATCTATAAATAATATAATAATGAATCTATGTACTTGTTATTTATTTTCTTACATTTCTAATCAACTACTCTTATATTTCTGCAAGAAGAAAATACAATAAAAGAAAAAATGAATAAATTACCAGAACGTGGGTGTGTGAGATTGCGCGTATTGAAGTCGAGACCTCGTCTCTGGGCATGCATAGAAGAGTCCGTTAGAACGATTCGATATATGATTTTGAAGCGAGGTCAAGACTTCAATACATCATCTCGGAGACCCACTTGGTAGGAAGAGCCAATTTATGTTACAGTACCCCCACCACCCCACGCCCACCCCACCCTCCACTCGTGGCTTGGGTGCAAAACTAGGCATATAACTGGGCATATAACTTGGCAAAAGAGATTTCCTTGGGGGGAAGTATTTTCTCACCAGAACACCTTCTGGCCAGACCTCAGGGTCGAGCAATTTACTAAGTGATTTGCGGTCATTGAAATCTACCCGGAAAGAAGAATACGAATCGTATTTTGTCACCAGCTTTTCACAAGAATTCACAATGGTGTCACAACTGGAAGTCACGTACTGTTCAATGTCATTTGCGGTGGTATCAGGTGACAACCGAGAGACAAAGACAGAAATGGGCGGGGACGTTTTTTCACCACTTTCAATGAGGCTTTCGTTGCTGTACCGATAATGGTTTGTTTTCGTTTACTTTTTCCTTATCACTGGAACAAAGCCACTGCTAGTGAATGACCCCCGATCAGAAAAATTCTTTGGCCGTGACATTAACGCATCAGCATAGGAAAAGGGTTCACATTCTGGAATTTGCGTTGAAGGCTTGGTGAGAGCGTTCTTTGTCATTGAAACATTGTTTGTATCTTGTTTGCTCTGGTTTACCGTTAGACGGGACGCGATAGCTGTTAAAGCTGTCGAACTTTCAGCAATGACCCCAATTGGGTCACTGTTCACTGAAGAGTTGACGTTGGTCCGTGACGGACCTTGTGTAACATTCGTCTGCTGATTGACTGGTGTGTCGTTGTATTGTGTTGAGTTCACAATATGATAGAGCTCGGAAACAATGTCAAGCTTGATCGCATATCATGAATTTCTTTTAGAATTTTGTTGAGACTTTCACTGGGACTCGACAGAAAACCGTTTAACTGTTCAATTTCAAGTTTAACTGATGCAATATCGCTCAAAAGAGACGACACATCTATGTGGTTGAAGTCAATAGGTGGTGATTTCGAAAGAGCAGAGGCTACAAAACACATAAGTCATCAGGGTCCACTTCATGCAGAAGAGCTGTGTTATCTTTCAAATTGTTAATATTTTTATCGGGTCCCTTGCGTCGAACAAAACGAGATTTATTCGGCGATATTTCAAATAAAACAGTCTTTGCGGTTTCAATTTCATGGTCATTGTAGTGATCGAGGCAAAGCTTCATGATCAGATCTGATGGAATTGTCTGCATCTTATTTATCACAAAACACAAAAGTTCATTAACGACCATACCTGTCGCATCTCTGGCAGCACTTGTGTTCGGAGTATTTCTCACGCCATTATTATTGTCGATATTGTCTGTTGATTTGTGCGATTATTGTGCAAATCTCTTTTTTTTCACAACTTGTACATAACATGAGGTCTCCTTGTGTCAATTTCACCTTTGCAGATGTTCCACAGTCATTGCACTTCATTTTGCAGCAATATATATATAAGACACCACTACAATTAGCCAGTTTTAAGCAAGTTTAAACATGAGCTGATAAACACGGCATGTCAACGTCGCCGCCATTGCAAATTAAATTCACAGTTGGTAACGGGGTAAGACAAGGGGGGGGGGGGGTTCTTTCCCCCTTCCTGTTCAACATTTACTTAGACGATCTTAGTAAATGACTAGGTCAAGCTAAAGTTGGATGTTCCCTGAGTAATGCTATTATAAATCATCTTTGCTACGCAGATGATTTTTGCTTGATAGCCCGTACTATTAGAGGTCTCCGGATCTTATTGCGTATTTGTGAATTAGAAGCAGCTGATCTCGATCTAATTTACAATTCTAAAAAATCAGTTTGTATGTCTTTCATTCCTAAGTGTTTTTCGAAACTCAAATTCCCAAAAGTTTATCTTAACAAATCAGAGTTAAAATTTGTAGACCAGTACAAGTACCTTGGGCATATTATACATACCTCATTGAAAGATGTAGACATAGAAAGACAATACCGAGCCATATGTATTAGGTCTAATCAGTTAATCCGAAAATTTTCGAATTGTACTCCATGTGTCAAAACATTTCTGTTTGAGAAATATTTAACTCCCTTATACTGTTGTCACTTGTGGGCCCGGTTCAATTAGAGTAGTATGCGGCGCCTCACCGTATGCTACAACAATGCCTATAGGCTACTACTTAAATACGATAAAGTCTGTAGTGCAAGTAACATGTTTGTGTTAGATAGAGTTCCAACCTTACTTACTCTCAGAAGAAGATTTATTTTTAGTTTTAGAGAAAGAATTGCTGCCATGCAGAATGGAATTATCCGATGTTTGTTAAACTCAGACCTCGCCTATACGTCACCCCTAGTCAAGCCTTGGAATGACGTCCTGTACTATTGACAATACTGTGTTTAAAATTTATTATCTCGTAATGGTGTCCTTTGTAATCTCTGTTGACATTTACACGGTAAGGCCCCGCTGATGCATGTGATTAGCTGGTACTTGCCTTTGTTTTTGTCGTACAGTCGAAGTGACATTAATACTGCGTTTCAACGCCCTGTGATTCCGACATAAATATGCTCGCTGTTTATAAATAGTATCGCCATTGTGATTTATCGAATGCAGATTTTCAAGTTATGCCTGTGTATCTGTTTTACATTATTATTACTTTTCTTTTTTTTTTTTTTTTTTTTGTTCATTATGGACCTTAGTGTCTGAAATAAAAGATTTATATATAAAAACAATTATAAGACGGACATTCAGTAATTCATTTGACAACTATCAACAAAAATAACACGTTTTGTCGCCAACCAAATTTGCGAGGGGAACCCGCGTAACTAATTCGTCTCCTGAGTTCCAATGCGTTCTATGTGCCTAGTAGCACATAGAACACATTGGAACTCAGGGGACGATATCCAGATATTGCTACGGATTCAAATTGTCATTGCGTTGCACGATTTGTAGAAATTCCAGTACATATATGCGGAACAGTTTTTCATTTTCCGCATGGTTTAGTGTTGCTGTAGATGGGGATTACATAGAACAGGCGTGTAAGAAAATTCTATTCGTAATTCGACGCTGGCGTGGGTTAATTATTTACCTACTTTCCATGACGTTTGCTCCCATATTGTCGTCCACTTAATGTGATGAATCTTTACTCACAAACAAACACAGATATTATTTATTTTTTGTGCTCCATATATAAATATTCCTTTCAATAAGTATTTAATTCACATCAACACCATCGATATATTAACGCAATATTAGTAAAACTACGCGGTGTAAGTTCAAAACTACAGCTGTTATAAGGCTTCATTCACAATGACAATGACATCAATGATTAGGTCAAATGAAGTCTCGAGTGAGAAACATTTCTTACGTTAATTCAAAGGAAATGAATACTTGTGGTATTTTTTTAAATTTCATCCCTGCCGCGGGTTTTGTTTTCCGACCAACTGAAATATTCCAGTCGACTGAATCTAAATATGAGCGATGAATATTTTAAGGACAATTTGACTGGTGGATTGTGAGCTTGGGATGGCAGGTCTTCAACATCGTTATCCCAAACTTTGTTCCAAACCTGCATGCAATTGGTTTATTATTTATTTATTTATTGGTGTTTAAGGCATTATACTTATGCACAATGGCTAATCATGATCGTGACAGTTTTACGGGTGGAGGAAGCCGAAGTACCCGGAGAGAACCACCGAGCAACGACGAGCAGCTGCCGGCTCCCAAGCAACGTAACTCCGCACTGAACCACAGGCGGTGTTAGATTGGTTGAAGGCATGCGTACCATCGACGTACAGTACGCCTTAGTACACGGTGTCATCGTGCCCCCATGTGGACAATCGGGGTTAAGTGCCTTTCCCATGGTCACAACGCGGGAGACCGAATTGATCGCTCAGACGGTCACCCATCCGATGATTAACCGGGCTCGACGTTGCTTAACTTCGGTGATCTGACAAGAACAAATTACAGTAACGTCACCGCGCATTTGGTTACTGGAATACTTATTTGTTATTATCTTTGTCCTTACGTTTTTTACAAATAGCAACGTATTTTTACTAGAATACTTGTTTGAAAAAATACTTGAATACCCTGACTACACAGGGGCAGCGGAGCGATTTTCAAAGTGTGGGGAAGGGGGTCTGGATCAGACGATGGATGGTCGTCGGTATGACGGGCCGACCATGTCTAGGGCCGTCGTACGAAAATTTTAAATTTCAGGGTCCCCCAAAACCCCCATTTTCATGCATCTGAGCGGATATTTTGAGATTTTTCAGGAGATGGATTTGAAAGATTTCACACTTTGAGAGCCGTTAAAAAACGTCGGTAAACCATACAGGTGAGGTCTATTTATCAGCTGTGGTCGTAACGACCAAAGCTGATAAATAAACCTCACCTGTATTCTTTATCAGACGTTAACAGCAATTATACTGTCTGTGGATTATCTTGTCTTGGGGTGGATTTGGTACTTGTATGTCTGTAATATTACGATTAATTTCAGTTAACCAATTTTTTAACAGACTGCAAACATTTTAGCTTTTGCTGCCACTCACTGCAAAAAATGATCTGAAATCCATCGAAACTGAACCATTACGAGAGAAACATAGCGGGTGAAAATATGAGGGAGGCTCTGAATCCGCCCCTTGTTTCAACAGTCATTGGTTGTATTAAAATATATGCATACAAAAAAAAACATGGCCGGGCAAAAAAGTGCGGGGGGGGGGGGGGGCTGAAGTCTTTCCAGCCCCCCCCCCCCACCACCCTGGTTCCGCGGCCACTGCTGCATGTACTTTTTGTAAATAGATATGTAACTACAGACACTGAATATACATAGATATGTTTGGTTCGGTCTCCAGGTAGAAGCCTTTGTCACATAAGGTGGCAAATTGAGCTCTGTCAAATAAAATTGAATTACTAAATTTCTAGTTGCATAAAGGGAACATTGCCTGCTGAAAATGTTATATTTCAACATCATTCTGTAACATGATAATAGATTTTACAGTTTTCAACACTATTCTCGTGAATAGTATGGTCCAAAATAATATAACTGTGAGAAAAGGGAAAAAATGAATTTTGCATTCAAAGAGAGGCTGAGGACCAATTCAACCATACAGCCCTAAAAATCATTACTGATCCTCCTTATCGACATGTCGAGTGCTGTCATCTTGTCATCGAATTCTACAATTTTCTATATCAAAAATGTTATCACCAACGGTTTTAAAGGGTTAATACGTGCGAAATCGTGATTTGTTTTTAAAAAAAGGTTTTCATTTCTTGGCGATAACGGCAAGCATTACCATATCGCGGTAGGATTACCCTTTCCAAGATGTGTCCACAAGCAAAAACTAGGGTCTCGCAAACTTATCACTGGTTGTTTTATTTTGCAATACTAATCACAAGCAGCAACCGGGAGGAGCCGACACTACCAGAGTATGAGATGTTATACATTTTAACAAAAACGATTAACGGAAGCCAGTTCGAAAAAAAAAAAAAATTAAATGCTTCTACTTTAACTGCCAAACATAACTATGACACCCATTGGACGAGCTCTCTGGGGGTTCATTTGCATTCAGTACACAGGCCACGCTCTGGAAGGAAAAAGACGAATGTGCATTAAAGTGTAAAGATATATATGTAATAATAGCTATTCAGGGGTTCTAGCGAATTAATCTCAAAGACTTTCACACCATGGCACGATCCAACTTGTACGTGGGAACCACATCTGATGCATTCGATGGAGTCACCACAGTCTTCTTAGAAGGAATTCGACATGTCACCAACACTGATATAGGAGCAATAGAATCGAATGGGCCCAATGAGTAACATTCGATTTGCCAGCTAAAGTGACGTAAAATGTTGCACATTCGCTGTTTTGGACATTGTATCTATTCTGATCCCTAGTATATTGAACACTACATTAACCCTTTACCTAACATGAAAAGCAGACGACACTTGCAAACAAAATTCTTGAATAACTAATTGTTTCATTTTTTGTCTCAAAAACATAGGTTTTGACCCCTCTTTGGAACGAGCTGGCCGGTTTTGGCCGTTACGTTGGGTAAAGGGTTAAACGTTTCTCAAGGTGTCGTATATGACAATCTTTATCCATGTAACGCATTACGATTATGGATTACATCTCGTGAAATATGGAAGGGACTGAAGTTAAACGCTTGCATGCACCGAATAAGGTGGCAATTTTATACACATCAGTTCATATGAATTTGTTATAATTACAATCTTTTTGACTCGTATTCATTATGTTGTCAGGCAACTATATGTCAAATCTCGTTTTAACCAAGTGTATCAAAACTGTGTCAGGGGCAACACGGGGCTAATTGCAGCGCGGCAAGCCTTAGGGCTGTGTATATAGATTAGGAACCAGGAGGAACAAACAAATCATCACCATTCAGCATAAACTGAGTCTCACCTTTTTTAAAACTCGCCAAAGCATTGCAAATGGGCCTTGTTGCACTCACAGTGTGAGCTGAAAGTGTGCGTCTCTGTTGGATATGTACCGGGACAATATTCGAAATACGAATCTAGTTTGTCACTCGGAGGTGATTTTATTTCGGCCGATTATGAGTCGTGTTGGGTTTAACGTCCTTTGGTGGCGGGGTGGGATGAGAAGGTCGTCCGTGCTAACGATCGGCCGATAGTTTTGTTCGTCCTTTAAAAGACAAAGTCAACTAACTAACATATTGTTCAGGCGGCGTTCGTCAATAAAATGAAGAATGCATGATAGTTATCATGTTCAAAGAAGGGTTGTTAGGCTAGTTCCGTAAAAAGTTCAGGGACATGTCATGTCTCGATACTTAACTTATCCAGGCATAAATTGGAGGGGATTATTTCTCTCATGCTCAGTAACACATACCTTCCAGAACAACGTAAACCTTACAATCTGATGTATTAGATAATATATATATTTCTGTTATTACAAACGCAGTCAGATAAGTCGCGATATTGTAGAAATTATCTCCCTGCCTTCATTCTACACTACCGTAGAAGTTCACCCGTCACTCCACATAAGCACCACTCTTATTTGTTTTTCCTCTTAATTAAAAGTCACCAAATGCTCGATTCCAATGTGGAAGCCATGGGAGGAGTCATCATTTGCAGAAAATCCATGTGTACGATATACAGGCTACTTCCAAATAATCGGCGACATTTGGACATAAGTTGACAACTTGACTGCCCCTTAGTAGAGGACACTCCGTGTCTATTCCATCCTTTTGAGTAGCAAAGTCAGTATAAAAGATGGCAAGAAAAACAATAAACGTAGAATATGTACTTACTAACCTCGTAACTTTGACTTTTTAACAACAGACCTGTTGTTGAAACATTTTTCAGAGAAGGCTCAGAAGTTTATTTAATTGTGGCCATCACGATTGCTGATATATCTGTATATTGAGATACAAACTAACATACAAACAGACAGACAAGAAGACACCATACGCGATACTGTCACCGAGTTCTCGTCGACTAAGGTTGGACGGTCACAAATGTATCACCAATTATGAAATATCTGACTTCACCATTATTCAAGCCGTCAGGAACAGTTTAGTCCAGTGACTAAAAATGTTAGTTTGGCGCCAAAAAATATTTCGTTGGCTAAAGTTTTGACACCTAAAAACTTCCGTTCACTTGTGAAGGAAAGTAATTGCAGTAGTAAAGAGCACGATCGATGACGAAACAAACAAACAATCGTATTATTTCTAGCACAATGAAAGCGTCAACTGGAGAAACATGCCGAAACAAAAAGCTATCTTCACGAAACAAGCTAATACTCGGCGATTTTGTCAGTACAGTGTTACAAGTGGTGTTTCTACAAAATTTTATGATTAACCCTTTACCCAACGTATCGATTAAAACCGGCCAACGCTATTCACAAAAAAACGCCTATTAATTTTCATTATTTTTTGGTCTCGAAAACATAGGTTATGACCCCTCATTGAAACACGCTCATCGAGCTCGTTCCAATGAGGGGTAATAACCAATGTTTTTGAGGCAAAAAATGGAAAAATGAGTTATTCAAGAATTTTGTTTGCAAGTGTCGTCTGCTTTTCTTCAATAAAACTTAGGTTAACTTTACAAAAGGCAGCATTTTAGTTGATAAATACTTCATACAGTCGTGAGTGATTGGTGACGGTATGAAGTATTAATCAAATTAATTACAGCCTATTTGGTCGCTAAGACCGGCGGATTAACAGTAATTTATCGACTATTCCATTATTATCTAAATGCAACAGTAGGTTTACGTACTGACATCTTTCAGCCTGACAGTCAATTGAATCAGTGCACTGATTCAACTTAGGTGGCCGCCACTTTCGTCTATCGAGGATTTTGTCAGAAAGGTTTGAGTTCCAGTGGGATTTTTCTGTGACCAATTGTCCGTTCTCTCTTAAAATAATTGCAAGTTAATGTTTCAGGGCATGCGTTAACCGAAAATGGAAAATAAGGATTTTGTGGAAATTGTCGCTCAAATGGTCGCCGAGACACTATCTGGTCAAACAAACGAGAAGAAATATATATCAAAAACCTTCGAAGACCTGAGTACCAGACCGACTTTGGCCTTGATGCCCCTATTCCGCTCGCCGTGACTTTAAAGACTGAAGTTTCAGTCGACAGAAGAACAACAGTTTAAGAAAGGTTAATAATATTCCCGCCATCTTCCACCCGCGGAATTTGGAACACCTGGTCACAACAACTGCTAGTTCTGACACTCCCGCATGAACATTTTGGGTTTCCACAGTTGGAGCAGGGGAACTCTCGAACGTGGCCGAATGCTTTAAATAATGCAAACTATTTGTTTTCTGTCATTTCAAACAATAGCATATTTTCTAATTTAGCGAGTAAAATATTTTGGAATTTCTAGAAGATGACAATCTGTTGGCCTTCGTTAAATTGTCGCTAGCGCTCGTTGTCTTGAATTTTCAGATTCTGACTAAACGTAGCTTTTTGAACTCGCCACTGTGTACAGAGCTCACCAAAACTGGACCTAAGACACTATTTTCTCTGTGAATAAATGTGAAGAGTATGTGTTAATCAAATTCGTGAATTAAGCGCTGATAGTAAATATTCTTAAATTTGGAATGAATATCATTCTAGTACGGTTGAAGAAAACCATGCAGCGTTGTGAAGAGGTTTATTCCCCTTGGGTAATCAATAATATGAGACATATTGAACCACATGAGTACACAAAATAGGCGCAACAAACAACCAGACTTTTTACCTAACATGAAAAGCAGACAACACTTGAAAGAAAAAAAAAATTCTTGAATAACTATTTTTTTTCAATTTTTGTCTCAAAAACATAGGTTATGACCCCAAAGAGGGGTCATAACCTATGTTTTTGAGACAAAAAATGAAAACAATAATGAAAATTAATTCGCGATTTTTGTGAATAGCGATGGCCGGTTTTGGCCGTTACGTTAGGGAAAGGGTTAAACCACAGCTAATGGTCTACTTATTGTATTGGATCAGAGTCGACGAGCTCGTTCCAGTGAGGAAGGGGTTAGCTCGGGTTAGTCGGTTTTCGCGGTCACAGTGGGTGAAAGGTTAATCAACACACTTTAGTAAGTCAAAACGTCAACCTGCGTGTTCAAACGTGGATGTATGCTTTAACCATTTACCTAACGAATCGGCCGCAACCACCTGCGTAATTTTCAAATTTAGCAGCTGCGGAAATAGATTTTTCAAAACGTTTCAACAAAAGTCATCAGGCTCGTTCCAATGGGGGGGGGGGGGGGGGGGGGGGGGGGGGGGGGGGGGGGTTCATAGTATGGTTTCTTTGAAATGTTTTGAAAACGTTTAAAACAATAATTAAAATAATACATTTTGATATCCTGTGTGTTGGGAAAAGGGTTTAAACGCGAATGGAAACCAGTTTGAATTCAATGTAGCGCCCCACCCCAACGTTTCCTTTGCCCTTACATTGTTGACATTTACAATATCACTGTTGTACACTTTAAACAAACCCCTTCATCACACGGCTTACCGTCCACCACATGAATAACAGATCTGGGAAAATGTCTTCTGTATTCCTTTACTTGGGTAAAGCATTTGCCGATAAGGTTTAACATTGAACAAGTGTATATCTATATATTCAGTTTGACATCACTGCCGTTAGTATACTTCATTGACACTTATCATGCTGAGTATTTTAAAGATATTTTTCATCGAATATTGGTGTGGCTGCTGTAAAGCAGCCACGACCAGATTTGATAAAAACTTCTTCTAAATTTAACTCGTGAAATCATTGGTGAAAATCTACATTCAATTTATAAGTCGGAAATTGCATTAAGTGTGCCCAAAATAATCATATTTCAATGTAAAAAAATCATATTCTGGGCAGGTAAAAAATGACTTCAAATGTTTCGTTGCCTTATCGACTGGAGGATGAAATACGCGAAGTACCAAGCTATATTAGACCTACTGGAATTAAGCAGTCGAACAACCCCAAGGACTCTCACTTTCCGCAGGATGTATTGGTGCGTAGGCACCTCAACTGAATGTGGCAACCAGCGTCTTAAGGTTATTCCAGCCTCTTGTGTGGACGAATAGTCGGTGAATGAGAATGGTGTTGGTTCCATGCTGTACGTCAATGTACGCTTTGTCCTAAAGTCCTTTCACATGGAGACAATATTTGTTCACGGCGTTTATATCTTTATACCATGTTTTAATCTGGGGGAGTCACCAGCATTCACATGTTTAGATACTAGAGTAATTTGGTGCACAGACAGTCATTTCTCCTAGAAAAATGGATCGTGTTATTAAGTTCCACTTACATGAGGCGAATAATACCTGGTATATAGCATTTCTTGGAACAAATATTTGAGCCTAGAACGATATTTTTTTTAATGTGCACAGATGTTGTTGGAGGTATATTTAATTTGCACCAGGCATATAAACTTATCTGTCTAAAAATAAAATGCGAGAACATGATTTTTATTTGTTATTTGATTTTATTTCTTCATCTTGATCAGCATTTTGGCATAAACTATTTAGGAATTTGGAATAAGTGTGTCGCGACCAAATCACGATCCGATCGAGAAAGAGACCATGTTTGTGGTCATTAAACTGTGGATGAAGAGATTACACTCGCTTGATACCGTTAAGTTTTATTTCTTTTTGTATCAGCTTCTTCAGCAACACCATTTGGATTAGAATACCAGTGGAGAAAAATTCGAAAAGACAAAACAGAAAAAAAACACAAAAAAGAAAACTTCCAAAAACTTAAAAATTATATCTGGATATCACAACCCAATCCCTCGAACGACTTGGGAACCATATTCATCTGGCAAGCATCTTTCCCCAGCTTAAAAGAACCAGAACAGGAACCACGTAATGTAGCTCTTATTCATACCACAAATTGACTGAAGTGGCGACCGCGTCGAAGCCTCAATCACATGGAGAGAAAGAAAGCATAGTACTAAAACCTTGTGTCCGTATGTTTGGCTCATCTATTAAACCCCATTGGATCTGAAATGTAGCTCTGCACGGCGGAGAAAATGAACCCCATCGTCTCTTTCTGAGAAAATATAGATTTGCAAATTTTGCCAGGCCTGAAACATTGCGATCATTATTTTGTCATTGTATGAACAGGATAAGAAGAGTTGGTGATGTATTTGTTATGTAATTTCTGCTATTAAAACGATGTCATCGACATGTGTAATTAGTTTTCGAAAAGTACCAGTAAAAGCGTTCACTTTCTGAATCGAATGATCGCAGAGATTACTATGACTGATACAAATTTGTGAATAGACCGATGTTTTTTTCTAACAGCATCTGAATAATTTATTCCTGCCCGCAACACATGCTTGGAAAAATGGCCGTGTGAGCAGCTCAGCTCGCATATTAAACTGCACAAAGTTGTCGGCATCTCTTAAATTACCCTAGGTTACGTCCCGAAAAGTGGACGTAGTATATTTTGAAGTAATTTGGGTGCATTTCGATGCACAATATTATTAAATCTACCCAATGATTTAACAATCTTCTCCCCTCAAGTAATTGTCACCCAAGAAGCCGTTCGAGATGGTTAGATCTTCCTTGGTGGGTTGCTGTGTGAGCGGCGTCAGGGTGAGAGCCTTCCAATATATTAAGGAGATAGTGGAAAGCCCAATGTCACACTTCACTACCATATTCCAGAACGGGAAAATAAAGGATAAATACATTTGCTCCAGAGATTTAAGATTCAGAATAAACTTAATTTTCTTAGCTTCGATAATCCTGAGCGGGCCCATACGTTTATACATTTATCATAGATTTGTTTCGACGAAAACATTTTTCAGGCATATTTGCCGATTGCATTTATGCCCACAGTACAGGGGTCCACTAATATATGAAAATTGATGGGTTATATATGAAAACACTGTCAACATTGACGGTCATACTGTGCCGGAAAGAGTCATTTCTAAAGGAATCTCAACGTAGTAGGTTGGAACACAAAAACAAACCTTCCCGAAATGGTGGAGCAAGAGTTAAATTTTCCCGAAAGTGTCCCCAGGTTGTTGACCGCCGGTGTGACAGGAATGATAGTCCGTAGGAACGTTAGTCCCTCTGGACTATTATTCCGCGGAATTATAGTCCTAGGTCTAACATTTCTAGGAATAGTAGTCCGGCGGACTACTATTCCTAGAAATGTTAGACCTAGAACTATAATTCCACGGAATAATAGTCCAGAGGGACTAATTTTCCTACGGACTATCATTCCTGTCACACCTGTACAAACTTTAAACCTAAATCAATATACTTATTTAACAGCTCGCCTGACGAATCAACCGTATCTCTTCCGCTAAATTACAAATTAAGCAGTTGAAAAAAAAATCCAAAATATGCAATAAAACCATATCAAGTGCCCACCATTGAAACGAGCACGAAGAGATCGTTCAAATACGAGGTCACATATGTTTTTTAATAATACGAAAACATTAAACAAAATAATTAAAATAACAAATTTTGATATCGTGAGTTGGATAAATGTTTAAAATGGTAAATTGTTTTCAAATTCGCGTTTTTTTTTTACTGACATGGTCATGAGGGAAACACGTCCCCTGCTCCCCAAACAGCTTCGGTCTGATCCACTGTACAAGGATCTTCTACTTTATGACAACTGATTAGGCTTTTGGGATTTAACCCTTTACCTAAGACGACAATTGCAAACAAAAATCGCCAATTAATTTTCATCATTTTTTTAATTTTTTGTCTCAAAACATAGGTTATAACCTCTCATTGTAACGAGCTCGACGAGCTCGTTCCAATGTGGAGTCATAACCTATGTTTTTGAGACAAAAAAAACAAAAAATAATGAAAATTAATTGACGATTTTTGTGAATAGCGCTGGCCGGTCTTGGCCGTTAGGTTGGTTAAAGGGTTAAAGATACGATCAACGAGAAGTTGTATACCGTGTCGGAAACAATCATTTCTGAAGGAATCGCAGCTTGCCGGCGTAGAATACGTCGCAATAAGTCTATTACCTGTCATGCAAAGATATCTGCGAATCGAAGAACACAATCCACCAAGCCATTTCCCATTGCTGTTTTGGGCCATATAAAAACAGTTATCGCCTGCGTTGGTGGAATCTTCAGGCGCGTATCTCCAGTTTGTCCACATGAGTTGATTATCCAGCGAATCTACATACTGAAAGTCTGTCTTGCGGTCATTAACACCAATCCAAGCCCTCCGAGGCTGTCTGTAAAACAATGATGTGTTATTTAATACATGGCTGAGAAGGTAAGCCCTAACAAATAGCAATTTTAGTTATGAAGACCTTTTAAAAAATCTAACTTTCAGAAGAAGTATTTTCGCGTCAAAGTGAACATAGTTGTTTTTGCATACTTTGTTACACGACTGTTACTTCAGACGCCCGTTTAAGATACTTTTTATTCTCCAAATCAGTTTCCGTTTCGAATTGGAATAATTGTCTCTAGGCGTTTCCAAACCAGTCGCTGGAATACTTTCCCAGACTTCACACTGTTAATTATATAAATAACGACTACTCTACTCTTCAGATACCTTGCGGGACTGTGTTTATTTTTTGTATTCAGAGAGTTAAACGAGTATTTAAAACTTAAAAGTCGCTTGGCCCAGGCAGTATCCAACACAATCACCAATTCATTTTATGCAGATATTTGCGAGTGGCATGTGCAGTCATAAAAAACCCACAGAAACCTAAAAGCGTATAAATCATCATTTCCGCTTCGAATGCTGAAGTTTTGTTAACCAACTTAAATCAAATCCCATCCCACCACGCATTTTCCTGGTCTGTGTGTGGTTGGGGAGCATTGCGTGTATGAGCACGACAACATGAGTGCGTGTGTGAGTAGTTGGATTGTTTGGTATGTGCACGCATGTATGTGAGTGCACTTTCAAAGGTCAAAGTTTACAAAATGTACTGATATTGTTAGGGTCACAGCAGGAACATGGGTCGTTTTCCTACTTCTGGTGCGGACATCTATGGTAGTGTGATTCAGGTGCTGCCACACTTGCTCTGAACGTCATTATGATGCCCGAACCATTGCGGTGCGACCACTCCATGTACAGTTGGTCCATGTATTGTAGGTAAAAGTGCGGGAACAAATCCGCTTGCCTCGGGGAGAGAGCGTCGTTATAATGCCGCATCTGACGGGGAAAAGGATACGGTGTAAACTGAAAAGCGTGCATGGGGTATACTGGATAGTGTCCCACGTGTGAATACACACGTCCTGTTGGTGATATTCACACATATGTACATACTGATTTCCACTGGCCAGCGAAAGTCCACGCGGCGTAAGTTGTGAATCAAGGCAATGTGTCGAAGAGGAGTACAAACCATGGCAAGGTTGCTGTAGATTATGCAGGTCCAGTTGTATAGATATTACAAACTCGGGGGGGGGGGGTGCAACTAAGGTTCAAACAAAAATTGAGAAACCGCCTGCGGGATGCGATGGACGTGCAACAGAAAGCATGGGGTGAAGTAGTTGGATAGCTTTATTAAAGTAGGATATTGTTGGTTTGGGAGGTGTTGGTATGATTTTCAAATCCTTGACCATTAGATGTCTTTAGTAAATACTGGGCTTTAGGTGGAGAGGTTGGCACGGGATTGTTCGCATTAACACTATGTTTGTTGAAACGGGTTTGTCATTCCTTTTGTAGACGGGTGTGTCTCCTTTGGATGCGTTCGATGTGCCAAGAGGCTGTCAGGGTTTAAGGCAGTGGTGGTCGAGTGATTGGTAGACTATGTGTGATTCTGCATCGCTCACGGAACCCAGCTAGATTGGTTCTTTTGTTTTGATCGAACGGATCTACCCTTCTTTTTAACGCTATTCCATCCTAGATGTTTTAACTGTCTGCCCATTATGTTGCCTTTGCATTATGTTTATTGGTTTGATTTCTATTAATGCTTTTACCAGTAACACATAAATTCACCATAGGCCTTCATTTCCTATGATTGTCCCCATTGTTTGCTGCTTGTATTCCCCTCGCCAATTGAAAACTCAACCACCCTCGTCCTGAGAGGCACATCTCTTACGACCAATATGTATTGCCGTACTCTTGATTCGTTCAGTTCAAGTTGTCATTTATTCCCGTATTTTCTTAATGTGATTCCGCTTCACTCCCATTTAATAAAAGCTTGTCATCAGAAAAGAATAACCATGAGATTTACTTTGACCCACCCCTTCTTTCTTCTACATCGTTTATACACGGCAAACATAACCAGTGACAGGATGCACCCCTACGTGAGTTCTATCTCCGGTGGGAACTTTTTTGTAGTGTGATTCCTATCTCGAGTGTGAACTTTTTTGTAATGGTGTTCCCCAGGTTGACTTCACTGTGCACGTCCATGTACATTGCTTTCATGATTCTGACAGAACTTCCGAGTTTCTGTCACATTAACTCTCTCTATGCTGACAAGTATTATTTTACTTCCAGGGAGGCCATAAACACCATTCTCTTATTGAGATGGGATAGATTAAACAGGTGAGAAATGATTCTTCTTCCCTTCCGGAATCCATTCTCGATTCTCCCCAAAAATGCCTCCGAATGTTTTCCATCGGGGACATTGCAGAAAAGAAACTTCCCGATAGTAGAGCTAACGGATATCCATCTGCAGCTATCTAAACCTTCATTATCTCCTTTTTTTATAAATAAAAGTTACCATGTTATATAATATTTGCTGCTCGTATCAAAAGATTGGGACAGGTTAATAACCCCGTTTCCCAAGGCACAACATTTGTAGTTTTAGTTACTTCTTTTCATTTTTTTTCCACAAAAAGTCAAAATTTTAAAAACAAACACGAAATATATCATTTGACCCCTCGTTATTCATTACTTCGTTATTTATTTGTTAGTGTTTAAGGTCACATATTGGCTAATCATGACAACAACAGTTTTACGGTTGTAGACACCTAGCAACGGCGAGCAACTGTGAGCAACTGTGAGCTCCCCAACATACTAAGTCCACACAAGCAGGGTTAGCATTGATTGAAGACAAGTGCACCATCGACACAACGCCACCGTGTCCCCACGTGGGCAATGGGGGTGATGTGTCTTGCCTTAGGACACAACGCGGTTGCCGCTGGTAGGATTCGAACCGAGGACCTCTCGGCCTGCTACCTAACCACTACCTACTGAACCACCGCGCCCCGACCCCTGGTTGGAAGGAGCTCGTTCCAACGAGGGGGTCATATATATGGTTTTGTTGATTTTGTTCAACTGTTCAGTCTGTAAATTACGGGGCGTCGTCGATCGCATGGTAAAAGGTCTAGTAACTGCTGTCAATCACCGCCCTTAAATGCTGAGCTTAGTGCGTCCAGTATTTACTTTATTAAATCTTTCGGTTGAAAAGGATATATTTACAAATAAAGTTGTATTGATGAATAAACAACGACTCATCACCGTTCGCGAAACAATGAGTTTTGCATTTCTCAATAGTGTTAACGAACCAGCTCAGTCTCATTCACACAACCAATTGGAAGAAGAGTAACGTAACAACATAACAATTATCTCCTTCTTATTTTCCAGATTATGATTTAATTTTGCAAATAATTGAGTAACAGGGCATGTATCTTCATCAACCGCGCCCTTCGCTGATTTACTACATTAAAATGCTAGCCGATAGGAGTTGTTTATGTGCAAAGTCAAATGTTTTAGCCAACTTGAACGCTACAAATGTAACTGTTGCGGTTTACAGTTACAGGAGTATTATTTCTTTAAAAAGGGTTATATGAAGTCCATGTTTTATTTATTTATTTATTCACCTATTTATTTGTTTATTTATTGGCGTTTCAAAGCACGTTCAACAGATAGAGCTTTGTGGTGTCGAATAGTTTAACATGTTCAGCATACCTCAGAATACCTTTCGCAAATACCGCAGCCCCACCACGTTCTAAATACTTCCTGCCTGTGGATACACTTGTGGAAAAATGTTCATATTACTTCTGTGCAGGCTTATTCGGTGCTGCACTAGTTCCCCACTTTTCTATCATTATTACGCAAAAACTCACAATAAGTACAGACTCAAAGAAATATTTTGCCCATCGCTTATTTTGTTTTAATTCATCGAACGACATTTTAAATAGTTTATTTTTTCCTCTTTTTTATAAAGATTCCAGGACCATTGAGACGGTGCTGAACAGAAGCAGTGTATGTCAAAAATAATAGCAGAAATATTGCGCTGCCGTTATTACAAAACTCAAAGAACAAACACAAGTAGTGTTTCTATTTGTGGGCTTTTCAATAGATGTAACACTAGTGTCACACTCTAGTTCCATTTTTCTTCAACACAATTTTTTGAGATAGAAAATTATTGAATTATCCTGTTCTGCACGAACTAGTAGATTTTATATTCAGGTCCAGATGACCATCAATTGGATGACTGCTCAAATACTTCGTGGTCGAGTGTCTGGAGACAGGATATTTGCTGTTACTCTTGCACAAGCGAACTGTCATGATGTGCCGCAATTTATATGTACATACTGATGTGTGGAGTTACTGCGCACATGCGATGACGACTGTTTTGTTTCCGTTTTTGTTTGTTGGGGTCCATCGAATTGATTAATTGGGAAGCAGTAGATTGCTATAGGGCGTATGTTTTACTATATAATTGGGCATGCGTTATAAGATTCTATTCGACAGGAATACTTTTACTGTCTTCTTCAACAGATACTCCTTAATGTCTTTCAGCCTTTCTCGGATCCTAGAATGTGAAATCCTGTGGGCTTTTTCATCAAGACTTTTGACATACAGGATTTGAATTGTGTGGGAAATTGCTAGAATCAATGTCCCCACACTAATTCTGTTCACGATTCAACGTTGTTATGGTCTGTTTGTTTACTAAATGTTCGTGGAGTCTGCGCGGCATTGATTTATTGTGTTATCCTTTTACTCAAAAAGGTACACAAATATTTTTTCGGCTCCAGTTATAGATATTCCAATCAAAAACGTATATAATTAAACTTTTTTTCTGTTGATACATTTTCAGCAATATGATTGGCTAAAGTATTCCTTTTTTCTGTTCATAACACGATGAACCGAAAAAACGCATGTAGGCCCGCCCTAAACAACGCTCCATTGTCAGTCTTAAAAATTACGCTGCACAAAAGGAAAGGAAAAGAACCTTTTCAAGTTCATATTGTTTCAAAATGAAAAGTAATTAATGTTTGTCTCAACATATTAAAAGGGCTTTCAACATAAAATGTAATAAACACTGAAATCCTTATCATGCTTTTTATTCCGTGTTTAATTTGTTATACTCAATTAATAGATGATCGTCTACGTTCATCGATTTACTCAAATCAAACGTAAACAATGGCCGGTCATAATCATGGGTGCAGGCGAAAACGGCACCGTGCAAAAACGGCACCAAGTCTCGTTGGCGAAAACGGCGCCAACTGCCGAAAACGGCACCAAGTGCGGCTGGCGACAACGGAACCAAACCTAAAGAACAACACTGTGATACACGATCAAATATTTAATTTTCCTCAGATCGTGGTTTTGATTTTTTTTTTAGCTTTTCTTACATACATACAATAGTATCGAATATGAACACAATATATTACACATTTGGCCACGAGTTATTCTCATCAATACAATATACAACTACAACATTTACACATATATATATATATATACAAAGACGGTGCAAGCCTGATAAAATGCGTGTGGAGGGACGAATTGAGCAGGCACGTAACCAAGGTTTGCTTTTTTTTTTGGGGGGGGGGGGGGGGGGGTGGGGGTGGGGGGGGCGCCAAGAAACATAAATAATTCTTCACATTTTTAATATATTTTTATTAACAGTCAATCATGGTACACCAATACTGGCTACAGTGGTCGATGTAAAGATATTCTAGTATTACCATTTCGTTTTGTAAATGTATCAGCCACATCATATGGATTTTCGAGTAATAAATTACCCCTTTCAGATGACAAATATATGATGTTAAAAAGGCATACGATAGAGTATGGATGGAGGGTATGTGGCGAAAGCTCGAGGCTCTGGGCTTGTATGGAATTCTGAAAGCATTATATAAAGATGTACAGAGTGAACTTAGCCTGGGTAACATAACAACAAAACATGTGGCTATGGAGATAGGCCTAAAACAGTGGTGTATCCATTCGCCAATTCTTTTTGCATTGTACATCAAAGGTTTAGGAAATGAATTTCTGCGTAGCGATGAGGGGGTAGCTGTTGGGGACTTGAAGATTCTCGGGCTATTTTTGAGGACGATATGGTGCTGGTGTCAGAAAGCGAAGAGTGGCTAACGAAAATGCTGGGAATTAATTGTTAGGAAATATGGGAGCAAATGGAGACTCGAACTAAATGAAAGCAATAGCAAGTTTATACCTGTGGGCCGTAAAGTGGACCCCACTTGAAGGTGGAGAGCGGGGAAGTTCTGTATTCCGGGACGTAGCAGCAAACTCCTTAGTGTAGGAGAGACAGATGACTACGAGTATCTGGGGTAAATATAAACATCACAGGAAGAGGCATCTACCGAAACCACACAAATAAATTGATTCTGAATGCGCTCTATTAGCGTTTATAAAAAAATGGGCAAGAAGAGGGATGCAGGACCAACTCTTGCCTCCCCGGAGTGAAGGATGATCAGAACCCATAACGGTTACTAAGAATCCACAGCGGTTATAATAATTCCGTAACGATTTCTGGGGAAAAGAGAAAACAAACGGAAAAGAAGTGTGTTTGTGTTAAGTGGCTGTCTTTGACTTGCAACTGATCCCTACCGGCCAGCTGGATTAAATTCGTTATCAATGACCTTAATAAACTGCAGTAACAAAATATACTCTATCGACAAAGAGCCAACATAAGTGTAGGTGTAACTTTATCCTCTGGAGCAGCTGGATTAAGTAACGTTATCACTGAAATTAGTTGACTGGCATAACATAATAAACTCGACCCACAATAATTAACTTTATGCGGTACACCCAGGGGCGGATAACCATCCCTGGGGATGGAGGGAATGATGATCAGAGTCCATAACGGTTATGAAATGTCCTTAGCAGTTATAATTTGAATAGTTGAATTTAGGGTCTCGGTAGACCTCGTGGTGTTTATTGATGAAGCTGTCTATAGTGTGTTTGACTTTGTCGCCATACCCAGGTATTCGTGTGAGCGGTGAGTTTTCTTGAGGAGGTCGGCATCCAGGCGTTTGGCCGACGGAGATTTCTTCTTCTTTTTCTGTTTCTGTTCCATTGGCCTTTGTGGTTTCAGTGGTGGTGGTGGTGGTGATTGGCGCTTTCTTTCCCTGTGGACCAGTGCGGGCAGGCCGCGAAAGGCGCTACCACTCCCAGAGGTGTGTTTCATTCAATACTTGACGGTGAGCTGAATGCAGCCACTCTCAACATGGACCTCCCAACTGAGAAGTGAACTGACGCCCAACACCATCTGGGTATTTTATTCGGCAGGAAATCCCTGGCTATTAAAGAACCTAAAATGCACCCGCAAGCTTAAATACTCAGTTTCAAAACAAAGCACAGAAAACGGCAGAATGAAATGAATTGAATAATGGTGCCGTTTTCGCCATCCGAACTTGTGCCGTTTTCGCCAACCCATGGTGCCGTTTTCGCCAGTGCAATTGGTGCCGTTTTCGCCACCATTGGTGCCGTTTTCGCTCACTTGGTGACGTTTTCGCCAGGTGCCGTTTTCGCACGGTGCCGTTTTCGCTATAACCCATAATCATTACCAACCTGTCATAAACTGATAAAGATATAATTGATCGGACTGATTAGAAAATAATTGCCACCTACCTGTATTCCACAGTGCTCTAATTTCACCAACAACTGAATGTACAGTACGTGGAGAGTGTATTATCACTAAATCACCCGCAGGGTGGAGATTCCACCCAAGTAGTAATTGCATATTTGTTGCAAAGCATAACCAGTACAAGCAAAGTTTCAGCCAATGGACCTCCGGGTTAAACCCGCAAGTCCATTGGCTGAAACATTGCTTGTGTTTTTTGTCGATATGTACACGATTTTAAAGTTATAGTTTGGGTGATAACTCCACTCCGTTGGTGATTTAGTTACAATCCACTCTCCACGTACTGTATGTGGTTCACTGACAAGAGTTTAAAAGAACATCAGTTCTCAAAATTTATGTCTGACATTTCACGAAATGCAAAATGTGGCAAAATATACACAGCACACTGTTGACGTGTAACTGGTATCCAGACAATGAATGATGCTGGATTTGAACTTTGACACGTTTTGTGTGGCAGAGAGCAAATTGTATTTTTATAATGGATTCAACTTTTTATTTTACAGGCCAGATCTTCTAATGATTATTGTAGGTGCAGCTTTCTTGTACGTGTTGGCTTAATGCATCTTGGTTTTATTAGTCGAAGGGTTATTCGCTTCATGTTCACTGTCTGTCGGTTGTTGGCTTGTCTGTAGTTCTGGCGAGAAATTCTATTGTTTTGGGGAATCTCGATTTTAAGTTCAGAGTTGGCAAGAGTACCTGGTATGAAGGAGGTTGCTGCTTGTGTGATGATTTAACTTATTAGAACCTAAGTATTTTCGAAATGGTAAGATCATTTAACTTATTTATATTTCGCTTATTATTTGTTGCTCTACTTGCCAAACGATTGTTGTTAAACACCTATCGTTTGGCCGTCAGATCAACGATGAATCGCTTACTTTACCGTTATTTGCTAAAAGGGTTAACCTTCATAATTTGATTATTTACAGGTACCCATGTCATTTTAATTATATTTTTCAGGGTTTATATACACAGTGTAATACGACATTTCTTACCAACCTACCTTACAATTGTATACAACAGGCTTGCACTACGGTGGGAGTCTAACTCGGAAAAATGCACTCTATTTTCTTCTTTCCCAAGCGATTTGGGAAAGAAAAGTGGTGCAAAAGAACCAAGATAAAATAAGCCAAAACTGAGTGGAGTGCGACCTGCGCATATCCAGCAGGTGTCACTCTTCACCTTGTACTAATCCATGGCTTCCAGAACCAGTGCGCAGACGTATAACCAACGTGTGACTCTCGTTTTGCTCATCAACAGTGATACCTCTTGATCCTCCTGGAGGTTTTGCAGTCTTTCTGTGGCGTGGATACTGCGGCAGCTGCTGACTTTCTGGCGAAGAGATGCCTGGTTCCAAGACTACCACTAGGGTTGTGACTACTCATTTGGAGCTAAGCTCGGTTGCTCTCCGTTTTTCCGCCTTTGGGGGTTTTGCTTCTGGGCGCCTTCGACCGTATCAGTCGGTACAAGTGGTCGACACTTTTGCAGCATTGGACTCAACGCTGAATTCCAAGGCTATGAAGACTTCGTTCTTCACTGGCTGGTACCTTTTTGCCACTTGTGCGTTATCGTTCCTACGATTCCGCTAACCCGTCGGTCTGCCAGACTTTGACGATCTTGGATCCGGACTCCTTCTCCTTCGGGCTTTCAAGCCCAACTCGGCCGTTATTCCAATGGCGACTTTGAAATTCATGTTGGGTTTATCCAGAGAGATTCTATGCATGCTTTCTCTCTCGGATCACGTCTTCTCTGCCCTGGCTGCTTATCTGCCTCTAGATAAGTTTGACGACATACGGGCTCCATTGCGTATGCTCTCTAAGGCGCTCATGCAGCTTACTCACACGCATACCTGTAACAAGGCTATTTTGGAATTAGTTCGCCGGGATGCTGTGTTGGACACAAGCTGTTCACTTCCTATTGGGCAGTGCGCTGCTCATCGATCCGCTTCTTTGTTGGGTTCGCGTCTATTTCATCATTCCGTGGCAACGGTCCGGGATGACGCCCTGCGTCATTCCAAATATCAGCTGTTGTTTCGCCAGCTTGATCCGCCTCCTGTTGGAGACCGTGGCCTTCGACTTCCTCTGTGAAGCCAAGTGCTGATCCTCCTCCCGCCGCTTCTTCTTCTTACTCACGTGGTAAGGGTAAGCGTCGGCAGACCAGAGGGAGGTCAGTAGTAGGAGATGGTCGACTCACGTTGGTTTGGCGCCCAGGCCCTTTTTAGGCTCCCCTCACCCCTCGTTGTGCCCACGGCCGTTAGGCCACCTTCACCCTCCCTGTGCCCAAGCACATTAGGCACCCCTCCCTGCGCCCAAAGCCAGTTAGTCCCTTCTTCGTGCCTATAACCTGTTAGACGCCCCTCCCCATGCCAGAGCCCCTTTTAGGCCATATGCACCCTCTTTGTGCCCAAGATGGCGGTCCAAGATGGCGGCTTCCCCCATGATAAGTGTGACGTGGCTACAATAACACATAAAGTGGCTCCCTCCCTGTACCCAAAGCCCATTGGGCCCAAGATGGCGGCCCAAGATGGCGGATGACAAGATGGCGTCTTTCCCCATGATATCTGTGACGTGGCGACCATAATACACGAAGTGGGAGGGATCCCCCTCCCTCCCTGTACCCAAAGCCTATTGGAACCCAAGATGGTGGTCCAAGATGGCGGATGACAAGATGGCGTCTTCCCCATGATATCTGTGACGTGCCTACCATAATACACAAAGTTGGAGCGCTCCCACTCCCTCCCTGTACCCAAAGCCTATTGGGACCCAAGATGGCGGCCCAAGATGGAGGATGACTAGATGGCGTCCCCCCCCCATGATATCTGTGGCGTGTCTACCATAATACACAGAGTGGGAGGGCTCCTCCTCCCTCCCTGTGCCCAAAGCCTATAGGGACCCAAGATGGCGGTCCAAGATGACGGATGACAAGATGGCGTCTTCCGACAAGATGACATGATATCTGTGACGTGTCTACCATAATACACAAAGAGGGGGGAGGGGGCTCCCCTCCCTCCCTGTATCTAAAGCCCATTGGGTCCCAAGATGGCGGTCCAAGATGGCGGATGACAAGATGGCGTCTTACCCCATAATATATGTGACGTGGCTTCCATAATACACAAAGTGGGAGGGATCCCCTTCCCTCCCTGTACCCAAAATCTATCGGGACCCAAGATGGTGGTCCAAGATGGCGGATGACAAGATGGCGTCTTCCCCCATGATATCTGTGACGTGTCTATCATAATACACAAAGTGGGAGGGCTCCCCCTCCCTCCCTGTACAGCCCAAGATGGCGGCGTCGTTAATGCGCATGACATCAACAAGATGGCTGCGCCCATATTGGGCATGCACAATAAGGATGGTACCCATGATAGGCATGACGTCAACAAGATGGCGGCCCATACATCTTTTAGGGATGCACTCACGTAAAATAATACAACATAGCTGTCACTGATTTGGGAACATAGCTGTCACTGATAGGGGACTTGGGTACGGGGAGGGGTAATGTGCGCCTCAAAAAGCATGGATGCTTTGTGCTCTTAGTTTTTAATATGTTTTGGGGAAACCAGTCAGTACTTTTCATGTCACAAACAAATTATTAGATTACATAAACTTTAATTAAAATTGAAGTTTATTTTAAAACATGGCTTCCCTCATCTAACACTGAATGGGGATGTTTTCAAATACATCTATGTATGTATGCATCTGGTAACGTTATCAACAATCATAAAGGGTCTCGAGTTAATCCTCTTACGATTGTGTTGTAAATAAACTGTGTCTGGAGGTTTATCTTCATTCGTGTAACCTTTATTGACAAAATTACACTGACTTGGCTTTATCAAGCGTTATTATTACCGAGAGCGTATCTGGGCAAGAAGAAGAGTATTAAACTGTTATACAAAAACGTAATCAGTTTTTCTTCTGTTGGGTATAGAGTTACATGATGCCGCCTAAAGCCAAAACGGAAAGAACAACTCTAAATTTTTCTATCTATTCAGTTTTTTATTTTCACATAAAATCAGTTTTTTACAAAGTAGTTAATTGGTTTTACAAGCAGCTAAAATGGATTTTTAATCAGTTTTAAAAGTGATTTTACAATTGCACCATAAGTAATTTTTATAACAATAAGTAGTGTTTACAATAATTTTACTGGTAATCATACAAAAACACATAATTAAATGTTCAGTAACTGACTCGTGGTCCTGAAAAAGGGCAGTTTTTTCTTATTTTTCTGGACTTTCTCTAGTTGTCATCTAAAGCTGTCTGCACATCCAAAAACGTGTGTTTTCTTAATAATGGATCAAAAAGGTACTTTCGTTTCTCAATTGCGAATTTTTCAGCTTCGTTCATTCCGTAACCTTCCTCATCTCGAAGTCGCTGAGCAGTTTTTCTAATTTTTCCATAGACCGGATGTTGTCTGAAGTGCCTTACTTGACTCATGGCCTTAAATAATTTCTTACAGAGAGAAGCTCCCAAGCTGTCTCTAAGAACTTCCCTTGTGTCTGGGAATGCCATTTTCTACGTACGACACTTTCAATCTCTGAAATTTAGCTGTATTATCTTCATATGCGTTTATGATTAAAGTGTCTATTACGCTCGTTTCGTCATCTTCCTCCTCCTCTGAATATTCACTTTCAGTGGTTGTATCACTATCGTCTGACTCTGAACATGTGCTCTCGTTAGAATCAGACAAGTTATACTCTTCGTTTGACTCTGTGTAAGTGCTCTCGTTTGACTGAATGCCTTCACCCGCCATCCCAAACCTCTTGAAGCAGTAAGCAGCTTCGTGTCTTTTGCGTGTGAAGGTTCTTGGGAATGCTTTTCTACAAAATGTACAGTTGTGGCTCGGCATGTCTTCTCTCTTTGAACGCTATGAGAACAAATGAGAACTGGGGGACATCACGATTTATAAGACAGTGGAGAGTATCCCCAAATACGCGAATGTATACATCAGTTTTACATACGGGCACATCAGTTTACACATGTGCACATCGGTTTTCATTAGTTTTCTATCAGTTTTCATCAGTTTTCATCGGTTTTCATCAGTTTTACTCATGTGCACATCAGTTTTACACATGTGCACATCAGTTTTCAGCAGTTTTACGCATGTGCACATCAAGTTTACTCATGTGCACATCGGTTTTACACATGTGCACATCGGTTTTACACATGTGCACAACGGCGGTTTTCATCAGTTTTCATCAGTTTTTCATCGGTTTGCATCGTTGACGTGGCTACCATAATACATAAAGTGGGAGGGCTCCCCTCCCTGTACCCAAAGCCCATTGGGGCCCAAGATGGCGGATGACAAGATGGTGTCTTCCCCCATGATATCTGTGACGTGGTTAATTTGTTTTTACATGTAAGCAAACAGTTGACTCTGACCCAGTCCACGTCCATGACAGCTCGGAATATTCTCTGGCTGCTCGATCTTTGCGGTTCGGTGACAGATTCGCTCGGGATCTTCTACTGCTAGCTCAGGATGTCAACGCCGGGGTGATGGTTTGTCACATTCGCGGTCGTCTGAACGTTCTAGCCGACTCCCTGTCCTGACGGGGCAGGGTCATTTCCACCGAGTGGATGCTTCACAAGGCAGTGTTCCAGTCGCTTTGCGATCTCTGGGGTCGTCCCCACACCGATCTTTTTGCGACCCTTTCGTGTCCACATACCCAGATCCTCTGGCTTTCGCCATGGACGCTCTGCCACTCGATTGGAACGGTCTAGTCGGCTACGACTTTCCGCCGGTTCCGATTCTGCCTCAGGTTCTAGCCAAGATACGAACCTGCAGTTGTCGAATCATTCTGATCGCTCCTCTGTCGCCTCAGCGGGTGTGGATCAATCAGTTCCGCTCTCTGTTTGCGGTGGTTCCGGCACGCCGTCTCCCTCTACGTCGCGACCTTCTTTGTAAAGGTCACCTGAGGAGGTTTCCTGTCGACACGACTTCATTGTGCCTTCACGCATATCTTTCGTCAGGTCCTGTGTTTTCAGACGAGCAGTGGCGTGCTTTTCTTCTTCAAGGCGGCACTCCACTGGTTTAGCCTATGAGGCTAAGTGGGAGGTCTTCTGTCAATGGTGTGCTGATCACTCTGTTGATTATGCCGATCCTTCGATAACATAGATTACGGAGTTTCTGTTATATCTGTTTGATTCTTGGGGTCTCCAACCTGTTGCCATCAACGGGTACAGGTCTATGCTTTCGTAGACCTTTTTCATATGTGGGAAAGCGTCGTATCGGCACTAATCCTTACCTCTGCAAGCTTATTTGGCACTTTTCTTGGAAAGGGCCTAGGTTTTTGCAGCGTAACCCAAAATGGAATCTTTCTTGGGTGCGACTTTGCTTAGGGGGGGGGGGGGCGTTCGATCCTTTATCTCAGGTGGTTATGCGATTTCTCACATACAAGACGGCTTTTCTGATGGCGTTTGCCTCAGCCAGAAGGGCTGGTGAGCTTCACGCCCTCTCGCTTTACAGGATCTCCGCCAACACTGTTACTTTTACCACTGATTGCTCATTTCTGGCCAAGAATCAGGTGCCAGAAACTATTCTGCCTCCCATCTGTATCAGGGCTCTTCCTTCTGCTGAGAGAAATCGACATTTGCTCTGTCCGGTTCGTGCTATTCGCATTTATCTCAACCGGACGCTGTTCATTAAGAAAGGCTGGAAACGATTTTTTTCTCCCTTTTTCCTGGTCGACAGAAGATCTCTCCTCAATCCATTTCTCGATGGATTTGTCTTGCTATTCGCGCGTCCTTCGCTCGTCTAGCGATTGACGATTTTTTTACCAATCGTATTTCTGCCCACGAGGTACGTGCCTTGTCTACCCCCTGGGCGTATGCAGGCAGTCTATTGGAAAAATGCTTCAACTGTCTCCCCCTTCTATCTGCGTCGGTTGCAGGAGCAGTCTCAGGTCCTTTTTTTCTTTGGGCTCTCTTTCTTCTGTTCAGGCTGTTGTCTACCCTAGCCATTAGGCTTCTTACAAGGTCGGTTTCAGCCATGTGCTTAGTTACTGTCTTTTCTATCTGTGTGTCACAAAGAGCCACGCGCCTCATCTCTCATTGTCTTTTACTAATGTTTGTGATGCTATGGTTTTATAGACCTTGGGAACTCTTCTTCTGTCCACGGTTCAAGCGCAGTCGGGTTATGTGGGGGTTGGTTATGTGATTTCCTCCTCCCATTATCTATTCAGCCTGTTGTAAACAATTGTAAGATAGGTTGATAATAAATTTAAATTTTATAGTAAATTTCCTTTCTTATTATACCTACCGCAATTATTTACAAGGAGGTTCTCCCGTCTTCTTATTCGGGTAATAATTCTTTCTCCCCGCATAATCACATAACGCCAATGTTGGCGGATTCAATAGAATGGCACGTCGGTTATACGTCTGCGCACTGGTTCCGGAAGCCGTGGATTAGTACAAGGAGAATAATGTCCCCTACTGGGTGTGTGCCGGTCGCACTTGACCCAGTTTTGCATATTTTTTTCTTGGTACTTTTGCACTACTTTTGTTTTCCAAATCGCTTGGGAAAGAAGAAAATAGAGAGTATTTTTCCGAATTAGGGACTTCCACTGTAGTGCAAGCCTCCTGTAAACAATTGTGGTAGGTATAATAAGAAAGGAAATTTACTATAAAATTTAAATATTTGTGTATTATTATTAAATAAAGAAAAAAAATGTCCACGTTTTATTGCGAGGAATAATCTCGACCTGCGACCCGATGTATGTACATGGATGGACATCGAATAGAAGGTTCCGCCCGCAGTTACAATAGGGAAGTTCCACTTTAAAGAAACAAAATATCAGCCAAACACTGTCCTCACTCCTCCGTGACAAATCAGCCTCGTGAACAAAAATGTAAACATGGGCAAAACGCTGCATCACTGACGTCGATGGTATCCACAAACGAAACTCACGCGAACAAAACTTTCCAGTTTCCAAATAGCCTGAATGAACTCTTTCTGAGACAAAGTTCAGCCAACGTCATGTCATCTGGGTTTATATCGAATCCCACATTTTAAAACTGTGTTTTCAATTTCTCAAGAAATGATCAAAATCAGAATTAAATTTAACTCAGTGTTGCTTTGAATGACATCACTCTCCCGTCAAGTGGAAAAGGAGATTTTAGTTTTGCATGGGCGTGGCATATGGCGTACCGTTTGACTTACGCAATTCATTGGTCAATAAAATGTTTAATTACACAAGAACATGTTTCAGTGAAATGTATCGTCATTTCAAACATAAGTTTATAAAACTATGCCTTTTTTATTCAGTTATCACAAGGAAGCATAAAGCGACCTGGTTTTTATTTTAACTCCACAAAGTAGATAGTGTTTAAATTTATTGCCACGCAAGTTTAATTAAATGGAATGATCGTTTGTTTCTACCTATTTCTTGAGTTATGAACCCCCCAAAACATAGGCTAAACATATCTTAAATGGGCTACGCCAATTTGCACACTTTGGCCTTTGTTTTTCGGGCTACATAACACAACAAATAGACAGAAACAAACACTCATTCCTTATATAATTCACAATGAATACATGAAAATATCAACGCAATTAGTGGAATTAAGCGACGCAATCATTATTCTAAAGCTGCGGTGAGTTTTCAACCATAACGTTAAATGGCATCAAAGATTCGGCCAAATCATGCCTGGATGAAGAAACATTTCTTACGTTGATTAACGTTTGTCAATAGTTTTTAAAATCAATCGGACTAAATATTCCATTTGCTGGGATATGCGAACCTCAGGTTCGCTTTTTACACCATCTGAAATATTTCAACCGATTGAATCTGAACACAGGCGATAAACTGTTCCGGGGTTAGAATGGTTCCAGGCCATAACGACGTCGAATTCCCTACATATTTAGACTAGTGAGTTGAGAGCTTGTAGTGGGTAGAATGTCTTGATATATATCTGGGCACGTAATATAGTGGTCTGTTTGATTTGCTGAGAATACTGTATTGGCTCGAATTTTTCACTGACTTCTAGTTTCCAACCTTCCCTGATTCACTGTTCTGTTTACTGCGGGCCTATTTGAAGACATCGTTTTGTTCTTATTGCACACTATAATACTTATACATCGTGTGACATTTCGCTTGGTATCCCCTGAACGTACTGCAATGTAATTTATCAGCTGAGTGTGTCCATTTGTTCACGAATAGTCTTTAGTAGCGTGGTACTGAGAGTGTATGACGATTTGTTATTGTGCTGTTTTCTTAATTTGTTTGTATCATTTGTTTCTTCCTTGTCCCATTCGGTTCATGTTCTTGTTTGGGCTGTTTCGATATTCTTATATTTAAGCTGACCAATCAAATAGCTCCAGTAGGGCCAAACAACTAAGTTCATTACACCATTCACCTTCGCCACGACATACTTAATGTGGTAGGTATGCTATCTTTGATTACACCTATTTGTTGTTTGGCTCTTTCGCTACCTTGAACAACCAGGTAATGTCATAAAGAAACTGCAATTACATTATGGAAATCAGGTTGGGGTTTGACCAAGGGATTCCGTTGGACAACCCAAACGAACCCCCGCCATGCACCCGTCCGTCCAGCTACATCATACATCACTGATGAGGGTTGCATAGCTGCGATTGATATCGCCCTGTGGAAAATCATCGTTCTTGGTTTCTACGCGTACTTAATTAACTTGTAGAATCCTGAGGTCTACACGACTCCAATGTTTTACATCAGTGATTTGACAATGGCGTTTTAGAATACAGTCAGTTGGTGTCGGTATTATGAATCATCTGGTTATTTTCCAGGACATTACAAATGTGTCATTGCGGGAAAAAAAAAATTGTCCAGTATTGAAAGGGGCTGAGCACTTCATCCCTCGAATCCCAGCACATAGGATGATCAATATCTTTCCAGAATCTGGGTTGTACCAATTTCACAAACCCTGCAGGTATGCGACTGAGTCGCATTGGACCTCTTTATTATTGACACCTTTTAGAGCCATTTGCAACGCAGTGAAGAGGATCCATTCTTTTCTCAAGCTTTTGATGTTCTCCGTACAATGGCATTCACCAAATTCAGACATACAAGACTGATGAATATTTTTGCAAAATGTTGCGTGGATCGGTTATTTTTTCTCGTCACAAAAACACAATAAATAACTCTCTGATCGTTATGTTGGGTGGGTCCATAAACATGCAGTGGAGCCTTGTGGCTTGGGGTTGAAAATATTAAGTTTCTATCCTAACAATTCAGTTTACTGGGTTATAACGTAGTTTGTAGTTTGTACTCAAGAAAAGTCTCGAGTAACTCGGAGCGTTTGAATGTATCCACGCGAACCGGTGTGTTATCGCAGAGGTTATTGGGGTAATATTTATTGCCGTGCGTTCTGAGTCTCGTAGGTTTCTAATACTGCGCATGGATGATTTAACAAAAAGAAGTGCACACAAAACATCTCTACATGGGAGGACGATTATATAAGATGTAAGCATCATACATACATACATACATACATACATACATACATACATACATACATACATACATACATACATACATACATACATACATACACACACACACGCACACACACACATACACACACACACACACACACACACACACACACACACACACACACACACACACACACACACACACACACACACACACACACACACACACATACATACATACATACATACATACATACATACATACATACATACATACATACATACATACATACATACATACATACATACATACATACATACATACATACATACAAACATATACATAACTCTTACATGGTTCGCACATAATCATGGTCGTCTATGTTATCTAGTATTCCAAGCTCAGCTCCATCTTGCCGACACATATTCAGCGCATCAGTCCAGTTCAGCGCGTCGTTGCTAAATTTCCAGCATTTGCGACTGTTATTAGCACGTTCAAAACCACCTGGGCATAATGTCCCTGCAAAGAGAGTATATAACCTTTTCTTTTCATGAAAACCAAGTATGTCTCGCTGACATATTTCGTTGGACGACAACTCGACAGTTATGTTATGAAAAGTAACTAACATTAGAGGTTATTACTTAGTTTCATTTCGGCGGAGATATCAGCCGGCGATAACTTCATATCAGCCTGAGGCCGAAGGCTGATCTGAAGTTACCAGTGGCTCATATGTCTGCAGATATGAAACTAACAAAGTAATAACCTCTTTCCATAATAAACCAAATCAAATAACCACAAAATGCTCCAAGAGAGGTTTGTTTTCTCACAGCATTATGTTTCTCATTCTTCTGACAAAGTCCGAAGTTTTCTCTTCCTCTAGCTCAGTAATACAATCAACTCCTTTTTCCCAGTGGGGAAGCACCGATGTTCGGATAGCTGAACTCGCTCTTCTTCCACTTTGACTAATCTCCGCTTTCGACTCTGAGTTTTAGTTGGCGTTGAATTTTTTATACAACTCTCTTCCTTCTTCTCTTTATCCACCTTATCTTTGCATATTGTCAACATTAACCCTTTACCTAACATGAAAAGCAGACGACACTTGCAAAAAAAAATTCTTGAATAACTAATTTTTTTCATTTTTTGTCTCAAAAACATAGGTTATGACCCCTCGTTGGAACGAGCTCGACGAGCTCGTTCCAACGAGGGGTCATAACCTATGTTTTTGAGACAAAAAATGAAAATATTTTGAAAATTAATTGACGATTTTTGAGAATAGCGCTGGCCGGTTTTGGCCGTTACGTTGGGTAAAGGGTTAATTCACCATCTTTCAAAAACTCGGCATGAAAATACGGCATCGTGCCTGGTAATGCCATGTTTCCCGAAAGCATTCGATGAATAAATGTGCACGATATCGATGGAAGCAAACAGGTTGCGCCTAGTTATGCATCAACGGGGCAACATGAGCTAGGTTCTTATCGATCGAGATCGGCAGCATGTCAGTCGAATTTGAAGTCATATCAGCCAAGTTGGACACTGAGGACTTCTGGGAAAGAAAACCATATCTGTCCTGTAATTAACGTTTGGAATCTAATGTTATGACATCCGTGGAAATATTTCCCACACGTTGAAAGTGACCAGTCGACGGTGGCAGTAGTGTAATGTATATACGCTGACCTGGTAGACAAGTAACATTTCGGAACTGTTGGAATTGCGTTTTATGTGTGTGTAGATCAAACCGTCTAATCTAAACACACATACACACAAAAGCTAGTGTAAAAAATTAATCATAGGTCGAAAAGGTGTTATTATTCTTTTACTATATCTAACAATGGTAGCCAATGTCCGGTAGTTGAGAAAAGTGCACAATTTTGACTCTGTATTGAAAACAAAAATTCGGTCCGGAAGGAAAATGTTTAAACTATGGAGCCAAAATGGACATATTTCTCCACTGTGAATGACGTAGAACAGACAAATCATACACACGAATATTCGGCCATGTCTTAATTAATCTGTGACCCCCCCCTCCCCCACCCCCCCCCCCCCCCGGCTAATAACAAATAAACTGTCAATGACGGTTGATGGTGATGGCACTGTGTTGTAAAAGCAAGAGCTATAAGAAATGCCTCAAAATGACAGTTCCTGAAACCCTTATGGTGGTCCCAATTGAATGCTAAGAGGTTTCATATTCGGTTAGATCCTTGCAATGGTAGGATCCTGTGGATTTTCAAGATTCGAATCATTTCAAAATATTTCACTTGAATTGATTCGATTCGATATTACTTGTCTCGATTCAAACTCAACCGGATCTCATTATTTTTGCCATAGCTACTGCGGAAAAAGCGGAAGGTGAAAAAGCAAACTAAGTCGCGGGTATTTATATGAATAAGTACAAAGTAGGAGTGCTGCTGATATGAATGATGGCAAGAAGAAAAAAATCGCCATGCTTTAGGTTGTTTTTACCGCCCCGCCATATCTACACCGACGATAATCCGCCCCTAAACAATAAAATATTGAAATGAAGTCACATGAGAGCCAAGAAGTCCTCGGACTGTCATGTGCCTACGAGTGAAAATGGTTTTCCTTGACACAACAGCAACGGGAGATATACTGAAAACTCTAAAATGGCCAAAAACTGTTGTGACATTTAATGTCCCCTGATTGGAAAAGAGCTCCGTTGTATATAGCATATATCTTACTGCAGACTATGAATGAGGTAAATCCGGTTACTGATTAGGTCTAAAAAATTAAAGATCTGTTCTTAGCCCCCTCCCGAATGGTCCCTTTGTCTGCGGCATGCTCTCTTTTATAACCAATGCACACTTAAGAAAATAAAAATAAAATCTTTAATGTCTAATATTTACCCAAGTTAACATAATTGACAATATTGTCTCTTGATTGCAAAAAGGCTTTGCAATGCTTTAGTATTGCAAAGCCTTCTTGCACTCAAGGGCCGAAATACACGCCACTCTTGCTATTCTGTAGATTATGAGGCCTAAAACATAAAACAAAATGAACTTTTGATGACAAAGAAATAATTACAAAAATAAAAAAATGAAATAAAAAACTGCCCGCCCACATGCAACTTCACGAAAAAAGTATCCCGAGAAACAGAATATCTACTTTGTGGACGTTGAGGTCATATTCAATATATTGTTTAAATATAGAACATACCCATAGTAGCTTGGTGTACCAAATGCTCACCACTCGTCGTGAAGTGGTGTTAACCGCATACCATGATTGTCAGATTATTAAGAGTCGCTATTATTTTTTCTCGATTTTACTGCGCACCAGACGTACATACGTGCGAATTTGATTTTGTTTACACGAGCATCGGTGGGCGTTACTTCCGCTGTCAATTTTATCGCCGAAACGAAATGGAAAATGAAACGGGGTCTTTTTCATTTTAATAGCATAATAACATACCATTTCGAGTTATGGATGCTTTATTAACATGAGACAATGCATGCTTGTTAAGTTTTGGTGTCTTATGGGGTAAACTCATTTAAAAACGTAATAAATAATTTTCACTTTCATTTCACTCTTCGTGAGGCGACGTGCGATAAATTTAGACAAGTTACATTCAGGTGGACGTCACTAAAGGTCAGCTTGGATGTAGTTCCACTGTAGGTGTCAATTTTAACTATTGAAATCCGATTGGTGGCGTGTTCACCACGATTGGTGTGTGAAGCTAAATTTTATGTCATAGGCTTTTCATATATTGTAGAATAGGTAATCATGGTGTAATATGAAAACTACACATGACAGTCGATTGGGTACTTTTCAGGTGCAGTGTTTGAAAGCGAGGCCCTGTAAAAGGTCAGTTGATTTTCTGATATGCGAACCAAAGGCTGTAAATAAAGTGATAATGGATATTCATTTTGTTATAATTAGCACATCGACTCTACAACCATCCACCGTAAATATCCGTTGAGAAGGATTTTAGAATGGAATCTAAGAATGAGGCAAATATAAGAGTTATGCCTTTTAATCAGTCGCAGCTATAACGCGTGGTTCCATTGTTACAAAACCAAATGAAATAATAATTTTCCCATCAGGCTTTGGTTAAGGAAACTCTCGACAAATACGCATATGAATGAGTCTGCGGATTTATTTGAACATTTGGTCTTTGTCTGCAGCAAGGCGCCATCTGCAATGCTGAAGCATTGCAGGTGGTATCTTGTTTCATTCAAGAGCCGATTTGCTTTATTCACGTTTCCATTTAAATTTTTTTTTTTATCAGCCGCGCTTCGAGATTAAATTAGAAAAAAACGGGTAATTCGAAATCAAAAACTGTGACAGGTTTGCAGAAAGTGGGTGTTACAGACTGTGCTTGCTAACCGATTGCCGGGCACGGTACCGGGTAGTCTTGTTCCGATTCATTCGCACATGACGTGTCGGACAATATGACAGTGGGATCCATCCCATGCAGGTTTTTGTTTTGGGTGCGCCACAATGAATGGTTTCTTTGATTTCTTGAGCCAAAAACAGAAATATACATTGGGATATTCGCCGATTTGCTTTTTAAGGTAATACAAGCTTGACACTCGGACATGTCTCATTACGAAACATCCAGGAACATTGGGGCTTTCAATACTCCACCAGATGTCCAAATATGTATAAAAGCAGTAATTAACGAAGGTACGAAAAGATTACTTTGAAAAAATGTTTTTCAGTGAAAATGTAATGGCTTTCTAAAAAACAGTATCACGTTCTGTTGAAGAGAAAAAGATGGAAAAGAGGTTGGAAGACAAATGTGATCTGCACACACACACACACACGTAAATCGGACAATTGCACGAAACATTAAGTAATCAAGCGACTGGCGAGTATGAAGATAAGATATTTCGTCTTTGTTGGACCATAACTGGTGGTACATCTACCAGAGCTGAAGCATACAGACAACGGAAAACCGAGCCGACGAGTTTCGTACGTATACGTTGACATGAGAGAAAATATACAAGGCAGAACAAATGACGTAAACCACAAGCTGCTTCGCTACACCCACATCCCATACAAATACGGCGTGTTATATACTAACCACAGCACTACAAACGACAATGGCCAAGAAACGGAACCGAAGAATTCTGTCTTTGTGTTTTTATTTCGTCGATTCCATTTCTCGGCCATTGTCGCCAGACGACGACAAAGAAGAAACAGAATGAAGCGAGAACAGAAGTACAGCTGACATAAACGGAAGCTGAAGAGAACAAAGGCCAAAGAGAACAAACACTGAACTGAATGAGAACGGACTTCAAACACAGTTCAAACACTAGAGAAACAGAATTTACTGCACCCAGTAAATTCAATTCTGTGTGAAATGTGTTTATTTATTTATTTATTGATGTTTAAGGTCACATACTTATGCACAATGGCTAATCATGACCGTGACAGTTTTACGGGTGGAGGAAGCCGGAGTACCCGGAGAGAACCACCGAGCAACGACGAGCAGCTGCCAGCTCTCCGACATCGTAACTCCTCACAGCAGCACAGGCAGGGTTAGATTGGTTGAAGACATGCGTGCCATCGACGTGCAGTACGCCTTAGTACACGGCGTCATCGTGCCCCCACGCGGGCAATGGAGATGAAGTGTCTTGCCCAAGGACACAACGCGGTTGCCGCAGGTGGGATTCGAACCGAGGACCTCTCGGCTTGCAGCCTGCACTTCTACCTACTGAGCCACCGTGCTCCCCAGTCTGTGTGAAAAGGGTTAAAGTATCAGGAATAAACTATACAGAAAGAGAATTTATGGGGCTTATTTTCAGGAGTAAAATATTTTTAAACAAATCAGAAATGGGTTTTCGTTAACAGTATTTACAGATATTCATACTGGAATCAGAACAATTATTTATAAGAAACCAGAAAAGGCATATATGTGACCAGCATTCAAAGGGTTCGATACTCGAATCAGAAATGGACATTTTTGGCTCTGCCCACTAATTTGAGTGACGAAATACGTTCATAAACTTTAGAAATGCATTAAGGTGTAATAAAATCCATTTCCCAGTATTTCTGAATAATACGCACTTGATGCCTTTGGTAACCTCTTTCAGGCGGACCCCTAGGTGACCTCCGTGACCTTGACCCATATTTTGAATTTCCATCAAGTGTCGACTCATTTGGTGTTAGTTCCAGGTCCATTCATCATACCACGATTGAGATATGAGCATATGCCAACTTTTGTAACATAAAATTGCATGTATGGACCTCATGAATGCTTTGGAGGGGGGGGGGGGGATGGGGGGGGGGGTCAAAAAATGTGATTTCCAGCAATTAAGAAAAATGCACTTAATGACCCCTAGGTGACCTCCTTGACCCTGATCCATATTTTGAATCTCCATCGAGTGTTGACTCATTTGGTGTTAGTCCCAGGTCCATTCATCACACCATGCTTGAGATATGAGCGTGACCCACTTTCAATTTTTTTGGCCACGCCCACTTTTTTTCACTTTTGTAACGTAAAAATGCATGTATGAATCTCAGAAATGATTTTTTGGGGGGGGGGGGGGAGGGCAAAAGAAATGTGATTTCCAGCAATTATGAAAAATGTACTCAATGACCCCTAGGTTACCTCCATGACCTTGACCCATATTTTGAACCTCCATCCAGAGTCGACTCATGTGGTATTGGTCCCAGGTCCGTAGTTCATACCACGCTTGAGATATGGGCGTGACCCACTTTCAAAAATTTTGGCCACGCCCACTTTTTTTACGTCAAAGTGCATGTGTGTACGTCAGGAATACTTTAGGGGTCAAAAACTGTGATTTCCAGGATTTCTGAAAAATGCAGTCAATGACCCCTAGGTGACCTCTGTGACCTTGACCCATATTTTGAATCTCCATCAAGTGTTTACTCAGTTGGTGTTGGTCCCAGATCCATACGACATACCACGCCTGAGATATGGGCATGACCCACTTTCAAAAATTTTGGCCGTGCCCACGTTTTTTTACGTCAAAATGCATGTGTGTACGTCAGGAATACTTTAGGGGGTCAAAAACTGTGATTTCCAGCAATTCTGAAAAATGCACTCAATGACCCCTAGTTGACATCCCTGACCTTGACCCATATTTTGGACCTCCATCGAGTATCGACTCATTTGGTGTTGGTCCCAGGTCTGTAGGTCATACCATGCCTAAGATATGGGCGTGACCCACTTTCAAAAATTTTGGCCACGCCCACTTTTTTACGTAAAAATGCATGTGTGTACGTCAGGAATACTTTAGGGGTCAAAAAATGTGATTTCCAGCAATTCTGAAAAATGCACTCAATGACCCCTAGGTGACTTCTGTGACCTTGACCCATATTTTAAATCTCCATCAAGTGTCGACTCATTTGGTGTTGGTCACAGGTCCATACATCATACCACGCCTGAGATCGGACAATTGCACGAAACATTAAACTAGAGTAATCAAGTGACTGGCGAGTATGAAGATAAGATATTTCATCTTTGTTGGACCATAACTGGTGGTATATCTGCCAGAGCTGAAGCATACAGACAACGGAAAACCGAGCCGACGAGTTTTCGTCATACCACGATTGAGATATGAGCATGACCCACTTTCAAAAATGTTGGCTATGCCCACTTTTGTAACACAAAATTTCATGTATGGACATCAGGAATGCTTTGTAGGGGGGGGGGGGGTCAAAAAATGTGATTTCCAGCAATTATGAAAAATGCATTTAATGACCCCTAGGTGACCTCCTTGACCCTGACCCATATTTTGAATCTCCATCAAGTGTTGACTCATTTGGTGTTAGTCCCAGGTCCATTCATCATACCATGCTTGAGATATGAGCGTGACCCATTTTCAAATTTTTTGGCCACGCCCACTTTTTTCACTTTTTTAACGTAAAAATGCATGTATGAATCTCAGAAATGATTTGGGGGGAGGGGGGGGGGGGGCAAAAGAAATGTGATTTCCAGCAATTGTGAAAAATGTACTCAATGACCCCTAGGTGACCTCCATGACCTTGACCCATATTTTGAACCTCCATCGAGTGTCGACTCATGTGGTGTTGGTCCCAGGTCCGTAGGTCATACCACGCTTGAGATATGAGCGTGACCCACTTTCAAAAATTTTGTCCACTTTTTTACGTCAAAGTGCATGTGTGTACGTCAGGAATACTTTAGGGGTCAAAAACTGTGATTTCCAGGATTTCTGAAAAATGCACTCAATGACCCCTAGGTGACCTCTGTGACCTTGACCCATATTTTGAATCTCCATCAAGTGTTTACTCATTTGGTGTTGGTCCCAGGTCCATACATCATACCACGCCTGAGATCGGACAACTGCACGAAACATTAAACTAGAGTAATCAAGTGACTGGCGAGTATGAAGATAAGATATTTCATCTTTGTTGGACCATAACTGGTGGTATATCTGCCAGAGCTGAAGCATACAGACAACGGAAAACCGAGCCGACGAGTTTTCGTCATATCACGATTGAGATATGAGCATGTCCCATTTTCAAAAATGTTGGCTATGCCCACTTTTTTAACACAAAATTGCATGTATGGACCTCGGGAATGCTTTGGGAGGGAGGGGGTCAAAAAATGTGATTTCCAGCAATTATGAAAAATGCACTTAATAACCCCTAGGTGACCTCCTTGACCCTGACCTATATTTTGAATCTCCATCAAGTGTTGACTCATTTAGTGTTAGTCCCAGGTCCATTCATCATACCATGCTTGAGATATGAGCGTGACCCACTTTCAAATTTTTTGGCCACGCCCACTTTTTTCACTTTTTTAACGTACAAATGCATGTATGAATCTCAGAAATGATTGGTTGGGGGGGGGGGGGGGGGCAAAAGAAAAGTGATTTCCAGCAAGTATGAAAAATGAACTCAATGACCCCTAGGTGACCTCCATGACCTTGACCCATATTTTGAACCTCCATCGAGTGTCGACTCATGTGGTGTTGGTGCCAGGTCCGTAGGTCATACACACGCTTGAGATATGGGCGTGACCCACTTTCAAAAATTTCGTCCACGCCCACTTTTTTACGTCAAAGTGCATGTGTGTACGTCAGGAATACTTTAGGGGTCAAAAACTGTGATTTCCGGCAATTCTGAAAAATGCACTCAATGACCCCTGGGTGACCTCTGTGACCTTGACCCATATTTTGAATCTCCATCAAGTGTTTATACTCAGTTGGTGTTGGTCCCAGATCCATACGACATACCACGCCTGAGATATGGGCATGACCCACTTTCAAAAAGTTTGGCCACGCCCACGTTTTTTTACGTCAAAATGCATGTGTGTACGTCAGGAATACTTTAGGTGGTCAAAAACTGTGATTTCCAGTAATTCTGAAAAATGCATGCAATGACCCCTAGTTGACCTCCCTGACCTTGACCCATATTTTGAACCTCCATCGAGTATAGACTCATTTGGTGTTGGTCCCAGGTCTGTAGGTCATACCATGCCTAAGATATGGGCGTGACCCACTTTCAAATATTTTGGCCACGCCCACTTTTTACGTAAAAATGCATGTGCGTACGTCAGGAATACTTTAGGGGTCAAAAAATGTGATTTCCAGCAATTCTGAAAAATGCACTCAATGACCCCTAGGTGACTTCTGTGACCTTGACCCATATTTTAAATCTCCATCAAGTGTCGACTCATTTGGTGTTGGTCCCAGGTCCATACATCATACCACGCGTGAGATATGGGCGTGACCCACTTTCAAAAATTTTGGCCACGCCCACTTTTTTTTTGGTCAAAATGCATGTGTGTACGTCAGAAATAGTTTAGGGGGTCATAAAATGTGATTTCCATCAATTCTGAAAAATGCACTCAATGACCCCTAATTGAACTCCGAGAACTTGACCCATATTTTGAACCTCCATCGAGTGTCGACTCATTTGGTGTTGGTCACACGTCCGTAGATCATACCACGCTTGAGATATGGGCGTGACGCACTTTCAAAAAATTTGGCCACGCCCACTTTTTTACGTCAAAATGCATGTGTGTACGTCAGGAATACTTTAGGGGTTCAAAAAATGTGATTTCCAGCAATTCTGAAAAATGCACTCAATGACCCCTATGTGACCTCTGTGACCTTGACTCATATTTTGAATCTCCATCAAGTGTCGCCTCATTTGGTGTTGATCCCAGGTCCATACCTCACATCACGCCTGAGATATGGGCGTGACCCACTTTCAGAAAATTGACCACGCCCACTTTTTTACGTCAAAATGCATGTGTGTACGTCAGGAATACTTTAGGGGGTCAACAAATGTGATTTCCAGCAAATCTGAAAAATGCACTCAATGACCCCTAGATGACCTCCGTGACCTTGACCCATATTTTGAACCTCCATCGAATGTCGACTCATTTGGTGTTGGTCCCAGGTTTGTAGGTCATACCACGCCGGAGATATGTGCGTGACCCACTTTCAAAACACCCCTACAGACACCCCTGATACCCCAGGAATCTCATAAACATAGGTGGCCGAGGACTTGTGGCTGTCTATCAGCATGCCAAAAATGGACGAGATAGGGCAATTTGTTTTCGAGTTATATTGCGGACAAAAAAGTGATGAGAAGACAGAAGACAGGAGAAGAAGAAGAAGAAGAAGAAGAAGAAGAAGAAGAAGAAGAAGAAGAAGAAGAAGAAGAAGAAGAAAAAGAAAAAAAGAAGAAAAAAAAAGAAAAGAAAAAGAAACCGTGCAAAAACAATAGTCTGTGTGTTTCACACAGGCTAATAATCGCATATCTGTAAATCTGACTAATTATCTCTCTGCCGAACGAAACGGCTAAAGACACACAAGCTGTATTCAAACAAACATGTCGCCATTAAAATGTTATTATTGTATTCAATGTTTAGTCTCGAAAACAGAACGTATGGCATCGTTTGAAACAAGTTTATCGAGTTCGCTTAATTCTAAATTTAACTAATTAACCCTCTAACGAACGAAACAGTTAAGAATACACAAACGCAATTCACTCAAAGCGCCATTAAATTGTTATTATTGTTTTCACTTTTTGTCTCATAAACATACCTTATGACCCATTTTTGAAACAAATCCATTGGGCTTGCTCCAGTGGAGAGTCATCAGCTATGTGTTTACGGCAAAAAAGTAACATGTTTAGAAATTAGTCGTCTTCTATTCGGGTTGAGTAAAGGGAGAGCGCCGTTCCTCCATTTTTTTAAGACCTGAAATTGCTTAATCTTGACGAATATCCAACACACTGTTGATCTAGAAAGATGAATGAGTATTCGCTGTGTTGAACACAGCAAGCACGACTTCGCATTTCTAGCTGCATTAACCCAATTTTAGTCATAGGTAAGTTACTGTTTTTTTAAGATACTATATATATACACAATATGAAGTCACGAACGCAGCATCCTTGGTAAATTACAGGCGCGTTTGTTTTGCTTTGCAACTAAATCATGTCTCACCAGAGTGACATGTCCCCGTTCTTCGAATAAAACGAAGGGAGGGTGAATCGACCTGATTATATATGGCTACCAGCGTACTAAAATTCACTGCGAAAAATGTGAATGCGATTCTTCAGTAATAATTTTTTCCGAGAACACCTCCGGCAGATCGGCTGGAATGATGAGAACGCATTCTCATGCATCTTAATTTGGGAAAGCATCATTTAGTGAAGATTACCTTCCACACCCACCGTGATACAGCACACCGAAACAACAAAATACAACCACAGGGAACCGCCCTTTCAGGTAACATTGGTAGGGTGGTATATTACAAGGCGTTAGATCTGCCAACATGACTAATGGGCATTCCTTGGTCTAAAAGTGAACTAAAATGTGTGTGGACTGTCATAACTGTGCTCCTGAAAATTTGCTAAGGTCTGCCTCTACTCATCGACATATTTGTACATACAAGATACGTTTGGCCATTTTTATGTTTGTCTGTTGATTGTGGTTTTAACTACACTTTCAACAACCTGGGTCATATCTTGTCGGACAATTTTACAGGCGGGGGTAACCGAAGTATTCAGAGAGAACCACCGACTAACGGTGATGAATTTTTGGACTTTTCATTTTAGACACCCGTCTCCAGCGTTTGAATAATGCGTATTTTTCTTAGAATGTGTTTTGTTTGATTTGTGGATCTCTGATCCATTTTAATTGTTCTCTGCAGTTGGGTTTTGGGTGGGTGGGGATGGAGAGCGCCACACAAGGAATTCGTAAAATTCAAATTGAAGAAAAATATGAATCTTTGTCGGAAACAGGGTTTTGTCGCTGCTGGGAGAATATATTCACGCTGCGTATTCAACCAAAACTCAAGGAGTGCCGCCTGAATCTGTGCGTGAACGTATGCGTCACCGTGACGAACCCGCCCGTTTCGTTTCTGTTGGGGTGGTTCTTATCCTGAAGGGGTCAATGACTTTTCCTCGAGCCCGCATTCTCTGTTGTCGCTGGTTTTCCTTCCTTCTCGCTGGTGTTTGGACTTTGGTCGCTTTTACTTCACTCCTTCACTGCCGTCGCACGGCCACTAACGTATTGTCTCTTTACCGGACGCCTTTGCTCTAACACGTGACGGAATGTCACGTTACCACTGCCGTCACACGGGCCACTAACGTATTGTTACATTACTATATCGGCTTCCCTCTAACGAGTGGCGGAATGTCATTCTAACACTGCCGTCGCACGGCCACTAGCTTATTGCCACTTTACTGGACGCTTTTCACTCAAGCAGTCGCTATCAACGGTGTTAAATGCTCCCCTCCATTTATCTCAGAATAATGCTCACGCAGGCAAAACCTACTCTGCCTACGTATGGCTTGCCTTCTACAACAGGTAATGCCGTTTACCTAAATGCAGATAGCTCCCTGAGCTCGTACTTCGTGTTTCTGATCCTATTCTTATATGTGACAACCGAATTGGCCCGCGACTGCCCCTATTCTAAATATGAGCTCTGTGGCTCCCCCACACTACAACGTGCAGTAACTCTCGCACCGATGCGGCATCTCCTCTAACCTATAGCATGGGACATCCCCAGCTGTTACGATCCACAGCCTTACCCGCCTTCAGACTGGAATGAATTTCTCGAGGAATACCCCGATTTCTATTTCGATAGCCAGAACATTAATTATCATTTGAATTGCTTCTCTTGAACTTGGCCGCTTAGTCTGTCTTAATTTAATATTCACTTTTAAGTTCCTTTGAAAGTGTCGATTTTTGGTGTATCTTGACATTCGGTGGCAGACCAGATGAGTAACATGGGTGTGTGTTCATATCTGTGGAATGTGCTGTTTTTCGAACAATTACCTGTTAACTGGAAATAATTACTTCGATGATGACTGCATGAGAACACTGGTCCTATCTCGCCTTAATCTCTCATCAGATCGCCCGTCATGGCGTTAAACAAAAATGCCGGTAATGGACATAAAATGTCATGCTTAATTAGAAGCGCTTGAATTATTGCTTGTCTGTTCAAGTGACAAATCGGGGTCCGTCATATACCTATCTTTACGCTTTATATTTATCCCAGTGAGAAAGATTGTCGAAAATAGATATACTTTTAAACAAAAAATCGCACCTTTAAGCTATCACCTTGACAATCTTCAGCTTTATGGTGGCAATACGTAGTTTTTTTTTTAAGTTTAGGACCTCTTATTCCAGCGTCCTCCGTGAGTCCACAGACACGAGGCATAAGCTATAATTGTTATTCAAAAAATATTTTTCCAAGTATCGTCTGCTATTCGTGTTAGGTAATGGATGAGATGGGACATTACAAACTGTGTGCAGTTCAGTGTAAACGAAGTGCTCAGAGTCTGATAAAACACCACTCCTTACCAAGTTAAAACCCCTTACCCAAAACGGGTGATATCAAAATTTATTATTTAAATATTATTTTTTCGCGTTAAAAAAAAGAAACAAAACCATATCATGTGGCCCCCTGATTGGAACGATGTTGATGAGCTCAATCCTATAATAGATAACATGATATGGTTATGTTGATATTTTTGAAAACTGTTTTTTTTATCTGCTTAATTTATAAATGACGCGGGTTGGGGGGGGGTGCAGATTTGATATGTTTAGGGGTTAATCAAACATTCTTCTCACAACTTCCCCTTCTCGTCTATTCACGTACATGTTATTTTATTTTAAAGCAATGCCTACATTTAATGTGTCGAAATGAAATTTAAGCAACTGGGAAACACGGATCGAGTTCGAGGGTTCTGAGAGTCCTGAAGGATATACTCTCTTCTCAAACCTGACTGTTTTGAAACTCAGTCAGCAAATGGGACCTGTAAGGGGTGACTTGACCTATGTTTACTGTCTTTGAGCTAACAAGGGTCATCGTAATATTTATGGGTATCTCCTAATTTAAATAAACTTGGTTTTCTTCAGCTTTTTTACTCGGTTAAATGCAAACTGTCTGGTTTGAGATGTCGCCCATCTAATATAGTAATCCGTATTGTTAGAAGAGGTAAGGGTGGTCACATTTTGCGTCATTTATGGACGGCAATACCTATCACCCTAACTATTAATTTAAATAATACAGCCAAATGGTAATGTGAATGGGGACTTGCGAGACACATAGTTCTAAGAACGTTTTCCCCAATTATAAATAGAGGTTATCAGTGCAGTACAGTGTCAGCGCAGTGACGTTTGCTCGGGTGCTGTATCGCATCCAGTGGACGACTTTCAACCATGCAGTATCGCACGAGTCGAATGCTTATATACGTACCATGGAATAGTTTCCAAGAATGCTGCATCCGTCTGAAAGTCAGTGTAAGAACGATAATGTCTAACCGACTTTTTCTGGCTCTAATCCGCGATTAGACGGTTACGAGAATGGACTGTCCGTTTCTTAATTATTTATATCGTTAATTGATGATTAACAGCATATGGTGCTTTATCATTGCGATTACAGCAGTGTTTATTGTTAACAAAGCCATTATTGTCTATGAAGTTAAACAGATTCTAATATACATTTATGATCGAAAATACAAGCAGTGATGTCAGCAATGGGCAGACGCGTGTGAGCGCTTTGGGGTGATTCACAATTATTTGCTGGTGACATGTGACTGCGATCTGATGCATTGACATGCAGACTTCTTGAAGCTGTCGCTTTTATTGTATCACTACCAAACAGAGTTTAACAGATATTTTCTGTTCTTAATGTGCTAGTAGTGACAACTCACCCCGCGGTAAACTTATCAACGGGCCTAGATTCAAACGAAAATTGACCAGGTATTGTGGTATATTTGGGTCAGATCATCAGAACGAACAATCTGAGAGATACAGACGGAAGTCTCACGTGACCATATGACATTGGAATGTCATACGGAATAGCCAATCAGCATTCTCCGTATCGTTTTATGAGGTTTAAGTTTCGTGATCATTCTGAGTTCGAGAGACTGAAATCAAGACAGCGGCGTTTACAAATACACGTAGAGAAGATTTTGAAGGCATATTTACGTGAGTAAACTCTCGTGTATACGTATATATGTATCCAACGAAAGTAAGAAAATACATTACAGTGGCGCTGCCCAAGCCTGTGTTGGCAAGAACAGTGATGGATATGAAACTCACTGTTTTGAGAAAAAAAAGTTCCAAAGTTTTGGTTGGAGTTTCGAATTTTAATTCGAAATTTCAGACAAGTAATAATTCAGATATATAAAGGAAACTTCCAGGATTCACAGTTAATAGTGATTATGAAGTTCCAACGGGAAAAGAAATATTAAAGTGATTTTTGTGGAAACATATTTGGAGAAAAAGGTATTGTCCATATTTTCGATGATACGTATATGGCTCAACGAAAATTAGAAAGAAGTCTGGTTTATAATTCTGGTATACCCTGTTATATGCAATTATTTCGGAAAGGTAACACATGGCATGGTTCACAGCCATCGAATTATTGTTAAATAATGTAACCTACATGTTTGTTTCTCTATGAACGCTCTGCAGGTAGACACTGAGCAGTAAAGCATTACAGCTTTTAAAAGCTCGAGCAGCAAGTGACAGCGTTTGTTGAGCCTACTCATCCACAGAATCACCTGTTTTTGCTTCCGTCAACTAAAAGAATAGCATTTGAGCGGTTTCCGGCAAATTGTGAAAACCAAAAACGCTTCTCAAGATCGTTTAACGCTTCTGCTAAGTAGAAGCACAGCCCTCGTTACGGTTTGCGAAGAGAACTTTCCAGGCCGGTGCATCAATGGGGGTTCACAGATATTTCTTAAGCATCTTACTAAACACAAAAAATGGAAATTAGTGAAAAATGCAGATTGTAGGTCAAATCACTGAGTGGGTTAAATGTATCTCTCTTGAATCACAAACAGCAGAAACTATCGCTAAGGCAGTAGACAATGACTTTTTTGGAGGAGTTAGTTATCCCTTACAGGTTGTGACGGACCGGCTGGAGTTGGCAATTTTGAAAGTGATCTATTGGAATCTATGTGTACATTGTGCAAATCCATAAAACAATAACTACAGTATATCGCTCCGCATCGATTGGACAAGCCGAGAGGTACAATCATACGTTAATGGAAGCTGTTAGCTGCTTTGTGGATAAGTCACAGTGTACTTGAGATACATGTTTATCACAGTGTACAGGGGCACCCTGCCTTTCTAATGTTCCATGAGAAATGTGAGAAATCAGATATAAATACGCTTATGCTTGCTAACAAATCTACCCAACAATCCCATGAATTTTGTTCTGAAATCTTTGTAAACCTTCCAGTAGAGACGGAAAAGACATTATGAAGTTAAAAGTTTGAAGAAAAAAAAATATGGCGTGGGAGATTTAGTCTATTTATTGATTACAGCTCATTTTAAAGGAAAATAAAAAAAAATATCAGTCGATTTTAGAAAGGATCTCACATTGTAATAAATACACTCCATAATTGTCCCGGGTGGAATCCCTCCCAGGTGACCATGAATCTTGGGAGATTTAAAATGTATAAGAAAAACAAATACATTGCCAGTATGGTTAAGAAAATGTAAAGCGCATTACGAGAGCTATGCTAAAAAAACATGTAAACGCAGGGTTATTCTGTTTTTGCTTAAAACGAATTGGGGAACTTTTTATGATACAGTGCGACTCATGCCTGAAATGGTATCATGCTTCCGCATCCAGGTTTCTTCAAAAATCGCAGAAGACATTGATGAATATGCTTACCAGGTGAGTGAAGGATTGTGATTCAGACGATAGATACATTTGTCATATCCATTCGTTTCAGACATGAGTTTCAGTGAACTAAGAACCGAGGACCTTCCTCAGCAAGTTTAAGGTGTACCAAAGTTTCTGGTAGCAAGCATGGGAAGTCATAAGAAAATTCTGATGAGCAGTGGAACAGGGTCGATGATTCTGGATCTGGTCAATGAAGCAGAATCTTGGAATCCAGGAATCCAGGAATCAAATAAAAAACACCACAATATGAAGGAATGATCAAGGTGGGTGTCAAGACGCACATTATGTAATACTGTAATACTGGTCTACCCAGTGTACTTGCAGTGATCCAAATGCAAGACTGATATGCGCACACTAAAAAGGATATTTCTAGTCGCTGTGGCACGATTCATGTTGGAAATCAATCCACGTAGACAAGTTCCGAGGTCTGATTAATGTGATTTCTCTGATGAAAGTTTTAAATATGACTCAGTGGTCACGTCTAGTCGATGCGACAAGATAAACCCAAGAGTTTGTTTATTTATGAAAGAAACAATGATGTGAGAAATGATACAGGGGTTAAGTCTAATCAGTACGATGAGACAGAAGCAAAGAAACATTATACTGAAGAAATGGTTTTAACATGGACCGGAGTTAAGTCCAGTCGACACGACACGACAGAACACCGAGGTAATTTTCCTGGTTGAATCGCAAAGAACACTTTCGCTTCCGTATCCAGGTTTCTTCACAAATGGCAGAAGAGCAAAGAACACTTTCCAGTGAACGGGTGTTGATGATGACAGTCGGTTACACACGTAATTGGAAATTTGCGGATGTTTTTCGAAGGGTTAGGATTTCGGAACACATGGGTCCGGTTCTTCTAGACAAGGCGGAGTGTAGTGTATTTGAACACAGTCATCCGAAACCAACAATCTGAGATGTCCACCTGACCTGATGACATTGAAATGTTAAACGGAATGACGAACCAGCACTCTCCGTATCGCGTTTTAGAAGTTTGACAGTAGACAGATAATTCTGGGTTCGAGAATCGGAAGTCGACTGGCTATAGTCAAGAACTTGGCGTTTATAGATGTATATAGAGGCGATATTGAAGACATGTTATTTAAATTTGTACGTCGCACGGATGAATCAACTATCCTTTAAATGCATCTAGTTTTATTCCAAGAACAATATTTACAGATTAAAATGAATAGAGCTGCCAGTTGTCTCAACGGTCAACGAAAGATCAGGACTCTCAGTGAATCTTTGGGTATCACCTTGTTGCCCTTTGAAGCCATCTGAAACATTTAATTATCTAATTAAATGTTGTAGATGGCTTCAAAAGGAAAAAATGAACAATTTCTCTCCAAATCAGTAATATCCGATGTACAATGCAAAACGACCGGTGAAACGAAACGCACCTTTTTGATGGCTATCTCCATAGACTCCCGTTTTGTTGTTACGTTACCCGGACTAAGGTAACTCTGTACATCTTTATACAGTGCTGGATCAGTAAGTGCGCTAGACCCACAGTTACTCTCCGTTACTTGTTAGTTCTCTTCCAGCACATCGGGTACCTTCACATATAAAGCTACTCGGCACGATATTTTCAGAAAGTACAATATTTACAGATTAAAATGAATAGAGCTGCCAGTTGTCTCAACGGTCCACGAAAGATCGGGACTCTCAATGAATCTTTGGGTATCACCTTGTTGCCCTTTTGAAGCCATCTGAAACATTTAATTATCCAATTAAATGTTGTAGATGGCTTCAAAAAGAAAAAATGAACAATTTCTCTCCAAATCAGTAATATCCGATGTACAATGCAAAACGACCGGTGAAACGAAACGCACCTTTTTGATGGCTATCTCCATAGACTTCCGTTTTGTTGTTACGTTACCCGGACTAAGGTAACTCTGTACATCTTTATACAGTGCTGAATCAGTAAGTGCACTAGTCCCACAGTTACTCTCCGTTACTTGTTAGTTCTCTTCCAGCACATCGGGTACCTTCACTTATAAAGCTACTCGGCACGATATGACCCTGGTTGTTGAACATGTCGTTAAAACATAATAAACAAAAAAAAATAAACAAACACTTAGTAACATTTGAGCAAAGAATATTAAAAACTATTATTTTTTAACCCTTTACGTAACATGAAAAGCAGACGCCAATTGCAAAACAAATTCTTGAATAACTCATTTCTTTTAATTTTTTATCTCAAATCATAGGTTATGACCCCCTCATTGGAACGAGCTCAACGAGCTCGTTCCAATGAGGGGTCATAACCTATGTTTTTGAGACAAAAAAGGAAAAATAATGAAAATTAATTGGCGAATTTTGAGAATAGCGCTGACCGGATTTTGCCGCTACGTTGGGTAAAGGGTTAAATGAAAAACAAAAACATGTTAGGTGTGCAGGAGGCTCAGCTAGTTGGGTGCTAAATCACCCATATTCGAGCTTTTCCTGGAAGGACTAGTTCCACAATTAAAAGACGTTATAGTTTGTGGAGCCGTCTCGGATTCAGCAAGAAGACTATTTTGTTCACCTTGTTTGTATGGTTACAATTTACTGGATTAAGGACCCTGGCATTCTCCAGTACATTGCTGCAAAGAATTCCATGCGAAGAGATTCTTGGTGCTACAATTAATCTTGAACGCACCCGGAAAATGGATTGAAATTCAGGTTTGTTCAAATTAAGTTCCTTGATTCGTTTTTGAACCTGTAGTGGGAGCTCATTTTTATAGAGTGCTTTATGATGAAATACCTATTAAATATCTACTGTTTAAACTGAGAGTAATTCCCTGCACATGCCAAGGGACATAAGATTCGAGTTTATTCAAATCAAGTCTCGGCATGTATGTTTGTGCCGAAGTTACGCTCGACGCAAAATGAGGAATGTTTATGTAGTTGCAATCATCTGCAGCTCGTAACTACCTGAAGATATTTGGTGTGCATGGCCCATGTTTTCCCACCATTGCATGGATTTACCCGACAGTATTTGTCAATTCTCAAGCATCCAGTCCAGTTCCATAAAGAATCCGATTTTGTTATGGGCATTTTGTTTAGTCGCGTTTCGTTCAGTTTGTCCGCAGACTACCGTTCAATTAACTCTTTTGGAGCGGATTATCCCGAGAAACAGAATTCTCAGCGCGTAATAAGTTTCAGAAATTTTACTAAAATACAGTTTATTAGATTAAAGAGTTGTAATTCTTAAAAGCGTTTCAGATATCTCATAGAGTGTTTTTTCAGAATTGGATAATGGTTTGTTTTATATATATTTTATGTATACATTGCCGGACACTTTAGTAGGATTTTGTTGAGCCATTCTCTACTGATGTCTGTATTTTTGCAGTCAAGATAACGCAGTAGGATCTACATTATTAGAGATAATGTGATATAGTCTTTTCAAAGACTAAAGATGCCAACAGCAACTCATCGCAGTTGGCACATTTATGTTTTCCAGTGACAATATGGCTGTTCTTGGATAGAATAAAAATCGTGCACGAAACACAGGAATGCGTTGACGTTTGATTAATAGCACTTGGAGATCGACACACACAGTTGTCTAAAATACCGACTATAGTTGCCAACCGCGGGTTGCCGTGCTGTCGACTTTAGCTGCTGGTCGCGCCAAAAGTATTAACTTGATGTCCCATTACTTATAAAGATCTACAAAACTCCACAAATTTAAATTCCAATAAATAGATACTTATATCGCCAAGAGAACACCAAAGTACTAACATAATTGTTGGAATCAATCATAAAACTACAGTGGGAGTGAGTCTTTTATTTAGCTTACAGTACGGCCGCCGTTGAGTGGGAAGTATTTCCAGGGACGCAATAATATTAGATTGCAAACACTAATTACAGGAATAATCATCAACAATTTAATCAATGAAGCACCACGTAAAACACGATACTTCATCATTTAATCTTTTGCAGATGGTGATTAGTATAACCTGGTAAACGCATTCCTGGACATCACTGTCCAGGCGTGAATTACGACCACTCCACGACGACTGTACTGTACAAACACATATACAGTTAAAACTAGAAGTCCTGTTATTAAATGCGCACAAATAGCACGCCGATCTGCGCGTTAATCTACGCGTTATGGCCGTAGTAAGGCTATCAAATTCTGTACATATGGCTTTTGCACAAGCAATGTTTCAGCCAACGGACCCCGGGTAACACGGAGGTCAATTGGCAGAAACAATGCCTGTATTTCCTATGAGTAACCAGGTGAACCTGCTGTGCTTTGGATGTCATTCGATATGGCACTTGCGCGCAATGCCCACGCCGCGCAAATAAGCCTAGATAAGCGCACAGCTCGTGACAGGACTTCTAGTTTTAACTGTAACACTATTGCAATATCATTAAAGATTCGGTAAAATCATTATCGATAGAGAACTATTTCTTGGTTTTAATTAAAAAAATGAAGGTTTGTGGTAATTTGTGATTTAATCGCTGGTGCTTGAGAGTTTGGGTTCTTATGTATACATGGCTATCCACCTCGACAAACTTTCCTTTAAAAACGATCTCTATGCCTACAAAAGTTGAAATTCCGTTTCTCAGGCTTCCTCGCATGATCCCTTTGGCTGCCGCATGCTCGTTTTTTATAGCCAATAAAAAAATAAAAATTAAATGGTTTATGTCTGATATTTTACCCGAGTTAATAAAACTGATAAATTGTCCCTTGAATGTAACAAGGCAATGCAATGATTTAGAACGGCGAAGCCTTTTGCCTTCATGGGACGAAATAAATCACCACCCATGATATTCTGTAGATTATGAGACCTAAATCATAAAACAAACCAAGAACACGAACTTTTGACGTCAAGAAATAATTATAAAAATAAAAAGTAAAATAAAAAACCGCCCGCCCACGTGTAATTTTACAAAAAAAATGCCTGGGAATCAGCAGATCTGATTGAGGTGGCCATGTACAGTCACAGAGATTAGCTAACCAGTCCCCAATTCATCAGCTCACAGGCAAGCTGTCTATATATTCATTCATTGGGACTAAGCATAGCAAACGCTAATGCTTCGACTCACCTGTCACCAAACTAGGAACCACCCTTGACAGTCATTGACGATGCGCAAATATTTGACCTTCAACAATTGGTCAACAGCACTTGTCCCTATCACTACTCGGTAGAACAACCCCAAGGGTTTATACCAACGCTCGTCGCGAATTATATGCTTCTCATGCTTCTTACGATCCGAACCCAACGGGTGACATTCTGACCCATATAAGGACATCGTTTGGACAAAAGCACACACAGTACCTTTTGTAATTCGTTCAATGAATTGCAATTAATATATGAAAGGAAACCCTCACTCAAGATATTTTATTCGTATCTGTTCTTTCCATACAACGGGGTACTTGGGGGGCGATGATTTGTATGTATACAGGACTAACAGCACCTTAGTTTCAGCTGTTGAACGGGTGAGAATGGCAGCGCACGGATAGCAATGAAGAAAACACCATTGAAGCAAATGGCGAAAAAGAAGGAACATGAAAAGAAAAAGAAGGATATGGTAAAATAAAGCAGTCATGGATATAATAAAAAAAATAAAACATTTTAAATATACTGAGTCAAAAAAGAAAGTATAATAGAAACAAATGTTAAAACATAGCATAAAAAGATGAAATATAATAGTTCTAATTATGCATGTTTGCGGACAAGAGATCGTGCAAAGAGTTTAATGACATATTGCTGTTGTCCACCCAACCGAAGACAATTTTGCAACAGACGATTTTCTTTGTGTTATTTTGTGCTAGCGAGCCTGGGTAATTGAAAAAACACGCTAGTTTTTGTCTTCCGACATATTAAAAATGCCAATGTTAACCGAGAATCGGAGGTTGCATGCCATTGGTATGCATGAGGATGGGCTACATCCAGATGAGCTGGCTGCTGAGTTCGGAGTCAATAGGGCCATTATTGGCCATCTCATTGGAAGGTATAGAACCACTGGATCTACTGCCGACCGACCGCGTTCAGGTCGACCAAGAGTTATGACCCCTGCACAAGACCGACACATCAGGACGTCTCACTTGCGGGATCGCTTCCTTCCGGCGACGAGGACAGCAACAATTACTCCTGGTAGAACTAACAATATAATCAGTCCGCAACAGACTCGGTGAACACGGCATAGGAAGTAGGCTTCCATACCAAGGACCAATCCTCACCCAACGTCATCGTACCGCAAGAATGGAATGGGTACGTCAGCGTTTTCGCTGGACTCAGCAGCGTTGGAGCACAGTTCATTTTAGTGATGAATCACAATTTTGTCTACGGCGCGCTGATGGTAGGGCAAGAGTGTATCACTGACGAGGAAAACGGTTTTTCTGACGCTTGCGTGCGGGAATGCGGCCGTTCCGGCGGGGGTAGTGTAACGATTTGGGCATGAATTTCTTTGAACCATCGAACGCAGTTGATCTTCACCGATGGTAATCTGAATGGACAGCGATATAGGGACGAAATTCTTAACGCTGTTGTTGTCCCGTTGTTCAACGATAAAGTCGGATTGCAGTTATTCCAGCAAGACAATGCCCGATGTCACGTGGCGCGTATCTGTCGTGACTTTCTTGAGGAGCAGAGTATCGAACTTCTTCCCTGGCCCCCACTTTCGCCCGATTTGTCGCCAATCGAGCATCTTTGGGATCAATTGGACCGTCGGGTACGGCTTCATGATCTTCAGACGTTAGGCGATTTACGTAATGTTCTAAGGCAGGAGTGGAACGCAATACCACAGGGTGACACCCAGAGACTTATCAGGACCATGCGCCGTCGATGTCTTGCCTCCAAGAGGCAAACGGTTGACATACACGCTATTGACTGCATGTGTGAACTTTTCATTTATTGTCTGAATTGTGACGTCCGGACGTGACGCTGGCAACAGTAAGAACATGAAATTATGCAAATTCATACAGCTAGACCCAAATATGAATTTACAATAATTTGTTTGGGATTAAAGTCGATAAATACTAAAAAATTGCTCCTCAAAGTTGATAATACTTTCTTTTTTGATTCAGTATATGAAACGTTTGATACAAGCATTAATTATTACTGAGAATGAAGCGGTGAACTCGCAAAGTGGCAGTGTAATCTGATGACGTGAGCGGTATTTTTTACAGATTATTCTCCTCCAGATAGCGATCTGGAGCCAATATTATAAAACATTTATAATTGTATTTTCTAGAATTTTATTTTATACCTATTAATATAACTGACTAGAATGAATCATTCGCATTTTAAAAAGTATGGCAATTCGAGCAGAGAATTTCAACCAGATCGTGAACCCTGTCTCGATATGGTTCATGTTTATTGTCGGCTTTTTGGATGACAGAAGCATAACATATTTTTAGAACGATACAGCAATTTTTACCTGGAATTAAATTTTAATATCACGTAAATCTATGTATGTCGCGGTCTTCAAACACGTTAATTCTCGAGCCCTGAATCATAGTTCCACAATTTCCTTAAAATAGTATCAACTATGGAGATATCTGTGGGTTGCACTAGTGGTTTCCAGACAAAACTTGGCGTTTTACTTGAACACACCGTTTATCTGGTTATAAAGTTTTCGCTACCATTCTTGAAGAATTTCACTCAGATTGGAACCTACGGGGTTTTAGTTTAGACCTGGCCATGGATTCCAGTAATCGTTTCTATAACTGTCCCTGGGCAAATAAATAATTTAGTCCCTATAAGATGATAAAATAAACTAGTGTACAATTTTCGAAGTATTTTTTTTTTTTTTGCATTTTTTATCTTTACCTCTTTATGCCATTAGCCCAGTTTTACGCCGCTTACGTCACTATTTTCATCATTCTAAATTTTTGTAACTCTCGTTCTTGTGGAAAATCCCCCATGCATATCAGTAATTAATCTTGCACATCTAATATGGATATCCGGTTTCATCTCAACTTACCGACGAACTCCAGTCCTGAGAAGAAATGAATTGCAGCCATCACTAACAAACCAAGTTCCATTTGCGACGTTATTCTGTTCACCCTTACAAAAGTTTTTCTTTTAGCGTCTGTTCACTGTTGTGATTCTGCCAAGTGGATATGACTTCCAACACCCAGAAATATCAAGGAGCGAATGACAATTATGTGTCTTGTGTTTGTTTCTTTACAGATCAATAACTGGGCCCGAATACGGCGCAAGTTATCGACAGTAAGTAAGTAAAACAATAAAAGGATAATTGACTCTTTTATTTTATTATTTTTCCTCTGATGGGATTGATTTTGTAGTAATTTGAAACCAACGGAATTTGCGTTTTTAGCACAAGGCATACAAGACAAACACGTGCCAAGTACTGACATACACATCATGTATATATGTGCGACATAAATTTGATTTTAAATCGGATTCCCTCTGCTAAAACAAGGCAGGTAGCACCATACATAAGAACCATTCAACATAATGCTGTTGCATTATGTTAAATGTTTCTTATGTATGGTGCTACCTGCCTTGTAACGTAATGGCCTGATGACAGAAAACAAATAGATTTCTGTCATAAATGCAATCGACTGTCTTTATTTGTATTTCGTCTTTTTTCGTAGAATGGCAGATACCTGAAAGGTAACTCTTCTTTCTGATAAAAGAATTTTGCGGCACGCTACAGATGATACTGAGTATGAGAGCATTTTGTCACCAGGATCACATATGTCTCATGTTCCGAAATACGAAATATGGAAGCGAGTTACTTTGAGCAACTTCTATTTCTTAATATATATATCAAAACTGACCATTAAGTCGCCTTCAGATCTCCTTAACAAGAAAACATAATGACAGTTTCCCGGTTGAAGTCAAACTTGTCCATCATGCACCCGAACAGATCGAAAATGAGGAGAAAAATCAAATGCACTGTTTTCACGGTTTCTTGTTTCAGGCGTTTGTCAGTCGCCGATTTTTTTAAATGTATTTATTTATTTGGATGTAAAGGTGCCTCCAGCAGCCGGGGTCATGTCGTGCCGGACAGTTTAGTGGGTAGAGTATACTGGAATACTGGAGAGATTCACTGAGCAGCGGCGGGTAACTGTCGGCCTCTCTGACTTACTAACCTCTCACATGTAGAGTTGGACATGGTGATATCCCCCAGTAGCACTGAAGCAGGCGTTGCAACCAAACGGTTCATACAGAAACATATTAATGATTTTAACATTATTTTCAATAGTTTTAATCCAAAAGGCATATTCAATAAATTCTCTGATGCAAGCGGATTGGTGTGGTGCGACAGATAAAACGATATATCGCTATCGATCTGATAGTATTGAGAATTATACATCTGGTAATCTTTGTAACAAAAATTAGGTTTTTTGACACGATGATCACTAGTCACTCTAGAATAACACTTTCATTAAAGGTGAGATGCGGCGTGAAAGCATTCCTCGCCAGTTCTATTTGAACTTTATTTCTACATTTTTATTCATTTCGAAAGGCCAAATTTCTGAATAAACATGTATTGAAGTACGTATTTATTGGGGTTTAACGACACTTTCGACAGTCAAAGTCACCTTCTCTCAGACAGTTTGAAGAGAGGAGGAAGACGGTGTACCCGAAAAGAACCACCGCGCATATAAGAGACTCTCCACAAGCAGCAGGTTAGCATTGGTTGACGACAATGTTCCAGAACGCCTTAGCAAACAGTGTCACTGTGCACCCACTCGGGTAATCGGAATTAAGTGCCTTGCCTAAGGGCACAGCACAGTTATCGCTGGCAGAGATCGACCCGTGGACCTTTCGCTTTAAAGTAAAACATCATAGACGAATTTTAGCTACCGCTGGGGATTCAAATTGTAATTGCTGGGTATGATTTGTTAAAAATGGCAGTGACATTTCGCTTCTATTTAAAAATATTCCGTCAAGGATTTCCGTTCTGTACGTTTGTGCGGAACAAATTTTTATTTTCCGCATGGTTTAGTTTTGCTGTAGATGGAGATTTCATATAACAGGCGTGTAATGAAATGTATTTCAACATTGCTATCAGTGATTTGAACAACTATTCAACTCCACGTGAGGCAGTAACCTTTTTACTACTTAACTTCACAACATACGGACATAGCGACCTGATGTTGCCGTGGCACTAAGCACCAGTAAATAAATATTGAAATTAATGTGTCACCTAGTTGACAACATTTGTTTTAACCCTTTACCTAACATGAAAAGCAGACGACACTTGCAAAAAAAATTCTTGAATAACTAATTTTTTTCATTTTTTGTCTCAAAAACATAGGTTATGACCCCTCGTTGGAACGAGCTCGACGAGCTCGTTCCAACGAGGGGTCATAACCTATGTTTTTGAGACAAAAAATGAAAATATTTTGAAAATTAATTGGCGATTTTTGAGAATAACGCTGGCCGGTTTTGGCCGTTACGTTGGGTAAAGGGTTAAGGGAAGTAGTTCCCACATATGTCGCTGTCTTTCATCAAACATGCTCCTGTTAATGATCGGCTGGCGGGTAAACTGATTGTGTTTAATAATGATAACCGTTCAGTTCATGTGTGTCTTTGTGTGACCTAACGTAGTGTTCATATTCCTCTAGCCCTATGTATGCAACTTCCTGTCAAATTTCATTACCTTTTGCAGACAGAGAACTTCGACTGTATCGCAACAAATTCGCGATTGATTCAAAATTTACTGCCCATTCTCTTGTCCACAACGCGTTACCATTTCGCAAAAGAGGTACAAACACTCTGAAGCTGCGATTTAAAAAATTTGATAAAAGACATGGAGATTATTGTATCGATACATACTTGGGAGACATATGTTTCGAAATGTTAGTCGTTCTTTTCCATTGATCGTCATAGTTAACAAATGCAATACAAGAAAATGAAAGTGTGAAAGCCATACAATATCTATCCCTACTCGCGGGGTTATTTACGACTGAGTTGAAAAAGATAAAAATAGTTCACTTCACGGTGCTTCTACAATTTAAAATGATACTCGAACTCCACGAGACTGTACTGAACTACGGTGAGTATAACACATTGTCGACAAAAATCTTGTCTTTCGCTTTCTTTATGTTCTATACATTCTTTCTACGGACCAAAACTTTGTTTTTATTCTTTTCCCCACTATTAATGTTTCCTGACAACAACCGATTATAACTGAAGAAGGGACTCGTTGTGTCACTCGTGAATGCAGGTACCACACTCGCACAAGAGTGAAAAAGTAATATTCCACAGACTGTGATCTGTCTCACGTTTTCTCATGCTGGAGATGCTTACTCATAATTTTGAACTCGGTATTCCTGTCGATGGGTTAGTATAGTTAAACACTTACTCCCTGTTGTCTCGTATGTATTGAAGAGCCGATCGAGAAAAGACAAGTCATGCCGCGATTGCCGATTTAATCCCCACCCCCCCCCCCCCCCCCTTCATAATCTATTGTTTCTTGTGAAATCGTCCATCCACTATAAATCCATTGGGTTTCAAACAATAATGTTCTTTCCCGGTGCATGAGTGGTTTTGGTTGTTTGGATTTTTATTTTAACGCCATTTTAAACAGCTAGGACAACAGCATGTCAGACAGGTTTTGGGTAGGGGAAGCTGGAGTACCCGGACAGAACCACCGAGCATCGACGAGCAACTGTCAGCTCCTCAACATTCTAACTCTGTTCAAGCTCCGCTCAAGCAGGGTTACAGCAGTTGAAGACATGTGCACGATCGACGTGCAGTACTCATTAGCACACGGCGTCATCGTGCCCCCATGTGGGCAACTGGGATAAAGTGCCTTGCCGAAGGACACAACGCGCGTTGTGCCAGCGGAGATCGAACTCGGGACCTCTCGCATAAAATTTCAACAGACTACCTCTGAGCCACTGCGATCCAACAACAACAACAAAAAAAACGAACAAAAAACATGTAGATAAGAAACATCTAGTTATGCAGAGACACAAGTGTTAGTTCCTTTCGTTTGAGTCGTCACCTTGGAAAAATAGGGCTGCGGGATTAGTGTTGGTAAAACACTTATGGTTCGGAGCGTTCTATAGTATAAGTGGGGTGGGGGGGGGGGGGGGGGGTCTCAAAATGCTACATTTGGAAATCATGCGCAGAATGGGTCCATCTATTAATATTTCAAATGTTCATAGTGCAGCGATTTTGCAATATGAACGATCTGATTTACTTTCACCAATTAGAAGTAACCGAGTACTTCGTCTGGTCACTCTTTTTAAAATTAAAATTCGGAGATGTGTCCTTCTTTTTGCCACTTAATTTTTAAGGACAATTTTAGCCGCCAGGTTATTATTTATGTATTAACCGGAACTAATTGTGGTCTATTTTAGTCTAAAAGTTTTGCATATCTTTTCTTACACACCAATTCCTTTGTCTTCTCCGGGTTGGTAGGAGACGTGAACTACACGATAGAACAATAGACTAGGTGTTCACTTCAACCTGCCAACGTGCTGTAACACCTCGCCGCTTCGCGGCACGTCGTCACATACCGCACGTTGGGAGGTTGTTCAAATTAATGAATACCTCCAGCTCAGTTAGTAACTATCACATATTTCGTTGGTCGTTTTCACATTTCGAATATTTCAAAGCACACTTAACTCTGCTTTAAAGACATTATAAGTTATTCTGTTTGTTGATAGGGGGACATGGTCTCACGTTCCCTGCATGAAATTTATATTCAACCGAGGCGTCAGCCGAGGTTGAATATATGTTTCATGCAGAGAACGTGAGACCGTGTCTTCTGTCAACAAACAGAATAACGTATATGTCCCGTTCTTACACAAGTAAAATTGAATTGGAAAAAAAATCTTTTATTTTATTGTAATCTTAAATAACAAAAAAAAACACCGCCGTGAGCTTCTTCGTTTGTGAACAGCGAATATCAGAAAGCAGACGTTGTTTCGGTAAGGTGTTAATTCGTTTCAGTTTATGTTAGAGTAAATTAATGAAAAGAGACCTTCTAATCGAATAGGTTTCACAAATAATTACTCATGTTTACATAACTAATCTTTTTGTACATAATAACGGTACTTTTGTGTGTATTTTACTTCAGTTAAATGTATTTGTCTCAGTTGATTTCAAGTGAAAAAAGACATTGCGATGAACCGTTGCTCATGGTAACGAGACGCTTTCCTTGACAGTGGACATAAGAATCGCTGACAGTAGACATGTGCGCGTGCCCGGCGACATAAAATAAAATCAACGAGGCATTGATCAATCACTGCAAGGTATTGCGGTTGGTATCGGGACATAGGCTAATTGTCTTCTCGGTAAAATCTCCAACCAGAATTTATCTCCTGTGACGAAGCAAAATTTCGCGAGCGTTTCTGTATCCTAGTAAAGGAAAAAAAAAACTGAACACAAACATAGCTGTCGATAAAGAAGAAAGGTGACCGATCACAATGCGGATTTTCCTGCTACGCTGCACAACAAAAAAAGGTTCACGATAACCTCCGTTGGTATAACACTCCCACGGCGTCAAGCGACACTTATTCTCACGAATCTCTGTTGGTATTTTCAGACGGATAACTTCTAATGATTTTGGCAGTTATTCAACCACATATTTCCATGACACCAGCAGAGAATTTTGTAGTTGTTTGAACTACGTTTCACAAATACAATATAAATTATAATACTAATAATTATCCAAAATATTTGTCGGTAGTGATGAAGCATGTTTTTTTTAAGCAAATCGACGATGGAGCTGTTTGAGGTCCGTTTTTAAGAAATGCCTTTTCTGGTGTGGCTGGGAATACATATATGCACAGGTTACCAACAACACAAGATAGTATACCTGCCAAACATCAACCACATTTAACCCTTTGAATGCTCGTTTCCGGAATAGTATGGCCTATGTGTACACTTACAATGAGATGGACCAGTCCAATATCAATATACGGGGAGGATAATATAATGATAATAAAATATAATATAATGATATTATTTTATTATCAATGGCCCGTGAAAGATCTCTTATAATAAGAAGACAAAAATTGGACGACATTATGCTTTGGACCGCAAAATCGGTCTTGTCTGTCCAAAGTGTTAACGTCACATTACGGAACAGCATTAGAAAAAGAAGAAAATAATCGTTTTCGTTTCCTTTACACTCTCAGTCTGCTCGAGCGATGGTTGTTAAGCTTTTACGTCAGAAAATGTATTTTTTTTTTATTTGGTATATTAACTGAGGTGATCTGATCACTGGTAAAACCAGCCGATGATATCTTATCGTCACATTCAGTTACATTTGTACAGCTCCTTTTATACCTGCCCAATTCACAGACATATTTTTCTTTAAATTGCAAAGAATGCCAAGGAGTAATATGAGGTTCACGGTCCTCTGTTATATCCAGAAACAAAAGGGAGATAATATAAGTTATGCATTGCCAATATGACAGCGTCTAAAATATTCCCCACGGATAATTATTAAAAATATTTGTTTGTAGCGATGGAGCTTGTTATTTGTTGCAGCAACCTTAAAATTAACGATGGAACTGCTTAACCCTTTACCCAACGTAACGGCCAAAACCGGCCAGCGCTATTCTCAAAAATCGTCAATTAGTTTTCAAAATATTTTCATTTTTGTCTCAAAAACATAGGTTATGACCCCTCGTTGGAACGAGCTCGTCGAGCTCGTTCCAACGAGGGGTCATAACCTATGTTTTTGAGACAAAAAATGAAAAAAATTAGTTACTCAAGAATTTTTTTTGCAAGTGTCGTCTGCTTTTCATGTTAGGTAAAGGATTAAGGCTCGTTTTTAGCACTACCTGCCCTTGTGTTGCTGGATATACCAACATAAAGAGGTAACCAACAAAGTAAGATAATATACCTGTCAGACATCAGCATATTCGTCTCCTCATGTCGGTGCAGCTTCGGAAGAGCTATCGACGTGGGTCTGAGTGAGGCTAGCAAAGATAAAAGACAACTGGAGAAAATAATCTTTTCGTTTAAAGTCCACCACCAGTCGGTATATTTTTGCTTGAATTTCAAAGAATTTGTGTTCGTTCTTTTCTCGAAGAAGCAAGGTCCAACATAACGTTTGATATTCTCAGACGCAAGGAAGGAATATGCGGTTCATGATCGTCTGTTATCGAATCTGATTTGAGTGTGGCGACATCATTCTTGTAGTTTAATTCTAGTTCCCAATGGAAAAATATGTCTCTTCTTTCTGTTGAAAAAAACAGCATTTTGAAAATTTCATATACAATCAGAGGTAAGGTTCGATAGATTCGCATTCAATTTGGAAACATATTACAAATCAGGTTTAACTCTGTGCTTCTCACAAAAAGACTGCGCTGTTTCAACAAGCATTGAATCTATTGGTAAAGTTCTAAAAGCACATAAGCTAATTTTTAACACCACTGTTATGGGTTTTATCGAGTACTTGAGGGAATGATTTTTAGCTCATAACCGGAAATCCCACAACCATAATGTATTTCATAGCGTACAAACGAAATATACACAACCACCTTTAGAATGGTTAAGAACCCTTTTCACATCTTTTGCTTCTTTCTTTCATATGATATGTAGACTTCAGTTCATTGTCAAACAATAAACCCAGGAACTTCAATTCTTTAACCCAATACCCAACGTAGAGTCCAAAACCGGCCAGCGCTATTCTAAAAAAAAACGCCAATTAATTTTTATTATATTTTCTCAAAAACATAGGTTACGACCCCCTCATTGGAACGAGCTCGTCGAGCACGTTCCAATGAGGGGTCATAACCTACCTTTTTGAGACAAAAAAATGAAAAAATTAGTTATTCAAGAATTTTGTTTGCAAGTGTCGTCTGCTTTTCAGGATAGGGAAAGGGTTAACTGCTTGTGTATTACTCCCATCTACAGGGTGATGCTACCAGAAATTAATTCAACTTGTTGTGCTGTTTGAGAACTCGAAACCATTTTGGTGCCCATTCTGAATACTACTTAAAGACGGGGGTGAATGATCCATGTTACTCATGTTTTAGTCCCTACAGCTGACCGAAAATGTCGTCGACATACTATAAAAAATATACCGAATTCTCAGGTGTATCTATTTTGCACTGAAAAAGAATAACAGACATAATACTAACCCCAGGGACAACCCCCACCCCACCCCATTCCTTCCAGTTGTTCGACAAACGTTTCTGCAATAGTGTATCGGACGACGATTATTATCCCTATCTTTCTCCATTTAGAGCAAAACCTGATCGTGCTGAACTATGTAATATCACTCTCGCACCATAGGATATACTTAATAATTTATTGGGGTTTAGCGACACGTTTGACATATGTGATCATGCGTGTCGGACAGGTTTAAGGGTGCAGGAAGCCGGTGTACCCGAAACAGACTCCTCAACATACTAACTCTTCACATGGAGGGTTATCATTGGTTGAAGGCAAGTGCAGGGTACACAACGCCATGTGGGTATTAAGTGTCTTGCCCAAGGACCGAACGCATGTAGCCCTGTTCGGTGCCGAACAGTGGACCTCTCCGTTTGAAGTCTGAAACACTAAGCACGGAGCCACTGCGCTCGCAAAGGATATATTTAAAACTCTTCGATCATTTAATGTTTCCAAAGCCTGTGATTCCAACAATGTCAGCAAACATCTACTGAAATAGCTTCGAGCTTATGCCAGCACGGAATAACCATTTCCGATATGATATCGAGCAAATAAGTTTCTCTGCGAATGTAAACTAGGCAACATTACACCTGTGGATAAGTAAGGTGGAAGTCGGTTGATACAAAAAACTATTGTCCAATTCCTCACTGTATTGTCTGGGCGAGGTGTTTCAAGATGCGTCTTTCAAAAGGTTCTTGACGTTTTGAAAGCCATTATACATCTCCTGCTTTTCATACCAGATTACTTCTCTCTGACGATGCTTCCCGAAAACTAACGGACATTTACGATGCCTTCAGGTAAGCGCTTGACGTGGAAAAGAGATATTTTGGTATGATGACATATGCTGTGACGAAAGCAAGAACTTTGACAAAGTTATTTCAAGCAAGCTGGTACATACTGGAGTCTCTGACTCTGTCGTTATACAGTTCATATCATACATGCAGTATTGGCACCAAAGTGTTTTTCTCAACTAGGTGTTATCGTCATGGAAACCTGCATTAAATGTTATACCTCAACGAGCTATCATTAAACCCTTCTCTTTCTGAATGATATCAACGATATTGTAGGCAATGCTATTAGTATTCGGCTTTAGTTTCCATACACCATCACATTCCGACCGACACCCTACTGCGACATCGGGTGTTAAATTTCCCTCTTCCATATGAAATGAAAAGATATGCACTTTTATTTACTGTATGTTATTGCCAAAGCCACGATATCAGTACAACTTAACCCAGCCGCCGCTTTGAATTTCAGTGACTAAAATTAGACGATAATGTATCATGCACACAAAATATGACTAACTCCTTTAGATTATGGGATTATGGGAAACATGACCAGCTTTTTAGACTCCTGTAGCAAAAGGACATACAACAAATCTCAAATAAACATTCTTAATCAACACAGCAAACAAAGGTGCCAATACGGTGCTGAGTATAAGTGTTAATATATAATTAAGCGCGTACATATAGCCTACCCCAAACAGGAACCCCACCAGGCATTGTGCTAGGTTCGAGACCGAGACTGTTCAACTAAAAGACGCAAAGTTGTTTACAGACAGACCCGATCTCAAGACTACGGCATCGAATCGCACAGCCCTGGATGTTCCGTTATCATACTAACAGAGCTATCGACAACCCCGTGTGGGGAAATATATTAATTTATCATATGACTCGTCCGTTTTGTTCACTTTAAACCATTTGATATTTTGTTTTCATATTAATCAGTGATAAATAAAGCCTTTTCATCAATTCCATTGGTCAGTTTCAAAACTAGACAATTTGATTGGCTGAACAAAATACAACCGGGCCACATTTTCATAATTTGCATAATTAAAGTTGGGAGCTTTCATTGGTCAATTTCAAAGCTGGACAATTTGATTGGCTAAACAAAATACAACAGGGTCACATTTGCATAATTTCAGTAGGGAGAATTTACGTTATCTCTCCTATTTAGGGTGGGTAATATTGTATTAATCTTTTACCTACAAGAAAAACGCCATTAATTTTTGTTTATATTTTCACTTTTTGCTTCCAAAACATAGGTTATGACCCCTCATTGGAACGAGCCAGATGAGCTCGTTCCAATGAGGGGTCATGACCTATGTTTTGGAAGCAAAAATGAAAATGTTTAGGTGATGGGTTAAAAAGTCATACTAAGTGGCTAATTTGTGCGTGCGTATGTCATATGATAAATAGAATATGAAATGAGTATTTTTCTCATATAATATTTATGAAACTCGTCCGAATTTTCCGTTTGGGCTCGCCAAAACGGAAAATTCTTAGACTCGGTTCATAAATATTATATGAGAAAACACTTATTCCATATCCTCTATATATGTCTTCTGATTGTATGGAATTGTTTAGTTTTTACCAATGACCCTCTTCGGAAAAGCCGAATTATTTTTATAATGCCTGGGTCTATTACAGTTTACTATTGCACCTCAACAAACATCTATGTTCAACATGTGAATTGTAAAGGGAATCGAATTCATCCTACAGGCAAAACAACAATCGGATTTCGAATAAGTGATAACAACTGAGCGAATGCAATGAAATCAGTTTTTCTTGGAGGATATTAAATTATGATGGGATGAAAATGAGCCTTCGAATTTACAAGCTCCGTATCTCAATTACTGAAACTGTATTGTTTGTTTAACCTTTTGCCTAACTTTACTTTTTTCACATTGTTTTACACAATTGCAAGAAAACCATATCAGGTTACTTCCTAATTGGACGACGAACTCGTTCCAATGATGGGGTCACATGAAATGATATTCTTGAATATTTTCATTTTTGAAAAAAACAACTTTTTCAACTGCTCAATTAATAAACTACCCGGGCGGATTCGGGCGATTTGTTATGTAACGGGTTAAAGTTAGTTTCGAATTAGAGATAAAAGATGACAAATTATAATGCGGCTTTCATCCATCTTCGTTTTAATACGTATACAATATGACAGACGTACAGCTAATTAGGTTTCTGTTTCCTTTTAGTGAAACAACAGCAGCAGTATAATTAATGTTTTAAAGTTACAGCCTGATCAATAGTTGACGGACTGCTTTGTGTGGTGTTCTATTTAATTTCCCACTTTGTCACCACGCAAGGCAAAAGTATTGTAGAGAAATGTCCATTATCCACCCAATTAAAGATATTGAAGAATGTCAATAACTTGATCGTGTCACGTCCTATTGCACTTGACCAATGTGTCTTTATCATCTATAAAACCTTCCCTCCTTTGATTATTGCTTCTGACGCGTGTTCTAGTTTCCAGAAGTATTGCCCCTGGTTCGTTTGTACGCACACCTGCTTTTACTGTTGCTCTTCTGTACATTGACCACTGGCTTCTACATGTACTATAACAAACACAACTTGTCTCCACTAACCTGAAAAGCAGACGACTGTTACGACCCGTAATGTAATAAATGCCCATAATGTAATACCTACCCATAATGTAATACAAAAACGACCCATAATGTAATACGAACCCATAATGTAATAAAAAACTACCCATAATGTAATAAATGTAATAACGTGTAATAAATGTTAGGTACCCATAATGTAATAAAATTTTTAAAAAATTAGATACAAATTACACTTTTCCAGGCCCGTAATGTTATAAAATTCTAAGTTTGATTTTTGTTTTTTCTCTTTGCTCCAGCAGTGCGTTTTTTCACAGGACCGGGAATATGATGTGGTCGTTATTAAGTGTGGTCCTGGGCTCGGGCTCATTGGTTTCAAGGTGCGGAGGGTGCGACATGAACTTATAGTAGTACAGTACAAGGAAATTACTAATTTGTTTAGGTAGTGAAAATTGGAGAGACAGAGGATAGATTGTACGCTTAATTTGGAGCAAAGTAGCCTAATCCAAATCCCATCGAGCTATAGGATATCCCCCATTCCAATACGAGTACACTCACCATATCGCCTCCCGATATTCCTCTGCGCCGGTTGACTCAACGTCTTGCTTCTGTTCTATCTTTTCCTTGTATCCCACACTATACGCCCCCCCCCCCCCACTATCCGGTTATTGTGCACCCAAACCCCACTGCACCTCACTACACCCTCTGCCGCAGCAACTTTGGCCAGAATTGCTTGCACTTATTAACAGTATAGGAACCTGCTACCCGCATTGCTTTTATGCAAGTGAACAGCCGGTCGAATATGATGATTGCAGTTATAAATGACCATCCTGGAATCAAAATTATTGAATGTCTTGTAAGGTAGACCTATATGATTGTGGCAGGGCAGTAGAGGCTATGGAGGAAGTCGTTTGCGTGGGTGGTACAAATGGAAGAGGGATAATGCCTGTCACTCATAGCAGAGTATACCCGCCCCAGGTCCCGGAATACTCTCTATCGTAATCCCAACACACCCACACATGTTGGCTGTGTACGGCATAGGGGCCATTGGCAGCATTGATGAAGGCGCAGGATGTGTCATAAGTAGCCGAACGCACTGCTGGAGTAAAGAGAAAAAACAAAAATCAAGCTTAGAATTTTATTACATTACGGGCCTGGAAAAGTGCAATTTGTATCTAATTTTTTAAAAAATTGTATTACATTATGGGTACCTAACATTTATTACACGTTATTACATTTATTACATTATGGGTCGTTTTTATTACACTATGGGTTCGTATTACATTATGGGTCGTTTTTGTATTACATTATGGGTAGGTATTAAATTATGGGCATTTATTACATTACGGGTCGTAACAGACGATACTTGCAAAAAAAATTCTTGAATAACTTATTTTTTTCATTTTTTATCTCAAAAACATAGGTTATGACCCCTCGTTGGAACGAGGTCGACGCGCTCGTTCCAACGAGGGGTCATAACCTATGTTTTTGAGACAAAAAATGAAAATATTTTAAAAATTAATTGGCGATTTTTGAGAATAGCGCTGGCCGGTTTTGGCCGTTACGTTGGGCCACCACCCAGTTAGATTGCCAACTAAATGGACGTGCCCCGCTCCTATAGCAGTACTCGATTGGAGTGACTATCGACAATGTTTCGACGAAATTTGTGTTATTTTCGCAGAAATCATCGTCCACGTTACCTAGCACAACACATTCAGCATACCACATGTTTTGCAATTTATTAATTAGAGTGGCATTCTTAGCCAAGTAGTTAACGTGATGGTGCGGGGTGGCACTTTATGTATGATGTTGGTTTTATGGTGGCTAAAGCGATATACCATGTTCTTATACCGCAGTGTTGGTACATGTTGTGACTAAATGCTACCATGGAGCCCGATGCTACACTATCTGGAATCTTGAAGTATTATAACCAGAATGACACGTTTCGAAGACACGGTCTGCAAGATATGTGCATTAAATCAGCAGCATATATTTATTTAATTTTCCTCTGCTCAACGGTAACAACACGAATGTCCATATCGTACAGATAGAAAGGCATTTGATGTAAAGAAAACATAAAATCGCTACAATTAGGAGAATAGAAATAAAATGACGCCAGAAAAGTAAAAAATCGTATTTGTTAAATTAACGCTTCGACAAACTCCGACAACCATTATGTCCAGGACGTGCATCACTGATATCACCAGAGACTCGTCTGATAAGATATTGTATGGATTTGGAAACGTTGAGGCTCTCGTTCCGTATCGAACCAGGGGCCAATATTATAAAACTTTCCCAATTGTATTTTCTAGTTATGACATTGAATGGGTTAAAATGAACAAATGACGTTTTCAAAGATCTTGCAATTTGCTAAAATTGCTGAAGATTCTTTTTAGTCAGTTATATTAATAGGCAGAAAATACAATTCAAGAAACTACAATTGTAAAAGGGTATGGTATTGGTCCAGATTTGATGGGCAAACGACAGCTGGAGTATTCGCGTCACACAATAAACTGTAATATCGGCCAGTGCGATCCCGCACAAGCAATAACAATTTTACGAATTTTCTATAAACAGTATAATACTACTCTATGGCTGTTTTAGCCAATGGGTCGCCAGTTTCACTCCATATTGAACCCACTACTTATATACTTTGTCATACGTTAAGATTTATTGGGTTTACGCTACCTCATATCCTGGTTCTCTGAACTGAATACCTATCGGTCTGTGCACATTTATGTGCTTGTTTGGCTGCAAACATTGCAACACTTTGGTCGTTTGTTTGCCATGATTTCCAATGTTCCGACGTGCTGGGATGAGAGTTAACATTTTCAACAGTGTTTCCGTCTGGACGATATTGAACCTTAACTCAATATACTTCTTTAACCATTTACCGAACGAATCGGTCGCACCCTCCCCTGTAAGTTACGGATTCATTACTTGGAAAAAAATTCTAAGAAATCCTCAAAACCATATCATGTGACCCCAACACTGGAACGAGCTTGTCAAGCTTGATATGTTTTTTTTAAGTTTAAGTTTTTGAAAACATTGAAAGTAAAGCCAAAGTGCTGACAAAAGCACTACACTATAATAATGCACACAACGCTTAGCAACAGTTTCGATTAATGATTCAACACCCAATAATCTTCAATAAAAAATAACTTGGATATGGATCTTGCATCCGTTGACACCTCTTCTACAAACTGTCATATTAATTTGAGTCCTATCGTCGTGTGGGAACCATAAGGTTCTATCTTCTAATAGAAGATAGAACCTTATGGTTCTCACACGACGCTATGTCTATTCCCAGATAATTGGATCCTTGTTCAAAACAAAATCTCTCTTCACACAATTCGAACTTCATACAAGAATAAGTCATACAATAAACCCTGAATTGTCGGAATCCTTACTATTTGTCTTGGAAGAGAACTTACCAGTTCATATGATAATTATGAAACTCTTTAAAATTGAAGATCTTTACTATTTTGTCGATTGTAACTGTACCTGGTTTAAACGAACTTACACCACCTCCTGGTAAGATAACCTTTTACAAAATAAATAAACTCGGTACAAATCTGTTCACCTGTCAAAAATATCCTTCTTGGTACAAACATTTGTACATAGAAATGCTATATACCAGGAACAATTTGTCTCAGGTAAATGGTACTTTAGACCGTGACTGCTGACCTACCCGTAGTCACAATCATCTGTCGTATAATCATTTCTACTGTAGTCACCTAGTTCTATATCGTGTTCTACCACACCTACAATATTTCTACCATTATTGTTGACTTGCAGCAATGCTTCCCACTTCCTAGCTATGCAGAATCATGTATGGACTCTTACCTAGCTAGGGTCTTTAACAGGCCCAATCAGATTCGTATTGACCTTTACACTTCCCTGATCTAGCTGCACCGACATGAGAAGATGAATATGCTGATGTCTGACAGGGACCATCGAGGAAATGTAAAGACCAACACGGTTCTGATTGAGCATGTTAAAAACCCAATCGAGGGTAGTGTTGAGATAGGGTTCTGTATAAGTAGGTAGTATGAAGTAGTGTTTCAAGTCAATAGTAATGGTACAAGGTTGTACCTAAGAGTCGAAAAAGAGACAATGGTTCGAGTAATTATGTGATGGCTTATTTGCGTGATTAGATTTGAGTCGTTCGTGCAATCTGAGATAGTTAACAAGCGCGTAGTCTTGCTACAAGTCAGTAGTAATGGCACAAGACTTCAAGGATGGTAGAAGACTATAGTATTAGGACAATATGGTGGAGGCTGATCGTAGGACAATTGGTGGTGACAATTAGTAGGTCACCAGTCGGTCTAGATGCAAAGAACTGAAAAGAGGCTGCCAGCCATAACTGTCCTATAAAAGCTATCCTCCAACAGTTATCCTCTAATAGTACATCAGCATGTAATAAGTATCCTTCAATACCCAGACGAGCATAACAGTAGTAAAAGGAGTCACTCGTTCGGGAAATTACTTAATAGCTTATTTTGCTCGATAAGATTCGAGTCAGGTTTAAGAATCAAATTGGATTTCGTCATACACAAGGAAGATGACTCTGTATGGGTAGGTATAGATTACTTGAAAGGAAATGGAGTAATCTGATTAGACACTCTGAGACTTTGACAAGAGTAAAGGTTGGAAACAGAAAAAAACTAGAACTAGACAGACTGTTAGGAATAGAGTAGCGCAAGAATAGCGTATGTAATAGTAGGTAGTGACAGACTAGGTTTTGGGAATGTAAAACTGTTTCAAGTTAAAGGTTCTTCCGTCATAAGAGAGCACTCCGAAACTACGAAATAGAGTAATACTAAAGTTTAGAGCTGATCAGAATGGACCAGGAAGCCTAAAAATAGCAACCAATAAACTAAAACTGTTCCAATTTACAGGCTATTACGCGCTACTGGTGTATACTCCGAAGCAATCGAAGGCACCCAGGAAACATTTCGGTCCCATAGCGCTACGTGCTACTCATATAAGTAGGATTATTCAGAAATCCTACCTGAAATAAATAGATAGAAACAGGGGGTTTAAAGAGACACTCGAGCCGAATAAATAGTTGCCGGGTTGCTTGTGGTAATTAGATTGACTCTTATACAAAGTAACGCACCTTATAGCACAACGTGTAACTATTATTAGCCCTAGATGGTGGCTTCGCCAAGTCCGTTTCGGTGAATTGTGGGGTTTCGTTGATTTGGAGGGATTGTCCAGTCTATTTCGGTAATTCAATGGAGTAAATGAGGATTTATGGTTATTAGATTTACGCCTATACAATCGAATATACCATGAAAATACAACCCGTCCTATTGTAGGCCTTTTGAGTCACATACCAACCATGTGCTACAAAGAACCGCCCAGCCGCATACACAACCAAAACTTTCTCAAACCCGTCCCCAAAGAAAAGTGCAAATGTTTTACTTTTTATCGTTACGATATCTTTTATAAAATTCGACCAAAAACGTGGATTCAAAATATTTAATTTTTAAACTGAGTTGGGATGGGAGCCCTTAAGGTATTACTGAAATAACTATTTTAATTAGAGTTACCCATCTTGAAATGTTGCAGTCGAAAATGGTGCAATCTCTAAAAATATGAAACATTCTATTGACATCTTGCATTATTGTTGAATATTCCAGATAAATAAAGAGGGTGATTAACTGACTTTTTGACCTAAAAAATACAGTTGACTTTTGGTGTGTTTTTGTTGGAAATCCCCTGAAAAATATGTGCACGTGACCGGTACGTCCCTTCCTGTCAGTTTTTCTCTCTTATTCGTTGCATGACTCTCAGTTTTCGGGTCAGAAAAAGTTGTCCGAATAGCAATACTTGACACAGATATTTTAATGCCAAAATTAAAGTGATGCGATCATATATTTCTCAAAAGAACATTGCAATGGTCGCCTTTTGGAAAATGTTTAGTACTGTGATACCTTAACCAGTAGTCTTGTCATTTCGCTTTCATTCCAGTTTGGTAATCTCCCCTAGAATCATTGTGCTTACAATCATGATTTGTATTTTCTATAAAGGAATAAGGTATGGTATTTTTGGGGGGTTCTCTGTGATGACGTAAATGTTACAAGCGAACAGGTTTTGTTTACATCCACTGGGAAATTATGTTCAATACATCGGCGGTGATCACAGGTATTTTGCTGAAAAGAGGTGATTTTTTTATTCGTGGTGTAGTTTCCTTTGCTATGCCATGATTTAAGTAAATTAGCCATGTTCACTTCATCCTGTTTGTACGTGAATCGAAGGAAATCATCAGCTGGCGCAGACAAGTCGTCAGCTTTATATCACTCAATGGAATATGCATGAGGATTTCCAATATCGTACCCATCATAAATTAATGCCTTTGTCGGGATTGAAGATAGTCCCATTAGATAGAGCTTTCTTTTTCATCATTCTTCGTTTACGTGTAATGCACAAAAATAATAATTTGCCAAAATCGACATCATGTTTCCAACAACACGATGTTAAGTTAATTGTTTGTCAACACTACGAAGATTTTAACTATTTCAGAACTTGTTTCTCGGGGTTAGATCGGCATTGTTTATAAATAATTAACGCTCTGAACACTGATGTCAAACAACCGCAATTGTAAAGGGTAAATGTTTCCACTGAGGCAGCTAGGAATTTAACCCTTTACCTAACATGAAAAGCAGACGACACTTGCAAAAAAAATTCTTGAATAACTATTTTTTTTTTATTTTTTGTCTCAAAAACATAGGTTATGACCACTCGTTGGAACGATTCTGCAGTGGAGATTTGATAACTGAAATCATGTCTGTATTAATAACAGATATTTAATAACTGTCATCTTTTAGATGGTTTGAACAACGCGAATAACTCAATACCTCTCTGGTGGTTATCGACATATGTTTCTTGCGTTTCATCGTTATCCTGTAGGAGCACTATGAACACTTACTGGAGAATAAATGCATCCATTTAATCGCAACAGTAATTTCAATATCGATCAGATCGCGATCCGTTCACGACACTCATAAAGGACGGCAGTCGTGGACTGGTCAGGTTCCACGGGTGGGCAGTATTTCCACGGACGCAATAATATTATATTGGAAGCACCAATTACAGGAATAATCAACAAAAATATAATTAATGAAGCACCGGGTACAACCCGGTGCTTCATTAATTAGAATTTTGCTGATGGTGATTTTTTTTACCTGTTAAGCGCATGCGTGGGCGACACTTCACACGCGTGGATTACGATCAGTCCACGGCGACTGTAGTGTATACAGATAGATCCAGACATCATAAAAGTATTTGAAAATCAATGTTCTCGAATTTCTGTTTCGACAAGTGAGATTCTACAGTGCCGACAGTTTTGCCGATGTCGAGATCAAGTCTCCATCCTATCGAAATATTCTGTCCGATTTTGAAACCTAAGCGCTGTACTTTGTTATGACTGGATGACACAAATATTATTTTAAAATGCTATGGATTCGTCAAACATGGCATAGTTTGAATAATATGATTAATTTACATTCATTGTGATCAATTTAAAGTGTTTTTAAACTTCAGTTGTTTAAGAAAAAGTCTAACTCAAACTATATACATTTATCTTGTGAGACCGTCTGAGGGCGAAACCAGGAAATGCTGTGGGTTTTCGGATTGTCAAGGAAACATTGGATCCGTCACGAGTGATCCAAGGAAGACATGCACATTTCAATATGTTATTTCCCTATTGTTTGAAAAATACGCTTTTTCATAATCCTTTGAAACCGAAAGCCCTTTTCCCGGTCCAAGATCACGATACGTCCCCATTTCACAAGTAATGAGATGTCAATGAATGTGTGCGGGGAGACCAGTCATTTTTTTTCCAACGTGCAACCTAATTAATATTAATTGATATACCCACATCTAATGACACAAAACTCTCTTATATAGAAGATCTCATCACTAGTCAAAGGGTTAATGTATCATAATTAATCCATAGCGAAAGAAACAAACACACAATGCCATATGTTAGCGGCTTCTTAACCCTTCGAACCCTGGTGGTATCTTCCATATTAGTTCAGTGAAAGCAACTGGAAGAGTCCATGTTCATTATTTAGGAGTAGGCCAATTAATATTTTCAACGTGCAGCCTTAGGGCTGCACGTTGAAAATATTGATTGGTCTACCAAACACATGCTCTTAGCATCCATCCTGTTTAATGAAATTATGACGTATCATGTTCCTGGCCGGAAAAACAGCCGCTAGGATTCAAAGGGTTAATGCACAGCAACACCAGGTTTCTTTGTTTTCTGATTGATTAAGAGTAGAAATATATCGGAAAAAATTTATATAACAACTCTTTGAACAATATTAGATATTAGGAGTGTACTAATATCTGCACAATATATTATTGTTTGGAAAGAAACACACCGACTATGTTTCAAAAAACAAAGAAGATGTACCGCGAATACAATGAGATGTCTAATAGATGAATTCTCGACACTGTTTTGTTGATATAGTTACATAAATTCGCAAACAGCGACTCCAAACTCTTATTCACCGTTTCTTGTTTATACAGACAAACCCGAAAACCTAGAAAGGTTTAAAAGTTAGTTTTTTTTCCAAATATTATGGCGGTAATTTCCTTTTCGCAGAATTTACTTATTCAATAAAATGGAAGCTGCATTCTGAGATGAGAAAACGTTCAGTATGTGCTGTAACCTTCCGTTTTCATTTAATGTCGGACGGTAATAATTTTTCTCGTTAAAATGTAAATGAAATGGTTCATAACGTATTTCCCGGGCATGTACATGTACGGAGTTATTTATTGGAGTTTAACGACACTTTCGACAGCCAGGGCCACCTAGTGTCGAGCAGTTTTACGGGTAGTGGAAACTGGATTACACAGAGAGAACCAGCGAGCAAGGGTGAACAACTGTAAGACTCTCCAACATACTAACTCCACACAAGCAGAGTTAGCATTGGTTGAAGACAGGTGCGCCATCGACTTGCCGTACGACCTAGTACACAGCGCCACCGTGTCCCGACGTGGGCAATCGGGATTAAGTGCATTGCCCAAGTAACACCTGATGGGATTGAACCGTGGTACTCTCGGTTTTGAAGTTCAATGCCGTAACCCTAACCACTCAGCTACCGCACTCCCACATGGAGGTATATTGACATTTCTAAAAGCATTATTGTCCGGGAATGACAACAATTCAAAAGAATTTATTAAAATGAATACGCACGTTCAACTGGATGAAATATATCGCCGGGTTTCTCCCTTAACATTTTTCCTGGAATGTTAAAATAGAGCTGAAACGGTTAATTGATTAATCGATTAATCAATGGTCAACATCTTCATCGATCCAAAATGAAATTGATCGATTACCGTTACATTTGAACTACTGTATTATATGGGTTAACAAGGAACAAACTTGCCCCAAAACAGGTGAGTATTGTCACACTGACTCACGTCAATTATATGGACAGAGTAAAGCAAGCAAGTTACTTGCTGACATACTTGTTTACTGGCATGATGAACATACTGTATCAGTAGCTGGAAATGGTCATTCTTAACCCTTTACCCGTTGCGGGTAGTAGAGGAATTACTAAAAAAATTCAATTTTTGTCTCAAACTCATAGCTTATGACCCCTCAGTGGCTCCAGCTCAACGAGCTCGTTCCAATGAGGGGTCATAAGCTATGTTTTTGAGACAAAAATTGAAAACATAATAAATTTGAATGGAGATTTGTTGTATATAGGCTTAGTCGGTTTTGTTTGTTATTTTGGGTAAAGGGTTCTTGCTGTAAATCATCAACGGTATATCAGTTGTTCAGATATCTATATCTCGCTACTGCATGGGGAATTCAGGAGTTAAATTACTATAAAAGGGGAATAATCATTAGGTGTCATATTTCCCAATTAGTTTTTCACAAAATATATGGTGGCGCGGCAATTTAGCTTGGCGCAGAGGATTAAGAAATTAAGAGTTCGGTAAGGTGTTGTATTAACTCCAAGGACTGTAAATTATATTCACTGATCAGCCTCTGACGTTACTTCTCTGAATGTTTGTCTGAAAACTTTTCAAGAACCACGACTATGGGTTTGTAATATTATGGACATGAGCAACTTAATTCATATGCGATAATACCTTCATATGCGATTATAACAACGAACACAATGCGAATGGAGTTTAGTGGAGTGGAATCAAAGACTCGAGTTGGAGTTTTTGCTGCATTTCACAAGCGCCGACGGTGCGCGTGAAATACAGGAAACACTCTCACAAGGGTCGTTTATGCCAGGAGGCACATAGAATACACTGTAACCTTGGGAGCGATTTCATTCAGGTTATAAAGCCACTCAAATGTGTAACGACCCGTCAGATGCGTTCTAACACGCAGGGCAGATTCCCTGCGTGGGGTACCAAACACATTTCTCAATGTCTGTATCACATCGGATAACATTATATATACACAACAATGGTGACATAATACCAACAAATCATAACGATCTCTAGAACTTTCATCAAATTTTGGCTTCAATTAAGCGCGCTGTGACTAACAGCAAATACTTTCTTCGCATTTCTTCAAATTCGACGCATGATAGGCGGAAGAGGGACACTATCTCTCAAGACACACTCATATATTGGTCCTTGGGGTTGTGCGAAAGTGTAACTTCTGTTTGAGCGAAATCCTTCCTTCAAGTCATCCTCAACTGTTTGATTTCGCAGTATTCGACTTCTTCCAATACACAAGCCACTTCAAAACTATAGAATGAGTTTACCATGAGTCAATCGACGCCGGCAGTGGCGGTGACAGAATTACAGAAGTGAGGGGGTACAGTTGGGTATTGCACGCCGCGCGTAAGTTTTGAAAATTTTCTCAACATCGGGAGGGGACACCCCTCCCGAAGTTGAGAACATTTTTAAAACTTACGTTGTAAATGGTGTTCTCTGGAGCTTCTCAGACAATTAAATTAAAACAGTTTTATCCTCTTGAAACTTACTGGTTAGGTCTTTCAGTTATAGAAAACGCCGTACATGGTGACATTTTAACGCAAGAACGCTGTTGTAAAGTGCGAGCACAAAGCTCCAAACGACACTCAAATCAAAAATGAAAGTAGGCTGCATTTCACACGGATGCGTTGCACGCTCTCGATTCTTGCATTCCTCGAATACTCTTTGTTTCAGACCGTTCGAACTCGGCACGCCTTGTTGCAAGTTACGACTCTTCTTTGTTGTTTACAGCTAATGTGTGTGTGTGTGCGGGGGGGGGGGGGGGGGGGAGGGGAGGACACACAAACATAATTTAAAAACTTCTCTCATTTAGTGGACTTGGGAATATGGAATTAAGCATATCCACTATTACAACGCAACGTTCAATACAAAAATGAATTTGATAGTATTTTTTTACTACGCTTGGCGAAAAAAGTGGAGGGGTATGTACCCCCCATACCCCCATGCCCCCATACCCCCCCCCCCCCCACACACACACACCCATGGCGCCGCCACTGGACGCCGGATGTGTGTCATTTGCAAATGACGATCTCTGCTATAGTGAGCAGTCGGTATCAGGAGCGGCGGAACGATTTTCGAGGTCCCAAAACTCCAATTTCCATGCATCTGAGTGGATATTTTGAGATTTTTCAGGAGATGTATTTGAAAGATTTCACACATTAAAAAACGTCGGTAAAGCATACAGGTGAGGTCTATTTATCAGCTTTGGTCGCAACGACCGAAGCTGATAAATAGACCTCACCTGTGTGCTTTACCAGACGTTTACAGCAATTATACTGTCTGTGGATTATCTTGTCTGGGGGTGGATTTGGTACTTGTATGTCTGTAAGATTACGATCTACTTCAGTTAACCGATTTTTTAACAGACTGTATACATTTTAGCGTTTGCTGCTACTTACTGCAAAAAAGATCCGAAATCCGTCGAAACTGAAGCAGTACGAGAGAAACATAGTTTGCGAAAATGTGGGTGGGTGGAGGCTCTGGATCTGCTCTTGTTTCACCAGTAATTTGTTGTGTTAAAATATATGCATACAAAAAAACATGGCTCGGCAAAAAAGTAGGGACTGAAGCCTCCCCCTCCCCCTAGCCCGGCTGCACCGCCCCTGGGTATGCTGAGGCACCTGGCCAGGAGAAACAAAAAATAAAGACGCTTTTGGTACTGACAAAATGCACGCGGTGTAATACTGCAAATTCGAAAATGAGAATTATGCCCTCATCTCGCACAATAATGTGTATTCTATCTCCACAAGCCATCAATGCAATAAAACTGTTTACGTCTTCGTGGCTGTATAAATGCATTAATTCATTCTCATCGAATGTTGTCGAACCTATACTAGATTTGTGCCTGAAACACCCAGATGATGAGGGAGATCGAGTCCCCACATCCGAAGTAGGGAAAAAGAACTTACTGGGAATAAATTACTTCAGTTTCTTTGAGTCATTGCTATCTCCTGTTTTCACTTCTCGAGGTGGTCATACTATTTAATTATCAACTGAGTGGTGATACATAATAAAAATGCCATCAGTAAAGTGACATTTTCTGGTGTACTCTATCGCATCTTGTTGATGACCTTCAACAAAGCAATATCACGTAGTCGACGTCGGCATGTGTGATACTGCTTGGTGAAGGTCCTCAGCAAGATGGTGATACAGCACATCAGGAAACGTTACTGTACTGATACTTCCTATGGATGCCGTATGTCCCTCAAAAATGTTATTGTGTTTATAGGTCGATATCAAAATATGTTTTGCTAAGTCACTCGCACACTATTAATTCTCGGCATGTCGGATTTCTGCCACAATGTGCATTAACATGGCGTTTAAATAAGCAAACATGGATGAACCTTCGATTTGTGATTTAATATTTTAGGACACATATTAAGGAACTATGTTTCTTTTACTTTTCAGTAATAGCCATATGACATCTATGGCAGTGAAATGATGATCTCATATATATAAAGGAAGAATGAAAAGTTGAAAAAGGGAAAAGTGAAATTCCTCTAAAGTTGGCAGGACAAGTATCATTTTGTGGCTGACTTAATAAGTACGCTGTTCTCATGATCTGGCATGGATATCGAAAGTTTACCCAAACACCAGCATATAAAAAAGTTGTACATTTATAGAAATCGGCGACTTTAAAACTTTCAACCAAGTGCGCATATAAGTTTGAGTAAAGGGCAGGGCCTCTGTCTATATACAGAGTGGATCTTCTACAAACTACGGGTAATATACAATACAGTCGCCGAAGACTGGTCGGAATCCACAAATGGGCATGTCCACGCATGCGTTTACATAAAAATTATCACCAACATAATTTTAATTAATGTCCTCGGTGCTTCATTCATTAAATATTTGATGATTATTCCTTTGATTTGTGTTTGGAATCTTATACTGTTGCGTTCGTGGAAATATTGACCACCCGTGGAAAGGGACCAGTCATCGGTGTCCGTACTGAATATTATAATTTACGAAACAAATTCGGCGAATTTAGTCTTGGCACAGCGTTTTTGACACCGATCAAATCTACTTTACTGGTCGAGTTTCGTAACTGTAACTCTAAATTTTGGACGAGTTGAACATTTTATTCAAAACTTTAAGGAAAAGCCAATAACGGTGATTAAATTGGTCGAGACACAAACAAGCCGAGTCAACGTGTTAAAACAATGCACTGTGCACCGAGCAACCGCTCTAACACTATTTAGATTTAATATATAGTAAGAAACTTCGATGCGCCTTAACACGTCTGCGACTGTCTTCATGCAGTTTAAGAGTCGAAAGCGGCCAATATGGCCAAGCGAGACAACAACATTATGAACGTTTCAGCAAAATTGTCCATTGAATGATGCAGAGGATGACTATCATTTCATTCTTATCTGCCCCTGCTATAATTATCTTCGACAACTTTATATAAGGCGGTATTATAATATTAAGTCCAGTATGTCAAGATTAATCCACCTTCTACAGCCATGCAATAGAAGAAATTTTATCAATTTATGTATCATACAATCCCTTGAAAGGCGAAAAGAATTACTTTTTACCCAGGTCTGTCTGTCTGTCTGTCTGTCTGTCTGTCTGTCTGTCTGTCTGTCTGTCTGTCTGTCTGTCTGTCTGTCTGTCTGTCTGTCTGTCTGTCTGTCTGTCTGTCTGTCTGTCTGTCTGTCTGTCTGTCTGTCTGTCTGTCTGTCTGTATGTCTGTCTGTCTGCGTCTCTGTATGCGTCTCTGTCTGTCTGTCTGTCTAAAATGTTTGCCAATAATGGCAATATTTGGGAGCATCCAGTAACCGAATTCCATTCAAACAATGGTTGACCTCATCAAATGAAAAGTGTTTTTTTCACAATCCTCATCTCTGGACTCCCCATCAAAGTTAATCCATGAGGTAAGAACATAACTGAGTTTACCTGTGACTAAATGTGGAATGTTATTGAAAGATCGTGATTTATATGTTATGCCTTTACCGAACATGAACGGAAGGCGATACTTGCAAACAAAATAATTATATTGAATAACTAGTTTTTTTTTGTTTTTTTTTGCGTCCAAAACTTAACTTTGACTCTTATTGGAACGGGCTCCTCATCGAGCTTGCTCCAATGAGATGCCACAAGCCATGCTTTTCAGACAAAAAAAAAAACAGAGAAAAATACTGAAAATTGAATGAGTAATTTTGTGAATAATGTTGACAGGTTTTGGCGTTACGTTAGGTGAAGAGTTAAAGAATGATGTTGATGATCGTAAAAAGCGGTGTGTCATGTAACACAATGCCCGACACACTGGGCAATAAGCTAAGAGGACTGGCTAATTATAATTCAAGGTAACAAGCTTATACCACTTTCGAATTACTTCATTGATAATCTTCCAAAAAATTGATCCCAAATGGAGGTGCTTATATGCATCGAAAAGTATTATATGTGTAACTCTTCGACCGTTTTTGTAATAAGTATGTTTCAAACTTTAGAAAAAAGTTTTAGAAAATATATTTTAAAATTGTCATTCTGGTGAAGGTATGAACGAACTGGTAGAGTGCTGGAAGCCCATATTTGGGCTTTATCTGAAGTGCAGGTACCCCATGTTAAAGGCTTCATATTCAGTGGACGTACTTCATATTATCCTTGAAGTGAAGTTATTTATTAAGGAGTTGCCTTGTTACAATTTATGGGAGAGTGCCAATGGGCACTCTCCCATAAATTCTAACAAGACAAAGACATGTCGAGAAACTTTGATGGCCAAAAATAATTTAGAACTCTGCCAGTTAACTCTTTTCATGACAAAAGCTTGGCTCAGAGCTAGAAGGCTAACATTTTATTTCATAAAGCTAGTGGATCAATTCTGCTCGGAGTTGGATAAAATATTTTATCAAATATCATATTTTGACATCCACGGGTTTTGCCGAACTCAAGTCGACAAGTCTGGAAATGACACTTCATGAAACGTTTGATCGAACTGATATCACCAAATATAATTTTTGCTTTCACTCCCTGACGTATGCCGAACACCCGTGAATTATTATTATCTATTTATTGGTGTATAAGGACACATACTTCTGCACAATGGCTAACCATGGCCGTAACGGGTGGGGGAAGCCGGAGTATCCGGAGGGAACTACCGAGCAACGGCGAGCAACTGTCAGCTCCCCAACATTCCAACTCCACACAAGCAGGGTTAGCATTGGTTGAAGACAGGTGCACCATCGATGTGCAGTACGCCTTACATAGCGTCACCGTGCCCCCACGTGGGCAATGGAGGTGGGGTGTGTTGCCCAAGGACACAACGCGGTTGCCGCAGGTGGGATTCGAACCGAGGACCATCTCTACCAACTGAGCCACCGTGAATACGGAAATTGGAGTTTTCGTTTCGAAAACAATAGCGTCTTAGCACTTTGAAACAGAAAGGCAGCTCTCCCCTTTCAGCATCGTGATACAACCTAAATTAATTGAGTGGATAATTCGACCCCTGAGTTCTAATGTATTCTACGTGCCAGTGGGCACATACTTGTAGAACACATTGAAATTCAATGAACGAATTACTCAGTGAATTTGCATGGTAGACCAATCAAGATGTTCAGTCTGCAGCTGCACAGCTGCTCGAAGAAAATCTTGGTTGATCTTTCCCAAGTTACGAATACGACTTTATCTATTGACTAAAGTGAATTTTTTGATTTAATTGGTTGATAGATACGTGGTATGAGACCATATTCATTGAAACCCACGATACGTCCGCCCAGCCACTGACAAATTTCCCATACCCAGTGGAAGCCTCGTTCCGAAATCTACAAATTGTCCATACCCCGTAGAAGACCCTCCAATGTGGGGTTCATAAGCTATGTTTTTGAGACAAAAAAGAAAAAAAAAATTCAATAATTTTTGTATACTAGTCATATCGGCATATTTTCACAGAAACTCTTTTCACAAAAATTCCACAGAAACCTGTATGGCTCAACAATGGAAGATAAAAGATCTCATGCTGTGTGTGTTCACACATGAACTAGATTGTACTTCTAAAACGGAAAGTCAATAGATAAATTCGTTACCCCGTGTCTGATCACGTGGTACGGGTTTTTACCTACCCGAAGCCAGCCGTATCCCATGAGGGATCGCTCTCACACATGAAATAGATTGTACTTCTAAAACGGAAAGTCAATAGATAAATTCGTTACCCCGCGTCTGATCACGTGGTACGGGTTTTTACCTACCCGAAGCCAGCCGTATCCCATGAGGCCGAAGGCCTCATGGGATACGGCTGGCTTCGGGTAGGTAAAAACCCGTACCACATGATCAGACACGGGGGTAACTAATAGTACCAGTTGATGTCCGTGACCTGGTATGGTATATACCATTAGGGTCTAAAGGGTTAACGTGCGCAAGAATATATCAAAGTAGATATATAGAGACAGATATTTTGTTCAACAGTACACAAAAGCACAATTCCAGAAAACACGCCGTGCATTACAATAGTGCGGCAGATTAAAAAGTATACTGAGCGGAGATGGCATAGATAGATTGCATGTTTCCTGCAATTCCCCAAGAAGAAAATGGCAAGGATAGAGAAATAAGTTGTTCCAGTTTGTTAGTGGGTGAGCCTACAAAACCTGGGCTGGTGGGGAATAATTCATTTTGGTAATTTTTTTGCTGAACAATGCGCTGTGTAAATAAATACAGACAATGCGTTTACCAAGAGACGTGGCAAGCGGGTCTTGGTTCGGATTGTGCGTGTCCTTCGCTGAACTTCGTACTGTACTCCCGCCCCCTTGAATCAATTACACCCCCACCCCCTTGAGTGAGAATGTTCCTACGACTACCTGTGAATTTCCAACTGCTGAAGAAATCTGAACGTACCGAGTGAGAATGTTCCAACGACTACCTGTGAATTTCCAACTGCTGAAGAAATCTGAACGTACCATCTTCCCCTGTGTTCGAAATACATTACCTTTGTGTTCTAAAATTGAAAAAAATGTGGACTCGAATTAGAAAATCACACGAAATGTTTTGTTCAAAAAATGAGTAAATGTCCAAAACGGTCACAGCTGTAGCTAAAGTGTGACGAAACTTAAAACGTTTTTATACCTTCGCCCAACAAGAAGAGCAGATAGCTGCAGGAAAATAAATCATGTTTTTTCGCTCTCAAAAACATAGTTTATGATTCCTCATTGGAACAAGTTTGACCAGCTCATTCCGGAAGTGTGTCATAAGCTATGTGGTCGAGTCAAACATTGGCGAATATTAATCATTGAATGGTGTTTTGTTTGTGAATAGCGCCGATTTGTATTTCTCGATAGGTTAGGCGAAGGGTTAAGGCATTTACGCGCCGGAAACTCTGTTGAGAAGAAGGTGGGAAATCATTTGTAAAGATAATATTAACCTTTTGAACTTGAGAGGCTACATTTCCGGCCCAGGAACATGATACGTCATAATTTCATTAAGTAGGATGGCCCCTAAGTTAATGTGCGGGGGTAGACTAATTTATATTTTCAACGTGCAGCCCTAAGGCTGCACGTTGAAAATAGGAATTGGTCTACCCCTAGATAATAAATATAGATTCTTTGAATTGCTCCCATTGCACTGACATCGGAAATACCACCAGAATTCAAAAGGTTAACAGATAAAACGTCCCGTCTTCAATTGGTAGTTCTGTTGTGAAGTAGGTGTTTGGAAGCTAAACTGTTTCAGTCTTTGAGTATTCACACAGCTAATTTGTCAAATTTAAGTTACGTAGTCTTCAAGAGTTTTATTCTCCTGGTTTCACTTCTGGCTAACCTGACTTCTTACTGCCATTAGACAACACAACTCCTCGACCAGCATTTCTGCCATTAATGCCTTGGTTTGAAGGCATGGCATTGTTGCCCAACAAATTTGTATTAAATACGGATCTGTTCGGAATATTTACGTTGCCTCTGTTGTTGAAACCGTTTGGTCTCAGAACACTCTGTGTACCGCGATTGGTAGGGAATGAAGAACTGGGCAGGTTGTTCTGGGTACCCCGCTGTACTCCTTGATTGAAAGGTAAAATAGAACCAGGTGCGTTGTTTTGGCCTCGCAAATTATTGTATGGAAAATTATTTCCTGAAAAAGTGGCGCCTGTTCCACCGAAAGTCCCAACTGTGGAGTCAGGCGTATTCCTGTTGTCAGATACTACTCCACTAGCAAATTCACCAAAATCTGTAAAGTCAGTAGGCGTTTTTGCACTAAGGACTAACAATGTTATTATTTTAGGATATGCACCGCTTGCAATACCCAGACCACCACTGTTAATACCACCAGTACCGCTCATTCCTCCTTTTCCACCTAAATTGTTTCCGCCATAATTCAAATCCGCTCCTCCATTTCCGTTTTTCTTCTGTGCGTACACAAACACAATGATGAAACCTACAAAATTGTAGAAAGCATTATTCAATTTAAGGTACGCTTAAATGTGTATTATCGTATCCGTTTTTTTTTTTTATTTTGAGTAGGTAAGTTGCGAATTTATTACAGTTCTCTGTTCACTTTGTTTTGTAACATGCATGAGAGAGAGGAACTGCCAAAAGAACAGAGATGCGGACATACAGACAAACAGACGGGCGGTGAGAAACTCAAAAACGATAAACGTGCATGCATACGGACAGACAGCAAGATAGATCCAGATAAACGCAGGTTGGTAGACTGAGAGACCGATAGCCACAGACAGACAAATAGACAAATATTTCATTTCGCGATGTCAAAGATACACACTCTGAATAACTTAAAATCACCCGTAGAATGTAACTGATGATTTTCACTTCAGAGACTTCGACTGTCAGAGTCTATGTTCGTTACTCGGTGGAAGACTTGGAGCTGCTCATTGATTGATCAACCACACAAATTCACTGAGCAGCTACCTTCTTCATAAATTCAGTGACCAAAACTGGAAAACTTTTACGAGTGTATTTTTTAGAATTGTACTATCCAGGTAGCGCTTAAAACGAGTGAAAATGGACCATCAGCATTTTGAAAGATGTGGCAATTTGCCCGTTGGCAAATTGCCATATCTTTGAAAGTGCTAATAATTCATTTTAGTCAGTTATATTAACAAGTAGAAAATATCATTCTAGAAAGTACAATTGTAAACGTTTTATAGTATTGTTCCAGTGGTGGTAAAACGACCCAGGACCGTAAAAATGACATTTCCTGTTCAAAGAGTTATGTTCAAAATGTCAGGCATAATTTTTACGCTGGTCATTTGATCGGTGACGTGGTAGTGTGCTTTTCGTGTTGTAAATTTATTTTTCTTTTGAAAGTAGCTGGCGTATCGACGTATTGTTTTACCGCCAGGTTTTATGTCTGCAACTTCAATTGTCTAGTTTATATTTATTTATTTATTGGAGTTTAGCGAGAATTTCGACAGCGGGGGTCACCTCTTGTAGGACAGTTTTACGGGTGGAGAAAACCGGAGAGAACCACTGAGCAACAGCGACAACTGTCACACTCCCCAATGTATTAACTCCGCACAAACAGGGTTAGTATTGGTTGCAGACAGGTGCACCATCAATGAGCGGTACTCCTTAGACACAGTGCCACCGTGCACCTCGTGGGCAATTGGGATTAAGTGCCTCGCGAAGGACACAGCGCACGTACCCCTGACGGGTTTTGAACCGTGCACTTCAGGGTGTGAAGTTCAATGCCGCTGACTCACTTCGCCAACGAGGTGTTTTCAGCAAGCAATTGGTGACCCGGAAAAGATGACAGATAACATTCTCCGTCGATTTCAAGCTAGGAAGAAAATTTGTTGCCTAAAAAAATTGAACAGTTGTAACTAAATGTGGAGGCTTCTTGGAAAATAACGTTTCTGCCACCTTACCGCCGATATTTATACAGATGAATTACTGACATATCAGAAGATAGCCTCGCATCCCACCCCATCCCACTGGTAAGGTGTCACGTCATCCAAAGCTGTAGCTCCTCCCATCGGTAGCGTTTGATAGCGCGAAGGCTGTTACACTGTCACGGCGTAAGAATTATTTCACCATCAAACATCAAACGAAATCTTAGCACAAAAATTGGTAACACGGTATCACTTTTCCCACACCGGCACTTATTTTTACCACAAACCTATTAATGTGAAACACGGGATTTGCACTGTTCTGCCTGTATGATAAAAATAAAGTTGTATCGCACAGGTGGTGATACAAAACACGTTCGATTTCGTTTCCAACGTAAACAGGAAGGAACCCGTCTAAATAAATCACGTCAATCATTGGTAGAATACACCGTAGTCGAGATCGCTTGAACATTTCAAGTTCCTCATTTAGATTTGCAGTCAAAAAGTGCTTTTAGTTTAATTTTCGTGTACACTGGTTGTTATATAGGATATGTGTGATAATTACAGAACCACACATACGTTTGAATGGGGTAAGAATTATCGCACTCGATTGCTTTGTCTCGATTGCTTTGGTCCAGGCTCTTGTGATATCCTGGGCCAAAAGCAAACTCGTGCGATAATTCTTTATCCATTTATACGTATGTGCGGTTCTGTATATTTATCAATAATAACTAAAATATGTTGTGATATTCCATTTGCCTTGATACAAAATATGTGCCATCATCAAATTCTTCGGGGTCTTTTTAGTAGATATCAAGGTGTATTGTTAAAAGCGATTTGCAACTGAAATTGAAACTTTTTGAGAATTTTGTTGTTGTTGAGCATTATCTACAGTCTACATGTAACAACAATTCACCCCGCTCAACATGGCGGACGATTAGACGCCTTTCTACGTGTGACCAATGGGCGTTCCATCACTTCACATGCATAGAAATCAAAGCACCATATCAACTAAGCTACCGCGGGACCTCTCGTAAAGGTTGGAAAGAACTCGTTCATTTTTGGTGTTTCGAACCTGTCCCGTATACGATATTGGATCATAAATGCTTCCTGTGGCCAATGCTATGAAACTTTTACAGTTGTATTTTCTAGAATTTGGTTTTCTAGTTATGGTTTTGAATGGATTCAAGTGTACCTTTAGCATTTTCAAAGATCTTTTAAAATGCTAATACTTTATTTTAGTAAGTTTTATTAATAGGTAGAAAATACAATTCTAGAAACTACAGGGCTAAACGTTTTATAGTATTGGTTCAGGGATGTTGATTGCGATAATTGTGTTCTACAGTGGTCCTCCTCTACCGAGACGTCGATCAATTGAATGTACTTCGACGCCGAATGTCGCAGGAACAGATTGCTGTAATATTGCTCTGTGGTTCCAGTTCATTTCGCTTGACGGTGCATTCGTGAGCAGACCCGAAGCCAGGATCTCAGCATGTTCCGACATGGTGGGGAGAGAGTTAAATGATTTGACAGTGTCCCGATTCGTTGACCGTCGGTAAGAACTTGGAACCTAACTCAATATATACTAGCGGAAAAAATATTTGTTGTAAATATTTTAAATGTGTTATGGATGATTATTTCATTGTATGGATTTTGATGTTATTTCTTCATTACTGATTAAATTTTGACGAATTTTGTTGTCTTAACACAGATGGCGTTTGCATGGATAACGTTCAAACGTGGGTACCCTACGCCATTTCCTGATCAAAATCAATAGCGGGTGTGCCCACCACGGGATTCAGTCGCTGCTCTAACTCTCCTTACAATTGACTCCCTTCAAGTTGTCAGTGGCGGGATGTTATTCAATTCCTGGGGATGGGCCTGTGTGAGCTGGACGACGTTGTTTGAGACGTCGACGTGCTTCCTGGCGCTCCTGTCCAGCTCGTCCCACAATCGCTCGTCATAACAGTGAAACCGATTAGGTGCATGTGCCCGCAGGCATTGTAATCGACGTTGACGTCCCCTTGGGTGTAAGTTTAGGACCAACTTGTCGTGGTCTTAAATTGAACTCCCAACTGTTTTTGAACACACTCGGCGACCACGAGTGTCTACAACCTGACTCGCCGTCTTCGTGTGAAATCGGTTACGGGGGTGCAAGAGACGTATGCCTCTATCTTGACGTGGCAACGTAACGAGCGGACATCCGCTCCTGGGGCGGTCAGCTAATCTCCCCGTGGCTCTGAGACAGCCCAGTTAAACGAACTATCGTTGGCTGATGGACCCCAAATTGCTGGTCGACGTGACATTGCGATTGACCCTGCATAATTAGAGCAATAGTCCTACCCCTATCAACTTGGACATTCGCGGCATTTTGCTTTTCAATCAAGTTGAAATGAAATGTTGTGCAGTCGATGTGTGCTGTTCAAAACTTCGAGTTGGTATGGTTTTCAAACCCATAGCACGTGGGAGTGCTGCGGATGCACGCTTTGTCGAAAAACCTATTGAAAGCATGCAGCGTCGCACGTGGTCAAAGTTGACTGAATTTTAATTAAGGATTCTTTAGAGGGCACACTACACTGAGGTATAAAAATTATATTCAGTCATAAGTGTATTTTTGCACAACGAATATTATAAATTATCTCCGTCAATATGTATGGTATATGGAGATTTAATATCTGGATGTCGGTCTTTAAACACCGAGGTGCAGGCGAGGTGTTTAAATGAAACATCCCGGTATTAAATCTCCATATACCATACATGGTGACGGAGATAACGTTTTTGTCCCGTTAGAAACACATCAGAAACATAGTGGAGAAACATTTGTGGACGCGTTTCTCACGCTCCGCAACCAGTTGGAACAAACGCAGAAGACAACAGATAGAGTTACATCCCTTGGGTCGTTAAGGAAACGAGTAAACCGTATTTGTTGACATTTCATTCCCCGAGTTTCAATGTGATATATGTGCCTACTGGCACATAGAACACATGGAAACTGAGGGGAAGATATTTGCTCTTATTTTATTTTTGCTCAAGTTGTTTCTTTTAATTATTCGACTATTTAATTATGAACGGCAAAATATGATCGAATTGTCGGAAATCTGATGATATTTGTGACTATTTTAAGGTTTTGGGGTTTGATTTATATATCGAGGTGAACAAAAGCGAAAGGCTATCATTTAAACCATATACCCCCGATGTTTCACGCTCTCATATACCTTGGATGTTGAGTGCATCCTTTGCCATGGCTATCTGTCCAAGATAATCTGACCAATCAAAAGACAGAATGCATCGGGATATCGGGGCAATGGCTTTTAGTCAACTTTTATTTTTAAATTAGCGGCTTTCCGAGAAAAATGGTGCATTCAACCAACCAAGTTTATCCGATGGACAACACAAAAAACTGTTGTTTCGGGATGTTTTATACCCTGAATGTTGACATCACCATGGTGAGGGCGAATTACTCCCCCGCATCCACACTAGCTCTGGGCCTGTCTTTGATGATGCCCCTGCTTGGATTTAATTGTATATCAACGAAATCAAATAAATGTAAAATAGACGTGTACTCTCTGCAAGAATGGTGTGAAGTATGTTTCGCTTCCATACCATCCGAAACACTGCGCAATCCCAAAAGGTGGGCTGTAACTCGTCCAGTGTTGCGATTCGAGTTTAAAACCCCTTAAGTATTTGATAATCTTCAAATCAGAATTCCTTAACTTTTTGCGGCTACTGTCTATGAGGGGTTGGGAGCGGACTGCTCGAGGCTGAGATTTATGTGGATCAAGTGCTTTTCAACATTCAATAATTCTGGAACAAACTTCTTTTATATTGGCATCTGGGTGAAGTTTAACACAGATATCCCTCTTAATTGGAGATCTGTGGAAATGCACTTGCCAGAAATTGATTGTATAATATCTATATGAAGCAGATATCCCACTGGGCGTGTCGTCTTACTATAGCAACCAGATAAGTGCTTTGAGGGAAAATGGCCTGAACATTCTGAATGAGGTAATCGTTTTCGAGAGCGTCTGTTCTCATTCTGAGATATAATCTTTGGATTGTTTGGTTGGATACATTCAGTTCCAACCTCGCAGGTAACTAGTCATACGGTTAAAACTAGAAGTCCTGTCATAAATTGCGCGAAAATAGCGCGTCGGTCTGCGCATTAATCTGCGCGTTATAACCATAGTAAGTCTATTATATGACCTGCGCACAAGCAATTTTTCAGCCGGGTTACCCGGAGGTCCATTGGCAGAAACATTGCTTGGGCTTGCTATGCGTAACCACAAGAACATGTCGTGCTTTGGATGTCATTCGCTGTTGAAGTTGCGCGCAATTCCTACGTGCAATTCAGCCTAGATAAGCGCACAGGTCGGGCCAGGACATCAAGTTTTAACTGTATTCCATTAGGAGGAATTCGGCGCTGTTATGGGCTTTTACTCACTTTTCGAGGGTTGCGCACACAGACTGCCGTTGATTTAACGTGATGTCTCAACATTCACTAAGATATATAAAAATGATTTCGTGCTCCAGTTATAGATATTCCTAGTATTTAGTTTACAAACATATCTAACAATATTGTAATGCCATTAATCATACGATCAAATCAATTCTCGTCTGAAAACAGTGCTTGTGTTGAAACAAAAAGATACATGTTTATGGAATTTTTATATTCAATCGTCTGGAATATCCCAGTTGGCCGGGAAAGCGAACCGTAAGTTCCCTTTTCGGTGCAAGTGAAATATTCCAGGCCTTGAATCTAAAACATAGACGATGGACTATTTAAGGGTTAGACTGGCTCCTGGTCACTTCAGCGTTGGATTCTTAGCGAAATTAGACTGGTGGAACAAGAGCTTGATTCAGATCAGTCTGGAACAGAATACTGTAATCGTGTTCTGTGATCTCAATTTTAACACAGTAATTTCAATAAAAGGGAGATCCACGAGGCTGCAGTTGCGTGATTTGTAATAGTGTACAGTGGAACCCTGCTAATTGAATAGCCACTTTGCCAGTCAGAATTATTCAATGAACAGGAGTATTCAGTTAACAGGGATTTGGTCACTTTCCTGTATTTTAGAGATAAATTGAGTATTTATCTATTATATAAAATAATAAATGCCTATATTAAATGCACGTATGTGGAATATGTCTCTAAACATTGGGTATTTGGTGATTGTTAGGATAATGTCTCGACATATTACAGGGTGTTTTATTCAATTAACAGGAGTTTGCTCTATGATCCATATTCAATTAAGAGGTCAAATGTGTACTGAAAGTATGGTAAATGGTGTGGTGTTTCAATTAACGGGGTTATTCAAAATTAAGAGATATACAATTAAGTGGGCTCCACTGTATCGCCTTTATCAAGCATCTAGCAAGCATTCTACTCCGACTCCGCGGGTCACAAATCTAACGACACGTCTACACATTTCCGGATATGAGAACACACCAGTGGACTGTTACCGAGAAAGTCGGAGCAGAGATATGCTAGTTATCGTCCTTGGCTGTGTGTACAGGCCCGGCTAGTGGGGATACCGCCCGGGGAGTTGACTCCTCCCCCACGACCATGACTGTCGAAAATTGTTGTTGTCAGTCGGAAAAAAATGTGGCTGTAATGTGTACTAAGGCATACTGTGCTTCGATGCGGTACATGCCTTCAGCACCAGCCAACTCTGCGTGTGCCGTGTTTGTAAGTCAGAGCTTCTGGTATGTGATCGCCGCTGCTCGGGATTCTCTCCGGTACTTGGATTTTCTCCATCGGGACAACAGCCCGACACGATGTGACCCTGGTTGATGAAAATATTGTTGAAATTTCGATTACGTTTTCACTTGTCAATGCAAGGGAATGAACGTTACTATAGAAAAATGATCTTGGAACAAAGGAAAAATTACGACAACCCGAAAAAAGGTTATCTTATATTTTATTCAGGTAACCCTTTTCTTGTTTTTAGCGAAAGAAAATGTTGCAGTCTATCAAGTGGACTTCATAATGAGGTAGGTGCTGTGATTAAAAACGTTGTCGGAAAGGGCTCACACAACCCTTTTTACGCATGTTCTACATGACAACACGTTATGCCCGAACTCAAGAAACGCGAAGCTTTCTCTACATTATATAGATAGCGCTGAGATCTGGACTTGAGATCTGAAAGTCGACGGTACGATCTTGACACTCATCATATGTGTTGTGTCAGTGAGCAAGACACTTCGACCCGATTGCCTATGTGAATTAAGACAATACACTTTCCTTCAGCTGATTCTAACACTGCTCGTGCGGGTTAGTACGCTGCCGAGCCCAGTAGTTACTTGCCGTTACTCCGTACACCGCATTCTGTCCGGATTCTCCAGCTTCCACACCCGTTAACTGTCTGATACGATGTAACTCTGGTTGTTTAAAGTGTTGTTTAACTCCAATAAACAAATATACGTACCATTATTATAAAGTGAACTGTGGTTCTGAAGGAGTTGCCAAGTTAATACCAAAGGTATTTCGAGTAAAGTTTATTTGTCTAAGATCTTTCTTAGTCTTAGATCGTGTAGTATAGGCAAAAGAACAATCGCTCGCCTAATTTATTTTAAGGATGACGACAGGCGATGGAAAATATCGTTCTCACAATTGGTACAGACATGCGTCCAATCGCGAAATACCCATATCAGCGGGTTGAAACTGACAAATAAATCATTGACAAATCAAGTCCGAATTAACCCTTTACCCAACGAATCGCCCTCATCCGCCCGCGTAATATGCAAATTCAGCAGTTGAAAAAATATGATTTGTCAAATGATTTCAACAAAACCATATCATGTGACCCCTCGTTGGAACGAGATCGTCGATCTCGTTCCAACGAGGGGTCACATGATATGGTTTTGTTGAAATTTGTTTTAAAATTTAAAAAAAATGATATTTAAATCAACAAATTTTGATATCGTCTGCGTTTGGTAAAGGCTTAAGGAAAACTGAACGAAAATAGTATATCGTCTCCTGAGTGCTAGAATGTCCTACATCTCCTGTGGGACATTGGACATTCTAGCACTCAAACGACTATATGAAATTCTCGCAGTTCGTTTTCAACAGCTGTGAATTCACAAGGATAGGGAGTGGAGATCTTACCAAGAATTTCGACCGGATCGCGACCGAGACACGATCCGTTCGAAATTTCTTATCCAGCTTTATAATCACGATGCTGTAACAATCACGCTTCTCTCTGAGTAATGCGTCTCTAGAATCGTAACAGAGTATACAGCATATTATCGGAGCTGCTGAAAGCATACACATTTTTTAAAAAAAAAATCACTATTTTCTTTTATCCACTATGATTATTGCTACTATACAATAAAAGGTTATCTAAATATACACATGCTTACCGAATACTGCAGTTCCCAGAAGCATCGCGGCGTGATTTTCACACTAGTGAAGATGTTTGATGACAAGCGTAGAAATGCCAAATGGTCTATCTGTTGATATTTTTGGGGAGAAAATGTTCACCCCGCAACCTGTCTCTAAAACTGTCCTTTAATTTTCAGATGGCGTAGCTTTGGAGGTGTGTTTTCGCGTTATCCAAAGCATACAAGGACCTAATTTTCTGCGTGTTTTATCCAATTTAAGTTCAGCTTTCATTACTTAAAGGGTCGAACATGTGCTTATGAAAATGTCAAATGTGGTAGATTCTGCAAGGCGTTTTTGAAGTTTGTGAACAAATATCATATACCAGCGTGTCTCTGTTTCAATCATTAACAGCTATTTCGTGGTAATTGTTTGAACTATGTAACTAAAATAGGTGTCTGTGATATTTAGAGATAAATAGGTAATTGTTAGCACGTTTGTACCCTATTTATTTGATCTCTTCTTTTGACACTATTTATTTTGACAGGTAGTGTTTCAGATCGAAGAGGCGTGGTTCGTGGTGATTTATTCCTTTCCCAAACAGTCACGCTACAATCAAAGCTACAGAGGGTGTGTCGGTAATACACTCAAAGATTGTAGATTTTATTGTTTTTCTTATGGGGTGGGGACTTTACGCCCAGCATCGCAATGAAGTATGATCGGCGCGAAAAAAAAAAATACAAACCCTTTCAACACGTAATGCATGATTTGTTTTATAAACAAAACATAATCGTTCTCGGAGTAAATGGCACAGTGGCCAAAATGCAATTACCCGTTAATCTGACACGATTTATTTATTTAATCGGGTTTTACGTCCACCCCCATTGCCCACGTGGGGGCACGGTGACGTCGCTAAGAAAATGAAGGGACATAATTCCTCACAGTTTGTTTTCCAATCAGACGGAAGAGAAAGTCTCAATGACTATCTCCTCAACCTTCATTATCTTTAAATCTGATTTCGTTTTTGCGAAAATAAGAAAACTTGTTTAGCCCCTGATTCTCGTGAACATGACAAATATGATAATATCTATTTGACAAACAAGTAACTATCATTTACCCTTCCAACACAGGATTTCGATATTAGGAGACACTGGCTGTCAAAAGTGTCGCTAAACCGTAGTGAGTAAAATCTGCCGGGATACATAAAGTTTTACATAAAATAAAGTTCGGTGGTCAGTTGGTGAACAACATAATGGACAATTAGTAGTAAAGGAGGGGCAGAACTCTGTTTATACAGCAGCCAGGGACGGATAAATGGGTGCAGGGTGGCGCATACCCGGAACGTTGTCCGGACATAGAGAGAGAGGGGGCAGAGAGAGAAAGAACGAGAGAGAGAGAGAGAGAGAGAGAGAGAGAGAGCGAGAGATGGGGAAATTTGTTAGATATGGAGCCACCAGTGTGGATTTTTCTCCAAGCGGAGGTACTTTAGTCCCGAACATGGTTTTGTGCATTACATTACTTCACACTATATTCCAACTATGGCATTAAGACACGGGGGTCATCCCCGATATATATATAGTGTGTGGGTGCCATTCGACGACCTACCACGCCCCTAAGTTATAAATGCTTCCTACACCCCTGCCAATAACCGATTCATTTATTTATTGTTTTAAACGCCAAATAAGCATCTAAAGTTATCGCGGAATTACAAAAGAGGTCAATATTTTTCACGAAGTAAAAACTAGTTGGCGAAATCTGGAAAGACATGAAGAGTTACTAATTAGTGAATCTAGTGATAAGAAAATAATGCCAGTGGTTTAACTGGTTCAGTCAAATGCTGTTTATATAAATTTGTTCTATTGAAAATTAACGGGGAGTGCCTGTGGGCACTCTCCAATAATTTGCATTAAAACAAATTTTTGAATAACAAATTCAGGCCACCAAAAATAATCTATCCCCCAACCAGTTAAAGAATACTGTGTAAACAAGCCTGAATATAGCAACCTGTCACTTGTATTGTAAAACGAGATCCCCAGAGGGCGAATTTGCTGATGCTATCCCATACAGTGGGCCAATGTATCATCAAGGTACATGTACATCTTTCTGTTTTAGCTTGAGACCTTGATTCAGACTGAGGTTCACAGAGGGTAAGGCATCACCAAATTCTTTCTCTGAGGACCTCATTTTTTTCTCTTAAAATTGACCCACCCCGACCCCAAATTTTCAGTGTAAAAAAAAAAAAAAATTTCTCTTAAAATTTGACCGAAACGCACAAAAAACCAAAAAAAAAATTTTGGATTTTGGTCAGACAGTCTGCTTATTTTCAGGCTTGTATGTAAATCAACATGTTGAATTAATATAAAGAGATAGGGGTTTGAAAGAATAAGAACAATTTAAAATTAATTAAAACGGTTAATTCACTCGCGGAACGACAGAAGTTTATGGTGTTGTAATATAGTTCTCGAAGCATTAAAATACTGCCGTCTGACAAGATTAAAATCTGTACAGTGCAAACGAATGTGCTGCACTGTTAACCATACCCACACCCCCACTCACTGTAAAATATGTACAGCGCAAACGAATGTGCTGCACTGTTAACCATACCCACACCTCCACTCCCGCTGGCAAAAAAAAAATCATTCTGGTCGCATATTACCCTTTAAACCTTACCCAACATACCGTCAAACCGACCAGCGCTATTATCAAAAATCGCCAATTAATTTTCATTATTTTTTCATTTTTTGTCTCTAAAACATAGGTTATGACTCCACGTTGGAACCAGCTCGTCGAGCTCGTTCCAATGAGGGGTCATCACCTATGTTTTTGAGACAATAAATGAAAACAATTAGTTATTCAAGAACTTTTTTTTCAAGTGTCGTCTGCTTTTCATGTTAGGTAAAGGATTAACAAACAGGAATGTGTAAGTCTTCTATAGCTACTATGACATGGTGTGAATACTTTGGGATCTTTTCTGGAAAGGTTAACATACGAGTATGTCAACGTCCAAACCTGTTTAATTAAATAATGACTGAATCTTCTTAAGAATACAATATAGATTAGACAGTGAAGTACAATGACAACGTTTTGTCGGGATACACGGTAATCACAGCTAAAGAATTGATATAATCTGGAGGCCATATGAAATATCACATATGACATTTCCAAAGTTAGGGGATAATTTTTCTTCATTCACGGTGGACTGCTATGGATAAAGTGTATTTTTTTTAATGACACTGTATATCCAATTCAGGAAACATAGATTCACACACGAGAAATCATAGGCACGGCTTCTCGCATGCTGTTTGAAGCACAAGCAGTATGTCATGAACACGGACACCTCTCATTTGGGGGACCTCGGAGTGACGTCATCTCACGTGACCTAGTGGCGCCATGTTGTGTTGTTATGGTAACCCGCGTGAGCGGCCATCTTGTAACGTTATCTCCATAGTGATACGTGGCGTGAGTGTGCATGCGCAGCGCGTATTGTTAGGGTGATACGTGTTTCCGTCGTCCATTTTGTATACTGGATGCGCCATCTTGGTTTCTATGTTAGCACGTGATTGCTATGTTACCTAAAACCTTCTTATAGGACAGGGGTATGTTCGGAGGGTATGTTCGATTGAATCGGAGTATCACGAATTACTATAAACAACCCGACAACTAGTACTATTTCGAATTATTTCAGATTTCTCTGCTTCTGTCTATATATGCAATAGTTTTCGTCTACCTAGGCACTTTCCTTTGTCCTGAAGTACACTCCAGTAGCGTAAAAGAGCCTATCAGCTGGAACAGCTTTATTTATTATTGTTATATTTAGCTATTCTAGTCTTTTCTTGTAATTTCTGACCCTATTCAGTGTACTCTTGTTGTTTCATTTATATAGATCATTTATATAGATTATTGCTAACCAATCAGATTTCCCAAAATCTGTATGCAGAGTTATCTCCCTTCTGTACAACACAAGCTTATATCATTCCCAAAGCCAATAAGCTATCGAGCAGTTACTGAAACGTCATTGCTCGAACGACTCTAAGCCCATCGAGCAAACGAGCTATCGAGCAATTGCTCGTTCGAGTGACTCGCACATATTGCTCGTCGACTCATTTCAGTATTGGAGGATACCTATGACCCGGTATTTTGTTATTTGAGAATACCTATCGAGGATACCTTTTTATAGGATACTTTCTGAGGACACTATTACCTGTACCACAAGACATGCCTATCCCAAATATCCCTTATAAGCTAAAGAGCCAAGAGAGTAATTGCTACATGACTCGACATACTGCTCGAACGACTCGAATCCTGTCGAGCAAATGAGCTTTAAAGTAATTGCTCGTTCGAGTGACTCCTTGAACAACTCTTCGACTCATGTCAGAAAAGGGGATTCTAGGGCCTATAAGGGATTCCGTAAGTAGGGTTTTCTTTCTCAAATAAGCCAAAGAGCCAAGAGATTAATTGCCCCATGAACAATTGCTCGAACGATTCGAAACCAGCCGAGAACATGAGCTATCGAGTAGTTGCTCGATCGAATGACTCTACATACTGCTCGAACGACTCGAATCCCATAGCCATAGCCACAGGCGTTTTCAAAGAAGGGATTCCACAAATGGGATTTCAAAAAAGGATTCCATAAGTGGGATTCCGTCTTATGTCGAGTGACTCGCACATATTGCTCGAACGACTCGAATCGCATCGAGCAAATGAGCTAACAAGCAATTGCTCGTTCGAGTGACTCGACATACTGCTCTACGACTCATTTCAGAAAAAAGGGATTCCATAGCCACAGGCGTTTTCAAAAAAGGGATTATGTAAAATGGGATTCCTATCCGACTCTGTAAAATTTTGATATCGTGACTTAACATCAACACACAAGGGCATGGAAAGGGATTGATAACACCCAATTATGACTTCAAGACCCTGAACAGATACAACTGACAACCAACCACTACAAAACAATAAAGGTACAGAACGAAGATCCAACACAACCAAGATCGAAGTGAACATAACATAACAAAGATCGAACTGAACAGAACTGAATTATGAACAGATACAAGACAACTGTTTCTCAACAATGACTTGCTTCTTTATTAGACCATCCGCGCCCGTTTAAAAATTTCCCTGGGCGATAACTATATCGAAAGTCATTTTTTTCTGACGAGATAAGTCAAGGATTACGTAGTTGGTTAGTTGTTTGGTTGCTGGTTGATTGGCTGCATGGGCGGTCTGCTGAATCTTGTTAAGCGAAATTTTCCTCGCATCAGTTCACGTTTTATACAATTATTACACTTGAGTTTCTCTATTTTAAAAGTGAGAAACAATCTTATTGAACGATCAACTTCTAGATTCCTCAAGCTATTTATTCGCAAATGCAGATTATTATACTAGTAACTGATCTGGTGTTCTGGATTCCATTGAATGGGTGAGAGCAGATCAATTGTATCCCACGAGTAGCCAAAGATGACGAGGGGTGCTGTTGATCTGCTCATCGACATTTAAAGCCAGAAAAAACGCATACAAATAACCGAAACAGACCTACGCACATAAACAAATTTCTGACTACATAGCATTAATAGTATCCAGTTACGTCACTATCTACAGTCTTACGTCCCTATACTCTGTAAGTGAAGTAGAAAATACAAAACGTCATCAAACCACGGCATTCGTGCATGAAGGTACCGTGACGTTTAAATTGTTTCTGGTCGCCAAAGCTATCACAGTAACACAAACTTTTTCGTATATTATGCGATTTTATTTTAATGTTGGATCTGTTGTTAATATTTACTCCTGATCTTCAAAAGGAAATGATAGTTTTGCAGGCGCAAAAACCTCTGCCGACAGAAAACACTTTTTGAGAAAAACAATATTTAAAATAATAAATTTTGATATCTTGTTCGTGAGGTAAGGGGTTAAATTATTAGCCATATACCTGCAAACTAAAACTACTTTAAAACACATATTTAGTGTAAAAGTCCTTTGAATAACAAGATTGTACCGACGCGGTAAAACTCCTGTTAGGGAGGTTGTTTTCTCCCACGAGCACTATAGAATCATCCCTGGTGGAACAGAAATGCAAGCAATCTGTATTCGGTATTGCTATATTAGTTTGTTTTTCGTGATTTGTTCTTGGTATCACAATATTTTATTTACTAAATCCGGTGTAAAATGTGTGTCGAGTCGGTGGAGATCTGGGGCCAATACTATAATTATTTTACAATTGTATTTTCTAGAATTGTATTTTCTATGTATGACTTTAAATAGGTTGAAATGAACCTTTAGCATTTTCAAAGGTGTGGCAATTTGCCAGTTGGAAAATGTTGTGATTAATTTTAGTCAGTTATATTGAGGCGTAGGAAATACAATTCTAGAAAATACAATTGTAAAAGTTTTATAGTATTCACCTCTGGTGGAGAAACATACTGGTTCTGTGCTCACAGTACACCGGGGGAACAAATATTAGATTGAAAGGGAAGTAAACACACACACACGCACATTCAAACAACAACAAAACTTGGACGGTCTGGATATAGCTCGGTGGACATTATCGATCAGTTGAGCGGAGAGGATACAGGGAAATGGCGTTGAATATCCAAAGATAAGACGCGCATACGGCATAATAAATGCCAAGTTGGTAAAGACAATCGAAAATGATTTAATCCGCCATCCGAATAAGGCGGATTAAATCATTAGTAATACTGAAGCGCTGCCGAGAATTTCAGGGCCCAACCACCCATTCTGATATGGAAGATACTTTGTATTGCGGCCATCAACATTAAAAGGACTGGGTAACACGTGAAATAATTTCATGTATCTTATCCTTGGAAAAGGGCCTTATTCCAATCTCGTAATTGCTCAGTTTCTGAAAAAACTATTACATTTAATAAAAGGTCTCGAAGATGAGTTGTGCAGAACAATGTTATCTGCATCAGTCCATTGGATGACCAAAGCATTACGTCCGCCAAAACTGAGAATTTCAGGGGCAGAATTTAATCCGATATATTCACAAAAGGCATTATGTCCTCGGCCTTTGAACCCATTTTTATATAAAATTAAACCAGCGTGTCCTTAAAGCCCACCGTGTCTGTGTCAAATAGGCCGATCATGTCCTCGGAACCCATTATGGTCTCATGTGAACCACCGTGTGCGCAAAATCCATTTATCCACATAGAGTGCTCCTTTATTTCCTTAAAGTCAACTGAGCCCGCACCGTAAAAGGACCAACACAATCGATCAGTTATGTCTTAAAAACCTCTTGTATCGAAAGGAATTTGACCATTCAGTCAAGTCCGGAAACTATTTAATTTATTGGTGCTTAACGCCAAGTCAGCTACTGGCTATATCGTGGCGACAATCGAGTATGTATGATACAAAGTTGTCACCAGAAGGGTCGTCAGAAGGTGAAATATCTGTTTAAAAGCATGCAACATGAACATTAGAGTGACAATGAATGTAATTGTGAAGACAGTAGTGAATATTGATACTGAACTTTGAATGACTACTAATATAATAACACTTTGGCCGGCCGCTGATTTGTCGCGGTTCTCGGATGAGAAGGCTTTGGTTACTCCTGTACTCCAAACTGCCTCCCTATTCCCACGCTTCTTCTCTCCTCCCAACACTCGGAGACTCGGAGACGAACTGCTTGCTGACATCCCTTGCCCCATTCTTCCCAATCTCTCCGATTAGCATATTAAGCCTCTTCTTTGAGTCTCCCACTAACCACATGTCCTTCATTCTCCCATCCCACTTCCCCATTATCCTCCCAGTGAATCTTATTTTTTTAGACTGGTATTTTGGGCATTCTAGAAAGTGTTCCAGGGTCTCCACCACGCCCAAATTACACATCTGGCACTCCTTTTCACTGTTTTTTACAATTTCTCCCCTCAGCTCTAGGGACCGTGACCTCAGCTTGAATACCAGTGACCCCCAAAGGTGCCATCAATATACTCTTCAAAACCAGGCTTCTCTTTATCACGCAGGCCACCCAAAAACCTCTTTGATTTGATCCCCTCTCGCCAATTAAGGTTACCATCCTCCAGGACCCTTTCTCTGACGATTGTTTTACCCTCCCTGGTTTGCCCCAACGTCTAGGTCCGAGATCTCCAATGAGTAGTTCTCTATTAGTTCCCTCACTTGGACCATCCACCCTGTCTTGATATTTGAGTTGAAAATTCGCAGGAACATTACTTTACATGATCGGCTGTCGGGGAGATTTACCAAATAATTAAGATAACCGAGTTTCAATAAGTCTATCCTGTCCTTGATCCTCATCCACCCAAGTTCACCCCTGATTGCTTCTAGTGCTACGGCATTGCTCGATCCCGTTATCCATCGGCCTGCATCGTTCCAAGCTCTTTACAGCCGTCTGGTTTATGGATACCACTTCCGTACCATATGTTATACTTGGCAGACCCACTATTTCCCAAATGGTTATCCCCACGAAAACCTTATTGAAACTGTTTCTACCTATAAGTTTCATTTGGTTAAGGATTCACCTCCCCTTCAGAATCAATTTATTTGTGTGGTTTCGGTAGATGCCTCTTCCTGTGATGTTTATATTTATCTATAGATACTCGTAGTCGTTACCTCTCTCTCCTACTCTAAGACGTTTGCTGCTACCTTCCGGAATACAGAACTCCCCCACTCTCCACTTTCGAGTGGGGTCCTCTTTGCGGCCTACGGGTATAGCTTTGCTCTTGCTTTCATTAAGTTCGAGTCTCCATTTGCTACCATATTTCCCAATGACTACTGCGTTTATCAATCCGATGGCAACATCTTTCTTTATATGAGATGTTGTTAAAAGTCTAAAACAACTCAAACTTATCAAAAAGGTTGATTTCTTTGGGAAACGAGAGAATCTGGTGAGAAGTGATTGTGTAAAACGGATCTATTAGAGACGGTACGCCATAAAATCGCCGTCTGATGTCATTAAAATTAGTACAGTCTAATAGAATTCGTTCAACTGTCAACGGACATTGATAGAGAACACTTTCTGGTCGCATATTAACCTCTAACAAAAAGGAATGTGTAAGTTATGTATGACCAATATGACATCGTGTCAAAATGACGTGATTTTGTCTACAAAGGTTACTGGACAGATACTTATCAACAATAGTAGTTTGGAAGTGATGGTGCTTGTTGTTAGCTGTCTAATCCGCAAAACACATGGCTTTAAAATTGTATATAAATCGATCCACTATGTCTACATAATCCAGGGTTTTCACGGACACGGAAAGTGAACAACATACAGTACGTGGGGAGTGGATTGTAAGTAAATCACCAGCGGAGTGGAGTTATCACCCAAGCTATAACTTTCAAATTTTGTACATATCGACAAAAACACAAGCAATGTTTCAGCCAATGGACATTGGCTGAAACTTTGCTTGTGCTGCTTATGCTTTGCAACAAATTTGCAATTATTGCTTGGGTGGAATCTCCACTCTCTGTGGGTGATTTGGTGATAATGCGCTCTCCACGTACTGTATGCAATGCCCATTGCCTGCGCACATAACTGTTGTAATATGGGACGGAAATATCATGTTTCCATTATATTTGCAGATGTAGGTTAGGTCCAACTATGCCTCATATATACTCTTAGTAACATATATCATAATGTACTTTGCTATTCAAGGATACTTCGAATACCACATTGTGAAAGAAACCATTTGATGGTGTGGATAGCTCGATAATGGGACATCTTGTGTGCATGCTTACAGTAATGACATTAAATGAAGTTCCATGTATTCTGAAGTGGTGACATCCCACCCGTCCGCACAATGTGTTTTACCTAATGTCTCGATTTTAACACAATGCAGTTTTGTCACACTTCGTACTACAATAACACACACATTTTATGATCAGAAAATGTCCAAATGAAAAATTGCATATTTCGAGGTAAAGTGAGCATCCATCTTATGCAATCCCGAGCAATGGAATAACTGCGGCCGATTAACAAGCAGAGTTGTGGATTATTTTTGAATTTCGAAATTGGTTCACTTGTCGTCCTTGCCGTTTTCCAATTTATGTTGCCGGTGATTGTCTCTCATAAATGGCAACAAGTGAAATTCATACAGATTCAGTAATTTATCTCCAAAGAAAACATGAAGCACATCCATTGGACATGAGATATTTTAGTCGGGATACCTGCACATAAAAATAAAGCCCAAAAATGGACTTGCAACACTCCACTCCCATATGGTAAGTTGATGTTCACGTGGCTTTATTCTTGTTATGACACTAGCAGAGACAGGGTCAAATGTACACAAGATCGTCTCAATTTTGTTCTCACTTCAAGATACGTATCCCTACTCTGTTATTCCATTTATGTATGTATACATGACTATATATAACACATTTATCGCCGTCTACAACATGGGTCCATATATTGAAAAAAAGGTTTTGTTCATTTTAATCCTTTGAACCCTAGTTGTATCTTCCATGCCAGTTCAATGACAGCAAATGTAAGAGTACATATTCATTATTTAGGGGAAGACCAAACAGTGTTTTCAACGTGCAGCCTTGAGGATGTAGGTTGAAAATATTGATTGGTCTACCCCACACATGCTGTTGGCACCCATACAACTTAACGAGAGTTTGACATATCATGTTCCTGCGCCGAAAAGAAACGGTCTCTCGTGTTTAAAGGGTTAAATAACAGCGAAAAAAAAAGACAATGCGAATACTAAACGGAGGGTAACTGTGGTAGAGTAGGAATACCCGATTTGGGGTCTCGCGTGTTTTCAGCAAAATTCAAAACGTACAACACTGTCTGGGACGTTTGAAAACCATGTTCGGCTGGCCCTTTTAAACGGATAGCAATTGGCAAAACTTATCGCAATTTTATAAACATTCCTAACTCTTCCGCATAACGCATTACGTAAAGGATGAACATACACGGCTTTGGTATGATTGCCGGCACATAAAGGCACAGACGCTAACTTTTGGTGAACCTACTACGAGTAGTCACTTCGCATTACACGTGCGTGCTAGAACGCATACATGGATGGCCATTATTTTTGGAGAAGTCCAGAGATGAATCTGGAAAACTTTCATTAAAAATAAGCTTTGTTTTAGGCACCTATGGGTATAAAAAAGTTTTTTTTTACTTTGAAAGTTGTGTTGTAGCAAAGTAAACCTACAAAACCGAGGACAATTTTGTACATTAGTGTCTCTTGGGCGAGGCTATGTACAAATAATTACATTGTTAATGTAGTTATACGTTTTGGGTCAAAATACTCAATTCCCATTGGTCAGCTGGATGAAAACGCCATGACCAAATGTAATTCATTTTCTAATGAATACATTTGGTCGATTTTTGACCCGCATTTACGGTAGAGCGCTGTTGACAGAATGCAATTCAGGCGGTGTTTGGGCGGGTTTATAACTTTTAGCGCTTCTCGCAGTGATCAGTGATTATATTACCGATATGTTAAATAAATTGTTGAACATTCCAAGTTTCGTTGCGAAAGACGGCAATTAGACAAATTTGGGTCAATGCCGAAAACCGGCGCTCAACTCAGAGTTCTGTGCTTTGTCTTTTATGTGAGGGTGGTTTTTCGCCTCGTTCGTTCGTACATGTTTTATTTCGTCTTTCTGCTTTGTTGTTTGGTAAAAAGTAGTTTAAACAGTTACGGAATGTAATTATAAGAATTGAATGCAATTTTTATAATCTTTATTGGAGTATGAACGTGTGGGTATGGGTACAAATTCCCACACGTTCATACTCCAATAAAGATTATAAAAATTGCATTCAATTCTTAACTATACCGTTTTTGCAAATCTACAGACTTTGTGGATTAGAGCTGCCTTGATGAAAGCTGGTAGAACATTATGCCCACAGAAACTGAACCTCCGTGTCCAAGAAAGAAAATAAGTTTCATCCATATACTTTATCAAGATGAACAACACTTCTGTGAATGTAAACGAAGATGATCTGGGTGTAATAGTTTTCACTAGACGCATTTTTAGCGAAGGCAGTGGATTGAATTGCTTACGGACATGTTAGACTTTACAGGCATAATGTATAGGTTATTGTGGATGCAACAGATTTTGTGGACATAACGACTCAATTTCGATGGACACGGTGGGTTTTGATTGCACAAGGGGTGATTAGACTCGGTCTCTATGGGTTTTAGGACGTAGTAGTTTTTATTTCAGCAGACACAATTGGTATTGCGGACATAATATTTCGATTTTAGCGCTCGAGCCAAATAACGGGAAATCGAAATTCGATTTTCGAGTTATCGTTCAAATTATATAGACGTTATGAGGTTTAACATGTATGTAGAAAACAGATCAAAACGCCGCGAACGCAATTTTACGGACAAAATAGGAAATTATTTGTCAGTTTTAGCAGAAGTCGTACTTTCCGGACCAAATGCACCGGTGCGTATGCGACGGTGTTGAACAAGAGTAATTCGTTCGCAATTTGGTGGTAGTCTTGGTTGAACTTATTTCTACTGGTGCGCAAATTGTCTCAGTTGTAGGTCTATTATGTCACGGATTGGTGTCTTATGGCAAGTGGTGCATAGAAATGAATGACACAAACTTTGATTCTTGGAAATTTTTCAAACAAACTCACTTAGTGAATGATACTCAAAACCCAGTTAACCCTTTACCTAACGAACCGGACGCTTCTGCACCCTTAATTTTCAAATTCAGCAGTTGAAAAACATATATTTTTCAAATAGTGTTTAAAAAAACATATCATATGACCCACCATTGGAACGAGCCCATCGTGCTCGTTCCAATGAGGGGTCACATGATATGGTTTTGTTGAATTTTACTGAAAAAAACGAAAAACAATAATTAAAATAATAAATTTTGATATCCTGCTTGTTGTTTAAAGGGTTAATGATGTTTACTTGTAGATTGGTTTGCAGCCTCATTCTAAAATAGCAAAATACAGTCAAAACATACAGTACTGTGATCACAAAAGCGATCTCTTTCGCGATAAATCGTGAGTTGATCTCGACACACGTGTACCAGTGGTTCGAGATTCCCTGAATAGAATACTGCGAAATGAAAATTACAAACATATAAAGAAAGCTAACATCTCAGATTCAAAGTTTTGACAATTCATTTTCGACGAGTGATATTTAATAAATCTAGCATGGCTTTTCGTTGACTATGCCAAAATAGTGGTCCTCGAGGAGAGGATAGTCCCGACGCGTAGCGGAGGGATTATTCTCTCCCCGAGGACCACTATTTTGGTATAGTCAACGAAAAGTCATGCTTTATTTATTATATTAGATGTGTGTGTGTATGGAGGTGTGGGGGGGGGGGGGGGGAGTTCTTCATCGGTCATATATGCAAGATAATATTCTTATTCACAGCCAAAGAGAAAAGAAAATGGTTCAGGGTTTAAACAGGTAAACTAAGTTAATTCTGCCACTCATAGTTCTGGGATAGAGAGGTAGAGAACCAAAAGCCCAAGAAACACAATACCATCATTTCATTAACCCCTCCCCGCCTCCAACACTACTACAAACATCACTTTCGATACACATATTTTTATTTCTCCAAACTAAATGTAAAAATGTATATGGGACGAGATGTCTTGTAAAGTATTTACGCTTCAATGGAATTTTATAAGCGAATTCGAATGTTACTATTTATAACCGTGCACTATTACCGTGCACTATTTTTTTTTCAAAAATGATAGTAGGTCTGTGCGATTTCGCTGACGAACTATCGGAAAAGAGGGTGTTTCTGTTCAACCAATCAGCACGCGGGAAAGTCACGTGACATCTAATATTGTGCTATATTGCTGGGGGGGGGGGGGGGGGGGTAGGGCATTCTGAAGGGATCACGACCGATCGCAGCACATGTTTTAGAAGAAGAGACGAAATATCGCGAAAATGCATGTACTTGTTGCTTTGTTACCAATCTACCGTGATGGTGCACTTCTGACCCGTCAAGTGTCCAAGCAATCTATTTTATGAAATGAAACCTTGGCACCGTAATCAGATGATTTCAGGAACAATTTAAAAGAGTTGGAAAGATGAAAAGCGTTTCAAACTAGCCTACAATTAATTTTTGAGGGACCTAAACTGGAACTCAGACTTAACTCTTTTCTGCCTTTAGGTGGCTGACACGCACTGAGTGAAATTTCATCTCACATTTTCACATAAGTGGTTACGTGGAGACATAACGTCCCCTGGGTTCCATTGGTACTCAGGGGACGATAAGATGAGACAATATTCGAGGAATAAGATAAATAACGACCAGTACCCATAAATTTGAGTGATTAATTAATATCTTTAAAAAAATAAATATATTTGGAAACGATTTGCTGTGAACGAGCAACTAGATACTTGAAGATCAGTTGATGCCGAGTGCAAACTGTTTTTAATACGAGACGGCTGGAAGGCAGGGATGGGTGGGAGAGGGGGTTGGGGGGGGGGGGGGTAGGCGGTGGGCACCTGCCCCTAATTTTTTCATTGATATCATTGATGTTTGCAGGATGATTTTTTGCACAGTTTACGAGTGTGCAAATCTGTCAATAGTCAGGCAATCTTACACCTTGGTACTCCGGCCTATTGCTTGTTCATTCTCTCAGTTACTTGCTAATTGCCACCATGACCTTCAGTGTCAAATTATTCCATGCACCATGCGGGGTTCAAAAGTTTTGAGTGGATATGCACGTTCGATGTTTTGCTCTTCGCTCGAGTTCACGTACAATCGAACCTCGGTATCGAATCACATTCCAAGTGGTTGCGTATGTGTTACTGCTTATCGGGAATTATCTCTACTATATACCAGAAATCATTAAGCCTAGGATATGTGTACTAGGTTACTGCGCTCCGTGACACTAGTTGACTTCATATGGTACGGCCGCCATGGATTAGTCACTTTCCTGGGGTGGGCAGTATTTCCACGGACGCAAAAATATTAGATAGCAAACACTAATTATAGGAATAATCAAAAGAAATTTAATTAATGAAGCACCGGGTGCAACCCTGTGCTTCATCAATTAAAATGTTTCCGCTGATGATTTTTTATTACCTGGTAAATGCATGCGTGGACATCACTGCCCACGCGTGGATTATGATCAGTCCACGACTAATGCACTGTATGGACGTGTGGCGGTACGCAATAGTCTCGTACGCATTGCCAACACTGAATACAATTTGTATATAAAGTGAAATAATATCACCCTGTCAAGCATTCAAAGGATTCGCTGTTCAATCATGGGATTCGCTGTGAATAATACGAGATTCTCTGTGAAAATCTTTGAAAGTTTTTTGACGAACGCAAACGAAGGCTGGGGCATTTTTGCAGTAAGGACCGACATATGGAAAGGTACGTACTAATAAATTTACCTTATCCAGTAGTACGTCTGTCCCCCAAAGTCCTGTTTGCAAACAGTATCTGTTACGTGATCTCGAATGAAAAAATATACTGCACAAGATGGGGACGGGGTGGGGGGGGGGGCTGAATTTTAGGCTTTGTCCTAATACGAGTAATAGTCGGGCAGCTAGGTACACCCCCAATGGAACACCCCCAGGGCCGAACGAGACGGTTTTTTTCAAGTACCTGTACTTCTCAAGAGTAGATTTTCAGATGTTAACAAGAAATCATCCTGGTCGGATATGACGTAATCCAAGATGGCGTCCATAATGGTGGGTCAGTTTTGCGATTTTACACCATCACTAATTTTTCTCGATTACGGAAAAACTGTATGAGATCAGGAACGAAAAGTTAACTCATTCGTATTTTTGACACCATTCCCCGTATAATAATATCAATCAAGTAAGTAAAAATACAAGATGGCCGCCAAAATATGCCTCAAAGTAGACGAGAATCTAGTTTTTCGACACTTTTTTCGCAAAAAGACTTATACAATCTTGATAAAAAATTAAAAACTGTAAATTTTTAGATGTTAAATTGATCTTATCTTCGATAATACCCAGTGTGAAAATGTACCATCAAAAGACGATGTGGAAGACAAGATGGCCGCCAGTACGACCACCCGTTTTCAATTATCTCGCTTTTGTAATGGACACGTTTACACTCTTTCAAGTTGTACGATGGTTGCGGAAAAAATGTCGAATGCAGGACTCAGAAATCAACTGTATAGTATATTGGAAACTTTTTCTGTGTATGAAAAAAACAATTTTGTCAGTGAATGTACAAGGTCGCCGCCACAAAAAAAAAAAAAATCCTCGAAATTGAAGAGAATCAGTAGTAGATCATGTACCGGAACGAGCCCCATTGGATGGACCTAATGGTGAACCTTGGAAGTGAAGACATGTAACGTGACATAGTTACTTTGTTAAGGTGGCGTGTTTGCGTCGTCCATTTTGTATACTGGAGCCCACCATCTTGGTTTCTATGGTAGCATGTGGCTGCAATATGACCCAAAATCCCACAATAGGGAAGGGGTATGTTTAGAGGTGGGTTCGATTGAACAGAAGTAAATCTAATTACCGCAAACAGCCCGACAATCTCACCAACCACCCAGAACTATCGAAACGGACTTCATTTTGTTTAGATTTCCCCATTTTGGGTTTATAACTGTTGCACGTTATGCTATAGGACCGAGAGGTCTCCTGGGGTAAGTTCGATCGAAATGGAGTAGTTTGTTGGTACGGATACTTCCTATTTATCCAGTTCGGATTCCATTTAAATCCTCGGTTTCTATCTGTTTTGCAACCCTATTCTGACTATATTAGCTGCCTATCTTGCCTCAGGTGTCTCTGACGCAGCCTCTGGCCTCAACCAAGTCTTACAATCACCAGTCAGATTGCTTCATTTTCCATAACCTGTGCATATCCATACAGAGTTATCTCCCCTGTGTATAACGAAATTCCGTATGATTCCCAAGTCCAAACGGCAATCGAGCAGGAAGATATATTGCTCGACAAGTAGTGAATGGAACAGGCATTGCTCGAATGGTTCGAATCTAATCGAGATAATAAGCCATAGAGTAATTACTTGAACGAGTGACTCCTCTTATGACCCTTATCCTCATCTGGGTATTGGAGGATACCTATGACATGGTGATGCAGTACTGGGGGAAACCTTTGGAGGATACCTTTTAGACGATACCTATCGGAGGATATCTATCTGAAGACAGTTATGGTTCCTAGTGTCTGTTCAGCTCCTTGCATTTAGACCTCCGTATGACCTGCATAGCTGCAAGACCGCTACCACTGACTTGTCCAATATCGCCACCGTCTGTCCTATGATTAGCTTCTACTGTAGGAATAATTTGCGATCAACTTAACATCTAACAGTATAGAGGTTTCTAAATTTTATCATGATTCTTTTAGTTTTTGCAAAAAAGTGTCGAAAAATTGGATTTTCTTCTATTTCGGGGCATTTTTCTGGCAGCCATCTTGGATATTGACTTACTTGATTGGTTGATCATACGCGGAGAAAGTATCCAAAATACTATACAGTTGATTTCTGTTCCATGTACGAAACATTATTTCCGCAACCCTCGTACAATTTGAGATAGTGTAAACTTGTCCATTACATAAGCGGGATAAATGAAAACTTGTTGTCGCACTGGTGGCCATCTTGTTTTCCACATCGGCTTTCGATGGTGCATGATCACGCTGGGTATTATCGGAGCATAATTTGCGATCAATTTAACATCTGAGAGGTTACAGGTTTCCATTTTTTGTCATGATTGTACAAGTTTTTTGCGAAAATGTGTCGAAAAACTCGATTTTCGTCTATTTTGACCGCCATCTTGGATTTTCACTAACTTGATTGATATTATTATACGGGGGAAGGAATCAGAAATACGAATGTATTAATTCCCGCTCTTTATCTCATACAGTCTTGCCATAATCGAGATAAAATAGTGATGGTGTAAAATAGCGAAATTGACCTACCCTCATTGGCGCCATCTTGGATTACGTCATATCCGGCCAGGATGATTTCCTGTTAACATCTGAAAATCTTCTCGCGAAATGTCTAGACACATGAAAAAAACGGTCTCGTTCGGCCCTGGGGGTCCCCATAGAGGGAGAACCTAGCTGCCGGACTATAGCTGTTTATCAAAATATCTGGTTTTCCAAATTGATTTTTATGCTTATAATCACGGCAGGACATCTTCCTAATCCCGTCGGCCAGGTTACATTACATGCTCGTCACTGCTCCAAAATATCGAAAATTATATGATATTGCGGGATCGTGTAAAACGAGAATGACAACGCAGCATCGATGTGGGTAACTTTGAGGTTATCACGGCAGCTTTTCCTGCTCTGGTGAGGTGGAATTCGAGCTGTTTGAACCAATACTGCATATCCAAACAGTATATCTCAGTCCCTGATAATATATATCATCCGCAAAACCTTGTAGACCTATTCAATATTTAAATCTCGAGCTTACTGCAAGTAGGTTCCGGTATTTTTCAATCTTGTATGAAAATAAAATATTTTTTAAGTAGGAACATACACAACTACAATTCTCTGTGGTGTGAATATGCTGCAGGACACATGTCAAAATATGCTGTCCAAAAGTTATGTTGTCGAACATGTGCTGTAAAATATAGGGGACATTATTCATTTATTCGATATATGATGGGATGTAGTTATCTCATGTAACACTTTATCACACACCTATTAATGTAAAACACGGGATTTCCCCTGTTCTGCATGTGCGTTTAAAATAAAGTGGTACCGCACATGTGGTGATACTAAACACGTTCGATTTCGTCTGCAACAGAGAAAAGTCCGTCTAAATAAGCACGTCATCGTCGGTCGGATGCACCGGAGTCGAGATCGCTTGGAAAAAGTTCCTCATTTAGATTTGTTTACCCGGAATATTTAAACAATCAGATTCGAGTCAAAAATTGACAAAATAAAAATAGCATTCTGACTGCCTGTTCCTTGATAAATACTTTCCATAACTGGTCATATAATGATGGAGTGTGCTACACTTATTAGCTATTTAAAAACTTTAGTTGTGTTATTCCCCTCAGTTTTGTCAATATTTGAAGTTCGATCATCGTGACCGTGAGACAAATCGGCGTCAATTGGTTTCGACCAACTGAATGCCGTAAAATAAAAAGCAAATTAGGGTTGGTATCCCACCACCTAACAGAGACGTCTCGTTGGCAACGAAGGAAACGCAGCAATTATCCACCTGAAGAGTGCTTTTACGTCAATTTTCGTGTTGACTGGTTTTTTACATGGGAGGTGTGTGATAAATACAGAAACGGCATGTGTTTGAATGGGTTAAGAAATATCGCACGAGATTGCTTTGCCCAGGATATCATTCGAGCCTATTATGACGTATCATGTTCCTGGGCTGGAAAAAATGGTTTCTCGGGTTCAAAGGGTTAAATAACAGCGAAACTGTTTTGGAAGTTTTGATAAAACCTAAGACAATACGAATACTAAACAGAGGGTAACTGTGGTAGTCTTCGGCTCTCGTGATATCCTGGGCAAAACAATCTCATACGATAAGTCTTAACTCATTCAAACGTATTTGCTGTTCTGTACATATACCAATAGCTAGCTATACCCAACGTAATTTGTTTGTATTTCCATAGGAACGACAACGGTCGACGACATATTCCCATCAGGTAGCCCCTGATGTTGGATAGCTCTTGATGTTGTGATGCAGAAGCTTTATAAGTTTTAAATGATAATTTACAGATATGCAAATCATTTGTGATTGAGTTATAGTCATTCTCAAATTGGGCGGCTGCACTCAAAGATATTGATGACGGCTTTATGCAACTATAAGAATAAGCATTACAGAGTATTGCCAATAAACACAGAGGAGTATGTATCACGGTGGGGATGGAGGGGGGGGGGGACGTCTTATAAGTAGAGTTGATCAATGATCTTTATTTATCCTGCTGGTATAGGAGCAGTTTGGATCCCAAGCGTCATTTCTACTCTCTTTTAGATTGGTTGCCCCGTTGCGAGAGCGGAACTACGCTCGATCATCATCAAAACTACTATAGTAAGCCCATACAAGACTAAAACAGAGATATTTATCTTACATGGTGCATAGTATCGCAGCAGGGGCGTAGATGAACGAGTAGGTGGAACGCATTGCGCGTACACGTATATGAACTCAGAAACAAAGCCCAAACTTCGATTTGTTGAGTCCATATATTTAATTGGAGTTATTCTAATTCCATTTCTAAGATATCAGAACCTTATAAGTTTTCCATATTTTGGCTGAAACTTGGAAAAATCTATTTCACCGATCATATTTTAGATGTATTCCGGAAGTGGATATTAGTTGGCCTGTGCGATCTCCTTTCAAGAAAAGACTGGTTTATTTCGCAGACGTACTTATTATTTTGCAGAACACCGGTTCGACATCTTGTTCCCCAGTTGACCGCCTCTGACCGACCGACCAGTGCAACAAAAGAACGCCCAAGAACACATTATAATTCACGAATTCCACCCGAGAGTGGCAAAGGGGGCAGTGATAATTTCTATGTCGCCAGAAACCTCGTTGTCACTCACAGCAATGCTGCGTTGCCATTCTTGTTTCACACCACCTCTACACCATCAAACAATTTTCGATATTCCAGAGCAGTGAAGAGCATGTAACCTGACCGTCCTGGTTGAGAAGATGCTTCGCCGTGATTATAAGCATAAAAGACGATTAATGGAAAGTAACATATATTGTTTGCGAACAAGAGTCCGGTGGATAGCTACACTTTTGGATAAAGGTAAATTTATTGATACCTTCCTTTCCATATGTGTGCCTCTTCTGTAAAAATGCCTTAGCAGTCGTTTGCGTTCGTCAAAAACAAAATAATTTCACAGAAAATCTCGTATTAACGGAAATTCACAACGAATCCGAGGATTTCTCAGCGAATCATTTAACTGGTTCAGTGCTAGAAGCCACTATCAGGGCTTTAAAAAAATGAGGGTACCCATGCAAAAGCCAATGTTTTCCTTGCTTATGTTTCATATTCAACCAAACACAAATAAGATTTGGTTTATATAAACTTGTTCTATTACAAATTATTGGAGAGTGCCTGTGGGCACTCTCCAATAATTTGTAATAAAATAAATTTGAATAACAAATCCAGACCACTAAAAATAATCTAGCCCTCAAACAGTTAAACGATTGAACAGTGTGAATATACATCTCTCTTCACGATGCGTACATAATTTTGCAGAAATTCGCATTTTCCTGAAAAGCATACTGAAATTCTAATCGAATGGAGACGAATCCATGAAATAATTTCGCATTGAATCGAATGTATATAGTAGCTTCTCCGGATCATAATACATGCTGTTTTCGAAAGTTCGTTACTATTTTTATTAGTTTTATTTTATATAGATTTCGGACGCAGTTTATTTTTAAAAGTTCCTTAATAAATTTAATTTATCAATGCATCTCGGTGACCTCCGAATCAAATGAAAATACAATACAGTCGCCGGGGACTGATCGTAATCCACGCGATGACAGTGGTGGGCACGCATATGTTTACCAGGTAATAAAATCATCATCAGCAAAGTTTTAATTAATGAAGTACCGGGTTGTACTCTGTGTTTCATTAATTAAATTGTTGATGATTATTCCTATAATTAGTGCTTGGTATCTAATATTATTGTGTCCGTGGCAATATTCCCCACCTGTGTATCCAGAATCTACCTCTATGAAGCTCTATTCATATTGTCCTTTGCAGGACAAAGACGCTCTAAACGAAACTGAAATCTATGTAATGGTTAGTGTGTTTCATACCGTGATCAAACGCGGACAGAGAACTTCAACACGATCTCAACTGTTACGCGATCTGGTTGATGTTATCTTTCCGTTTTTCTCTCCATGGGTATTACAGAATCTCACCAGTTGCGAAAGGAATGCGATAGCATTAATTGTGAGATGGTGCATCAATTTTTTTTATAACGATTCCGTCTTGATTTCGAGATCTTTTATTTATGTAATATCTTCCCGTGGTGAGCCCTAATCACGGGAAGATATTCCACAAATACAATTTCGAGATCCGATCGCGATCTGACAAGGAAACATACCACTGTGGTGATCATAGTTCTGTATATTCAGTACAACTCGGGACCCCGAATCAGAAAGTCCGGATCGAATGTTACGCAAAGGGTTAAGGAAAGTACACTGATTATGAGTTCCATGGCTTAATCCATGCCAAAATTTCTGCACGGAATACCAATAGTTGCCATATAAATAAACTGTTCAATGTTTCCGAAACTTGTTATAGCCACGTATGCTTGTTTGTCTCGTTCTGCAACATGAAATAGTCAATAGCACATATTGACACCGAGTTCACATTGCAGATAGAGAACACTAGTACGACGGCAGTAGTATCGTAATAGTAGGGAGGAGCATCCGATTCAAGGTTCATTTCGGATTTGAACCTCTGGTCTGAATCGAGTCGAGGTTCAATTCGAACAGAAAAAGCCCCCCCCCCCCCTCCCAAACCCACAACCCTGATCCTCCGGGTTCTAGCACTACGCGATCACTGCCTTGGGAAGAATAGGCTAAAAGGTCAATTGCGAAATCGTACACCATTTTGAGTGACAGCAACGCGAAATTATTTAATGTCCTGTATTTCAAAACAAATCTAATCGAATATCAAAACCGGTTGGGATTCAATTCTTTTTTTCTAATATTCGCTGGTCCCTAGCCTAGTTTTAGAAATGGAGAGTTGGTCCAAAAAGGTATTCATTCTGATTATAACAATTTAGAAGTCATGTATCATAATATGGTTGACATTTATGTTGAGAACTTAGTTTTCCCAGGATCTCGCGACTTTTATTCTCCCGAAAATATTTCTGTGAAACACAAACGTAGTGTGGCTCGTTCATCTGTTCGCCATTTGATTGTCTTCTCATTCAAAGTTTCACTTGACCAAGAAAAAAAAGAACTTGTCGTGTGATTCTCGCATGAACGTGAGGAAGACCCATACTGATTTTGGGGGCATTGCGACAAAGGACATCGTCAAAGTTACCTTCAACTTCAAAGAAATTGGAGACAAGATTGGTTTCTGCCCCGTATTTCAAATTGGGCTTTACCGATCAAAACCAGACTTGCCATGTCAAATGACCTTGAACCTGGAATTATTTTAGGCTTCATAAAGCATTATATCCGTGCACAGTTTGTTTGTTTTGTTTTTGTTTAAACAATTTCAATTGATATCAGGCAGTAAATTACTCATAATTTTGTGAGTAACACCTGAATTGATAAGACTGGTAATATTTGATCACAAGATGTTTTGGTAAAATTTGAGCAATGAAAAGAACTCGTGTCTAAATCTGGTGTTTCAAAAATTGGCATTTGGAAGATATAGGCTTGGGGACCTAAGGATGGCGACCTGAGCAACAACCACTCCGCTCACAAGCGTACTGACACTTTACCACTGAAATGCTAACCGATTTCACCGAGATTTAAAAAAAAAAGAAACGAGAGTGAGCAAATGAGTCAATATGCAGGCATTCTTTTAATATGTCTGGCCTACCATTTCATTTATATGTTAATGACAGTTAGTTTTACGAGTATGACGGGACGAAATTCAATCTGGTAGTAAGGGCGCGGCTAGAGAGATGTGTTTCCGATATCAAAGCGTGGATATCACCAAACTTTTTTAAAATTAATTCTCGAAAAACTGAAATCATATACTTTGGTATGCCGGATCAGTTAGGGAAATGTGACAAATTACATTTCAAGGTTGAAGGCCGTATGACCCAACCATCGTTTGCGGTTCGCAACCTCGGGTATTCCATGGACGCGAATCTGAATGCAGATAAGCATGCCATGAATGTCAGCGTACAACCACCTGCGAAATATCACCAGCGGTCGCTTGTTGAGCGATGAGACGACCGCCAAGAACCGCCTTCGTCATCAGCAGATTACATCACGGCAACTCACTTTTGTATGCCTGGAATCAATCTTCGTTGACTAAATTTCTCACTATCCAGAACTGTGCTGCTAAAAATAGTAACAAGCAGCAAAAATTACTGTCATATCAGTTCAATTTCTTTCAGCTTCATTTGTTATTAGTTGAGCACAGGATCGTTTTCAAAATATTCGCGTTTGTGGCCAAATCCCTCAGCGGACTTTCACCTAAATATCTGTGTAATCTTGTTTACCATTATGTGAAAAAGTATTAAGAGTTAAGGTCATCCAAACTCAACTACCTTGCTCACCGTTCAGAACGCCAAGTTACTGCGAGGGCATTTTCTGTCGCCTGTCCGGCCTTATGGACTGATATACCTGATCACCTAAAGATTCCGCAAAGGGGGTTTTGCTTCCGAACACAGGTACTCGGCACAATCTGTGACTTCGAAAGAAAAATGATATTTGAAAGCATTTTTGAATCGATGCTGACGTGCCCCCATAATGGTATAAATATTAATAAGTTACACAACTCGCTTTTTGAAAACGATAGCAGTCATCTTCGCTATACCCCCTCAAAATTGATTCGCATAATTTGTGTCAGTGGAAAGGGGAATGAAAAAGCTCTACAGTGGTGTATGACACGATCGTGGGGTGTTGTTCTTGGGTTGCTCAAGATAACTGGGAGAAGTCGCAGAAAAGACCGAAAAATATTTAGTCGGACAAGAAAGTGGACAGTGACATCTGGGTTTCGAGCGACAATTATCCGATTTATTTTCAATAATTCGAGATCCCGCTGTTTATGGAAAACAGATTCAATCATTAACCGTTTCCCTTTATCAATTACTAATCTCGGATCCACATTTATTCATTTCTGGCAATCACGTTTGCCGTTTGTACACGTTTTAGCCGTCTCTTCACATCTAAAGCAGTTTTTTACGCGTCCATAGATACGGCGAATTTTCCACATTCTCCCATTGGCTTGTTTTAAATAGTAGCCAGTGGGATGTTTTTGTGAGCATCTCAGCTTCTACGGCCGCCGTTGGCTTCGTGAGTTTCCAAGGAAAGGTTAGAAAATGTGTAGACGGCAAATGTGATTGCCAGAAATAAATAAATGTGGACCCGAGATTAGTAATTGATAAAGGTATACGGTTAGTATTTGCATCTGCCCCCACAGACAGTGGGCCCTCGAATTATTTATAATAAATCGGATAATTGTCTCTCCACTGTGCACTTTCTTGTCCGACTGAATGTTTTTCGGCCTTTTTGCGACTTCTCCCAGTTATTATGAACAACCCAAGAACACCCAACGATCGTGTAATACACCACTCTAAAGCTTATTCATCCCCCTTTCCACGGACACTGGGTACTGCTGGATATGTGAATCAATTTTGAAGGGTGGGGGGTATAACGAAGATGAGTGTTATCGTTTTCGAAAAGCGAGTTGTGTACCTTGTTAATATTTATATACCATAATGGGGGCACGTCAGCATCGATTCAAAAATGCTATCAAATATCATTTTTCTTTCGATTTCACAGCTTGTGCCGAGTACCCGTGCTTCCGAATGGCCCTAGAAACTCACATCTTTCGAGTGGCGTTTCACGAATTGATCAGGAGTACATGTACATCCCCTAAAACCTCACCTCTTTCAAATGGCATTTCCCGAGATGACCAGGTGTGCATCCTTAACGTTAACAAAGTCAGGAGCCGTGTATCAGTACATATATTTTCACGCATGCTAATTTTTGATATCTTACTTAAAACAGTTGCACTCTGATTCATGTTGTCGCCAAATTGATGTTGTTTGTTTTGGCCTATCACTAGCTTTAAAATTTATCCTTCATGCTAATAATACTTCTTTGGCCTACCGCTGATTTATCGAGATCCTCTGACGAGGAATGTAAAGCCCGTGAGGACATATTAGTGGATTATTAGGCCCTAAACTACAGATTTATTATTATTAATCGTTTGAACTCGAGAGGCAGTTTTTTCCGGCCCAGGAATATGATACTTCATAAGTTCATAAAGGAGGGTGGCTGCTAAGTGAAGGTATATGCAGACTAATCGATATTTCCAACGCGTAGCCCCAAAGCTGCACGTTGAAAATATTAATTCGACTACCCCCAAATAATGAATATGGACTCTTCCTGTTATTGAACTGACATAGAAGATACCACAAGGGTTCAAAGAGCAAATAAGTTCATCTGAATTTACCAAACCACGACAAGCACTGACATGCACAATATTCCCTCTTTTGATAATATAATACTGTACCGAAAATAAAGTCTATAAGCCATCTAACCTCCTTGGGGGTGCAGTGTTTACCACCTACCCGTTGCATTTAACAAGACCCACCCCGGGCCTCAATCATTGCTCTAACTCTCATTACCATTAACCCAATAAAGTTGTTTATGGTCCTTTGTGGGATGTTACGTTGTCGCCATTCCTGACCCTCCTGTCTAGTTCGTCCCACGAATGTTCGATCGGGGACAAATCTGGGCTGTAGGGTGACCAATCTACAACTGGGACATTGCGAACCAAAGACCATTGTTGTGGATGCAATATCCATGTTTTACCTATTGGACCAAACGAAGCCAGATCCAGTGCGAAGTCGATATTCATGCCCTCTTACCCCCCCCTCCCCCCACACACACACCCACCCCCACACACACACTCCTGCTTTCCTCACCCGGCAAGCCCTATACTTGGTGCAATAACATTCCACCGTCTATGGAAACTGCAATTCCAAACAGCATTATTTTCTCGCCGCATTTTGTCATTTGTGATAGCCACTGGACTACACACGGGGAGGGCTACTGCTAAGGGAATTGGATAAATTTTCCTCTAGTTTGAGTTCTAGTTGCGAATATTTTTAATCTGCAATGGTGATGAGAAATGAAGAATACGCAGATATTGGCAAAGTGATTCTATTGCACAACTATTAGTAGTTTACGGAAGCGACACAGCAACAATATTTTTGTCAGAGAAAAATATAATCGTCATAATACACAAATGATAGGTATGGATAGATGGACATGGTTCGTAGTGTAATGGTAATATCGTGCAGTAGTGATAGTTACTCAATAGTCTATCCTTTTCTATGTGAGCCCGCGAAGCTACGTGCAAATCCAGGATTTCCGTATGCTCGCCCTGATGTTGGTTTACGCTCTTGGGTTTCTGATCTTCTGGAAGGACCACCAGATTTCAACAATGCGTGTATTTTCTTCGGTGGCGCTGGAGGCGGTGGTGGTGGTGGTGGTGGTGGTGGTGGTGGCCCTCGTGGCCGAGGAGGCAGTAGTAACATTCCAAGAACACCCCCTGACCTGCTACCGCCACCATCTCTCCTTGAACCATGTCTATCCATATGTACTCCCCCATAATCCCAGTGTTCTCCGCTGTGGTCATCGTGATTCCAGTGACCATCATCTCCTTCAAAGTGCTCCCAGTATCCTTCATGGTGTCCATTATGTCCCCAGTGTCCGTCATCTTCGTGATCCCAGTGGCCACTGTCATCATCCTCGTGATCCCAGTGGCCACTGTCATCATCACCGTGGTCCCAGTGGCCATCGTCTTCCCAGCTGCCGTCGCTATGATCGCCCCAGTGATGTCCATCGTCATGCGAGTCTCCGCCATGTTCGTCATGCCAGTCCCCTCCATGCCATTTCTGCGCTGTAGCAAAACAACACAATGCTAAACCAAATCCTGAAATATTAAATAGATTATATTGAAATGTCATCAACACTGTGTCTCATCGTCATACTTGGATATTATATATTATATACTAGCGGAAAAAGAAACGCTTTTATGGGTTATGGGCGATAATTGCATTGTTTGGATTTCGATGTTATTCCTTTATTGCTGATTGAATTTTGGCGAGTAGTGTTGTCTTAAAACAGATGGCGTTTGCATGGACAACTTTCAAACGTGGGTTCGTACCCTACGACATTTCCTGATCAAAATCAATAACGGATGTGCCCACCCTGAGCTTCAGTCGCTACTCTCTGTCTTTTCCCTACCCCGTGCTTCTGTCGCTGCTCTCTATCTCTCCTTACCATTGACCCCATCAAGTTGTTTATGGTACTTTGTGAGGTATTGTAGGGATTGGGCCTCCGTGAGCTGAGCGACGTTGCTTGGGACGTTAACAACCCCCAGACACTCAAGTTTTGGTTGAGGAAGTCACGACAAGCCCAAGCAACCTGAGGCCTCGTAATATCCTGGTGCAACGTAAGGTTACGCGCATGGATAAATGGAAGGACGTGTGGCATGAGGACCTGAACCTGATATCGTACGGCGGCTGTAAGATTGCCCTGGGTAACCACGAAAGGTGCTTTCACGCCATGAGAAATCCCCCCCCTCCCCAAACCACTACAGACTCTCCGTCGAATCTGTTCCTTTACGCACGCGTCAGAATATCCCTCACCTCGACGTCGATAGCAACGTTGTCGACCAACTGACCTGTAAAGCGTAAACCGAGACTCGCCAATGGATAACACACGTATCTAGTGGGTCAAGTGAAACCGACTTCGCGCATGTGCTCGCAGCCATTGCAATCGACGTCGATGTCGCCTGGGTGTAGGCTGAGGACCAACGCAGGGACGTCGTGACTTTAAATTGAACTTCCGCAAACGATTCTTATCCTAACTGCTCTTGGAGACACTCGGCGACCATGAGTGCCTACAACCTTACTCGTCGTCTCCCTCGCCATCCGAAATCGGTTACGGAGGTGCGAGAAACGTTTGTCTCTATCTTGACGTGACGACTTAATGCGCGGACGTCCGCTCCTGGAACGGTAAGCTAATCTTCTTGTGGCCCTGAGACGCCCAGATAACGAGCAATCGTTGACTCACGGACTCCAAATTGCTGGGTGACGAGACGTTGTTATTGGCCCTGTATAATTAGAGCAATAGTCCTACCCCTATAAACTTTGGACATCCGCGGCATTTTGCTTTTCAATCGGGTTGAAATGAAATGTTGTGCAATCAATGTGTACTGTTCAATACTTCCATTTGGTTTGGTTTTCAAGCCCATAACACGTGAAATTGCCCAGGCTGCACACTTTGTAGAAACATTTGTTGAAAGCATGTAGCGTCGCACGTGGTCATGGTTGTCGGAATTTTAATCACAGATTCTTTAGACAGTACACTGAAGTAGCTACAGTTAAAACTAGAAGTCTTGTCGTAAAATGCCCACAAATAGCACGTCGATCTGGGCGTTAATCTACGCGTTATGGCTATAGTAAGGATTCAATTTCTGTACATATGGTCTGTGCACAAGCAATGTTTCAGACAATGGACCTCCGGGTAACCCAGAGGTCCATTGGCAGAAACATTGCGTGTGTTTGCTATGAGTAACTAGAAGAACCTGCTGTGTTTTTGGTACCATTCGACATGGCAATTGCGCGCAATTAAGCCTAGATATGCGTACAGTTAATGACAGGACTTCCAGTTTTAACTGCACATTTGGTCTACGAATAAACAAATTATATTAACAAAACTGAACTTGCGTTTCTTTTTTTCCCGTCAGTATATGTGTAATGGATAGACGTTCCTGAAAAGTGTCGATGTAGCCGTGCATTGTATGCATTGTTGTTTGCTCGGCAGAATAAACCCATGTTTTATAAAATCGTGTTGTTACAAGTTATGAGTGCCCGCAGATATTGGTCATCAAGTGTAACATAAACTCATTTATAGATAAATGGACAATAGTTCACTGCTCGGATTCGAGTATGATTTTTATCCTGGAGTGGGCCGCATTGAGGATTACTTCACGTTAGCCGAGTGAAATAATCCGCGCGGCTCACGAGAGGATAAAATCGTACTCAAATCCCAGCTGTGAACTGTTGTATTTATTTTATTTTTCCTTATTTGCTTTCCTAAGACAAAGCTTCATAATTAGTTCCGTGGTTACTTTCAAAACATGTCAAAAAAAAGTAGTCCGTCATCGGTGAAAGTGGAATAGGATGCTTTGAGTGGAATACCATTTTCTGCCCCCACTGCATGTGTAACATGCGTCTGTCCAGGGTGAGATAGCAGGGAGAGACAGATGTATCCCACCCCACCCACGTGACGTTATACATTTATGCATATCGTATCAGTTTCTTGCTACCAACTAATTCATTTTGACGTCATCAGAATTCCGTGTGATCAGAGTTTGATGCTCTTTAAACCCCAAGATGCCACCGTTCCTAATTGATTTCGTGGTATATACCTTTGGTATATACATAACTTTTGCATGCTCTTTCCGATGGCGTCATTAGGTTTTCAAAACAACGAATACCAAATGAGTTGATTATATCAGCACGTGACCGCAGCTTACCTCTGGCTAACGTAACCGCTGTATGGTGGGGTAGAAAAATAATTCCTGATGGATACGGGTGTGCGATGGGAAAATCTCACCCTCGGGACAAGATATTTGGTCCAGACACTCGGCAAGCCTCGTGTCTGGCCCAAATATCTTGCCCTCGGGTGAGATTTTCCCATCCCACACACGTACCCATAAGGGATTATAATATTCGGCGAGTTGGGGCGGTAATACGATTTATGGGAAGAAAAACGAATGAAAATACAATAAATCTTGCTTTTCTAAGACAACTCTTCCCACTTCTGTTGGCAGCAGTGAATCTTCCTGTTACAAATACTCTTTAAAAAATAATTTAGTAATCCATCAATTAAAGGGGCTGATTTTACGAAGGTGAATATCTACTGTATTTTTAAAATTACATTCATTGTTTTTCTCTTTTGTGAGATTACAAAATTTAAAGTAACGAAATATGTGTAAAACTGTTTCTGATCACAAGCATACTTATCAAAAGCCCTATCAACTAAGTCATACTGTACAGTCGTCGTGGACTAGTGACTTTCGGCGGGTGGCAATATTTCCAAGGCCGCAATAATTTTATATTCCAAACAATAATTTCAGGAATTATCATCACAAATTTAATTAATGAAGCACCACGAACAACCCGGTGTTTCATTAACCCTTTACCCAACGAATTGTCCGCATCCGCCAGCGTAATATGCAAATTCAGCAGCTGAAAAAATATTATTTTTCGAAAAATTTCAACAAAACCATATCATGTGACCCATCTTTGGAACGAGCTCGTCGAGCCCGTTCCAAAGAGGGGTCACATGATATGGTTATGTTGAAATGTTTTGAAAAAAATGAAGAAATGATATTTAAAATAATAAATTTTGAAATCGCCTGCGTTAGGTAAAGGGTTAATTCAAACTTTGTTGATGATGATTTTTATTACCTAGTAAACGCATGAGTGAACATTACCGAACACGCGTGGATTACGACCAATCTACTGCGACTGTACTGTAACTGCGGTTCACTATATTTGTGATTTGAACCAAAAGAGCAGAAAACATTTCAACAGGATCGCGACAGGGTCGTGATCTGGCTGTACTTTTCCGTCCGTTTCCTCGTCGCAAGACTTTAGAATCGCACCTGTGTTCCCAAGAGATAGGAGAGATTCTATTTCTGTTTATTTTCTTGATTTGGTAGTAAATTCGCGTACATTATTTTGAAAATACGTGTCGCGATCGAATAATGATTTCACCGAGAAAGAAACTGCTTTTGTGTCCATGGTACTGCAATATACCGCGAAGGTTCACATGCGTTAATTCATGTTGCTGAGCTGGTTGAGGTTGACGTCACGCCAAGTGTACGGCATAATAGGATGTCGGTCGTAATGGTAAAAGAGTGAGCTGTCATGTTACGACGTATTATCATGATGATATCCGTTGCTAGTGCTGAACATGTTATCAAGGTGACGTGTATTTCTATTGTCGAATTCGTTTCATGTGAGTCGACAGTCAGGAACCAGAAGAATCTGGAAAAGGTTCAGTGGGGGGGGGGGGGGGGGGATACCCCTGCAATGAAGTCGGCCACGAATCCCACTTACAACATCTGACATGCAAAGCCCCTACGAGGATCTGATGACATATACAAGCATGTAATGTTGCCATATGGGGTGCGATGGAATGAGTAAATTTCTTATTGAGACATTTTCTTATATCTCTCATACCCTCATCTGAGCATCAGACTGCCAATAGTCTTGATAAAACTATCTCTAGAAGAAGACAGCGTTGTTAGTTGTTGTGGAAACCTTTGTTAACGCTGATAGGGGAAGCCTGTTTTTAGATTGGCGAATGTATGGGAACCGGGACTGGCAGTAGAAGTGATAACGAAAAGCAGTGGTTTTACAAGAAATGCACAGTCGTGGTTGAAACGGGGTTGGTAACTCGGCAACAGTCGTCACTGATAGTAACAACAGCGACCTGCGCCAGTGGTTGTGATAGAAGACAACTGGCGAAATCATCGCTATGAGGTTCATTTCCAACCGCTGCCCGGTGGCCCTTGAGCTTTGATGTCCACACAACTGGATTGCTGGAACGCTTGTTGATCACGTACACAAAAATGTGTGCCGGATTCCGATATGTTGTGGGACAGTTATATAAGTAGACAATGCTCATGAAAGGCAATATTTCTTGACAACACTCATTTTCTCGACGCTAGATAATCGCTAATTCTTTCTTAAAAATATTGTTTAATCTCGAATGTCTTTATTATGTACACATTTTCCGCGGCAATGCAAATTTGGTATTCAGAGGATATTTTCCTTAACCCTTTACCCAACGTAACGGCCAAAACCGGCCAGGACAATTCACAAATTCACCATTGAATTCTTATCACTTTTTCATTTTTTGTCACAGAAACATAGCTTATGACCCCTCAGTGGAACGAGCTTGTTCCAATGAAGGGTCATAAGATATGTTTTTGACGCAAAAATCAAATAAATTAGTGCTTCAAGAATTTTATTTGTCTTCTTTTCGTGTTAGGTAAAGGGTTAAAAAATTAAGTGTTGGCATTGAACATTTGGTACTGTGCCACTAGTTTTCGTGCAATATTTTCATAAATGCCATGAAGGGTGAAACCTGTTACGCCGTGAGTGCAGTTACGGCCGAACAGTTTTCTCGTAATCAAATGCCATCGAATATTATACGACTGGACTGATTTGACGATATCTTGAGGGCTGTAAAGAGGAGGGGCAGATGGCGCTGCGTCGTTTTTCTCTGACGTTGCAGCAATCCAGGAGTATAGGGATCTGTTCCCTTGACCTATACCTCTGCCTGCAAATTAACCTTTCCTTTTCTACTCTCGGAAATCGTATTTATTCAGCGGAATAATCTACCAATCAGTGTTTCCACCGTAAACCTGTTCCTTGTTTGTGAATGTTATTAGTCCAGCAGTCAGAGCACAAATGCTTGTTTTGGCGTATAATGTTTTGTTTTTTTTCTCAAGGGTTTGTAGTCCACGGTGGTGTCCTTTTGAATATCCAATCGGCTGTGTCATACGCAGCTTTGGGGAAATTGAGATGTTGTTAAAAATAAAGATGGCCGCCAAAAATATTGAAATTTTACCATTTACACCAATAACTGGTCAAAAAAATCAATTTTTACTCGTAGTAGCGTAAGGGGAAGGACAATCGTCATCATACAGTGTTAAATGTCGATGAAAGGTGAAAAAGATATTTCAGAATGCCCTTTATGTGGAAATTACAAACCAAACATGGCCGCCAGAATGGCGGCCTCTTGATATTTTGCAAGATAAGTGTATACAAGTGCACAAAACTATGGGAGAAAAATACAACGTCTATATTAGAAAGGAATTATTCTAATTATGTGCATTATTGTGGTAAATAAGACTTTTCTGAGAGTTTTCTCTGTAAGATGGACATCAAAATGGCCTTCACTACAATAGTTTGGAAATGAAAATGCTAAAAGACCAGTTTGGGGAGAATGTTTGTGAGGTATATCCTTTTAGTTAAGATATATTAATGGGGTGTCAGGTCATTTGAGATAAGAACAGTAACGAAATACTAATTCAGGAAATGAGAAGATTTAAAATGGTAGCCAAAATGACGTCTTACTGATATAGATGACACAAATATGAAATTAATTCTACAAAGGTAAGTTGGAAGACTTCAAGCCATGCGAGTCGTATATGGAATTATAAAAGGATATAAGCAGTGGTCAAAACTGAGTCTTCGCATCAGTTATCGTGTTCGAGTGATGTTAATGCACTGGCTGAATTAGTCTGCTCATTGCAGCATCCAATCGCTGCCCGACATATACAAAAACAGTGCATCACACTGCATCGCAACGTTTTGCATGGCTGCTTACAAAAACACTTTATCAATCTGAGGATACTGTCTGGTGCTGCTGACACACCAGATGGCACAGTTGTTGGTAAAAGTGATTTGTTTTCTATAGTATTAACAAAACCATAGTCTACAGGTTCTAGAGCTGAAGGGTCCAAGTTCAAAGCATTCTTCCAAATGCATGATTGAAGGTGGCCACGCTTTACATTCTCGGCGAATACCTCTGGTTTGGGAGTGAACTGCACAGTTTCGGAACGGTCATCGCGCCCTTGCGACTGACTCTGTCAGCCCATACACTAAATCGTGCATCAGACATTGTGTTAGATTTATGACACCCATAACAAGCAAGTATGAAATCAGTAGCTTCGGCGAAGACATCCTGCCATAGAACATCCGTGTCACCGATACTGGACAATGAGATATCGCCCTCTTTCAAAACCTTTAGTACAGTAGAATTGCCCATGCCAAAACATGCACCAGCCATATCACAACCTGAAATAACACGAGCTGCTACGATATTAGGAATAATGTTTTGGTGCTCATCCACTGTTTCTCGTATTTTAACAACATTTCGTTCTTTTATTGGAGTTTCCATATACAGACTTCGTTTTGGATAATGATGCAGAAATAAAATATAAACATCGGTGTCATCGACTAAGATAATGGTGCAGTAATAAAACCTTCAGACTTCGTTTTCGATAATGGTGCAGTAATAAAACATAAACATCGGTATCATCGATTAAGACAACTACTTGCTTCCACTTTTCAACGTCAACATGAATTGCCTGGTTAACGATTATGTTGTCTGCTTTTTCGTGTGCATATATCACACCTATAGCTAACAATGCCGTTATTGCTTTCAATTGGTGTTCTTTTCTTCACCAGTCACGAACAACTTGTTTTCTTTAGTATTCTCAAGAGCGAAATTACTGTCGTTTCTAAAATACTGGCAAATCAGGTTAACTATATACTTTTTGTTAACAGTTACATTTAATATTAGTTTTTGTAACGAGAGTATTGATGACGGACTTGAGGAGCGCGGTGGCTCAGTGGTAGACTGTTGGAATTCTATGTTAGAGGTCCCGAGTTCGATCCCCATTCGGACGACCCGTGTTGTGTCCTTGGACAAGGCACAAAAACAAAAAAAAAATAGATGTCGGACTTAGCTTAAATTCCTTTCAGCCATTACCATACCCTCTATTTGTTCTAGTGCAACTTTTCCTACTCTTTATTTATCTATTCATTTATTGATGTTTACGTACGCCAAGACAAGCATCGGCCAAAAATTGGCATTTGGCTGTTGGTCTAAAACCCCGTGTTTGTCTGAATTGTTCGACTACACACATTATTTATTTTTGTATTAATTTGTTATGGTTTAACGACACTTTTGACAGTCAGGGTCACCTCGTGTCTGACAGTTTTACGGGTGGAGGAAGCCGGCGTACCCAGAAAGAACCACCGAGCGCGGCAAGCACTACATACATTAAAACTGCGGAGATATCGATTGTGTTTGTGTGGGTACTCTGTAATGGACCAAGCTTTATTCGGTATCGTTTTGCTATTCTCGGGATATTGAAATCCCCTCTGTGTGTGATTTTGGGAATAGATAACAGTCACAGTTCCACAGACAGAAATAACCTCTATTGTGCCACAGGTTATAATAAAATGTACGAAACAAATTTAGTAAGTTAGGGACCGCTTTCTTTGTCATTTTTATTGTAGTTGTATCATGTTTTTTTCAGCTTTTTATTTCATCACTGACATGTTTCCTTTTTATCGTTTTGTCGCCACGATGTAGATTTGGCTGTTGATGTGGCGTTAAGCACCAATAAATAATAAAAATATGGACCGTTTTATCGCAACGATAGTCATTCGTTGCTGATGTGGCTGTTGGTATACAGTGGACTGGTCAATATCCACGCGTAGGCAGTGATTTCCACGCATGCGTTCACCCTGTAAAAAAAATCATTATTCGGAAAATTTTAATTAGTGAGGTACTGGGTTGTTATTTTTTTGGGGGGGGGGGATTTGATGTTTATATACCCGGCTTTGTCAACTGTATTCGGCTTTGCAAACTGTACATTAAAAAGGGCTCCTAAAACGCGGTAGTCATGTGCTGAGCTACACATTAATCAACTGTAAAAATGGACCCCTCTACACCACTTCATCCCCCAGTGCACCTAAAATAGCTACAAAGAAAAATCGTTGATGGATTTTGCTTCCCCGTGTGTTTCCCAAACCGTGGGCTATTGACTCATTAATTGAGCGAGAACCTCCTCGATCTGGGTCAAACAATTTGTTTAAAGAAGAGATTAAACAAATGTAAATTTCGACATTTTCCCGGTACTTTGGTCCTTAACGACAATAGTTAGTTAAACGAAATACAAAGCCATAACTTGTTTTTCTCTATCCTTTCTTCATAACTTGCGTCAGTAACGTGCAAGCAACTGATTCTACAGAATGTAGGTCGGAGTGGTGCGGCAGTCGCCCTTTTGTACTAAAATGTGATCTACAGCTAGTTATCTCGAGCAAAATATACATTTTTTTTTATTATTTATTGTTTTTAATTGGGACTTTGATACGTTCAGGACTCAATGAACAAACATGCAGCTCACAGACTCACAAAACTGAGGCGGTGGAAGCTCTCAACGAAAAAGATGGTGTTTGGGAAACGGAAGTGGCACAAATGTCCAAGACGCACACGATCATTTGCCCAAGCGAGAGCATGGTGGGAGAGTTTGTTAAGCTATACACCGTGACAACGGCACACTTGCTTTCAATCCATTCTAACGTTACTTGTGCAAAAAGGTGGCGAGTTTGACAATTAACACTTTATCTAACATGAAAAGTAGACGACACTCGCAAACAAAATTCTTAAATAACTCATGTTTTTCATTTTTTTTTTTTTCTCAAAAACATAGGTTATGACCCCTCATAGGAACGAGCTCGTTCCCAAGAGGGGTCATAACCTATGTTTTTGAGAAAAAAATGAAAAAATAATGAAAATTAATTGGCGATTTTTGTGAATAGCGCTCGCCGGTTTTGGCCGTTACGTTGGGTAAATGCTTAATCTCAAATGTTTGGTGGGTCCCTCTGGGTATTCTGGCCCCCACCTGCCAGAATAACAGTCCTACCAGATAAGATTCTGGTTGTTGGAAATGTAGCAAACCCCAACAAATTAACAAGCAGACAATTGAGCCTAAATATCTGCCGATGTTATAAAATAATACTTTACGTACATAGTTTGCTTTTGCCAGTTGATTGTATGCTGCTGCATGACACAAATAAGTGCAAATAACCCTTTTTAACATTTTGTCAGCAAGTGTAAACAAAATAACAAAACAACCCATCTAACACCACTGGGGGTGCGGTAGCTCAAACCAAACGGTCGACGCTTCGATCGTGACCAGCGATAACTGCGCTGTGTCCTGTATGGGGGCACAGTGACGTTGTGAACCTTGCCCTCAATCAATGCTGTCCCTGCTTGAGTTAGTACGCTGGGGCATCCGATAGTTGTTTGCCGCTACTCGGTTATTGGACAATTACTGGCCTCTAGTCTAATTCTGCTCGGAATTCTACACTGTTATGGGCTGTTTGTTTATCCGTTCTTTGTGGAAATTTGTGCGCAGACGACAGTTGATGTGATATGGTGTGTTTTCACTCTCAAAGATTATACAGGTATTGCTTCTTGCTCTAGATGTAAATATTCCAATCAATAAGTATTTAATTCCCCTCAAAAATATTCAAACATTGACATAATTTCTGGGCCTCTACGCCGCGTAATCACAAAACAACGGCTGTGGTGAGTCTTTATTTTCGATTGTAACGAAATAAAAATGTCGATCAAATTAAGTCTCGATTGGTAAACGTTTTAGGCTTTGAGCTACTGAAAATAATGTTTATATAACTTTTCAGATTGAATTGATGATCTATTTGAGTGCTAGACTGGTTCGAGGCTATAACAACGTCGCATTTCTTATAGAATAAGAAATAAGAATGATAGTTTTAGCTTGATAAGTGGGATGACCGCGTACGTTCCTTTAGAAAGCAAAAGCGCACCACCTATGATTGATTTCGAACGAGTCATTGACCTTCATATTATTCATGGACAAGCCCCCTTGATAACAAACAAGTTTTGCGTGAAAATATTCTTTCGAGACTAATTTGGACTACACCGTCGCAACATTGAAAGCAGAATTGTTAAACGTGGTACTATTATTTCCGGGGGAAGAAGGTTTTTTGTCGAACTATATAGAGAGTAATCAATTTGTTTTGAGCGTTACGGTAAATAATTCATCGAGAGACGGGACGTGAGTAAATCACGGGGGCGTAGCCCGAGTGATTTACGAAACAGTCCCGTCTTGCTCAAAACAAATTGATTACTCTGTTTATTACATGACATTTGGAATAAAGAGGTCTTTTACTATAATAATTCAACCCAAACTATTGTCAGATGTAATCCAATTTAGTGTAAACACGGAAACATTTCTAAAATTAGCAGGAAGGAAATACGAAATAGTCCTGTCTCGAGGCGAATTATACACCGTAACTTGCGGTAAGAATGGGTCACTCTCTTTCGTAAATGACATTTTAGACCAAAATGTCTTTCATTAAAAATAATTCAACACAAAATATTCGCAAATGCAACTCTGAAATACTTCTGAAATTAGCGCGTATGAATACATCACTTTCTGTGTCAAATCTTCGATTGGAAATGGCCCAGTTTTGTTTTTGTGACTTTCGTTCGATATTTGACTATTTTGTTTGGCGTTCCAGTCGCATTTGGGGAATAGCATTCAGCCATAAGATAAAACATTTCTATTTGGATTTTGTCAACTGTGCTAACGAACCTGTTCATAGAGGAAAGAAAGGATTTTTAAAAATATTCAGAAGGAAAATTCATTTTAATTAACTGATGTGGAACTCGAAAACAAAACATCAACAAATCGGTGGGGGCGTGGCTTATATACGTCAGTCGTTCCAAAGTTACTATTGAAGCGGCATAATTCACTCGTGCCGTTACCACTTTTTAATCAACATTAAATTCAATGCAAAACGAACTGAGGAATGTAATAAAACATTAATATCCTAATCGAAAGTCCACTCCACTGATGCTTTTGTGGAGATCCATTCCACACGCTGGTGTTTTATTGACGATCTATTGAACGTGACATTTCACCAGATTTGTCACCTCTATAAAATATATTCTTCACTGAAAATGAACAGTGGCCTATTAAACGATACCTTAGAATCATTATGTGTTCATTGTTGTTTGTGATAGCGAAACTTTCAACGACCATGGCCACGTGAGCAACGGTGTGTAAGTGCTGGACTTTCCAAGCCAGCAATCGCCGCACGCAGGGTAGAAGGCAAGTGACACGTCAACGTCATGCGCCTTTTTTAACACAGGGCGCCGTCGTGATTTCATTTGAACAGCCCCGATTAGGTGTATTGCCCTATGGCATAACAAAGATGGCGCACGTCACAATCGAATCTACGAGCTCTCGATTTGAAATGTGATGTGCCAGCCAATAATCCACCGCGCTTGTCAGTTTGAGAAGAGATGAAAGAACATTCCATTTGTCGGAAAAATTAGTCCGTCACGTCTAGATCTAAGCTCTCAAGAGATACCAATCTAATTCTGTCAGGATTTCGAAGCTTTTGTGGGCTATTTGTTTTCCCACTTTTCACTGAGTTTGCGCGCAGAGACTACCGTTGATGTACAGTATGGCCGCCGTGGACAAACCACTTTCCACGGGGCGTGCAGTATTTCCCCGGATGCAATAAAATTGTATCTTACCTCATGCAAGTATCTGTGAATATCTTTAGTTCAAAGATTTCACATGCAGACTGCATATAAAACCATATACTGTCTGTCAACATCAATATACGCTGATAGCTATGGGTAATCTCCCTTTTGTTCATTGATTATTCAAAATGGCGGCAGCCGATAAACGCTTCAAGTTGAAAGATTGAGTGTTGGAAGCCCATATTTTGTCTGAAGTGCAGGTAAGGCAACTTAAAAGGCTTCATATTCTGTGGACGTGTGCCATGTTACCTTCGAAATGAAACTGTTTGGTACGTATGAATTTGCCTTGTTAAAATTTATGGGAGAGTGCCCATAAATTGTAACAAGGCAAAGACACGTGAACACATTGTGAGAATTCTCTCATTTAATTTTGATTGGTGTTGTTATTAGTTTTGTGCATCGATGCAGCAGTCGGTAAGATATATTCGTCATACAGTTTGTTGGTTGCCTAATATGGTATATATGGTGTCACTTAATTTCATATTGGACTCGAGCTTCGCTCTCGTCCAATATGAAATTAACTGACACCATATATTCCATATTAGGCCACCAACAAACTGTGGAACTAATAATATTGGAGACACAAATTATAGGAATAATCAGCAAAAAGTTAATTAATGAAGCACCGGGTACCTGCTGATGATTTTGTATTACCCGGTAAACGCATGCGTGGACAACACTGGACAAGCGTGGATTACGACCACGGCGACTGCAGTGTAATGTGATGCCCTTTTACTCACGAAGATATATAGATAACCTTTCGAACCACAGTCATGGGTATTCCAATAAATAAATATTTAATTTAAACATCAACATATTAACACAATTAGTGGAACTATCCGTCGTAATCATATACCTTCTGTTGTGGTTAGTCTTCATTCTTAATTGTTTAAGAAACAGACATCTATGATGGTATTGGATCGCCATTAAAAATTCTGTCAAATCGAGTCTAGATTGAGACACATTTCTTGTGTTGATTCAACGACAACGAATGAATATGATATTTTCCAGATTCGGTCGTCTGAAATAGTTTAGTTGGTGGGAATATCAAACAGTAAGTTCGTTTTCAGATCAACTGAAATAGTCCAGACGAGTGAGTTTACACAGAGGCGATTAGCTATGTGGATAAACTACAGAGGTTCCAAACTATAACAGCGTCGATTTACTTACAAAAATGTGACTGGTGGCTTAACTCTTTACCCAACGCAGACGATATCAAAATTTATTATTTTAAATATCATTTTTTCACATTTTTCAAAAAATTCAACAAAACCATATCATGTGACCCCTCGTTGGAACGAGCTCGTCGAGCTCGTTCCAATGAGGGGTCACATGATATGGTTTTGTTGAAATCTTTTGAAAAATAATATTTTTTCAACTGCTAAGAGCTTGGTCTAGACCCTGAGACCAACTGATAACAACATCGCAACACAATAAAGGTGTTTTTTGACTGTCATCTGATCCATGTGTCCGCGAATGATAATCTAGGTATTTCGTGATATGCAAGATTTCACTTGAAGTTTTCTTTTCCGTCCACAAAAGTAGTAAAAAAGGCATTCCATATGCGGGGATTTTCAGAAAGCCTTTATATTCATGAACGTGCGTGTAATGTGATACATCCTCACCCGAAAGTAAGTTCAAGTCTCTTCTATTTTACAAAGTGCAAATGTCGATGTCAGCGGACAGTGGTTTCCAAGGTACATGTGCTTTCTTGCCCGAAATTCACCGTTATCGCTTGTTCGTAACAACAAAGTACAAATTACAATCTTGTTGAGCAACAAGTTCTAGGGTTAAGAAGTAAAGCTTCCACTCACATACGCAGGGGCGCCAGGAGCACTTCAGGATAGGAAAGCCAGACCCAATGCAGTAATGATCTTTGTACGAATGTTGAAAGACCCAATCTCCCACCGACACTTAATGTACCATATACAATGCCAACTTCCTCAGCCATCTGTTATTTTATATATTTTATGACTTTGGTATTGGCTGTGGTCTTGTTATTGTCCGGAGACATTGAATCAAACCCTGGACCAGACCCTGTGTACAGAGAAAATAACCATGATGCATTAAAAATCTTTCACCTGAACATCCAAAGCCTGAAGCCTAAAGTAGACATTGTTCAATATGAATCATCTTCCTATGATATCTTAGCATTTACTGAGACATGGCTTCAATGCTCGGACCCAACATCAGATATTATGATCCATGGCTTCCAAGAACCTGTACGATTTAACCGTTTGTCGAGGGGAGGGGGTGTTGCCGTCTACGTGAAAGACGGCTTGTGCTTTCGGCATAGAACTGATCTTGAGGTGAATGACATTGAATGCATCTGGGCTGAAGTGTTCATGACCCATGGTACGTCACTGCTGCTAGGAGTATTTTACCGCCCACCCAGTAGTCCCTCAGATGTTTGGGATAAAATTACGGCATCTATTGACAAAGCCAAAGATACCTTAATTTCAGACATAATTATTACTGGTGACTTCAACGACAACCAATATGGTTCTCCCAAAGGTTGCTTCCGGGAACTAAGTAATTATTTCAATCTTAGACAGCTTGTGGAAGAACCAACATGCTTTACCGAATCATCTGCAACTCTGCTCGACCTATTTGCAGTTAGTAATACTGTACATGTACTGGACTGTGAAGCCCTAGAACCACTTGTACCTGACTTGACTCGCTATCATTGTCCAATTTATATTGCCATTGAATTCAAGAATGAAAAGCCTAAAAACTTTAAGAGACGCATATGGTTGTATGCAGAGGGAAACTTTGATGGTCTGAACACTGCATACAATAGCGTAGACTGGGAAAGACTGCTTGCTCATTCGTGCCTGGACACTGTAGTATCCACCTTCACCGATCAATTACTCGAAACGGCATCTAAATTTATTCCCAACAAATTGATATCCTCTAGGGCTAACCAGCCTAAATGGATGCATAATCAAATTCGATTATTAATAAGGCAAAGAACACGTTTATACCGTAGAGCAAAGCGCTCTGGCCAACTGCAAGACTGGGCGAGATATAAGCATAAACGAAATGAAGTCGTATCAGCTGTTAGGAAAGCCAAATCTACATATATATCAAAAGTCCAATCAGAACTAAGTTGTCCGGATACACCATCGTCAGTGTGGTGGAAAACATTAAAAACATTTATCTGTAAAAATATCCATGGAATCCCGACTATAAGTCACCTCAACAAACTCTATTCAACCAATCTAGAAAAGGCGGAAGTGTTCAATGATTACTTCTGTTCCATTTCGACATTGGATGACACTAATGCATCCTTGCCAGATTCACCCCTGCCTACCCTACAATCGCTTGACAAAATAACACTTGAAAGCAAGGAAGTGTACGAAGCAATCAAGAGTATTAAGGTATCGAAGGCGTCTGGTCCTGATCTAATAAGTCCCAGACTTTTAAAAGAATGTAAAGACTCATTGTGTGACCCACTTACGGCCCTCTTCAATAGGTTATTAGATAACTGTTACTTTCCAAATTTATGGAAAAAAGCCAATGTGACACCGGTGCTGAAAAAGAATCCGTCTAATGTAGTTACTAACTATCGGCCAATATCTTTGCTTAGCTGTACTGGTAAACTACTTGAAAAATGTATCTTCAAACGATTATGGCATTTCTTATGTGATAACAACATACTAAGCCAGTTTCAGTCTGGTTTTACTCCAGGTGACTCTACGGTTCTACAACTGACAGACCTCTATGATGAATTCTGTCATGCTCTTGACGAAGGAAAGGAAGTAAGGGTCGTCTTTTGTGATGTTAGTAAGGCATTTGATAAAGTTTGGCATGTTGGTCTTATTCACAAGCTCGAGAGAATAGGAATATCTGGGGACTTGCTTTGTTTCCTAAAATCATACCTTTCTGATCGGTACCAGCGCGTCCTTGTAGCCTCTGAGGCATCTCCTTGGAAACCAATAACGTCTGGTGTTCCACAGGGTTCTATCCTTGGTCCCCTGTTATTCCTGATTTACATCAACGATATTACTGTAAACCTACTTAGCAGCATACGTTTATTTGCAGATGATACATCCCTTTATCTTATAATTGAGAATCCTGACCAAGGTGCCATCATACTCAACCGTGATTTAGCCACAATTGAACGTTGGGCTAAAACTTGGCTCGTTGAGTTCAACCCCCATAAAACGGAAACCATGATCATATCACGTAAAAGTAACGTTCCAGTGCACCCACCAATATATTTAAGCGGAACTCAAATCTCGGAGGTGTGTAGCCACAAGCATCTGGGTGTAATTTTGAATAAAGGTTGTACATGGAACGACCATATCAATGATATGTGCGCTAAAGCCTGGACACGTATTGACATGCTCAGGGCCCATAAGTTTACACTTGACCGGAAAGTCCTTGAAAAGATATACTTCGCATTTGTCCGACCTCTTTTAGAATACGCTGACTCTGTCTGGGACAACTGCTCAGCAACTCAAGCTGCTGACCTGGAGAAAATACAAGTAGCTGCAGCAAGAGTAGTCACTGGCGCCACTGTGAGCTGCAGAAAAGAACTTCTCTACACAGAAACTCAATGGGATTCACTGGAAGAAAGACGCCGAAAGCACAAGCTTATCCAATTTTTTAAGATGTATCATAAATTAACGCCTCCATATATCTCCAACAAGGTGCCACCAATTATCTCATCTATCACCCAAAACCACAATCTGCGATCGGAAAATAACCACCGTGTTCCTTTTTGCCACACCAATTTATATAAGTCCTCGTTTATCCCGCAAGTTACCGACCAGTGGAATGGAATACCCCCCTCAGTAAGAGAAAATTGTTCCCTCATAAACTTCAAGACGTTTATAAATAGTGCGAACCTGCGACCACCAATTTTCTACTATGGCGCCAAATCTCGTGCTGCCCAGATTTATCATTGCAGGTTACGCCTGCATTGCAGTAATATCAACGCCCACTTATACGATAACCATCTCTCACCATCTCCACGTTGCCAGTGTGGGGATCTTGAAAATACTGAGCACTTTCTTATGCATTGCCCAATCTATGACGATGCTCGTGATTCCACAATCAATACATTGCCATTTACTTTTGAGCTCTCAACACTTTTATTTGGATCCGAACATTTGAATAACAATGAAAACTTTCTTGTCTTCAGAGCTGTGCAGGACTTCATCATGGTGAGTGGACGTTTTAATACGTAACAGTGAGCCCAAAGACATTATGGTATTATTTGCCACACATATGGGCCACCGTTACCGATTTGTTCATTGAGGCTGCCCTATTGAATATTCTGTGATAGCCAACATTGAATTCAGGTTGTTTCCCCATTTCCTAGTTAACCCTTTACCCAATGTAACGGTCAGTGTTATCCAAGAAAATCACCATTTAACCCCCTTTATATTTTCAGTTTTCGTCTCAGGAACATGTCTAGTGACCCCTCAATGGAACGAGTTCGATGAGCTCGTTCCGGTGAGGGGTCATGGGCTGTGCTTTTGAGACGGACATTGAACATTTCTAGTTATTCAAAAATTATTCTTCAAGTGTCGTCTTCCACACGTGTTGGGAAAGGGGTTAAGTTCCTTGTCCCTTTTTATTCTTCTATTCTCTCTATTACTCTCCTTACTCTCTCTATTTCTCATGTTTAAACAATATTTTACTTAGTGTCTCCAGCTACCTTTAAACTTCGTCAGTCTTCCCAAGGAGACAGCTTATACAAGCTAAAAGCTTAATGCTGAATCCTTCCAACAAATCTCGTTCTTGACACATAACTTTAATGCATACCATTGTATTACGTATTCTGTGTAACAACCATCTTGTAGATAATGATATGTATGTATCATATTTTCTCATGAATAAATATTGTTTAAACTAAAGCCAGACCCAGGGAAAAGGGCATTTACTCGCACTAGCAGCCCCGAAGCATGCATGTCTGGAAGACCGAAGGCCTGAGATGGAGGAGTTTGAGAGGAGGTGTCTTCTGATCTGGAAGGGGGCAGCTCCTCCAAACTTTCCTTAAGTGCCCCATTGGATTTTAAATAAATATATCATTGAAAAAATGAGTGATGAACATGGGAAGAGCACGGTCTGTCCACTCTCGCCCCCGTGATCCGAAGGCAGGGAGGGCAGCTGCCATTTCTGTCCCCGAGCTTCTGGCATCGCTGCAGATACCAACTTGTGCAGATGTACGTTTTACATGGCGATCCATTGACTGAAACTTATTTTCCTCTGATTAAATTTCGTTTTCGTATACTAGGAAATGATACATTTTTCGAAACACCACTCAACAAGTCCTTTAGTGGTAATCCATTTTCCTGCTACGGTATATATTTATTTACCCAATAAAGCCATGGAAGACGAAAAAGCAACGGAAAGAAATATTCTCCCGACAAAAGTGCTGTATGAAAATATTAAAAGGCTGACACAAATTCCATCATTATTTTGTAATATTTTAGAAGGATATTTTGTTTATTATACGCCTTTTCTATGAAATTTCCATCTAAGCAACACTAAACCTGGAAAATGAAAAAAATCTATTCCGCACATATGTGCAGAACGAAAATCGTTGACGGACTATGTTTAAATAGAATCGAAATTTCACTGGAAATTTCTAGAAATCGTGCGCCGCAATTACAATTTGAATCGCTAGCGATAGCTAAAAATAAAAATCGTCCCCTGGGGTCCAATATGTTCTATGTGCCAGTAGGTACATAAAACACATTGGAACCCAGGAGACGAAATAGTAAAATGAGTTCCCCTCGCACATTTAGTTGATAGTTGTCAAACGAATTGCTGGGTGTCCTTCTAATAATGTTCTTTAAAGACGTGAAGGCGTGTAAGAAACACAGAACGGCACTCGTGTGTGAATGGGTTATTCGATATGGCACTTGTGCCATCGCGGAAGGATAAAACTCGAGGCCCGTGGCCTCTCGCTCTTTCCTTCAGCGCTGGCACTCGTGCCAAATCGATTAGCCCATCCACACACTCGTGTCGTTCTGTGTATTTACTTTCTAATTCCAAAACAAAACATTGTTCAGTCACTTCTTACTGCACTTTCTTTTATCCAACTAAAATCGCCAAAAAAACGGTAAAAATCTAAATAACACAAAAAATGGAGTAGCAAAAATGGACGTTTCGTTTCAGATATTATCGATGATTTTTGACATCACTAAGTTGCATGTTACAATAATTCGATCAGTATTACCCACCTTCAGCCAACAGCCTACAGTACAGTCGCTGTGGATTGGTCGTAATCCACGCATGGGCAGTGATGTCCACGCATGCGTTTACCAGGTAATAAAACTTATCATCAGCAAAATTTTAATTAATGAAGCACCGGGTTGTACCCGGTGCTTCATTACTTAAATTTTTGATGATTATTCCTATACTTAGTATTTGGAATTCTATACTCGTGCGTCTGTGGAAATATGTCCCACACGCGGAAAGTGGTGAGCCCACGACGACTGTACTGTACCACCATTCAATGGAAAGCTTCATAGACTAAACAGTTTTCCAAAGATTTCCTGGAAAACGTTACACAAAATGCTGTATACAAGATGCTGATCAATAAATTTTGTGAAGGGTACCCACTCTTTTGGAGTAGATACCAGAATGTTCTTACAAGGGACTTGACGGAAATGTGAGTTACATTATCATGCAGTCAAGAATGAGATAATTCTCATCAATAGAGAGTAGAACATTTTTATTATATGCATTGTGAACTTTTATTTTCCGAAAACGAGCAGTGATATTGATGTACACTTATCAGGTGACAGCACCACTTCCTGAAAAATATTCTCTTAATACGTGTCCAAATATTTGTTAGACTTTCCCCGCTACCACATGTGGCATAATATATAATGAAATTATCATTTATACCTCATTTTGAAAGCCTATTATAAACGACCTTTCTATTTGATTAGCTATTCCGCAATATTCCCTTCGCGGGAAATATTCCCGTATGACATCATTAGCAATGTTCCCGCTCGGGTCGAGCTTCCCAGAAAATGATACCGGAAACGGACGAAGAAGTAGAAGCTATGATGTTGTTTTCTCTCAGATTGATGATGTTTTTATTTTAACCATTCAGTTTAACTCTATTAACTATATTCAGATTAAATTATTCATGGTTGCTTCATTCAATATTGTCTTCTCGCTTGTTGAAACACTTGAGTTGAACTTGAAATCAAATGCTGAAGTAATAGTACAGAGGTGCTCAATATCGTCGTTTTTTTTTTAAAATTCACCTGACTGCGGGTAGGAGAATACAACCACTCGGTGTAATAAATATGCTAATGACCTGGCGTGGGGTTAACATCGCAGATTGACTCCCATTGGAACCAATGTCTCCCTTTGCTCAAGCCACAGGAGACATTGGTTCTTCGGGGAGACAATTAGCAATGTTACACTCAAACCAGGTCATTATGTTTTAATGTTACTGGCATATTAAATTGAAATCTAAAAATATATGGATTCTCTCAGACCAATTCCCATAAATGTCCACGCAAAGTAACTATATAGTCCTAATGCAAAACAATTCAACCAAATCAAATCATAAGGAGAATCCGTAACTATATAATTCTACATCCTACAGACCAAAAGAAAGAGGGATTAAATTATTAATGAACATCTCCACAAAGACGAAATAGACTCTACTATATTATTTACAGTACGCCCGCCGTGGACTCGCCACTTTCCACGTGTGTGAAATATTTCCACTGACACACTAATATTAGATTCCAAACACTGATTATAGGAATAATCATCAACAATTTAATTAATGAAGCACCGCGTCCAACCCGGTGCTTCATTAATTAAAATTTTGATGATGATGATTTTTATTACCTGTTAAACGCATGCGTGGGCGTCACTGCCCACGCGTGAATAACGGCCAGTCCTCGCCGACTGTACTGTAATTGTTCTCGGTGACTACACGGAAATCAGGAACTTGGCGTACTGTGATCAGGAACTCGGCGTTCAAATGGTTATGATATTGAGGAATGAATAAGAAGAAATATTAACATATACAAGGAAATAAACAACACTGCAATGCTTTTGTTTACATTTACATTTATGATATTTTCGGTAGGGTTTTTGGGTTCAGTTTGGCTTTTGTCCTCCGCCCATACACAGGGCACCAAAGGAAAAAACAGCTGGATTTTTGTTTATTAATACTTTGTTTCGAAACATCCTCCCAATATAATACTTATTCCAAGCTTTCCCCGTGTGAACGTGAGGCGGTGGGTGATGTTTCCTGTTCGGTGAATAAAATTCATGAACTTGCGCTTTGTTTGGGATTTTGTTTTGGGTCCGAACGTTATGCGATGCTTCATCTTGGTTGAGTGCTGCGAACTTGATATAACCGCAGCCATTGACAGTAAGCTTGAAAAGCAACAAACAAACAAACTAGTGAAGAACAAGATCCTCTTCTGACAATAGTTAAATACGACATAAACACACAAATGCACGAATACAAATATAAGTAAACAGGCCCGAAGCTAAGATCTCAAAAATTTGTCGACATGTTGGGGTGAGAGTTTAAATGTTCGGACAATATTCCTTTCGTTCAACAAAAATAATTGTGTACACTGTTAATAAAACGTAATTTGTAGTTATTCAAAAATGATTACTCGATTGTCATACTCAGTACAGACGCCGTGGACTGGACATTTTCCACGGCGAGCAATATTTACGCAGGTGCAATAATTCCATAGGCGCAATAATTTTAGATTCAAAAGGCTAATTATAGGAATAATCATCAAACATTTAACACAACCCGGTGCTTCATTAATTAAAATTGTTATGATGATGATTTTTATTATCTGGTAAACGTATGCGTTGACATCACTGCCCACGCGTGGATTACAACCTGTTCATAGCGACTGTACTGTACTTATGAGGAGCGCATTCATACAAAGGGTATTTCAAAGCCAAGGATATTTTTGCAAAGAAAGCTTGTGATTTTGTTAAATGGTCAACATGTTGCTCAAATTAGCGGCTGTCAGAGACGATGTTAGCGTTTGGCGACCAACAATTCTTCCGACAAACAAAAAGGATGTCCGACAGACTCATTGGGGTGACCTACACTCAATCATCACCACCACACCACTAGCTTAGGGCCCGCGTGTAAGTAAATATATAATTGGAGACTAACACCCTCACCATACTCACCAAATAAAGCTATCCTTAATTTCATCTTACAGCCGGAGGTACATTCGGTTTCTTTGATAAATGATCAATTTTCCGTCCTTATTCAATTTATATAGGCATACCTAGTCATATTTTCAAGTTTCGAATCTTTGATGTATTTCACACGTGTATGATTACTTAACGTATGTGGAATCATGACCCCAAGAGTTTGACCTAACGTGACATTCAGCCTATGGTTTTTTTGTGCGTGCAGATTTATGCACGTTAGAACTTATTTACAGGGAATGTAGAACATGCCTAATCCCCCAAAATATTTAAAAAGTCAGTTCTTGGAATATCGACAGTAAATGTTCGAAAAAGTCAAAGTGTATTTGGTTTTGTTCTGAACACCCTTCAGTGTTTTTTTTCAAATGTCTAGAGGATGATATTTATCGCTATTGTTGGAAGTGTTAATACCTTTCTCCCGCTTTGGTCATTGCGTGTGTTGTGTGTCAATGTTGGCGTAAAGTTTGTCGAAAATATCATTCTAGGTATTAACAAATTGAAAATTGCTTTGAAGTCATCAATCAGGGAACGGCGATCTTAACGCGACCAAACTATTTATTTGCACAGGATTTTCTGTAAAGCGTTGATTATACCTGACAAATAATAGAAACTAACGAAAATTTTTCGGCATTCCACAGATAAACAATCGGATCGAATGGTACATGACCAGGGGGTAAGACAAGCGTTTATGTTTAAAGGGTATTTAGACCTCTATTTATCCCTCGGAAATCGTCATAAATTTTAAGATTTTCAACAAATGACTTATCTTTTGGAGGGTGGCGACGTTACGTGCGTTCAGTCTTTGCAGTACACCAGCACGGAGTCGACCAAATCGTAACTGATAATATTTCCTGATCGATACTAGGAAGAATTGATAAAAAAAGACATGTCAAGCAAGTAGAGAATATCTAATAAGTCACACATTGATATGATATTTCTGAACCGATTGCAGTAAACTCGATCTGAGCTGAGTAGCTCAGATCGATTTTAGTGAATGAGTTTCAGATTACTTATAAATTGTGACTCGTTCAATGCGTAATTTTACTGTGTATCTGACGTTACAGCTAAGACTGACCAGTGCTGCTAACAAACAATTGTTTCCTCGAAAACATTGATTATGAATCCTCGTTTTGACGAACTCACTGCAATGAGGGGTCTTAAGCTATGTCTTCGACGCCAATAAAATGATACATTTTAATTATTCAGGATATGTTGCAATTGTCTTTAGCTATTCACATTTATTGATTTATTTCAACAGCCAGGGCCACATTTCGTCGGACAGTTTAACAGATGAAGGTAGCCCGAGTGCTCGGTGAAAAGTACTAAGCAGTACGAGCAACTGTCGGACTCCTCAACGAAATAGCTGTGCACAAAGCGGGTTATCATTTTGTTAACAGTTTGTGCGCTGTCAACGTACAAACACCTTAGTACAGAGAAGAGCTACGTGCCTCGCCCAAGGACAGAAGGCAGGTACCACTGGTTAGGATCGAACCATGGACTTTTCGGTTTGAAGTCCAATGTTATGACCACTTAGCCACCGCGCTCCCTGCCACTTACACCGAATGGTTGTATTCTCCCATTCGTGTTAGATGAGCAGTAAATGAAATATGAGAGGAGATCCATTTAACCATTTACCCAACGTAACGACCAAAACCGGCCAACGCTATTCTCAAAAATCGCCAATTAATTTTCATTATTTTTTCATTTGTTTGTATCAAAATCATAGGTTATGACCCCTCATTGGAACGAGCTCGACGAGCTCGTTCCAATGAGGGGTCATAACCTATGTTTTGAGACAAAAAATGAAAAAAGTTAGTTATTCAAGAATATTTTTGGCAAGTGTCGTCTGCTTTTCAAGTTAGGTAAAGGGTTAATTATATTTTCAAAAGCACCTCACGTACAATTTTAAGACTTCAACGTTGATTTCAGACGTCAGGCGATTATTAGGCGTGTTGTGTGCGATATATCCTTAATGATTTGCTTTGACAGTTATTGTGTGATGATATTTATTCTGCCCTTTTGTCTTGTGCCAGGCAGCACTTGTGATGACAAGCATGAATGTATTATTTTTTTTTTTTTTTTTTTTATGCAACAGCATTTTCTGAGCATGTAATTTTGAATATACTACGCTTCTCTTTCGGTACCCCTTGAGCAGAATCTGTTGTATCACACGTTCAAGAGTTTATTTGAAAACTTTGATGTTCTGACAGACTATGGAAGAGGTAACATAAACTTTATTTGTGCGATGCAGTTATCTAAGAAGTTTTGCACTCGCACCACTCTCTGCCATCTGGGTTTTAGAATGATTTGGTTGACATTTGGTGTATTAACGTGGCAGGTTTTCAAATGACATCATCTAATAACATCGTCAAACTTTTTCCATTGTTGTTCTGGACAATAGATTACGTTCACCCGCTATAAACAAAACGTGGTATTCCGTGCATGTTAATATCTTCCATCAAATTCACCATAACTTTCCTTTTCAGTCATATTTAACCCTGCAACAGAGGTTATAAAGTAAGACAGTTATTTCAACAGCGCGATCCACATTACTTGGGTCAATTGTTGAGAAATGGGTGGCGTTTGATAAATGTCTGGGTATTTGTTGTGGATACGTCACAAACTGAGTGTTATACAAAGTAGAAGTTTATCAGCCGGCAAACAATTTTTGTAGGATTTCGAATTTCCCCTTCGGAAAAAGTACCCTATGTGCAAAGCGGCGTTTTTGCAAGTTTCAGAGAGTGCATTTTAATCCATTAGCTAACGTAACTGCCAGATTCGCACTGTGCCCTTCATCCGCATCGGGATTCAGGATTTATTGTTCAAGACAAAGATTCTCAATACCGTAACTCGAGACCTCTCATTGGAACGATATTACCGACCCCACGCCAATAAGGGCTCATTCAATGTTTTCTTTTAACTCTTTACCCAACGCAGACGATATCAAAATTTATTATTTTAAATATCATTTTTTCAACTTTTTCAAAAAATTTCAACAAAACCATATCATGTGACCACTCGTTGGAACGAGCTCGACGAGCTCGTTCCAACGAGGGGTCACTTACTTTTTCACAGTCCCCGCGGCGGCTCACGGGCAGCGACGATTGGCTCCTTGCAATTTACGAGCTGCATGTCATTCAGATGGTCGTTTGTTTGTTTCGAAAGCAATTACATTTTTATCATTTCATTGATCTGTTCGGGGCGCCAGGAACGTTCAGAGAGAACGTTTGAGTATAAAAGGAACTCAGTCGTGGAAAGACACTAGTTCGAGTACCCAGATGATTTTAATTACACTAATGCGTACTAAAGGTCTGATACTCTCGAGTTGTTAGTACCGTTAAACTATTGATGAAAACCTATTTCTTGAGTTCAGCATTCCTGGAGTTTTGGGCCCCAAAACACCCCGAAATCACTTTTTATTATATTTTTGCGTACGTCCATAATTTTCAACTCGATCATTCTCTAATTTCACTGATCATATATGTTTTTATATGTTTGTCTCAAGGACATAGCTTTTGACCCTACATTGGAATGAGCTGGTTGAGCTTGTTCATATGAGGGGCCATGGGCTGTGTTTTTGAGGCACACAATGAAGAACTCTGTTTGCAGGTGACGCCTGTTATCTCCGTTGGTAAAACAGTCAAAATACTGGGAAAATGACCAAAGGTCTTTCACTTTGCACACAAACCCCAGCAAAAAGGAACTAAAATTTCCGACGGAGGTTGTCATGGGGGTGGTTCTCCCCCGTACCCCCCCCCCCCCACACACACACACATACCCTACCCGGCATCCCGGCTGGCATCGGGCCCGAATGAAATTGACATCTCCCGCTTCTTTGTGTTGTGTTAGGTCTGGGGGCTTCAGTCTGATTGTGTCGGGGTAACTGTGCAGTAAATTGTGAGAGGAAGTCTGCTAGAGAGAGTTGTGCGTGTGTGATAAAGATATATTGATATATTGTGTGGTGGGTTGTTGGTGTGTTGTTGTTGTCAACCTTTCTGATATGTCGCTTAACTTAACGGCCGGTCGGGAGACGACTTACATATAAGCTTTAGCTTTCTGTCGAATCCCTCCTTTAACAGTAGCAAATTTCCCTGTCTTTAGTTGTTTCATTATAATACTGTATTTTTTGTTGTTCATATTTTTTTGTTACTCAACTATTGTTGTGAAATGTATGCATTTATCAATTATTGAATAAATATTGTTTAAACTAATTTCACTGATCACAAAAACCTAATTTAAGAAACGAATTTCCCGGCGTTTTCAGTTGGGGGGGGGGGGGGGGGGGGGGGGGTTATTCCGTGCCTCTCCCCCTACACACCATCTCTGGGCGATTCAAGAAATTTGGAAAATGCTTCTTAACCCTTTACCTAACATGAAAAGCAGGCGACACTTGCAAAAAAATTCTTGAATAACTAATTGTTTTAGTTTTTTGTCTCAAAAACATATGTTATCACTCCTCTTTTGAACGAGCTCGTTCAAAAGAGGGGTCATTACCTATGTTTTTGAGACAAAAAATAAAAAAAATAATGAAAATTAATCGGCGATTTTTATGAATAGCGCTGGCCGGTTTTGTCCGTTACGTTGGGTAAAGTGTTAAAAAATGAAAATCCATGCCGTTTAAGAAGGTGTTTTCCATCCCTTCCCTCCACCCTCCACCACATTTTCGAATTTCACTTTTACTTACATTTCTGCGTACCATCATGTAACTAGGAACTGTTTTAAAATTCTAGTCTGTACTTTTAGAAAATGCATCTTAACTGCCAGATTAAGAAGGTAAAATCCAAATTGAAAGACGTGGAGAGTGGAGGGCGTTGTTGTGTTGGAGTTTTCCACATTTTGAGACAGCGGGGCTATCAATTTAAGGTTTCTTGGAAAGGGCGAACATTTTCTGAACCCACTGTTGTAAATACAGAGAGAGCCGGTGGCGTCGATGGTCCCCATGATACATTTTGTCGGAAAATTTGTGGCTTGTCGGGAAAAATAGACCCTATTTTCGGTAAATTTGCAAAGTAGGTGCAAAAAGTCTTTATGTGACGACAGAAAACATTTTTTGAGTCAAAAGTTCTGGCACATAACCAGTGTTTCGTGCCAACACAGTATAGATTTGAATTAAACCACTCTAAAATACGTTACCAGCTTACCCTGCCATCTCTTAAGAGCAGAATGTTTATACCAATGGGACCCATAAACAGAACGTAACACGAGAATGGCTTCCTGTTTAATGACATAGCATCTATTTTATATACTTACTTTCCTTGCGGGAATCCCAGGAAGTGAAGCAGCGCTTGTTTACTGTGGTAAATAGCCCTGTTTTACTGGTAAATTACGTCTCTGGTCAACTGTACCTCTGGTGGAAGCCTCTAAAATGACCAACATGGGTAACGATTGACTTGTATTGACTATATATCCATGTTGAGGTCACGATTAGCCATTGAGCAGAAATATGTGACCTTAAACACCAATAGATAATAAATAAATAAATTACTTATTTATCGGTGTTTAAGATCACTTTCAGCATCTTTGGGGGGACATGGGGCGAGATGTAGAGAGACAATGCAAGGCATTCTGCCGAGAAATCCTGAAACTCAAAGTATGTGGGAGGGGTGTTTTGGTCTGTAGGTAGGAGTCTGTGATGCCTTCTCCGGGAAAAAGGTGTTAACGCCAATGATATTGAGAGCGCATTTATATAGGTTTTAAAAATACAAATATTCGAAGAGGGAGAGAGGTTACTGATTCGGAATTCGGGATTTACGATTTCCTAATAAGGCTCGTACAGAATCATTCCAAAATTCTTCGGGGACAAAGTAACAAAAACTGTTACACCAGGCATGAGACTAAGATTGTATTTTGAGACACTGGATTCACGCTCAATAGAATAGCCTCACCACATACACTTTGAGTCTCGGTATACATCAGTACTTAGTCCCCACGGCCTGCCCTACGTCCCATTTGAACCCAGTGATACATGTAACAAGCAGTACGAGGTTTGAATAGACTAGCTGTTTGTATTATTTTTGTACTGTTCTCTAAATAGGGTCCAACCTCTTATTTAAGGGTCTAGGTATACAGAATCCAATACCTATCGTCACGAAACCCAAATAAAAAACGTATGCCCTTGTCTCGATTTTGCCTAAGGTCTTGTTTTGAGATATATTAAATAGAGCAGATGCTATATCATTAAATACTAAGGTATATCGTAAGGCCTGAGAGGGGGGAAATACAGACACAGCGTGGGATGGGTGGGGCGTGACTGGTTTCTGTATGTAGATAAAGTGTTTTCTCAGATCATATAAGTTTTTTACGTTCACTATTTATAAATAACGTTTAAGTTCCAAAATAAGCTCAGAATGATATGTATAGTGTAGAGTATTGCGATCATAATCTCCCTGTTGGGATAAAATATGGGCGAATAGCACTGCAACTATATTGTTGAGAAAAGAGTAGGTGTTGGTTGCAAATGGAAAAAAATATGCTGCACAGGTTTGTTGAAACTGCACGTGCAGATGGCAATTCCTTTAGTTTCCGCCGTTTGTCTAAAAAGAACAGTCTTACATCCACAGAAATTCAATGTTAAATAAAGTTACACCACCTCTGGTGACTAAATTCAACTGCGGTTCACTTGTGAAAATTACTCAGTTTAAACATCGCGTCCAAGATGTCCTCAGCATTTTTGTTTAAACAATATTTATTTGAAAAATCATGTTATATGCATACATCATATGGAACAAGAAAGTTTAGCACCCAAACTAAATCAAACATTTATGGTACACACAGTAACAGAATTTTACAATGTTTTCATACCAGACACAAATCGTCCCCTGAGTTCCAATGTGTTCTATGTGCCAGCAGGCACATAGAACACATTGGAACTCAAGAGACGAATTGCCCTCCAGTATCTCTGATAGACACCTGAACGATATTTCACATTCTTTAATGCAACCGAAAAGATAGGAATAAACGGTGATGGAATAAAAACCGTTTTGGAGATGCCATTGCGCCATAATATAAATATACAAAGATATGCTCAAAGATGATACAGATCGTGAACAGCAAACAGTGTCTGAGTAAGTGTATATGTAAGACCATGTGTATGGTCAGTCATTCCAATGCGTTCAAGAAGGTGTGTTCATGTCTGACATCTATCATTTCAAAACAGAAAAAAGTGACTTCAGTGAAGACGGTCGGATCTTGTGGTTGGTGGTGTAACTCTGCAACGTCTCAAATGCCGCCACAAAAGTAACCAAAATAATAAGTGAAAATAATTGCAGCGAATCTTTTTGTTCTAAAAGTCATCAGAATTAATCTCGAAATTCCATTTGTGAATCAGAGAATTCCAGCTGATGTAATCTACATCCATTTCAAAAGATTTAAGCAAGTGATCTCAGTCAATTAGAGATGACCTGGATGTACTCATACAGGTACAAGCTTTATTTGGCATGCTTTATATCCATATAGGTCTTGCAAAATAAGAGCTGGGCCCCCGCCCTAGGTATACCCCCCCCCCCCCCCCGCACCTATCGCAAAACGCCCGGTGTGGCTTTATCCAAGCATTTGCCAAGCTATGATGCAGGGGCAGGCAGAACATTTAAAACGGGTAAGAACTTATTGAAGGAATATGTAAACACCATCATGTTATTGTGCACGGGGCTCACAGTTTTCTTGAACAATATATAGTTCGCTTACTCTATGATTTGCGTACCCTTGTAGGCATGTAGGGCTTGGAGAGCAAATTTTAGAAACCCGGTAGGGGCATGTTTGTTCATGGGGGTTAACGATACTTTAAACATCGATGGTGACATCGGTAAGAACTATGTTACAGGTGGAGGAATCGGGAAGAACCACCGAACAGCAGCGAGCAGCGATCAGACGCCCCAACTTACTAACTGTACATGCAGATTCAGCAGCTGCTGAAGGCAAGTGCACTATTGACGTGAAGTAGGCCTTAGTGCACAGCGTTACCGTGTCTCTACATGGGCAATCAAGATTAAATGTATTGCTCAAGGAGACAACACAGTTAACCCTGGTCATGGTCGAACAATGGTCCTTTAGGATTGAAGGCTAATGCTCTACTCACTGAGCCACCGCGCTTCCATCCGGGACGTTACAAAAATGCAAGTGAGGTGGGCGGGACTGAAAAACGTGAAGATAAAAAAGCCAGGTTGTGTCTGCAATTCTGCTTCTTGCCTCCCCATTGCCATACTCGTTTTACGTTCTCTTTAAGGGTTTCCTTTGCAACCTTCTGCTCGTTACAGATGATAGGGGAAGGACATTCTCGTATACTTACTAGTCAAAGGAACCACCTTCAGAGAGTAGCATTATTTTGTGTTCGGTGGGGGAGGGGGGGGGGGGTAACATTTTCCCGACAGACGAAAATATGTTCCGACAGATTATTTGATTTTATTTGACCGTCCAGCTGTCTCAAAATGTGGAAAATACAGCACCCCCTCCCCCCCCCCCCCCTACCCCGCCATTCATTTTTGGATTCTGCACGTTGTAACGGTTCACCGTTTAAAAACGTCTTATTTGAGTAAACCAGGAATATTTGCTTCTTAAGATGCCTTTTCTAAACGTTCACAGAAGTGTAATTAAAAGTGAAAAAAATCGCTTGTTTGCTATGGGCTTAGAAATCAAGGGACGAAGTTGTAACACGGGTTCCCCTCGCAAATTTAGTTGGTGATAAAATGTTATCTTTTTGGTTGATAGTTGTCAAATGAATTTCTGAATGTCCTTCTAATAATTGTTTCTATTGACGCTAAGGCTTGTAATAAACACAAAACGCCACGTGCGAGTAAATTGACTGATCGATATGGCACTTGTTTTAAACTGCGAAGAACCATGATTTATACCTAAATGTGCCATTATCACCAAATCGAAATTCATTGATGGCAATCCGAGAAAGTGAAAAAAGGCCGTCAAAACCGTAATTTGTTTATGTTCCATAATTATGCATCTGTATAGGGGCTTAACGTCACCTTCGGCAGCCAGGATCATTTCGGATTTGCGAGCTAATGAAGCTGGAGTACACGGAGAAAACCAAGGAGTAGCGGCAAACAACTGTCAAGTCTTCCAAATACGCCAACCCCCCACAAGTAAGGTTAGTAGGGTGCTGCACGCACCATCGGCGTGCAGCACGTCTTAGTACCCAGCGCAACGGATCAATTATGCATTTGCAGTGTTTATATTGGGCAATGATATGAAAGTAACTGGGATAGCTGGCAGCATGAAATAGCCCTTGATAACGATTCAACTGATGCAGTCTGCTTCGAAACAAGCAAGCATGTGGCGTCGCAAATGCGAATCTGCTACCAGGCAACTACGCATACTACCTGCAGCTACGGCTATAACTGAAAATATTAGTACACAGAAAGAAAGAAAGTGCGGAGAGCATTCGGGTTGTATATGCTCTGCCAGACCCAGTGGCTGCTACTGTGTAAAATCCCATCAGCATTCTGATTCCTTATGTCAACACCCAGACAGAACATTTTGTTCGTTTGTGCATTGGGATTAACCGACATTTTCAACAACCAGGGTCATATACTGAGTGACAACATTTTTACGGGTGGAGAAAGCCGGAATACCCCGAGAGAACCACTAATCAACTTTACGCAACTGTCTGGCTCTCCAATTTACTAAACCGGCACATGTAAAGTTATCAGAAGGTGCAGGCAACTGCGCCATCGACATACACTACATTTTAGTACACAAAGTCACCATGCCTCCACCCCATATGGACAAGCGTGATCATGTGCCTTGCCCAAGGACACATCATGGATAGCTCGGATCAGGATCCAACTAACTATTGATCGTTCTGTTGCTTAATCAAAAGTGACCAATCGGATGCGTTTCTGGGATACTAAAAAATATAATTAAAAAATAAATAAATAAAAACGGTCACATTTACCCAACGTAAAGGCCAAAACCGGCCAGCGCTATTCTCAAAAATCGCCAATTAATTTTCATTATTTTTTTCATTTTTTTGTCTCAAAAACATAGGTTATGACCCCTCGTTGGAACGAGCTCGTCGAGCTCGTTCCAACGAGGGGTCATAACCTATGTTTTTGAGACAAAAAAATTAGTTATTCAAGAATTATTTTTGCAAGTGTCGTCTGCTTTTAGTGTGATTTCAAAAGCGGACAAAAAAATCGACCGGGGCCACTGCTAGAGAACTTGTACAATATTATTTTCTAGAATTGTATTCTCCAGTTAAGTCTTTAAATTGGTGGAATGAAGCATCGGCATTTTCAAAGATGTGGCAATTTCCCAGTGGGCAAATTGTCATATCTTTTATAATGCTAATGATTAATTAATGATTAATTTTATTCACTTATATTAATAGGTTAGACAATTCTAGAAAATACAATTGTAAAAGTTTGATAGTATTATAGATTTATATTATGCTCTCCAGATCACGACCCTTCGTTTCTTGCACGCAATTCTGTAAAGTTTCATCTCTTGAAAAGAAATGGGGGAAAATGCTTTTTTCGTTCACTCTTGTTTCTTGGTGTGGGTTTGACATCTCAGTATTTTACTGAGGACATTTCGCCCCACCGCTGTAAATGTTCGCGATCGAATCGCAATTGAATTACGAAAGGGGCCGTTTTGTGGTCATAATACCGTAATGGGCTAAGAAGGAACACCCATCAGATAGGGGTTTGGGTAGATGTTTATCTATAAAGACTACTATAAGAAAGCCAGTTATTGGAAGATGAAGAAACAAAAAGTGGATAAAAAGGATGAAACATATCAAAGGAAACAGAATGCAGGTAAGTGTAATTAAGCTGAGAATAGTCAACTCGTCACCCAGAAGAGGCATGGCATGCATACAAAGGCACACCCAGAGAAGCCATGAACAAGACCTTTAGAGATATAGCAACGACAATAAAATAATATTATGGTGTGTAGCTTAACTATCTATCGTAGAGCACAAGAGATGAATGGGTTGCATAATAGGAAGATACAGATTATCTGGAATTTACTACCTTGAATCCAGATTCCAGTGCTTATTTGACTCCATTATTTAATCAAATGGTAGCGGACAAATTTTCCTATTGGAGTATACAGGGTGGCCAGACTATCGACATGTGTTCGGAACAAGCCTGGAAATAAGCAATCTCTCATTTACAGAATGAGATTCCCAGAGAGTGAATTTGCTGATGGTATCCATACAGTGGGCCAACTTGATTCAGACTGGTGTTCACAGATGGTCAATTTAATAATGCTATCCTGCTGTGCTGGGTAACATCACCAAATTCACCCCTGGGGACCTGACCTCATTTTGCAGATAACAGTGTGTTTATTTCCAGGCTTGGTTCGGAAGTAATGACATTCCACCAAACTGTATGAAACTGGTGTAAATGCAGTTTGAACCACAATAAACTGCTACCAGATAGAATCGTTAGCGTTCTATGAGCCCTACCACATGTTTTAAAATAGGAAGCAAGGGATAAAGTCCTCCATAATTTACTGCCACGTACATGTTATTAGGTGCAGGGTCATATTATTCATAAGGCAGACGAGGCTGAAGCCTAGGGGCCCGCAGGCACAGGGCGCCCGCCAATTTATTTTTTGCCGAGGCACTGTTCCCAGCGCCTTAGGACTTCAATGGTTAAAGGCACTTTGCACTCTGCGTCGTAGCGATACATGCGCATATGTATTTATCCATATACATACTCTCATAAGTATACAATATTTATATACAGTACATTAGTTTAATGCTTATTTTATATAGGGCTATGTACTGCGGCATAGTGCCTATCGTACCAGGCCAGGCAGCCAGCCAGCCAGCTGTAGTGAGGTGAAGTATTGAAGTGCCGGACGGGGCCACAAAGTATCTCTAAAAGCCTAGGGGCACGGCCATGGGTCAATACTGCACTGATTAGGTGATATCACGGCTGCCTTAATTTACAGCGTATGTTTGATGTGAAATCAGATAAAAGCAACCATCAGAATGTGCGAAAAAATATTGCAAGATCAATTCGGTACAAGTCCATCTCCATCCAAACGCACCTTTTTCCAACCTGAGAGGTGTTGAAAATTCTCTCATTTATCAAGTAAAGTGTTGTGTTTTTTAATCCGTGATAAGCTATCCAATTTGTAATTCGGGTTTCATCTACGAATCGAGAATTTCGCGGCATTCGGTTTGGAAAGTCAACCGAAATAATCGGGATATCGGGATAGTTAAAGACCAGAACCGGGAACCAAAGATTTCGCATCAGTTCTTTTAGATCACTGCGAGTATCAGCTTATTCAGAGACCCCCTTTGCCGTTAGAGCAATGGTTTAATCCCACGAACCGCCATTTCCTTGTTCTGAAGATCAGCCTCGGAATGAAAATCACCCTAACAGTAACTCAGTCTTTCATGCCCGGTTGTGGGCTATGCATTTCCCCGGTACCGGGACCGGGAAACCTCGAAATTACCATTCCAGAAATGAAATATTAATATTTATGAATTATGTTTATAGCACATCGCATTTTTTTAACCCTTTACCTAACCTGAAAAGCAGACGACACTTGCAAAAATAATTCTTGAATAACTAATTTTTTTCATTTTTTGTCTCAAAAACATAGGTTATGACCCCTCATTGGAACGAGCTCGACGAGAAATGAAAAAAATAATGAAAATTAATTGGCGATTTTTGAGAATAGCGCTGGCCGGTTTTGGCCGTTACGTTAGGTCAAATCATTATGCTACGGCATTTCATAATGTCTAGCCTTTGCGTATACACTGAGCAGTTTTGATCACGTCTTATTCATTATTAAAATAGCTTGTGTCAGGATTGATGTTACTGAAATTCATCGTATATCGGAGATGCCGGTTCAAACTTTGGACCTGAATATAAACCGGTAAAAGGTGTTCATATTCACCAAGTAACATTGTTGTTTTTTTCTCTCTTTTCCCCACAATCACCTTGTGGATATTTACTTCACAAGTTCACATCCTATGTGTAACACACGTGTTAATCGATGAACTTATGTTCTTTCATGTCGCGCGGCATTCAAACAACAATCAGGAAGTCTTATAGCTTGACGAGCTTTGGTGACCGTTGAAACCAGCCACCCGCGAACTTTGAATAACCATTTATCTAATGTAAAGGATCAAAGGCGAAACCGAGCAGCGCAATATATTTACAAAAGTGTTTATGTCAATATTTGCCTCAAAGCCCTGAGTGATGCGAGTACCCTCTGATAAGGCTTTCGGCATTGTATTACCACGAATGTGTACCAACTTTACGTCCATTCTCTTTCGATCTTCGAATTTTTGTACGTATGAATTATTATTTATTTGTGTTTAAAGTCACATACTTATGCAAAATGGCTAATCCTGACCGTGACAGTTTTACGGGTGGAGGAAGCCGGAGAACCCGGCGAGAACCACCGAGCATCGGCCAGCATCTGTCAGCTCCTCAACATTCTAACTCTGTTCAAGCTCCGCTCAAGCAGGGTCACAGCGGTTGAAGACATGTGCACCATCGATGTGCAGTACGCCTTAGTACACGGCGTCATCGTGCCCTCGTGTAGGCAACCGGAATAAAGTGTCTTGCCCAAGGACACAACGCGGGTCGTCCCGGACAGGGATCGAACTCGGGACCTCCAGCATAGAAGTCCAACAGTCTACCACTGAGCCACCGCGCTCCATTACGTTTGAATTATATTATGCGAACTGCGTCCTCGGAAAACAAGCTTGCAGACTCGGCCTCCATTACACAGGCCACATTTCTAAAAAGTGTCATTTGTATTGTGAAAACAGTCTGCTTTCTTTCGAAAGTGAGATAAAAAAAATATATGATCCGTAGTGAAGTTCACAAATATTTCCACCTGAGACAACTGCCATGCACTGTATAAATCAGAATCTGCTGAAGTAAGTTATCGTTACGTAGCTCTTCTCAGTCTACACTATTGTTTGATTGGTAGACGTTAAAAGACGGAGAAGTGCGGCATTTAGTGAGAATATATCTGCATCAGTAACATACGCTTTAGAAAGTCTTTCTCGGCGTGGTAAAATAAATACCCCAGCAACGCTGTACTGAAGTAATGCCGAAGGTGATGGAAGTTCAATGGGATTGGAGAGGCGCAAATACTCAAGACAAAGTCAACCCACCATGGTCGGCCAGTGACAAAAGGAATTCTAAATACTTCTACCCATAAATATCAGTGATTAATATACTGAACATTCAAGAAGCTGGTAACGCATTTTAGTCTCATAGCATAGCAATAATGTTGTTTGAGAAAATACCCGTTAATACTTTTTTGGGGTGTGGACGTTTTGAATTGGGTTTAACCTTTTTCAACCTGATGTTTAGTGTTCGGGCAGAAAAAAATGATTGAAATAGGTGAAATAACCCCATTCGGCCGCAGTGGGGGATTCATTGGCTAAATGTAACAATATATGTTGATATTTACAGGTGATACAGTACAGTCGCCGTAAACTGTTCGTAATCCATATGATGTCCACGCATGCGTTTACCGGATAATAAAATCATCATCAGAAGAATTTTAATCAACGAAGCAACGGGTTGCACACGGTTCTTCATTAATTACATTTTTGATGAGTATTCCTGTAAATAGTGTCTGCAATCTAATATTATCGCGTCCGTGGAAATATGGCACATTCGTGGAAAGTGACCAGTCCACGGCAGCCGTACTCTATCACATGAATGTTTGTGTGTCGACACGTGTGTTGTGTGTAAGCACACGACGGTTTAAACTCATTGCGTGATACTTGGCTGTCGAACCGAGTGTGAGGGAACGTGTTCGGTGTAACAACCACTCCCTATGATTCTCACGCCCCTCACTTAACGTGACAACGCAATTTAAAGTTTTGTAATTAGCCCACAATCCCTGTAACATATTACGTTTTCAGTATTTTGAAAAAAAACATGTCCTCTGTTGGCGCTTCCGTGTTCCTAGAACGGAATATTTGTTTGCTGAGTTATCAAGTTGCGTCAGGCGTAACAAGGAAGTCAATGCTCTTGTACGAACTCACTGTGTGGTAGCGTGTCACCCACCGTGTGCATTCTGCCCAGAAAACTCTTATTAATTAGACTAAAAAATACGTTAGTGTGTGAATTGGGAGAAATAAAGAATCGATGTCACACAGCAGCAAGACCATCACTGTCAAAACGCCTGGTCAGACCATCCAAGTGATCGCCTGTGGTAATTCAATAACCTCTTTGAACCTTATTTGAAAATATTAGTCTATGGCTTTTTTTTCAATTCTTTTCTTCTAAAACAATCTGTTTGTAAATTTTCTGCATGTGACTCTAGGATTTATTGTGTCAGTTAAACACACAACAGTTGAATCAATAGACAATCAGATGATTTGTGTTTTGAATGAATCACCGATCGCTTAACAGAATAGGTCTTAATGTTTCTGATATAGCGCTTTCGTGTGGGCACCGACTGATACCTCATAAGTAGACAAGAGAAATATGCATTTTCATGAGCAGTTCTTCGGCCAGTAGAAAACAAACTTTATTTTGGCCACTGATGAGATAATTAGAGGTTATAAGTTGGTTAGTTTCATATCGGCCGAGGTATCAGCCCAATGTAGCGTCATATCAGCCTTGGACCGAAGGCTGCTATCTCGGTCGATATGAAACTAATAAGCTTCGAGATTCGATTCGATTTCGAATCTTAAGTTGCTATTCGGTTCAATTCGAATCGACTACACGATTCGTTTCCATTCGAATCTTTTCACTGGAATATAGCTTGGCATCGGTCATCTTCGCCGTCTCTGTCATAGTAAAAGCTTAAAGTTGCGATTTTTTGTTTCAAAGTGTATATATATTCGATAATCTTTCTCACTGGGCCAAATATAAAGCGCAAAGATAGGTATATGACGGATCCCGACAGCCGATTTGTCACTTAAACAGACCAGCAATAGTTCATGCGCTGCTAATTAAGCGTGGACGTTTATTCCAATATCTCGGGTCTGGCGAACCCATTTAGGAGCTATCTGATAACTGATTAAAGAAGTAAGAGAGACGAGGGTTCTCCGGCAGTCATTATCTGTATAATTTTGCCCAGGCAATAGGTAATTGTTGTATAAACAATACATAGCACATGTTCTGGACACACACCCATATTACGCATGTAGCCTGCACCGAATGTCAATATATACCGAAATGCGAGTCTTTCAAAAGAACTTTAAAGCGAATATTAAATTAAGATAGATCTTTGCGGTCACGTTCAAGAGAAGCAATTAAAACTGAGAATTAATGTTCTTGCTATCGAAATTTTAAATCGGTGAGTTTCTCGAAATTTCATTCCAGTCTGAAGGCGTGTAAGACTGTGGGTCGAGGCGAGTAGCTGGGAATGTCCCATGCTATGGGTTAAATAGGTGCCGCATCGGTGCGAAGTAAAGGCACGTTGTAGTGTAGGGGGGCCACTGAACTCATATTTAGAATGCGGCAGCCTCGGACCAAGTCGGCGGCTATATATGAGAATAGGATAAGAAACACGAAGCACGAGCTCAGGAAGCTATTTGCATTTAGGTAAACGGCATTGCCTGCTCTAGAAGGCAAGCCTTACTTAGGCGGGGTAGGCTTTGCGTGTATGAACATTATTCTGAGATAAGTGGAGGGGAGCGTTTAACCCCATTGGTGGCGACTGCATGAGTGAAAACGTCCAGGAAAGTGACATTAAGCTAGTGGCCGTGCGACGGCAGTGGTACAGTGACGTTCCGTCACTTGCTGAAGGGAATGCTATATAGCGAAGTGACAATACGTTAGTTGCCGTGTGACAGCAGTGGTAGACTGACATTACATGTTAGAGCAAAGGCGTGCGATAAAGTGGCAATACGTCAGTGGCCTCGAGGCGGCCGTGAAAGAGTGAAGTGAAAAGGCGACCGAAGATCAAACACCAGAGACCAGGAAGGCAAACCAGGAACAACAGAGAATGTGGGCCCGCAAATGATTCAAAAACTGTGTGGGTGGGGTGTGATTGACGTTCTGTTTTTTTTTATTCATTTGGATTTCATGTAAGTCACAAACTACCATATTTATTTATATACTCACTCAAAAATGAAAGTGTAATAGAAACAAATGTGAAAAAATTGCATAAAGGATGAAATATAATAGTTCTAATGTTGCAAGTTTGTGGGCAAGAACTTGTGCAAAGAGTTTAATGATATGTTGTTGCTGTCCATCCAACCGTATACAATTTTGCTACGAATTTCAAAATAGCACGTGCTACCCGAGGATGTTAAGTTGAATGGGGGACCAGCGATTTACTTTGTGTTATGTTGTGCTAGAGAGCCCGTGTTATTGAGAAAACACGCTAGTTTTTGTCTTCCGACATTTCAAAAAATGCCAAGGTTAACCGAACATCAGAGGTTTAGTGCCATTGGTATGCATGAGGCTGGGGTACTTCCAGATGAACTCGTTGCTGAGTTCGGAATCACTGTGGCCACTATTTACCGTCTCACTGGAAGGCATAGAACCACTGGATCTACTGCCGATCGACAGCGTTCAGGTCGACCAAGAGTTACGGCCCTTGCACAAGACCGCCACATCAGGACATCTCACTTGCGGGATCGCTTCCTTCCCGTGACGAGGACAGTAGCAATTACTCCTGGTAGAACTAGCAATAGAATCAGTCCGCAACGGTCTTGCTGAACACGACATCCGAAGCAAGCGTCCATACCTCAGACCAATCCTTACCGAACGTCATCATACCGTCAGAATGGAATGGGTACGTCAGCTTGTTCGGTGGACTCAGCAGCGTTGGGGCACAGTTCTTTTTTAGTGATCATGATTTTGTCTACGACGCGCGATGGTAGGGCATGAGTGTATTGCCGTCGAGAAGAACGATTTTCTGATGCTTGCGTGCGGGAATGCGACAGTTTCGGCGGGGGCAGTGTAATGGTTTGGGCAGGAATTTCCCTGCATCATCGAACGCAATTGATCTTCATCGACAGTAACCTGAATGGGCAGAGAAATAGAGACGAAATTCCTAACGCTGTTGTTGTCCCGTTGTTCGACGCTAGCGTGGGATTGCAGTTATTCAAGCATGACAATGCCCGATGTCACGAGGCGCGTATCTGTCGTGACATTCTTGAGGGGCAGAGCATCGAACGTCTTTCCTGGCCCCCACTTTTGCCAGATTTGTCGCCAATCGAGCATTTTCGGAATCAAATGGACCGTCGGGTACGAGTTCATGATCTTCAGACGTTAGGCGATTTACTGTAATGTTCTAAGGCAGGAATGGAACGCAATACCACAGGCTGACATTCAGAGACTTATCAGGTCCATGCGCCGTCGATGTCTTGCTATGCAAGAGGCAAATGGTGGACATACACGCTATTGATTGCACGTGTGAACTTTTCATTTCACCCCATGTCTGAATTGCGACGTTCTGACGTAACGCTGTCAACAGTAAGAACATGACATTATGCAAATTCATCCAGCTAAACTCGAAATATGAATTTACAATAATTTGTTTGGGATTAAAGTCGATAATACTAAAAACGTTGCTCCTCAATGTTTATTATACTTTCTTTTTTAACTTGGTATATACATATATTAAAATTGTTGTTTTCACTGACCCCTGTTGATTTATGCTTTTGAAGAAAGGTCATTGGCCCGCCAGAATAAGAACCGCCCTAAGAAAAACGAAAACGAGCGAGTTCGTAACGGTGAGACATACGTTCCCGCATTGGTTCAGGCGACAGTTCTTGAGTTTTGTCTGAATACACGGCGTGAATCTATTTCCTCCAGCAACGGCAAAGCCCGGTTTCCGACAGTCTTGCAATACGCATAGCTCTGGTGGAATTGTACATAGATAATATTGAAATTACAGCCTCAGTGTAGTTTCGGCTGTCTAAAGATAATAAAAAAGCATTAGTACCCATGCCACCAGCCATGTTAACTCCAGTCTCACTTGACACTACCACTGTTGAAAGAAAATTTAAAGTTTCCAGGCATTATCAACGATGACCTGTTGCTAGCGGCTAGCCATGTGCAGTGCCCGGTGCCGATGATTCTTGCACCCTTTTCTGTTTTTGAACTGTAATTCTTACTGGGTAATATTCCAGCAACATCACCAAGGCATGCCATCGATGAAGGTGAGGTAGTTGGAATATTTTATCAGTCGGGAATTGGGCCACCACTGTTGGAACAAATCAGGGTTACAGCCAGGGGCGGGGGGGGGGGGGGTGCAGACACCGATGCCGATTTTTTGTTTTTGACCGGTCGGAGGACCCACCCACTCCATGTAATTTTTTTTCAGTTTTACAATTTTTTTCCGGGGTTATCTGAACCACCCATCCCCACTAAATACATGCTTCTGCATCATCCTTCCCACCATACTGCACCATAACCAATTTTATCATACAGTATTGAGTGATTGATCTTATACAGTAGGACAGGTCTTGAAAGAACATCCGTTTTTTCAGACTAAAGTGGTCTCCTAAGGCTAATAAACCAACAATATTCAAAGTGGATTATATATCCAAATATACCCCACAATAAAGCCACACAAATATGGATACCATTAGAACTGACTTTTCGAGCCAGTTCTAATGTTAGCCATACGTGTGTTTATTTCAAGTAACCTTATTGAACAGTAATGGTTATATGAGAATTTTTATTTTTTTGTATTTTAGAATAGAATGTTAGGTAAAGGGTTAACTATCATAAATTACTCAACCCATCAGAACCCATTGCGTTCTCCATTCATATATTCAGTGGAACGTCTCTTGAGAGACCACCTTCTTGAGGAACCACCTCTTTTGTGCTAGAGCGTGTTTTATGTGGACAACACAGGACAACATACCATTTCGGCCAGACAAAAGTGGTCTTCAAGAAAGAAAGACCCCTTTTGTCTGGCAAAAATGTTGGTCTCTCAAGGGAGGTTCCACGGTATGTGTATGCAAAAAGCAATGAGTTTAGTCATTTATGCATTTGCTTATTTTTTTCACGAAGGTTTGGGTGGGGCATGGCTGGGTTGGGGGAGGGGATTTATTACTTATTTTAAGTCCAGCCCTAGAAGGTCTGGTACCCATGATTTTGTTGACACCTGTGTTCTCAGATGTGTTTGAAATAAATTAGCAGTTCAATCAGGTTCAATGTTTCGTAGTTGGTTAAATAGGGGAGGGCAGACACCACCGAGTAGCTCAGAGAAGCCATGGAAGCTTGATGAAAGAGCACATTTAAATTAATTGAAGTCTCCCTGCACTTGACCTTTGCAATTGAACATTATAGTGAGTGTGCTCAGTACAGGATTAGTTCAGTATTATCTGACGTGGCAATCAATGCATAAATGTGTTCAACCATGTAATAGTTTGTCAATAATACAAACACACATAAGAAGAATTTTGCACTGTCTATCAGTCATTGTTACTTGAATGACTCGTTCGGAAATAACTGCACATGGTTTGGAATCATCCATTTTTGCATGTTATTTAGTGCTGTTCTACAAAATACACGTTTGTGAAGAATTAGAGGGTGATAAGTGTAGTATATTTGACCGCCCTAGTATAGTATTAATTGGTGTTGTTATGAAGTAGAATGTCACTTGCCCCCCCCCCCGATTTCGGGGGCGTGGCAGGGTTAAATATACCGCTCCTCCTTACAATGTAGCGTACTTCGACGCCAAGTCGAAAGGTTTTAGGCTTAAGCACATTGATGTACGTACGCTATCATTAATATTACTGCTGGTCGCGAGCGTAAAAATGCGTCAGCAATTGCCCATGCGGGTACTTATTACCCGTTACGGGGGTTGGGCGCGCTCATAGGTGCGCCAAATTGGCTAAAGTGGCCAATGAGATACTTAGTGGGAGTGGGTATAAATTTTATCCCTTTGCCCAATACAGTGAAGTGAGTCGTTCTTGGCTCGACGAGTGTGGGTATTTATTTCAACCTTTTGCCAAGTACAATTTTTCATAGTTTGTCAACCCGTGATGCGACATGTTAGCTATGTATTGCTCAAAGCTTCAGCCCAGAAGTCACTGTTGACACTAGAGTGTATTCGTTTGAAGACCGTTGGGCACGTAATTCAGAGACTCACATTGGTGGTGCGATAGGTGAGTTAGAACATATCGGCGACCTCGATAAAATGGATGGTCGATCAACTGTGTTATAGGCATTATATGCGCCTATGCTTTCAGTGATTGAGGTTATCCCATATTACTCGAATGATGCGGCGCATATGTTTACCGCATTGTGGGTGCAGCCCATATTATACGACTTGAAATATGTTTAGTTTGTGATATGTATCAGTATTGGGCATGCGTAGTAGGCGATGGCACTGGCGGAGGACCAAGGGTGAATGGCTTAGCTACCAGTTTCCTCCAGCCACCCCTAGCCTTCTCTCTGAGGCTCATCGGTGAATGCATGCTACAGTGTTTGATACATATGCTTTACTGAATACAGATCGATTTGATTAAATGAGCCGAGGCTGTTAGTATTCCAATTGAATGGATACAGCCTATTATTAGGTCGGCATGTGATATCGTATCAGTATTGGGCATGCATAGTTGGCGATGACATTGGCGGAGGACCAAGGGTGAATGGCTTAGCTACCCGTTTCCTCCATCCACCCCTAGCCTTCTCTCTAAGGCTCATCGGTGAATGCATGCTACAGTGTTTGATACATGTGCTTTACTGATTACTGATCGATTTGATTAAATGACGCCGGGTCTGTTAGTATTCCCATTGAATGGATACAGCCCTATTATTAGGTCGGCATGTTATATCGTGTCAGTATTAGGCATGCGTAGTAGGTGATGACACTGGCGGAGGACCAAGGGTGAATGGCTTAGCTACCCGTTTCCTCCATCCACCACTAGCCTTCTCTCTAAGGCTCATCGGTGAATGCATGCTACAGTTTTTGATACATGTACTCTACTGAATAATGATCGATTTGATTAAATGACGCCGGGGCTGTTAGTATTCCCATTAAATGAATACAGCCCTATTATTAGGTCGGCACAAGTTTAATGTGTAAGATCGTATCAGTTTCCGACTGCAATATAATTGAAACTCGTATTAAAAGGCTTATCGGTATGTGCATGCTGCATGGTAAGAGATACGCTCTTTCTGATTATTGGCCGGAGACCATCCAATAAATCTGTTGTTACAACATTCTAGAATCTTTGACAATGATCTTGAAGATAAATATACATAAAGTCATCGTATCTCGTATAATAGATCTCCGATGGCTCTATTAAGCTAAACATAATGGGTCATATTCCTAATAGCGCTGAAATGGACTCTATTAAATGTATAAAACTTCCGAACACAAAACCATTTACCATACCGTATAGGCGTGTCTACTTTGATGCAAGTGTCGACGAGTAGAAAACGATATGTGCACACACACAAAAATACTTGAATCACTAATGTTTCGTTTCAGGTTTTTGTTTTTAAAACATATCCTAATATCTCTCACTGGAGCGAGCTGGTCGAGTCAGTGAAGGCACAAAATTCCTATATAAGTTGAGTCGAGAGTTAATTAATTATCATGAGAAACTCGGTCAAGGTAAAATATCTATAACTCAAACTTCAATGAAAGTTGTAAGACACTGAAGGAAGAGTGCAAATGCTGAAACCAAGAATGTATGTAAATAAAACATTATTCACAAGCAGTCCGAGTGACATTATTGCTCGGAAACATGAGTCTTGTGGAGTGCACGCATTAAACTCCCTTTGTTCGTATTTTCAATTCATTTCGCAAAAATAACCAATTGATTGTTGAGGGTGTTGAGGTGGGTAGTTTGCGGGCAGGTAGAGGGCGTATGCGTATTTCTCCCCTGACTCGCGGTGCAGTTCATCAATTCCCACAGCTAGTGTGACCCTTCCTATTGGCGTGAAAAAGTGAGTCCGAAATTAAAAAAACAAAACAGAACGTGTGTGTTTGCCAAGCTAAGGTCTGTATAGCGAGCAGTTGGACGAGGACAGCCAGTTTGAGAGTAGATAGGTAATGAGTGCCACAAACTGCGTTTGCGTTTTGAATTAAACAAACCAAAACAGAACGTGGGTGTTTGCCAAGCTAAGGTCTGTATAACGAACAGTTGGACGAGTACAACCACTTTGAGAGTAGACTGGAAATAAGTGCGACGAATTGCGTTTGTGTTTCGAATTACATGTAAGCAAAGATGCAGAGCCCTGGGTCGATCCGTTTTGGAACAGATTGAACAATATGCTCTGTGAAATGCGATTTTGTTAATTTTGAGGTGAAAACTGTTTATATATTTTAGTATTAACCTGTTGTGAATAAAGACCGCTCAAGATCTAGCTACTTGGCTGCGCTGTTGAATTGTAAAAATCAAGGGGAAATGGATAGGGAACCAAAGGATCCGCAATGGACTTGTTTATTGGAGATATAACAAACGCACAACTGGTCTGATAAATAGAGGATCCACGCTGTTTTAGTGAATACCGGGAAGTATCTCATTCGTGTGGATCTGAACGTTTTATTTTTCACGAGCGTTTGCGCGAGTGAAAAATAATACTTTCAGGTCCACACGAATGAGATTATTCCCAATATTCACTAAAAAGCGTAGATTGTCTTTTTATTATATGACATGTGACATTTTACTGCGCAATATGCAGCCCAATTGGACTGCCAACAGTTTCAAGACAATAACAAAAAGCTGCTGATCCTTCCTTCAAGGCGACGTCATTTTGGAAGCTACTGAAAAAAATCATCGTGTGGACCTGAAAGCAAGCGCTCGTGAAAAAGAAACCTTTCAGTCGACACTCATGATATAATTCCAGACACTGACTAAAATAGAGTAGATTTTCTCTTTCATTATATGCTACGAGACACACTGTTCAGCCTAATTCGATCCCAAAATGCGTACGTTTCAAAACTTTAACAAAGATCATCTGATCGTCCCCGCAAGACAATGTGATGCGGAGTAGAGTGATACCATTAGAAAGCTAATGAGGGATATTCCTCGATATCCATCGAGTCGATGGACTCGAGGAATATCTTTTAGATAATTTCCGATAATTCACAGGCTAGCATATAATAAATTCATTTACTTTTGACGATTCACTGTGAATTTTCACTCAACCCATTGAACCCGTGAGCTCTTTTTTTCCAGCCCAGGAAAATGATACGTCACAATGTCTTTAAGTAGAGTGATGCTAAGTGAATATGTGGAATAGACCAATCAATATTTTCAATGCTCAGCCTCAAGGCTGCACGTTGAAAATGTGAATTGGTCTATCCCAAAATTTTGAAAACGTACCCTTGCAACCACTGTCATTAAACTGACACAGACACCACCAGAGTTCAAAGGGCTAGCAATCATCATTTCGTAATCATCACAGTGAGCGACTAGTGAAATATTTCAAACCCTCAACTGTGTATGACATTAATCAATAGAATGTAGGGCGGAGGGCAGTGCACTGCATCGGCATTTTCTCTTTTTGTTACAGGCTTAGAGTTGAGGAGAAGCACCGCCCTGAAGGACGTTTTCCCAGTCTAACACCTAAGTTGTAGACGCTTACGAATAAATAAATACAAAACGTTTTTATTCAGTTTCTCTTTAGCCTTCAAACCCTCACTCCAGGACATTGTCAGCCAACACTGTCTGACTCGGTATTCGATGAGATTGACTGTGGACTTCCAGGTGTCTAAATATCAAATCTCGTCTCGAAAGATCGTACACGCTTACCTACAATAAAGCATCGATATCCGAAACTCCAATTCAGATGACAATATCCCGAGTTAAATCAAAATGTTACACTCCACACAATTTCCTACGTCCTTGCTTCGTGAATTAACTTGTCGTATACCACACTATCAACGCAGAAATATACGAATATAGTTTGTGTTCGCGTGACGAAGCACTAAGCAACATTTCAGACCAAAGCCCATTAGAGACGGTGTAACAAAAAATAAAAGAGGGCTATAGGGTGTCGGGGATGGAGCTAATCCATCCAGATCATCTTTAAAGTTTAACAAACATATGATGTGGTTCTTATTTTAAGTGAAACTTACATAAGCTCTGTATGAATTTCCATTTTACAACATTATTTCAAGACACATTTAAGGAGCGAGCAAATAAATTTTATGTGTTTTTTATATTTCATTGTAAAAAGACATGTGTTATGCGCACATTGTTCTTGTACAGAATCCTTTATCGCAATTGGACCCATTTAGTGGGGACGGAAAGCTATACCGCTCCAAAAAGCGAGACAGGTCGCGATGAAAGATTGTTTACAAGCACAATGAGCGCATAACACATTTATCTCCCCTTCAGTCAAAGATAAAACGATAACCGTGTCTTCTCAAAAATAATTGTTAACAAACAAAACAACACACTGAAGTGATAAAAAATAAATTAATCTCCAGTTCCAATTCTCTCAACCCAACGGCATGTGATGAAATTCCTTCAGCATGAATGCAATTGCAAGTTGTGAAAACAAGGCTCAAACTTAGCCCAAGTATGCTTTTTCTGTCGAGCAATGATATTTACAGTTAAAACTAGAAGTCCTGTCACGAACTGTGCTGTTATCTAGGCTTAATTGCGCGTAGGAATTGCGCGCAATTGCCATATCGAATGGCATCCAAAGCACGACAGGTTCTCCTGGTTACTCATAGCAAATACAGGCAATGTTTCTACCAATGGACCTCTGGGCTACTCGGAAGTCCATTGGCTGAAACATTGCTTGTGCACAGGCCATGTGTACAGAACTGGCCAGCCTTACTATAGTCATAACGCGTAGATTAACGCGCAGATCCACGTGCTGCCTGTACGCATTTCATGACAGGTCTTTTAGTTTTAACTGTATAACCAAATTCAATGCAATTCATGAGCTCACCCAAAGCACATATTGCTGGTTTGCGAAATGAACTGGGAATTTTTTTTTTTTTTTTTTTTTTTTTTTTTTTTGTAATACGCGAAAATCGCTTTACATGCATATTATCATTCCATTCGTAATTTTTAGAAGCGATCAAATCACAAAAGATTGCCGTTACATTCCAGAATTATCTCACTCCAACTTTCCATTTTGTGATTCACCTCCATCTTTTTGTTTGGGGGGGGGGGGATTAAAACACATAATCTCAAAAGTGGAGAGTTCAATCTCCACTCCTGCCTCAACCCTCCCGTTTTCACCGCCACCAGTGGCTATTCATACAAATTATTACTGCCTGTCCCTGCCGATTTCTCTGGTCCTTGGTTTATAAGTTGTTTAACAATAAATCAAGGTCATATTGTATCGAACAAATATGCGGGTGAAGAAATCCGGAATACACGGATAAAACCACCTAGCAACAGTGAGCAACTGCCGAACACTCCAACTTCCTAATCCAGCACGAGATGGGATACCATTGGTTAAAGAAGGTGTCGTAGTGCCCTACGCCTTAGTACATGGCATCAGCGTGCTCCCTTGGAACCAATTGGGTTGATGTATCTTTCCCAAGTTGATAACGCGGATGAAACTGATTAGGGTCGAACAGTCGACGTTTCGAACTCAAGTCCAGTGTTCTAGCCAATGAGGAACCGTGCTCCCCAACTAGAAAGCACAGACAGAACACGGTATTCAAAAACGAAAAATATAAGGCTGGCATGAGATGACCATGGCCGTTGAATGTGTCGTCAAACGTTAATAAAGAGTCAAACATTTACTAGTTTTCTTTACTCGGGACCTAGGTTCAAACTAGAGGTACTACCGTATGCCAGCATATTAACTCTTGACCCACTGAGTATTTTTAAGATATTTTTCATCAAATCTAGTTATGGCTGCTTTAAAGTCTTCAAAATTTATTTCGATAAATCATTGGTGAAAAAATCCATTCAATTTCAGGGTAGAAATTGGCTTAACTGTGCCGCCAGCAGTATAAGGTGTTAAATTGAAGAAAGAAAAATTGTCAATTGTTGCTTTCAACACCGCATCACGTGTAGAAGTTGAGTCACGTACACTGTACTAAACCTTTGTCCACAAAGGAAGATATCACATGTTCGAATTGTTCTTTGTTTCTTGCTGGCGTTCGCTAATTTTACTTCGGGCCTCGGTGACTTATTGGTTAGCGTTTGAGACTTTTTATCGAGAGGACAGGAGTTTGTCTGTGTTGCTGAGTGAGATACTTATCCCGATTGCTCACGGGAGGAATAAGGTGGCACATCTTACGAAGTTGTACGAGAATCGTGCTCAAAGCAACAATCTTTGCTATGCTATTGAAAAAAAATCCGACCGTTGATTACCTTTGTTTGTTAACATTCTGCGTCTTCTCCGATTTACTCTGCCCACCTATATCCCCTCCGGTAAACAAAAATTAACCAATAGACCACACCGACCGAAAATAGCATTTGTTCGACAGTGAGTGCAAATTGCAAAAAACGCCCGCTTGCGTGGTTAACATGAATTTTCTTTAAGTTACGGGAGGGGTGACTATAACAAAAGAGGCACAACAACAGCTGTGATACTTTTGTTACATTCTGGTGTCAGTGAAAGTGACCAAGAAAAGAAAGGCCATTCCGAGTTAATTCTTGCATTATTTATTACAATATGTATGAAACATTTTATTTTTTGTTCCTCGATTCTTTGTTTTCGTCTTTGAGTAGATCATTGTAAATGTCAAGCTTAATTTTAGTATATTATCAATTAATTTATTATTAATTTTATTTGATTATTACTAATAACTATTAATTAGTATAAATAATAATTATGTAAGAATTAAATAATTAACTATTGTAATTAATTAACTATTAGTTATTAATTAGTTATTAATTTTGATAATAATAATAATAATCAAAATAATAATAATATTAATAATTTATTATACTATTATTAATAATTATCTATATATTATTAATTATTAATTAATTATGAAGTCACCAATTATTATTATCTTAATTAAATAATTAATTTATAATAATTAATTAATATAATTTATAATTTTATAAAATCAATTTACTTTATTTTTTCAATTCATTTTATTTTCCACAAAAATATTCGCTAATTCACTGAAAAAAAAAAATTAAATTACCTCTTTTCGCGTAATTCTCTCAATTCCATTATCAGATCTGGTCGGAGCAATAATTTTGTTTTGTCGATGTGCACTGGGAGGAAGCGTGACCGTGAAAATTTGGTTGATTGCGCCGGTGTCCGGTTGATTGCCCTTTCTCTTCGACATCAAATTGTGGTAAGTGTACGATTTATCGTAGATTTCTCTAAATATCAATAAATTGGGAACCCAGGAATATACGCATAGGTTGTGTGAGTGTATCCTGAACACGTACATATATTGTCCCAAACTACTAGGAAAGTCGTCGCCATGGGACGGTTGATCTGTGGGATTTGAGCCTGGAGTTTCTTCACTGATAGAATTTAATGACTTTCTCACTCAGGGTCCAGAATTTTGTACTCTACAAGATGAACTGGAGAGCTAAAGGATTGAAAATGTTCTTACACTGTGTTATCAGGGTGTTGTAGACGATATCGCCCTGTTGATCACGTGACTAAAATGGCTACCACCCAGAGTACACTATTTCACAATAGCTCAGTTGCCTTTTGCGCGATGTTGATGATCATGAGGTTGCTTTAGGAGTTTTTGAGGATGCCAAGTCGTTTTAGGATTTTTTCGAAACCTAAGATGGCCGCCAAATCCAAAGACACTGTTTTTTTTTGTCAGAGGAACAATATTGGATTCTATTTATTACAAAATTCAATATTGTAATTTTTCGGATGTAAACTACTAAAAACAAACAAATTACTTGCTTCGGCCTTCTCGTTGGCGGGGATCCTGGCTGCTTATAGACATATTCACTTGAAACTAGAAGTCCTGTCATGAAGTGTGCGCTTATCTAGCCTTAATTGCGCGTAGGAATTTCGCGCAATTTCCGTATCGAATGGCAACCAAGCCACGGTATATTATCCTGCCTCTCCACAGCAAGCACAAGCACTGTTTCAGCCATTGGACCTCCGGGTTACCCGGAGGTCCATTGGATGAAACAGTGCTTGTGCTCAGGCCATATTACAGAATTTGATAGCCATACTACGCAACAAAGCGCGCAGATCGACGTGCTATTTGCGCGCAATTCATGACAGGATTTCTAGTTTTAACTGTATTGCTCATCACTACACAATCGCCTTCATGCCCATGAAAAACATTAAATAGTTGGCCATTTCTGGCGGTTTCTCATTCCCATACCCCTACACTCCGGGACAAGGTCACCCCTATCAAGCTGTCCTCCTATTCGGGACTCAGTCCCTCAGGTGATATCATGCACCCCCACCATTATTTTTGTTCCAATGACCCTACAAGCTGTCCTATTCAGTTTGGGTGACATGCCCCCGCCCACATGATCTGCGCCCATGGGGGCATCCTATCATTTGAGGGGCCGAGCCCTGAATTCAGTGCTCGGCCCCTCAAGTGATAGGATTCCTCCATGGGCGCAGATCATGGGGGCGGGGGACATGCCTCCTAAACTTCTCTAGAGGGGGACACCAACTATATTTTACCGGCTATACAATCTAACCCTGAGATAATATCATTGTACAAATGGCTCAGATGCAAGGAAATTGCATCTTTTCCACTTGGAAATTGAACATTTTCTCACGCAGGGCCGAACCATGGTCGGCCCTGCCTGTCCTAGGACCCTATAGCCCCCCCCCCTCCCAATATGTTTTCGTTCCTACGCCCCTAGTTTTCACGCGATGCACATCTCAAGGATTTTACCCAGTTCTAGTTTTTGTTTCACACGCGCGTTAACCTGAAGATATGCACCTTGGTTGAACTCATCACAAAGCTTAATATTGCCCGCACATTTCACGACGCTCAGTTGTAGCACGAAGCCCAAAATGAATTGTGAAATAAAAGTTACTATTACACACACATAGTGGTATCTTACACGATCACACAGGTTTTTGAGCTGTGTGGTAATTTTTACCGGAAAGGTCAAGTGCGATCCAATAAAAAGTGCCTGAAGCGCGTGCAGCGTTCTTTTATGGTATGCCTAAATACCACAGGTCACCACGGGTTACCGCAAACTACCACATGTCTTCAGAAAATCATCTTTTTATTGTTATTTGGCTGCTAAACGGTCAGTCACAATATTTTGGGTTGGTTCTAAACTTATTCAAGTTAAGAAACATGCTTATATGTTCGATTTTTCGGGGTAGTTTAAACTAGTTTTACCGCAAGTCAGTTAGGCATGAGAACTGACCTACGGTGAAATTTTCCAGCAAAGTCGAGCAGATGAGAATTATTCTTAACTTGAGTAAGTTTAGAATCAACACAAAACAATGTAAGCTGTGGTGGCCTGCGGTAACTGGTGATCTGCAGTTTTTAGGTATACCGTTTGTTTACACGACGTTTTAAATTTAGAATGAGAATCCACTTCTGCAATATTTGAACCTCCGAATGGATGACAGCAGGGATGGTTGCTTAAAGGGAAACTGGATTACAACAACACGTCTGTGGTTTATTGTTAACACACCCCTAATCTCCAACACCATCCAATTAACACTTTACTTTGCGAAGCGAGATAGCTTTTTAAAGGATCGCGTTTTTGTGTCAGGGTCGAAGACTGGTTCTCCAGCATTTCGTGCCGATATCACTTCGTCAGCATGGAAAATGTCCATTTCGCCCACAATCAATTTAAATTCATTTTCTACGAGTAACTGATTGTGAGTAATAAATATAGAACCACGCATATGTTTGAATGAGTTAACGATTACTGCACTCGATCGCATCGCGAATGGATACCACTCGAGCCTCACGGCTCTCGTGGTATCCTTACGCGACGCTTTCTCATGCAGCAATTGACCTTTTGCATATTACAGAGTTATCGTTCTTGGCGTCAGGTATGTCTTCCACATAACTTCGCATTCTTCGATAAAAACAGAGATACTGTCTCTCAAATTCAAACTTGACTAATGAATCGATTTTGAGGACAGTTTATGTTATAAAAAGGTGGGTGTGTATATGTATTTATTTTTTAGCCCTTTACCTAACGTAACGGTAAAATCCGGCCAACGCTATGCATAAAAATCGCCTTTCATTTTTTTTATATTTTCATTTTTTGCTTCCAAACATAGGTTATGACCCCCTCATTGGAACGAGCCATAAGGGGTCACAACCAATGTTTTGGTAGCAAAAAATGAAAATATTTAGTTATACAAGTAAATTTTTCAAGTGTCATCTGTACCTCACGTTAGGTAAAGGGTTAAGAGACAGAAAGGTCAAACACAGAGACACAAAGCTTCAGTTGGCGAAACGTTTGTCTGAGTTGAACAAAAAGGGTTATCGCAATTGATCGAACGTAAAAAAGTGCAAACTGCATTGTTCTAATGACTGAAGTGAGCAAGCAAACTCAGGATACCTGACGCCAAGAACGACAACTCTGTAATATGCAAGTAGCTAATTGTTAACTCATTCAAACGTGCAGTTCTATCAATAAACCACAGGGTAGTAATACATGTACAGTCAATCCTGTAAAAAGTCTTTAAATGGAATGTCAGCATGTGATTCAATCACATGCTCACGTTCCATTTGCATTTGATTTGGAGGCTTTCTACCTTTATTACACTAGTGTATTATAAAAAAAAATATTACATGGCTTTAACACACTGTATAATGGTGTGATTATGTGATAAAAAGTGTTTATGGGATTAAAATTACCGACATGAACTAAGTGTATTTGTCAATCAACCGGACACAAGTAAAACAATCAACCGGACATCGGCATGATTTAGAACTGCAATCAGCAGGTCACTACATGCAATCAACAAAATAAACGGACACTCGGTTTTCGCGTGTTTTCTCAACTAATTTAGCAAATTGTTTGCTGTAGTTCGGGTTATAAGATCTTCTACACCTTATCTACATGCAGGGTAAAAAGAAATTAGGTAGTTAAAGTGTTTGAGGCGTATGAGCCATTTTTGTCAACATTTGACGAAAACGACCCGCTGATGGATTGAATATGAAGTCACTAGCAGGCAATACTCGGGTATCTAAGTATAAAAAAACATATGTACGTGTTCAGGATAGATTCACACAACCTATGCGTATATTCCTAGGGTCCCAATTTATTGATATTTAGAGAAATCTACGATAAATCGTACAATTACCACAATTTGATGTCGAAGAGAAAGGGCAATCAACCGGACACCGGCGCAATCAACCAAATTTTCACGGTCACGCTTCCACCACCCCCCCCCCCCCCCCTCCAGTGATGTGGCCTAAGTAAGATAGATGATGACAACTGGTGTCTAAAGAGAATACACCGTGGTTTACAACGTTGAGTGATGCTGATTACTAGACACGCTTCTCGTACTTCGCACTCGGTTGTGTAACTTGTAATCAACCTCACTCGACGTTGCAAACCACCGTAAATTCTCCTAAGACATCCATCATTTGTCTGTTACACAGCCATTCTTCTGTTTCGTATTTTGACAACGTTTCGTGTAGAAATGTGCAGTTTTATTGTTTCGATTGGGTTTCTGTTTTATGAAATGTTAGGTATGAACTTCGTTTTCGGTTTACAAAAGCAATAGTATTATTTCAAAAGAAGGCAATAACATTGATCAATTATCCTACAATATCAGTTAGCCAGTTGGAAGGATGAAGACAACTATTTGATTAGTAATTCTCAAACAAATAATACTTGTTCTTGACGTCGATTCATGGAAAGATCTCGACACCCGTCTCGCCACTCCAACCCTCCACACACACACGCGTGCACTGTGACTAGCGGTAATGCCATAGAAAAAAATAGATGTAAATTAATTTCTAATTTTCTATGTGTTCAAAAAGTGAAATTCATGGAAATGGGTCGAATCGCAAAACATGGGTCTGTCCTCGGTCCATAGCCGTACAGAATCGACTACGTTATTATCACTTGCTCAAAGGCATACAAACGTAATTGCCAACTCTATGGTGACGCTTTGGATGGATGGTATACAGCAGCCACATCTGATTATAGACTTCAATTTATCAACTCTTTGAACCCTGATGGTATATTCCATGGCAGTTCATTGGCATCAACTGGAAGAGTCAATATTCGTTATTTGGGGCAAGACCAATTAATATTTTCAGCACGCAGCTTTCAGGCTGCGAGGTGAAAATAATGATTGGTTTTCCATATATATTTACAGAGCAACCATCTACTTTATTTGTTCAGGCCGTATCCCAATCCATTGCGGAACGGCGGCACTTCCTTCTCAAAGGGCTAACACCGTTAACAGTGAGCTTCTAAGCATTAGCGTTCTAGAGATTATAATTTATTGCCAGCTTGATCAATCAATTTTGTATTCATAAAACGTTTAGCAATATTTTAATTCAACAGTTCTGTAGGACTATGTTATTACTGATTGCTCAAGCAAATGTGTTGTGTATTGTTTCCTCTTTTATTCAAATGCTACTGTTTTCTGTTTGTAAACACGTATGCTTCAAGTGGAAAGGGGGTACAATTTTAAAATTAAGAATCGCATCACTTATTCAGCAATCAAACCAATTACCACTCGATATAAACCTCCTATGGCCACATGCAACATAATTATCAACGTAATTGTACTACAAATGTTTTTTTGTTAAGTTTCTTAAAATGATTCACTTGGGAATCATATCGGTAGTTAACTGTCAGAGTGCTAAGTTATTTTTGGTCATCAGAATTTGTTTTCCGTTCTTTGCCTTGTTACAATTTATGAGAGAGTGCCCGTGGGCACTCTCTCATAAATTGTAACAAGGCAAATCCGTGCAGACTAAATAATTCCACTTCAAAGATAATATGATGCACGGCCATTGAATATGAAGCCTTTTATTTGGGGTCCCAATGGTTTGTATTAAAGCCCAAATATGGGCTTTCAGCACTCTACCAGTTAAAAAGAAACGAAACATTTTAATAGGCGAATTTCTTTCCATAATGTCAACACAAAACACCCGTAATTCGATCTAATATACACATGAGAACTTCAACACTTTCCGGTTTTGGGCTTGCTGTATTAAACCCCCAAAACTGACGGATGGTATTGGTCCGGGAAAGGCTCTGCATGGAAGAAAAGTTAGTAGATATTGTGAAGTTTATCCTGTCGTCTTAATGCTTTCCATGGTTGGACACAACTTAAGAATTCATTGTGAAGTAATTGTTTGCTTTTCATCTGGATATAGAAAATATGTCATATTAAAAAACATGTTTCTTTACAGGGTTTGCCACCGATCTCTATTACACAAGATTGATGGAGGGACAGGGAAAACGTCGCAACTCACTTGAGATGATCCCCCTCATCGCGCTAACTCATTCCATCGATGGCGTTTGATGAGGTGAAAGCTGTACGCCGTGTTTGTAGTCACAGCCAAACAACTTTTATACCATGCTCGCCTATGTTACTGCCTGCGAAAATTCTGCATATTAAATTTTAGCATTTAACCCCACTACCGATGTAAAGCTTCTATTGCTGTTAACAAAATTTACCTCTAAAGTCAGAAGTTCATCCAACTTGACCTTTGGCATGACGCAATTTGCCAACTTCGATACGTTCACACTTCGCGATGTATCATTTAAACATACATTTTTGAGGCACTACCTACTATGTGCAAGTTTAAAATACCTACAATTGAATATTTAAAATAAAATTTAAGAATTGTTAAGAATAATCTGACTGAAAAAGCAAGGCAAATTCAATCAACTTTGACGATGTGTCTAGCTCTCAGCCAAGTATTCACGCGCACCCGTAGTACTGCCCACCGACGCAGATGTAAAGAAAACAAACCCGTGTATTTGCGATAGAAAGTGTCGTTTTTACTCCATATTAAGTGACAACGTTGATTATTTATTAAGATCATGGTATAAATAAAACAAATAGGTCCTGGGCCTGTAATCAAATTTAAAACACTCGTAGAAAAAAGGGTTTTAAACACTCTGCAAGCCGAGTGGTTAAAACACTTATCTTAATCGTGGTTTAAATATGATTACTGGCCCTAGTACCTATTTTTCTATATTCAAATCATCAAACATCAACAAAAGCCGAGCCCCAAAACAAGTAACACGATATAAACTTCCTCATATCGGCATCTGTTTTGCGTCAACAAAAAACTAAACTATTCAGTTTGCAGATATGTTATGGGGGCTAAAACTGAGAAGAAAGATAATAAAATTTGAATAATGATTTTTAAAAAAAAAAAAATAATCCCGGCCCTACAGGGCTGTTAGGGGTGGTACAGTACATGGAGAGCGTATTATCAATAAATCACCCTTGGAGTGACGATTTGTCTCAAGTCAAGTAAAAAATGCTAATTTTCTGCAAAGCTTAATCAGCATAAGCTAAGTTTCAGCCAATAGACCTCCGGGTTAAACCCAGAGGTCCACTGTTTGAAAATTTGCTTGTGCTTCTTGTGTTTCTGTACAACATTTGAGAGTAGTACATTGAGTGATACCTCCGCTCTCTGGGTGATATGGTGACAATCCACCCTCCACCTACTGTAAATTGTTCGAAACATCTCCTGAATGATTTCAACCAAAGGTGTCATCGGGAACATGGCACAATCGACATGTAATAGTCCACCCATAGGAAATGATATATACAGAGTGAAGGATGAGGGCGAAGTTGTAAATGGTCCAGTGCAGGGGCGTAGGAAGCTTATAATATATTAGGGGGGGGGGGGGGGGGGTATTGTAAACGGGAGCTTGTAGCGGACAGCCTTTGGCGGCCCGCTCTGCGCAGCCGAACCCAGGGAAGAGTGCGGGAGGGGATACTAGGAAAATTTGTGAACTATGAACTACTGAGAGCTTATTTCCTCGCTTCTCAAGTGAAAAAAATCAAGGTGTCGTTGCTGTTAACTTTTGGTGTTTATCCCTTTACCTAACATGAAAAGCAGACTACACTTGCACAAAAAATTCTTGAATAACTACTTTTTTTCATTTTTGTCTTCAAAACACCAAAACATAGGTTATGACCCCTCATTGGAACGCGCTCGACGACCTCTTTCCAATGAGGGGTCATAACCTATATTTTTGAGACAAAAAATGAAAAAGTCATGATTTACAAAGTCTTAGAAATATTTTTACTGGTCCAGTGGCTTGTCTGAGTTTAATTAGAGGTTCGATTGGCCGTCTGTCATTGGACAACCGACACATTTTTGATAATGATGTGATGTTGTCAATGCATTTTACACTTAAAGTGACCAAACATGTGTAAGACAGATACAGGTAATTCAGCGATTATAACTTGTCAAACGAACTGACATACCCGAAACCAAGTCTACCTCTTCTCCACGGTTTGGGCACGAAAGCATTGCCATGTGAAAAGTATAAAAATGGAATAACACACATCGAAATGCAATGCATTTATTAGACCAACTGGCAAATATTCTGAATCCGCGCCATCATAATCCCCGAACGAAGCCAAATCTGGCATGTGGTTTCGAATTCAAGATTGGAGTACTTGAGATGAACATGGGGAGACTTGGGCTGATTTCTTTGAACATTTCAGTGACGGATGAAGTGAACAATATGATGCCGATAATCATCACCCATATTATTTTGTAATATAATAACAAAAATAACCGACGGCTTTCTAGAAATCTGTACGTACGGCTGTAAGTATGGACGGAATCCAGAAATTGTTCCTAGAACGTACTGCCTCGATCCAATAAAGTGACATTGCCCTGCAGGAAAGTGGAACGAGCCGTATTTAATCCTTTGTTCTCTTTCATGGACAGGATCATCCAAAACGATTAGGTTCGATTTTTAAATTTGTCAAGCGGTAGGAATTACAAAAGCAAACACATTTCGTTTTAGTACCATATTATTGTCAAGTGCATTTCTTTGACCTTGTTTCTGCCTGCAATAACTTCAGAATAAAATCGTTTTTTTTTCTCGATATTCCTCTAACACGGCTGAAGCACGTCGTCAGAATTTTTTTCATGTCGAAATCAATGGAAAGCTTTCAAAATAGAGCTGAAACGGTTAAAGGGTGTCTTGATCGATTAATCATATAGATTAACCCTGGTTAAGCGATTAATCACTGGTTGTAGTAGGTAGCTGAATTATTGCCGTAGCGTTGATGATTTATAATATTAACCCTTTACCCAAAGTAACGGACAAAGTCGGGAAACGCTATATATAAAACTCTCCTTCAAATTTAGTATGTTTAAATTTTTGTCTAAAAAACATAGCTTATGACACCTCATTGGAACGAGCTCGTTGAGCTCGTTCCAATGAGGGGTCATAAGCCATGTTTTTGAGACAAAAATTGTATTTTTTAAGTAATTCAAGAATTTATTTTGCAAGTATCGGTTGTTGTCCGCAAAGAGCAAAGAGTTAAGAATGACCATTTCCAGCTACTGATACAGTGCAATGGTCATGCAAGTGAACAAGTATGTCTGCACATAAAATGCAAGCTTTAATCTGTCTCATAATAATTGGTGCAAGTCAGTGTGACAATTATTGCATGTTTTAGAGTAAGTTTGTTCCTTTCTTAACCCCAAAAAATAAAGTAGTTTAAGGAAACGGTTAATCGATCAATTACTTTTTTGTGATCGATCAAGACGTAGATCACTGGTTAATCGATTAATCGGTTAACCGTTTTAGCTCTACTTCGAAATGGGTCCCAGAATATTACTCAGCTAATGTCGCCGAAATAATTCGTAAAATCGCCTTTCAAGAAGTGGTCTAACATTATTCCTTTGAAAAAAAAATATACAACGAACACAATTTGAATGGGATTTGTTTTCACTGGAGACACGGGCCGGGTGTTGCAGATCTCCCTGGCAAGGAGATGAAGTCCTTTATTTATTCCAAGATGAAATTTCCGACGCCCAACACAATATGACACTGGCTGCTGAAAGTGTCAATAAACAACAACACACAAACGGTCAAGCATTGATGGATATTAATTCAAAAGGTCTCACATTACTTTGATAAGAAAAGTGGAAAGATAATTTCAAGCGGATCGCGACTTGGTCGCAATCCAGCCGAAATTATTCTACCCCTTTCCTTCAAATAAAATAGTAGAATCTCGCTCCCTGACAGAAATGCCAAAATATTGAACATTAGGTGTCATTTCCGTTTTTTCTGGATTCGGTGTTGGTTTCGGAGTGATTAATTTATGAAGTGTCCACCCACTGGTGCAGGTGTGCGTCGACGATTTGAAAGCTGGCTTTTCAATGGGGTTTAACAACACGTTCGACAGTCAGATTTAGCTCCTGTCGGAGTTTTGTACGGGTGGGTGAAACCGGAGTTCCCGGAGAGAACCTCTGACAACGGCGTGCAACTGTCCAATCTCCAACGTACTACCTCCACACAAGAAGTGTTAGGAGTGGTTGAAGACAAGTGCAACATCAAGGTATAGGACGTCTTAGTACGCAGCTCCCTCGCCCCACTCCTCCCCCCCCCCCCCACACCCTCACGTATCGGGAGAAGGCTAGATCACATTTGAGATCACCATACTCTGTGGTCATTTAATTTTGTGTACGTTGTTTGAAAAATCAACTACGCAGTTTGTATAATCATTGCGCGATGGATGACAGAGCCATGTGGCACGGGAACAGTAATCAAACCATTTTGGAGAATAGGCGTGATATGCACACAGAAGGTCCCTCCGCGTATAATGAATGAACTCTCCATATTGCCGTTTTGCTCTCTTTATTGTTAATGGTCTCATTATGTATAGGTGCAGGCAACAAGCCGAAAGATCTTCGGTTCGAATCCCTCCTGTGGCAACCGCGCTGTGTCCTAGGGCAAGATACTTCACCACCATTTCCCACGTGGATGATCGGTTGCGTTTTGTACTAAGGCGTGCTGCATGTCGACGGTGCACTTGTCTTCAACCAATGCTAACCCAGCTTGTGTGGAGTTGGTATGTTGGGGAGCTGACAGTTGCTCGCCGTTGCTCATTGGTTCACTCCGGGTACTCCGGCTTCCTCGGCCCATAAAACTGTCGTCCTCATGATTGGCCATAGTGCAGAAATAGATTACCTTAAACACCAATAAATAAATAAATAACTGTTAATAATTAATCTTTCTCTCTACGAAGAGAAAGTGTGAAAACATGGTCAATAAAAATATTTTCGACCCAGTCGCATCTGATCGCATCTGGTCAAAATAGTTGGCCCACTTTCGTTCCAACAAGGTTATAGAACCTCACCTGTTGAAAAACAAATGGAAAAACATTTTCGTTTTTTTTTTCTCGATACACACTTGATTTCGTATATATACTTACGAAATATCTACTTATTGGTGGAATATTTTCTCCACATTGGGTCGTAATCTGATCGCGATAGAGAGAAACTATAACAAAAGTATTGTAACTGACATGACAGTAAAAAAGTTCATATAATGGGCGAACTTTGCAAACATAGTTTTATCACGTCAGTTGTTGTTGATGTAATCAATGTATCGACTGCAAAGATCATAGATACTATCTGTTTTATATTTATTTCAAATTATGATCAAATCGTATCGATTATCTGAACCATCCACAAAAAAACTGTTCTATTTGTGGTACTTCCCCTGTCTCAACGCACTGCCTTCGTGGCAAATAAACTACACAACAATCAACAGCCTTCAAAATGTACGACTATACTAACTATATAAACTACAAACACAAAAGGTATATTCTACAGGTTACACATATCTAGAAAATGAAAAAGAGTATATTGTATCTTGTAGTAAATCAAAAGACATTATTTTTTATTTGTTTGGAAGAAAGTTTGCCCTGGCACATTTTCGAATTTCCATAGGAATTGATCATCCTTTTGTTATCAGTCCAGTGTTCAAGCCTCCTTTTCCAAGGCCGCCCATTAGTCCCACGCCTCCTAAAGCACCGAGTCCTAAGCCTCCGCCAATTCCTCCAAGCCCAAGTCCTCCGAGACTTCCGCCGAAAGATCCGATACCCCCCTTCTTTCCTCCGTATGTACCGCTGCCTCCAACTGGTATCAGAAGAAATGCGCCTCCTCCTCCTCCAAATGTGTTTGAAACTCCTGGAAATTTTCCGTATCCACTACTGCCATAGCCTATTGGTGTAGTTTCTCCTTTTGCAAAGAGCATAAAGGCACAAACAGCTGAAAATATATATTTATATAAAAATAAAGTTCAATGGTCTATATTTCATTTCGGATATTGTACTATTATCAATGGCCTATATAACTTTTATCGGCGATTCGGCTGGGTCATGCATTTTCCGACATATTTATAGAGCCCTTCGGTGGATCGAAATTTGAACCACGTTGATTCGGAAATAATCGAATTCCAGTGATAATCTTAATTCCGAAGGTTTCTTCTCCTTGTATTCTTGAGACAGTAGTTTCGGAAGCCCAGTGCACTCTATTTATATTTCCAGGTGTCGACCTCGTCATAGAAAACATGTTCGCGGGCATTCCGCTTCCAAAACTACCTTGATTCCGTTTCTGGGATATTTCTTATTTTTATAGATTTTCCCACACAGACGAGGTGCTGTCGAATGCAATACTCGAGTGAAGACTGGCAATCTTTACGACTGTATTTACAATTTAAAAAGCGGTGAGATCCGATTCGAGATTCGCATTAATTTGATTCAAGGTTCGATTCGATTCAAAATCCTTAGTGGATTCCATTCGAGAGTCGATTCGACCTTAAATTGCGATCAGCAAGGCCAAAAATAGTAGGAATGCAAAATGGGGGAAGGTATTAAAAGACATGTCCTTGTAACTTTGTAAAGTTTGTGAAAAAATAAAACTGGTTGCTTAAATGGCGTAATCTCACCGGACATTATCAATCAAATTAACTAGTTTTTTTAAGGAAAAAACAATCGACAGAAACCATGCTTTTCTGCAAAATGTTTTGGCAGGGTGGCTCCACCTACCCTCGTTTTATTATGTTTCTCCTAAACTTGAACCAGAACGCTTTGCCGCACATAATAGAACCCTGTCGTAAACAATGCAGACGATAAAAAACGAGGTCTGGTCATTTTCCACGGATGGGCAGTATTTGCACGGACGCAATGATATTAGATTCCAAACACTGATTATAGGAATAATCATAACAAATTTAATTAATGAAGCACCGGCTACAAGCCGGTGCTTCATTGATTAAAATTGTGCTGATGATAATTTTTCTTACCTGGTAAATGCATGCTTGGACATCACTGCCCATGAGTTAACATGCTGATGTGAGATGAAGCAAGTGATTTTCTGGCGACGTCACTTTTGAAATGATTGATTTCGATGACGTGACGCGGCGCCTGGTGGAAGTAAAATTATCTTCGAGTGGTGTGAGGGTGTGATGGGTAGCCCTGTCATTGTTGCGGAATAGAAAGAAAATGTTTAACGATCTGTGATCGTAAAGTTTGATTTCTACGTTGTGTTTACTGGCAGTTCTATGGGGTTCCGCCAGTCCGTGACCGTTTGGGATTCCTTCAGACGATATCAGATACAGGCTTCAGATTCTGGGTTCAGTAACTTCACGAACTTGTCGTGTACAGCACAACGAAGACCAGGTCCCAATTATCTACTATTTTAATATACTAAGTTATTAACAATACGACTACCCACCGTTGTCTCTGGCTGGCTTCAAATATATTATTTTATACAATTTATACAACAAAGTTCAGTTCATACCTTAAAGTATCAGTTGCGGAATCCAGGTTTCTTCTAGAAGGCAGGTTCGTACACATCAGGAGCCAGGAGACAACTTGTCTAAGCAGTCAGAAATTGGTGCTTATATTCACCAGATTTCTGATGCAATACTTAGGGGTACGTGACGACCGTCAGCAGTTTCTCCCCGGACTCAGGGAAACTGAGGGAAAGTCCCCTGACGTGGCAGTCGCCATTTTGTAGACTCTGATACTGACATGCAGACTGTCGGTCAGTCTGCATGCAGCCCATAAAATTTCGGCTCTCAAATAGTATTCCGCCAGGCGTCATTTAACCGGCAGCATGTCCTGGAATGCAACGCAGCATCCCCAGGGAAACTGAGGGAAAGTCCCCTGACGTGGCAGTTGCCATTTTGTAGACTCTGATACTGACATGCAGACTGTCGGTCAGTCTGCATGCAGCCCATAAAATTTCGGCTCTCAAATAGTATTCCGCCAGGCGTCAGTTAACCGGCGGCATGTCCTGGAATGCAACGCAGCATCCCCAGTTCAATGGGGAGTTTCACCAGGTACATGTTATGATTTGTTAGACAGTTCGAACACCAACATCCCAGCAATACTGCCGAATGTTATTGTTCCATCTATCAACAAATCCTAAAATGTTACTGCTTGTTGACAATATTGGCTTGCAAAGGTATGTCTGATATTGTCAACAGAACATCTGGCGTGTACCCACAGAGTACGCCTGTACTCTGGTCGCCAGTTTAATACACTTCCATGTAATTTATTTGTCATGTTTCAATCTGTTCAAAAACTATGAAAATAAGTTAAATAAACTTGAGTGCACTGAATTCCCAAATAAAACCCCAAGAGCTCGAGCTCTTACCCGAGCTGGCAAGCTTAATTAACCCCTGTGGGCTCACTTCGCAACATCATTTGAATCGAAGCAGGACGCTATATTTGATTATAAAACGCAGACGATGACAGAATGGTCAAGCGATCATCAAATATTCAAAAGATCATTCAAAGGTCACGTGGGATATGTCTCACCTAGGCATCTCGCCCGCGGCCCGGTATCTCAATGGCGAAGTGCTGGGAGAAGAATAGGTGTGATTTGTCACTTTATTTTTTACCCCAAAATGCCTATAGTTATTCTTCAAAACACTGCAATTTGCTCTGTAATTTATGACAAATTGTGCAGAATTTTTGGTAAATAGCAAAGTTTTTTTAAAACTAATATGCAGTTGTCTGGGTTATTATATTTGGAAATAAAAATGGAAACGGAAATTCGGTCACGATTAGCCATTGTGCATGAGTATATGACCTTCAACATCAATAAATAAATAAATAATAAATAAACAAACGGAAATTACTGTTTTAAAATTCATTGCATGCAGATTTACCAATTTGGGATTTGTCTTTTATAATATTTTACAAGAAGCACACCAATCCCCAATGAACATTGAGCTTAAGTTTCACTGGGTGTCCTTAAGGAAGAACCCAAACTTGGTGCCGATTGGAAAGGGTGTTTCCACATTGGTATATCGGTTTTGAAGGATGCATATAGAAGGGAACGCATTTTAAGGCGACTATAAGTGCAGTTGCTCCGGGAAATTGTTGTTCGCAAATCGTATATCGTCATTGTGTGGAACAAGACGTCACCCACCCACAATGCATTAGAATCACAAATGGCTCAATGTTTCAAACATTGGACGATATAATATTAATATATTCATGGTGGCTCTTTGTCATTTGGAATGTGGTAACCTCACTTACTTAATTTCGTGTCGTATTCGACAGTAGTACGAGGCGCCGAAGCCAAATATCGGTGGGTGAAAAAAATCATGTGAATCTTCCACGCTGTAATTAACCCTTTACCCAACGCAGACGATATCAAAATTTATTATTTCAAATATCATTTCTTTCAATTTTTCAAAAACTTCCAACCAAACCATATCATCTGACTCTTGCTGAATTTACGCGAGCGGATCTGGCCGATTCTTTATGTAAAGGGTTAAACAACTTACCAGTTTGAGACCCCATCATTCAACAGAAATATTTTGGGTTAAGTGTTTTGGACAATGTAGCCTATTTCGATCAAACTCGTAATCAGGAAAAAAACATTAGCAATCGGGCATTGCGCCACCTTTAAAAGCAATTTTGTTCCAGATATGGAGCTGTCAAGAAACGATCACGTCACGTCGCAGTATATTTAATAAAATACATGATTTTTAGGTCTTCAAAGGGGTATCTCATACAGATAATTTCCATGACCGCTTTGACGCATTTAATACAAAACATGTCGCATTTGACTTAGGAATGGTGACCATTTCGGTTGTTTGTTGATAATGTTTTTGTTCACCTTACCACTCGTGGCGCAGAGAGGTTTGGGGGTTGAACTTGGAATTTTGATACATTATTCGGACTCATTAACTGGTAGAGTGCTGAATTATTTTTGGTCATCAAAATGTGTTCACATATGTTTGCCTTGTTACAGTTTATGGGAGAGTGCCAATAGGTACTCTCCCATAAATTGTAACAAGGCAAATCCTAACAGTCTAAATAATTTCACATTAAAGGTGGTATGAACAACTTCCACAGAATATGAAGCCTTTAAGTGCTGCTACTGACACTTCAGAGTAAAGCCTAAATATGGGCTTCCAGCACTCTACCAGTTAACAGTGTCATGCATGCTATTTCTCGTGTAGTGGAGAATTCACGAATGGTGATCAATTGTTGTTGTATTTTAGAGGTACTTATTCCAACAGAACTTGTAGCTCAGAGATGATACAAACCCCTTTCGTGGCTTCTTTTGAAATCCCGAGAGCTTCCCCAAAAAACATTTATCTTTGACAAAATGCATTATCAGTTTTTTTTCAGTTTTTTCTACACTCTAATTTGTCTGATTACAGGGAAAAATTCCTATAAATCACGATTAGTTGCAGTAAATCAAGTATTGGACGTAAGAGATACGTGACAGTATCCATCAAGTAAGCATTTTCCCTGCTACATCAACATTGGCAATTGCTCTCCCATATCTTTTTAACGCGAGAAAAAAACAATATAGTGAAGACTCAAAAGCAAAATTATTTTCATTTTTAGTTTCTGCGACTATTTTATTTTCTATAAAAGCCCCAAACGTAATTTACACACTTTATCCCTTTACCTAACATGAAATTCAGACGACGCTTACAAACAAAATTCTTGACGAGCAATTCATTTTGATTGTTTTGCGTTAAAACATAGCTTATGACCCCTCATTGGAACGAGTTCAATCAGATCGTTCCAATGAGGGGACATAAGCTATATTTTTAGACAAAAAATTAAAACAATAATGAAAATTGAATGTTTTTTTGCGAATACGCTGGACTTGAATTTTTCCGTTACGTTGGGTAAAGGGGTAACTTTCGACTGCTGTCAACGAAATGGCAATATACATGTACTGCCAGCCCCAGACACAAAAGTCGGCATTCCCATTTTAGTATTTAAAAAAAATGTTTGTTTCAAAGTATTCCTTATGACCACTTAATTGAACGAGGTCTCTGAGGATGTCCCAACGAGGAGTTATAAGCTATGTTTGTTGGGCAAAAAAAAAAAAATGAATCCGGCCAGCGCTATTCACAAAAATCGCCAATTAATTTTCATTATTAAAAAAATGAAAAAATGAAACAAAATTAGTTATTTAAGTATTTTTTGCAAGTGTCGCCAGCTTAGGTAAAGGGTAAATTCACAGTAAAACACGAACTCGTTAATTTTTTTTATGCCCCACAAGATGTATTCGTGTACTTACCAACAATGAGTATAACTTCTTTCCACTCCATATTCAATCTTTTTTTTTGTAAATAGAAAGTAAATACTGCTATTCTGACTCTTTTATATAGCACGTGCGTGACATTTACGTCCCCAGCGCACGTAATATTTAAAATCAGCATCTTTTGTTATAACAAATGCGCATTTTAAGCATACAGTAAGCGACAAAATTAAAGCAAAATTGTGGAGTGCGAAAATTGGAGTTTAAAATCTGAAAGTCTGTTTCTCATAGGGAGTAGTGGAAAAGTATAAGAGTATGGCGACCGAAGCAGAACTAATTCTCTACCCAGAAAAGAAGGTACATCAAGTAAAAAAGATATTTTAGCCAATTAATTTCTTGGTAGAACCCGGAAGTCCATTAGGTGAAATCACGTTTGCATTTATTTTGCATGTTTAGGGATATTTTCTGTGTGGAATCTTCACTGTGCAGGTGTTTGATTGTGAATTATCTATATATTCTACGTGTTTGGGGTCTATAGGACACAATAAATTCATTTTCAACTCAACAAAACACGCATATATTTAGACAGATATCATTGGTTATACAGTGTTTTAGTGATCTAATATGCTATATACTTTGTCAGTTAATTCCTTATTTGGCTCTATGTTCCCTACATGTTAGGGCTCTGGGAAAATACCGCAATCTAGTCACAACCCCCTAATACATTCGTCTGTGTATGTAATTGAAATACCACTTGCAGAAATCATCCGGTTATCCGACTGTGCCTACACTGTTTCTCGACATGTACATATACTTATATGATAGCGCATGTTGCGATACAATTTATACACAATTCGTTCAACACAAGCTCACATAACATCGATCATTCATGGAAACTCATTGCATGGTTTCTTTCTAGACCATGACTATCGTTGTAGAATCTCCTTCTCTCAGATGAATCAAAGATTCATACCAATAATACTTCAGTTCGCAGCTGTAAGGGCAATCGGCTGCATAACTTGTAGTGAAGTGAACCAAGATTTTTTGGCCTGTATTGGTAGCAGACAGGAATGTAGACGTGGGGGAATAATGTAATATATTATATCTCACGTGACTTCCTTGCATTCTGATTGGCTGAAAGATGATACCCTATTTCGTGTAGTTTGTATCCACAGAACTGACCAGGCACTACACCCAGGCACTACACGTTTTCTATGTTTAGCACACTACTATATCAGTTTTCTTTTCATACTGGGCGAATAAAACTGTTCAGGCTAAATTTAAAAATCGATTCACAGAGGCACAACATCCACAAAACGACCCGGAAAGAAATCTTTGTGGAAAAAATGTATCGCTTTTCCATCGTTGAAGTCGCATTTTTCGAGGCGTTCATTTTATTCCTTGAGAAGATGATCCATATCTCGTTTCGAAGAGAATGATCCATACCTGGGTCCAACTTTCACGAGAACGCGTCCGGATATGAAAAGTCGTTTGTTTCGCTGCTCATATTATTTCGCTATTTAATTGTATGTGTTGGGCAGTAAACGAATAAATAATGGAATTCAATTGAATCTTCGGAGTTTGCATCCCGTGCTGACCCATTCGGTAATGTATATGTGTGACAAATGTGTGGAAATTATCAAACTGCGTTGTCAAATTTCGAAAATTGTAGTTTTCATTCGCGAGTTGCGCGATTCTAGAATACACAGTTCCGTTTGGGGGAAATGTTTTGTTTACCCTTGCCGACCGATTCAAAATCTGTCTTCTGCTCATATCAATAATCCAAGTTAGGCGTGTTTTGGAAGAAGAAAATATTTTTTTTAAAAACTACATGGTATTTTTTCTATATAACGCTGGTTGGTAGGGCTGCTACCTTGGTAACAGATTAACACATCGGACAGATGTTTTTCTTGCTGGGTGTTCGATATAATATAAGGATTACTGCATGGCTTGGAGTTGACTACGCCCATATAGTGCCCAGTGAGGTGGTGTAGATCCCGCCGCGAAGCGGAGGGAACTACACCACCTCACTGGGCACTATATGGGCGTAGTCAACTCCAAGCCATGCACTATTCCTTAAATATTTGTGAGTATAATGTGGTTAGGAAACACTAAACACTAGTGATCAAAAGTAGGAATGATAGGGCTTGCAGTAGTAGTAGATGACCAGTATACTAGAAGTGGAAGCCGATCACATGATAATGGGGAACATAGTGCAAGTCAGCTGTATAGCAGAAGGCGTGCTGTAAATTGAACAAGACACCGATGTTAGAGAAATCATCGCATACTTTTGATAAATTTTGATCAAATATTTGGTTCTGGATTGCGATTTGTGATTGTTTCCCTTAGAATTATAGGTGAACGAAATAAAAAGTACTTTTCCACTACAGAATTGTAGAGGAGACGAACATAATTATTTAGCGCGACAACAATCTTGATTCCTAACTATAGGGACAGGATAGTTGGGTCGATTATGGACGTTACTAAATACAAATCATTAATTGTAGGAAGGCGTAAAAGAATATATAGTTCCACATTGGAGTTTGGAATTTTAGAGACGTTGTCGGGTCCTTTTTGATAATCTTTATCATGTATAGTCATTAATTCGACATACTTCCATACAAACGAACATGCAGTTTGGAGGCTCTTCGATTCTATAGAACAGCATCTACTCGTACCAATCAAGTAACATCCAAAAAGGTGGTAATGGTAGGTCTGTTTCGATAATTTAGATGTTACCCGGTCATTTTCGGAAGTAGATTATTACAATCGACTATAAACTCAGAACACAGCCTAACTATATTGGATATCATTCGACCATTTGGCTTCCATTGCAATCACGTGCCATCATAGAAACGAATATGGTGGCCTTCTTTATACGAATATAACATAGCCGCTATCGTGGACTCCATATAACCCACGTGGTATAAACAATACACCGCGGTATGGCGTCACTTCCGAGGTCTCCCACAAAGAGATGGTCAGGCTCGCGATATGCTACTAACGTTCATATTGGGTATCGGCTATACATGTATATAGATTTCGAATTGATTATGTGGATAGTGGGATGTAACCAAGTCACTCGCGGAGTGGAGTTATCACCCAAGCTATAACTTTCAAATTCTGTACATATCGACAAAAACACGAGCAATGTTTCAGCCAATGGACCTCCGGGTTTAACCCGGATGTCCATTGGCTGAAACTTTGCTTGAGTTTGTCATGCTTTGCAACAAATTTTCAGTTATTGCTTGGGTGGAATGTCCACTCTGCGGGTGATTTAGTGATAATACACTCTCCACGTACTGTATATATTTTATACAGAGCCTTCATGCGATGTTTTAAACCAAGTGGACTTTTCATAAATCGGTGGGTGTAAGATATATTCTCCTACATGGCAGCGCTTGAACAGCAGACAGAACAACATCGACAAAGCAATAAGTAGTCCATCACCGACTATCATTGAATACTACACCCATCAATTAGCCCTTTACGTAACATAACGGCCAAAACCGGTCAGTGCTATTAACAAATCACCATACAATCGTCATCATTTCTTTAATATTTTGCGTCAAAAAACATAGCTGATGACGCTCATCGGAACGAGCTCGCTGAGCACGTGCCAATGAGGGGTCATCAGCTAAGTTTTTTTTATACTAAACCTGAAAAATATTTAACTCAAGAATTGTATTGGCAGTGTCGTCTGCTTTTAGTGTTAGGTGAAGGGTTAACTTAATCCTTCACTATACGCACACGTAAGTGTCCACAACGCTTAAGTTAACACTGACAGGAGCACGTTAATTCACATAAAGATCACAGAACAAAAGCCATTTGAAAAAAAAAAAATCTTTGATAGTCGTTGCTGAGATTTTCCCATGCATGGTGGCATAATAGATACGGTTCGTTTACTGCCGACTTTGCTGATGCCACCGAGATCAACTTGTGTTGAATAAAACGCCCAGATTTTATACTTTATTATTCATATACATGTAACAGCAATATAGTGGTAGTTTGCTCATCAGTTCTGAATCGCGTTAAAACGACCCCACGTGACCTCACTGATGGACGAATATTTTCGTCGCGACAATTTACAAGCACGAAAAATCTCGAGTGTTTTTCCACTGAGCACGCAGGGAATACATTCTATCGTTTTTTGTTTGTTTATATTTTAGGTGCAGTTTTCAGTCTCAAATACCCATCGTCATAATAATTAACAAATTACCGAATTACACTCAATAAATCAAATTGTCAAATTCCGCCTCATTGGCGGGCCTAGATCAGCGAAATCAGGCACGGCGCCTATAGCGAATTGAGCGATCTGACTGATATGCTTTGTCATCTCTACGTAATATGGCAACCCCCTGATCAATCCCCAGTTATAATAATCTATCTCGAAAACTCGTTATAACTTCGCAGAACTAGTCGATAAAAGGTGGAGACTATCAGCTTGACTAAATTTTATACTTATTTCGTCATCGATACTGTCGGAGCATGGCATGTTCACGAACTAGCAGTGTGAACTATACAGCTGTGGGTAATAAAATGTGTGTTAAATGAGTCGCGATTTCTTAGATAGATAGATATTTTATTTTCCGAAAAATCAATAACGTTTTACAATTTACAGATAATCCATAACAAGACGCACGCACGCACGCACCACGCACGCACGCACGCACGCACGCACGCACGCACGCACGCACGCACGCATTTTCACAATACGACACTCCTGCGAGGTAGACAAACCGACTTCCTTGATGCAGGATACATATATTGATTGACATGTACACATATATACATAATTTACAATGTCCAATAATTACGGATAGAACCCGAAGCCCCGTCAGAAATAGCTAGTCACTCTACGCGTTTGTTAGGCTGTCAATTTTTGTTTATATGCCCTTTAAAGGATAAATGTTTCAGCCAACGGACTACCGGATTTAAGACCGAGGTCCATTGGCTGTAGCGCCACTTGTGCGTCCTGTTGATAATTAAAAGGGCTCGTCGCGCCCTGACTGCCAGCCTATGAGGCGATTATGTCAAAAATAAGTGCAGAGTTAGTGGCAGGATCTCGAGCTTTAAGCGCAACTAAGACGTCAGACAACCGCAGCGGTTTTTTCCACATATTGTGTAGTTTATCCTTTCAAAAAATACCCAGCCAAATTTTATTATTTTTCTTTATATTCGTCGAGCTCATTTCTCGTTGAGCTCATTTCTCATAATCACTGTTTGGAATCTAATATTAGAGTGTCCCTGAATATATTGCCCACGCGTAGAAAGAGACCAGTCCTAGGCGGCCGTACTGTAATTGCATTGGATAAACAGTTAATGATATACAAGTGGAGATTAGCTCAATTCTACTTTCAAAACCAACACCCTCGAAATAAAACTTGAAATCTTACGTCATGCCCGTACTTGAACTGGATATTTGATGGCAATTATGTGATAAAGATTGTTTGTTACCATTTTATATCAAGAATGTTCAGAGTAAATTACCCTACAGCCATGACTATTCCGTTCATGCTTCCTGGAGCCCGATACTTTGAGAGAGGTATCACTACTATTGTATCAATGGTCTTGATCAACAAGATTCAAGAACTTACTAGCAGTTTGGCATTCAATAAACAAGACGAAACTTACTTCAATCAGAGGCGATTAAGACTTAACTGGTAGAGTGCTGGAAGCCCATATTAGGGCTTTATTCTGAAGTGCAGGGACGGGACCACAACTTGAAGGCTCATATTCAGTGCCTGTGCTTTGTATTATCTTTGAAGTGATATTATTTAGTCTATATGGGTTTGCCTTGTTACAATTTATGGGAGAGTGCCCTTAGGCACTCTCCCGTAAATTGTAACAAGGCAAAGACATGTGTACAAGGTTTGATGGACAAAAATAATTTAGCACTCTACCAGTTAATAAAAGTGTGTCGAAGATACACCTGACAAAGTCAGGTTTCATCCCCTGTAAGAAAATGTAATTCCCTAATTTAAAGATACATGAATTGACAAGTTTAATGGGAAATGTTAAACAGCGCATGTGTGTAGAGGAGGGGACAACGCCATATAAATTGTGCCTTTGAAACAGCTGATGTTACTCTTTCCATTCACATCTTGCATTTTAATATTGTACTTCAACAATTTTCCAGGGAGCGCGGTGGCTCAGTGGTCACGGCATTGAACTTCAAACCAAGAGGACCTGTCTTCATCCAATGCTAACCCTGCATGTGTGGAGTTAGTAAGCTGGGAGTCTTACAGAGAGTCGGCGGTTCTCTTCGGGAACTCCAGCTCCCTCCACCCGTAAAACTATCTGACACGAGGTGACACTGGCTGTCGAAAGTGTCGTTAAGCTTCAATAAATAAATAAATTAATTAGTAAATTAAATAAATAAATAAATAACAATCTTTCCTGGAGGCAAGCGTTCGGGCTGAAAGATTGTTTAACCATTTACCCAACGCAGACGATATCAAAATTTATTATTTTAATTACAATGTTTTTTTAATTTTCTAAACAAATTCAGCAAAACCATATTATGTGACCCTCTCATTGGAACGCGCTCATCGATGGGTCACATGATGAGGTACGGCCACGATTAGCCATTGTGCATAAGTATGTGACCTTAAACACCAATAAATAAATACACGATGAAGTTTTCTTGAAATATTTTGATTTATTTTCAATTTGCACATTACGGGGGTGGGGGGGGGGGTGGGGGGTGGGGGTGCGGGCGATTCTTTGGGTAAAGGGTTAAGTGGAACAAAGAGACCTACAGGTGGGAAGGCACCCGTTTTGTAGAATTTATTATCATTCCATACTCTGTCTCCAAGAAAGTCATACTACTGGTTTTGTTTTATCTTTGCGAGCTCTAAATTGCCAGCGCTTTCGTATTTTGCCTTTAGGTGGGAAGGCACCCGTTTTGTAGAATTTATCATCATTCCATACTCTGTCTCCACTAAAAAGTCATACTACTGGTTTTGTTTTATCCTTGCGAGCTCTATATTGCCAGTGCTTTCGTATTTTGAGGTGTGTGTCAACCAGTTAGGTAATAGCAAACTAGTAATCTAATAGCAACCAGTAATGTAATACAATCGACAACAATCAGGGATGTAATAACAAATAATAATCAGTAATGTGATAATTCCATTAACCAGCAATTTATAACCCTTTACCTAACCTAACGGCTAAAACCGGCCAGCGCTATTCTAAAAAAAATCCAATTAATTTTCATTATTTTTTTCTATTTTTCGTCGAGCTCGTTCCAATGAGGGGTCATAACCTATGTTTTTGAGAAAAAAAAATTAAAATAATTAGTTATTCAAAACTGTATTTTTTTTTTTTTGCAAGTGTCGTCTGCTTTTCATGTTAGGTAAAAGGTTAAAAAATAATTAGTCGTGTACTATATTTTCACTATATGGCTAGCATTCTTTAGATATTGATTTACCCGATCATGATTGTTCAAATCCTGGTTGATCACGTCCATCGTCGAACCCGTGTTAAATCATTTCATACACGCTAGTAGCACCGAGTTTTGTTACTCTACCCACTATTGTTACAGGTCACCACTTTTGTTACCAAAATCGCCCACTGTTGTTACAGGTCACCACTTTTGTTCACCAAATCGCCCACTTTTTTTTACAAAAACAGCTCACGACTGAGGTTGGTCGGTCCTTAACGTCGTTGATTTGTTGATGTATTGGGACGAATCTGCTGATGACAGAATGACTATTGCCAAGTTGCCTTCCAACAGCTTTGAATGATATGTCTGTTGCATTTATGCCGACGATTTGCCATCTTAGTGCCTCTGACAGCATTCTCCTTGTCATGTCAACATTTATTGATAAAAGAAATGACAAAGTTTCTTGTTTTGTACCCAGATATTGCCTGTGGGTGATGGTGTTTTTTGTTACATTTATGGGAAGCATGCTTCACGTGGACGTGTTTGGTGCATACTATCAACCAGAAACATCATGTTTCACTAGATGAAATGTACTGCAAGACATAGCAATCATTAAAACAGTAACAACAACTTCACCGTCACGAAACATTTCAGAGGGTGCTTAATTAAGTTCCAGGTGCATATATATCGTTTCCTGTTACTATTGAGTGACTACAAACATTCTCCAGTAAACAAAAACAACATAATATTTATGAATAACAACAATATATATGAAAGAGATATCAATGAACAAATTTGACGTGTAAAGCTACTTGGTGACTCTCAACATTTTGAGCGAAAACAAGACATGAAACATTCAATAAAAGCACGCTAATATAGACGTCGTTGGAACCAGCTCCTCACCTTGGTCCAACGAAGCCAAGATCTGGCTTGTTTCATACGAAAATTTTTAAGTTGTTCCAGATCGTGATTGTATTTTATTGATCTATTTATTTTTACTTTTTTGACCGCTGTTCTAGGCAAAAGAGTGATACACTACTCTGCATAGGACCCATCATATCAATTTAACAATGTCAATAAAATATCTGTCAATAAAATCACACAAACATAGATGTCATGGGAATGAGAAAGATGTGTCAACAATCTGGACTCCTGCGAGATATTTACACGATACTGGTAGCAAGTTTTACTCTACTCCAGTATCTAACAAAAGCCCAAAGAAACACGCGTACAGACACACACAAACACCCACGAATGCACAAAAACACGTATTCACACATAAATATTCCCCGTCACACACATATGCAAATACACACGCACGAGTAGCTCAGTAGTAGACTGTTGCACGCTTCGGAGCCATTCAAGAGAAGAACAGCTACGAACTCGTGCTATGTGTGGAATGGTGTTGTGTTTGGGGTGGGGATAGTCTCTGGGTGGCAGAAAAATCACGGGGGCTACTTTACTGGTGGGAAAATCTCGATGGGAAGTCTCCGGGGGGTACTCCCCGGGAAAAGCCTCTGCACAGAGACGTCGGGGGTGGGGTCGACTCTCAAGGTGTACTTTACTGGAGTACTCTCCCCGAGGGCTTCTCTCCCGTGGGTACTAACTTAATGGCCAAAAACAAATACAGTTAGTGTGTTGCTTTGAAAATATTAATGTCACTGGACACTACTCTTTGGGTGGGGTCAGTACCATATGCAGCTGCGTGGGTAAAAACGAATAAATAAACCACTAACTTTAATAAATATATTTTGGTATAAATCGGCGATCATCAATGATCATCGGCAGCAATACATTTTAGTAGGACCGGTCTGTGCATTCAGACAGCGTTGTCACTCAATCAGTGCTAATAAAAGTGGGTAGAGTAACTAAAGTCGGTGCAACAAGTAGCACCAAGTTTTGTTACATGTGCGATTTTATTGACTTTTGCAACAAAAAGTCATTAGCTGTTTTGTAACAAAAGTGGGCGAGTTTGTAACAAAAGTGGTCACTTGTAACAAAAGTGGGCGATTTCGGTAACAAAAGTTGTGACCTGTAACAAAAGTGGTTAGAGTAACAAAAGTCGGAGCTACACGAGCTTAGACCTTCAAAATTCAGATCCAAATGTATTTACTGCTATTTACTTTTCGATAATCAGATCCATAAAACTAAGGGGCATAACCTCTTTGTTGCGTTGATGTCAGAGGGTGAGGAAGTAAATCAGGCTCTCTCTCGTCTACTCGCGGTCCGCGTGTTATGGCTTGTTCTAGAATTCTACATTTATGTTAACACTTTTAACCCGAAAGACCACCCAGGATCGTGATACGACCCGAATTCATAAAGAAGATAGTAGCTCAATGAATTTGTATGGAAGACCAATCAAGAGTTTGAACGTGCACATCGGAGCTGCATGTTGAAAATATTGATTAACTTTCCTTCTAGTAACGAATATAGACTCTACCAGTTAATAGCTCTGCACAGGCATGGCCGATATCATTGGGGTTCAAACTTTTAAGTTCTGAATTTGAAATTCATAGCAAACTAATTATTATGAAGACTCCTTGGCCTAATCAGAAATGTACACCTTTCGACCTACAATGCACGTGCTAATATAGTACACGATCTCCATGGTAGTGGTCAATCAGCCGGACTGTTATCGGATCGTTCAGAACAATTTCGGCCAGCCTGAGCAAAACAGGAATGATGGACAACGGGATAAAGCAACTGGTGGTACTTGTGGAGTTCCACACTCTCGAGATGTGTAATTCAAATTATTCAAACACACAATGAGTGCTATGACAATTAAGACAATTGATCGAAATTACTGAAAAAGGCTGGCATTCCATTTGGGATACATGGATATGTTTAGCACTTTACAGTCTGTCCAAACATAGATGAATAGTAGTCATTCCTGGTCAAGTCTTGACTGTCCATGTAGGCAGAAAAGTCTTCATCTGAAACAACTGTCATGGTAAGTCTATTCTAGTCTGAAAGACTTTCCCCACTACCGCAAGCTATTGAGCACATATTCGTAAGAAGAAATGTTTCTTCACGCAGGAAGCAGTCACATGAGAGTTTCAGTGTTTACACATCTCTGCAACGATACTTTCATATTGTTCCAAGGCGGTATTTGGTTATGTGTTACGGACAGGGGGAGAGGCTTCAATATCTCGGCGGGTTTGAAGAAAAAGATTATACGAATTATGTGTGTTGTGTTAACATGTAGACTGGCGAAAAGAACAGTCTTTAAAACGTCTCAGTTAACCAACTTGAGAAATCAAGTTACATCCTTGTTCAGCTTTTAAACTGATAAGTGGACCAATTTACTTCGAATGAATGGTAAAGGCCGACATAAGAATTTAATCCAAAAGTAAACATGCTTCTCTTTTGAAGTTTCTATATGTTTATCTATAATAACGGCGTGATCTTATTTAAAACGGGGACATATTTCTGTGCAAAACGGATAGAGTGAAATGTTTCTTTAAACTATATCAGCCAGAAAATTACTTCCAATTTTTGTGATAAAGCACAGGAAACGTTTCAGTCAATACACCTCTTGGTTCAGCGGCACGCATTAACTGAAGTATTGCATCTTATACAGCATGAAGTATTACATGGAAGAATGCCCCATATTTAAGTGTTTTAATGGTAGTCAACCACCCACACCTCTCTCGCCCTATATCTCCCTCCTTCCCTCCCTCTCTCCCTGTCTGTAAAATACGTTTATGAAACTCTGTGTGACACCATCCAGCAGGAGTCTACAACACAAAATATCGTACACTACTTGATAATCTGGAATACAATAACATCAAGCCTGTAAATAAGCAATCTGTAATTTGCAGAATGAGGTCCCAGGAGGAGGAATTTGCTAATGATATCCCACCCAGTGGACTAGAATACGCCAATTCGTCCTCTGGGTACCATTTTCTGTCCGGGCTTGAGACCTTGATTCGGATTGAGGTTTACAGAGAGTAACTGTGGTTATGCTACCCTGCCGTGTAGCAGGGAAGCATCACCAAATTCATCCTCTGGGGACCTCATTCTTCAGATGACATATCTGGGCTTAATTAACGTCTAACAATGTAGAATGCCCTACATACTTGGCTAGAAGAATTCCTTGAAACGGAAATGATACAATGGGGTTGGTCAAAACACGAGAGATAAGTGGATGAGGGGAAGATATCGGGAAAATAGGCAATATAATAGTTTGGGAGATTGAGAAAACGCCAATGGGGAGATTATAAAACAGTTTGTGTCAGAATGCTGGGAGATTAGGTATAATAGTGGGAAAGGTGTGATTCGGTGAGTGACAGGATTCGTGTAGGCCTCCTATTTAGAAGACCGTAGCAAATCGGCGAAAAGCCAAAGAATTATTATTACATCCACGGATTCAGGGTGTCGCTAGAGGATGGGGTGTGGGGAACAGCTCGCCCCAAATTATTGTTGGTGGTGGAAAGAGGATATCACACCTAATAATTGTTCCAGTCGGAGCATTTTGGTCAGTATTGGAATTTTAGATATTGATTCACTCTAGCTCATAATAGTGTACATTCCTACAAACTAGACTGGTATATCGACTTATGTTAAACGCGCATTCGGTCATACAAAGGGAGGATTGTAGAATCTAATTCGGGAAGTTGGCGGCACGCGCCTATGTGATGTATGCACGTTGTGCGACATTGTGCACTAGCACACAAGCACAAGTTGGCATAACTTGAATGTGCCCATATGCTGCATGCAATGTGCACACATTGTGACAATATGTATTAACACATAGGCACATTTCGGTACAATCAACATACAGTTTCGTGTATGTAAAGTACCCTAGCTGACACTAGGTTTAAGCATTCTATAGACTGATGCAGGTTTAGATGGATTCAGCTTGTGCCCATGTGCTTCACATTGTACACTACCACACAAACACCACTAGGGAAGTCAGAATAATGTATAGGGGGGCAGGGGAAGTCATAACATATACATGGCAGGCCAAAGGATGGAGAAAATAAGCTAGAATAGACAGAAAAGGCAGAAGCAGTGGATTCCGAAGGAATCCGAACTAGTAAAATAATTTTCGGGTTGTTTGTGGTAATTTTGCGAAGAATTCGGGAATTTGTGGAAAGTCCGAACCAGAAAAAGTACTCCAGTTGAATATAACGCACCTTACAGCAGCACGTGCTACTATTTTAAGCTCAAAATGGGACTTCGTTAAGTCACGTCCGTTTCGGTAGTTTTGGGTTGATTTTGGTGATTTGTATTGATTGTCGGGTCTATATGGGTAATTAACTATACTCTTATACAAAGAATCACGCCCTCTGAACATACACCCATCCTATGAGAGAGTTTTGTGCCGCATAGCAACCATGTGCTACCATAGAAATCAAGATGTACAGTTTACAAAATGGACGACAGAAGCATTTATCACCCTAACAACACCCCCTGCCCATGTGCACTGACACCACGTATCACAATGGTAATGGCGTCACACCATGGATGATCACGTGGGCTACCATGACAACAACACATGACGTAACTGGGCCACGTGACCATGATGTCCCCGATGAGATCTCCCAAATATGGCCCGTCCAGACACTGCTCATGTCATCCCAAAATGCTGGCCTTTCCCTTTCGCGCATGCCACCCAAAGATCTGTTTTACACATTTTCGTCAATTTCGGTTACAGCCATCCATGATTTTCCCAACTATTTAAAACATTCTGCTTTATAGACATTACTTCCGTACCACATGTTACACTTGGTACACCCACAATTGCCGAAGTGTTTTTCCCTACAAAAACCCTATTGAAGTTATTTCCCCCTAAATGTTTATCTTTCGTGCTTAGTTTATTCGTGTGGTTTCGGTAGATACCTCTTTGTGTGAATTTTATACTAACGGTATAACTTTGCTTTTGTATTCCTTCAGGGCGAGCACTCATGTGTCCCCATATGTCCTAACAACTGCCGCAATCTTCGCACGTCCATCTTTGCTTGCTGACACTAAAACCATATAATCTGCGAAAAAATAACCCTGGATTTTCAGGTCCCAAACTGATTCCCGGTCATCGTTATGTAGTAGTTCATCTCCAAAATCTTTTATGTTCGTTGTAAACAAAAGTGAAAGGACACACATCAGTTTGAGGCCCATCTTCATAGCCATCATTTTCTTGTTACGTTACATCCTTTTACAGTGCTTTCAGGATTCCAAGAAAATTTACTTCCCAAACCAAAGTCTCGAGTTCGTGCTACACTCCCTCCCTCATTACTCTATGATACGTAGTTTAAACATCCAGAAACGCCCTAAACATTTTTGCTGTTTTACTTTAGTTGATTCTATCAATTGAGACAGCGTGCAAAGATGGTCTATAACTCTCCTTCTCTTCCCTTCCTGAAACACATCTGGGTTTTCCAAGAAAAGTCCCTCTTCTTCGCTCACCTCCTCGAATCCCCATACAAAACATTAAAGAGGACTTTTCCAATATTGATACTCACAGAGAACCCCAGGTAATTAGCCATTGCTTTTTTAGTTACGTTTTGTGTATGAACGTTTCCTTGCTTTCTCTTTGGTAACCCCCCGTTTGTTCCAATGGCCGGATTGAATAATGTCATGAAATGTGTATATACCCCCCCCCCCCCCCCCCCACCCAATTTCAATACGTCGTTAGAATTTGTTGTTGTTTTTTTCTGATCCTACAGCTCCCCCGTTAAGTTATTTTGCGATCATCTTTCGAACCCCTTTTTTAATTCGCTGGATATGATGTCGATGTTCTTCCCTTCACCCTTTTCCCCACAGGGGGGTTGCCGATGCCCCATTGGGTATCATTTACCATTTTCCCTTGTTTGACTGATACTGAGGCGATTTCGGTTTGATCTTCTATGCGTTACATACATCCGGATTCTACAATGTTTGGATGATGGACACCTAATTTCACAATAGGTCACTAATTAAAGTGCAAGTAACTCATGTTTGAGATACGATCAAGACAGGATTTCATACACTCAGAACAACCCTCATTAAATCTTAAGATATTCGTGACAAAAGACGGCAAATGAAGTCCTTTCGTATTTCAAATATATAACATTGCTTCAGTAAGTGATTCAAAGAAAGGTTTAAGTGGTTTGATGTTTAAATACTCTTAAACAATGCTGCGAAGTAATGTTGTATCAACAGGCTTTGCGTACTTAGAATGTTGTGAAAGTTCACAACCGTGAAATGTTGAGAGGTGTAATTCTTTTTGATTTTTATTTTTCTGATTTTCCGCCTTAAAATAACCACTGTTTGTCCTTTCACTTATCCCACAGTTTAGATGGAGAAGTGTGACTTCAGTAATCCTCTGATAAATTTAGTGAGTTTCCACACTTGAATACTCGAGATCTTTTCCCTAAGTCATTCCTCACCACCACAATCAGTATAGATTGTTTTGTTCAACTATTAAATGACCGGAGATGTTTATAAGTATTTGCTACAAGTTTACCTCATTTGGCCCTGTAGTTGGTTCTGGCCACGTCTTGGCGGCATATGTAGGCAGCCAAAAAAAAAACCATAGAAAGACCTATCAATGCACTTAGAATGTAACTTGCAAGTTTATGAAACGACTGCATAATGGTGTACCAGTTTTATTTAAATAGAGAGGCCTTTAAGGGCTATGTTTGTGCACAGGTACGCAAGTACCTGACTCCCCCATTATATAACCATGTCTAATGATGCGGGTTAACTGTAGAAGCATTGCTGATGATGCATTGCTTCACTCAAGGGACGTTATGTGGCCTTTTCTTCGTGGTGATTCCTGGCCAAGTTTCGTTCGAATCTAGTCCCGTTGCTGCGGTAATTGCGCCAAGAGTTGAAGCCACTGGACTATTGAGAACACCAACAAGGTAATAAGTTATTACGATGGCGATCCTTTCAAAATGATAGTTTCGGGTAACTTGAATGCCAGTGGATCAGAACCCCGTTCTATGCAGTTCTAATATTAATTAATGTATGTTGAACACCGCGTTCATGCATTTGTCCAAGCTAAATTTCTACCCGGAATACTATCTGATGGCATATGAATAATTTGTTCAGCATTTCAGGTCTAATCTTCTGGGACTAGTGGTTCGACGGTACCAAACTGTCTGACACGTATATTGATACTGACTTCTCGTGGGACATAGTCAGCACTAAGGAGACAGCCATAGTATCGTAACAATTGGGAAGTGGACTCGATTGCAGATTCAATTCAGTTTCGAACATTTTGCCTAATTTGATTCCAGATTCGATTGAGCGATGAACAATGCGGCAACCCCTTTCAGGAATCTATTCTTGAAAGTTTCCACGGCATTTACCGCACGACATTATACAGCGCGACAATATGTCGCATGTCTTGTGGACCTAGCAGCAAAATGCCGCGACGATAAATTGTTGGGCCACAAAAAGCCACATTTTCTTTTGATTTTTTTATTGAAAAATACATTATATATTTTATAAAGTTTCTGTTTCAATGATGGCGTATGTATACTGAAACACTGAAACGCTGTTGGAACATTTTGCGTGTTTTATTAATAATACCTTATCTGTGGCATTAGAAAGGTACATTGAGAAGACTGTTATAAAAAAAAATGAGCAGTTCCGTAAAAAAGGATAAGATATATATATATATATATATATATATATATATATATATATATATATATATATATATATATATATATATATATATATATATATATATATATATATATATATACAAAAGGAAAAGAAGTAGGTGGAAACAATATATCAAATTTCCTTACTACGCAAATAACATTAATCTTGACTGAATATGATTCTCCATGTATACTCGTTATTATATTAGTGCAGTTTAATATTTTAGTTGGTCAACAGTGTTCCGTATCATATTCATGTTACGTAACTCTCAAAACCCTGGTGGTATATTCCTGCTTTGAACCCTGGTGGTGTATTGTACGTAAGTACAATGGCAGCAATTAGAAGAGTCCATATTCATTATTTGGGGGTAGTGCATTTAATATTCTCAACGTACAGCGTTGCGGCTGCAAGCTGAAAATATTGATTGCTCTACTCCACATATTCACGCAAACATCCTACTTCAAAACATTACGAAGTACATGTTCCTGAACCGGAAAAGTGGCCTCGCGGGTTCAGAGGGATGATAGTAACCACAACAGTCCGTTTTGGCTAAAAACAATCAGAGCTTATCACCATAATTTGGTGCACAAATCCTACATTCAAGGTTCGAAGTTTCATACAGACTAAACACGACTGGAAAAATCATATGCTGCCCATTCATTTTCCTCAATCCACCATCTCTTTGCATTTGATTTGGGCATTTTGCCGTCTCGACATTTTGTCGTTGTGGCAAAATAACCTGAGGCTTAGTATCACGCTGCATCACGCCGAGCGATAAAATGCTGGGTCACCTTCGTTGTAGGGAGTATTATCAAATTGTTGTGTAAAAAAGTAAAAATGCAGACGATTTCTAAAGCATCATGCTTTGATATGAAGTATTTTATCAGAGTTCATTAAAATGGAGCTGATCTGAGATTTACCGAGGCTCGGAGTGATTTTAGGGTACGAGGTTCAGACATTTTATTGCAAATCCTGACGAATTCGAGATTTTTTATCCACATAATGTGTAATTTACCGCTTTTCTCACACAGTGGATAAAACCGACTAGCCCTTTCACAAAGATCGCCATCTAAATTATTTTCCCCAGTTTTTTGTTTCGAAAACATTGCCTTTGATTCTTCACTGGAACGTTACAATAAAAAGTCATGAGTTACGTGCTCGAGGCAAAAATTTAAATTGTTTATTAATTGAGGAAATACTTATCAAAATGTCTTTTTCCAGTCATGTTAGGCAAAACTGCACTTAAAAGTGTAATGGAAATCACGTAGAAGAATAATTCAGTTCGACTTCTTAAATCAACAATGGTTGTGAAGACACGGTGGGTCTATGTACTTAGACGTAGTGCACGTCGTTTGTGCCCTTCCCTCCAACTGCTGCTAACTCCTCGTGAGCAGAGTTAGCAAGTTAGAGAGCCTAATAGTTGCTCGCCACTGCTAGGTGGCTTTATCCGGGTACTCCGTGAAGCTGCGACAGGATGTGACTGTGGCTGTTAAACGTGCCGTTAAAGCCAAGAAAAAACAAAATCAAAAACAAAAAAAAAACAGTCACTCATAATGTCACGATATCGCATTGAGTTTTGACGTCACGTATTTATTAAACGTCTTGCGGACGATATTTCCTTAATTGGATATTCTGGCGTGATTATGTCGCAATATTGTTGCACTGTTTATATACCTTAGTATACATAGGGTACAGCTAAAAATTTACGTCGATTCTGTATTCTGTAATAAGTTTTGAATCTTTTTTTTTTTTTTTTTTTGAAATGTTGAAGCACAGTTTGGCCCACGGTTGAACACACATTGTAGGTTCCAACCATAGAATGCATCCATCTCTATACTAACAAAATGCATTTCTAAGTCTTTCTTATTTTGTACCACAGATCATTCGAACTCGGTCATAGCTGTTTGTGTGTAATATCTGTTTTCTGATGTTTTCCAGTTAACCGTATCATTTCACAATACCCACAGAATGAACGCGAAAAAAAAAGGCAGCGGAGATGTGACTGATTTATTGTGTTGCTCTGGAGATTCCTCCCGCGCCACAAGTTGTCAAGTATTTCAATCACAAGACCATCATCTGTAATATACGTTTCCCTATGTAAGTTCTCTGTAGTCTCTCTGTAGGTCGCTTGGAACGAATAGGACCAGCACAAATTATTCCAACTCTTTTAGCCCCTATCACGGAGATTCTCAGATTCATCTGTTTTCTGCAACTACCTAACTGAGTGCCCCTCTATATTCATCTTGCATTGCAAAATATCCGGCATCTCTGTCGTTGATAGAGAGCAGTCCTGACAGTTGAGCAAACAATTTGAGACACGCGAGTGATACTTTATCAATATCATAACGTGTGAGTGTTACTTTGGCACCATGCTAATTTTCAAAGCAAATGATTTAGGACATGCAGCTGATACGTCCCCATTTCTTTAGCGTGTGGGTGTTCACATGGCACGGTGCTAATTAAGTCATTCAGCGATGAAGAAATGACTTGAAGCGATCGTTAGTTAAGTCATTTTAGACTTGTTCGATTGACGGAATATTTTAATGCCCCGACGTCAACAAATAAATTCCACTGGATAAGGGTTAAATGAAGTTTTTTTTAACACATTTTATTTTCAACCTCATTTTAAGACTTAGCCTTTCAAAATTTGGGCGTTTAATCTAAAAAAAACATATCTAAAATATGGTGCCTTTCCCACCGTTATGGTCGAACTTGGAGGTGGCAACAGGGGTCATAGAGCCAAAAATAAACAAGTGCAGAAATTCTATTTAAATGTTAGCACGTTGAAAGGCTCTCGAAAATAGGAAATACCCGTTTTTTTTAGATTTTTGGTCTACCGCCAATTTGACGTTTTACGTCACTTGAAAAAATATGCTATTTCCGTCAAATTTCATTGAAAACGTTACATTTTTATTCTAGTAGCTCAGCATATATAAATGCCCAGCACCAAGTTGAAACAGTTCAACTCAAATTCTGTAAATATATTTTACATGTTCATTCAAAAGCTTCCAATGCGGCAGTCGTGACAGAGCCTGGGATATATCCACTATACTTTGAAGTACATTGTCGATTTGTAAATAGCTGGCTTCAGGCAAAAAGTAACGATAGTCGTCTTTTTACTCGAGCTTATGATGAACTACAAGTACTCGAACATTCGGCTATTTCTAAAATAGAAAATATCCTTTCAAAGGCCGGATTCCGAAATGTCTGTCGTGGGCAACCCACGTACCACAGATATGGAAACAAAGTCCCAGATGTTTACAGGTGCTTCTTTCAGATATAGGCGGACCAAATAGAGAAAGTGTTGGATACTCTTGAAAGGTATGTCTGTACCCAATTCACTTGCTCACTATTTTCTCAGGACTGAATAAAACTGGCCATGTTTTTTACCGTAAACCTATCTCATTCAAGTCTTGATCCCATATATCAGATGCCAATGTAGGATCTTCAACAATAAGGTACAGTGATGTGTCCTTTGCATACAAACGGATATATTTTAGCATTTAAAATACCATTAATGTATATATTAAAAAGTGTTGGTCCTAAAACAGATCCCTGTGGTAAACCAGCAGGAATATATTTTATGCCAGCCTTTTGCCAATTAAAATCTATTTGCTGTGTCCTACTCTCAAGTTACTTTTCAAACCACGACAATAAATTACCTCCTTATACCAATACCATATAATTTATGCACCAAACCTTTATGCCAGACCCTGGCAAATGCCGTACTTATATAAAAAAACAACCTAACATCCTTACCATCCTTCAGGTAAGTAAACACGTGGTTAAAAACTGATTTTTCAAAAACCTTACTAACACTACTTTTCAATAAGACAGGTCTGTTATTTCTTTTATTATTTAAGGATTCTTTTTTTATGAATCGGCTGTACATGAGCATGTTTCCATGCAGCAGGGAAGTACTTGATTGTCAACGGTAGGTTAAAAATACAAGTTAAAGGGTAGGCTAGTTGTAAAGCACATTTTGTTCAGTACGATATTATTTATTAAGTCGGGCCTTATTCGTGTCTAAATTACATAATATGGTTTTGGCATTCTTAACGGCAATTTCTAACTGTTCAATATATAGGTCGCTGCATGATATGAGGGCTATACTTTATATTTGACTGCATCACACTGACATATAAAATTGTCATCTAGAAGATTTGCTATTTTCTGTGGGTCATTAATCACGGCTTCACCTTCAAACAGTGGTGGAAATACTTTAAACATATTTTTATTTGCCATAGCTATTGAGCAAAAAGGGATAGGAGAACAAGTGCTTTCCACTTTGTAGAAACCTCCGCTCCCATAACATGAATACAGAAAATGTTACAATGGCGAAACAAACAAGTTTTTGAAATTCATAAATGTAAAATAAACTATTTGAATGGGTTTATATATATATATATATATATATATATATATATATATATATATATATATATATATATATATATATATATATATATATATATATATATATATGCGTATGTGTATAAATAAATATGAATATGGTGGAAATAATACATCTGAATTGCACTGTTGCTCAGTAAAATGTTTAACAATTGTCCTCCACTGTCTGGAAACGGACCGTTAGTTGTCACATAGCCTTCAAGTTTGATATCATATTCCTTTTTGGCACGTCTAATGGAGATGATCGTTTCATTTCTAATTTTCCGGAAACCTTCCCAGTCACGGGGGCGGTTATTGATCTTATCTGCTCTATGAGTTATATTGCGTTTTCCTACTAGCCTACGTATCTCACTGTTCATCCAGGGTTTACCGTAAGGCCGTATTCTAACAAGTTTGAAGATGTAAACCTCTGAGTTGTTTCTGTGATATAGGTAGAAACTTTTGGCACTACAGTATCCACATCGCCAGATTCAAGGAAACTGTCCCAGTCGGTATATGCAAAGACGTCATTCATAGCATTAAAATTAGTTTATTTATACTTACAAATCTGTCGCTCATACGACTTAAGGATCGACCTCGCGGACTTTATCGACCAGATTTACGATACATGTATATATTGTGTACGCGTACATCACTAATACCACGGTAATACCTCATTGCAGGCGTGCCTCAGATCATATTTTGCACAGCTCAAAAATCGTATTTCCTACATGCGTATAAAATGTGATCACCAGTTCGCGCACAACAGACTGGCAACTAGCACAAAGCGTGCCACTTGTGCTATGAACAACCGCTGATGTTAAAGGTCATTGTCCGTGTTCTCTCGTACCCCACAAAAAAGTAGAGATCACGACGTGTGTTGGGCATGTTAACGAAGGCAAAAAGAAGTTTGAGTTTTACTTCTGATGAACGGTTAACCCCCATTCAATTAATTAAAGAGGCCGTATCCATAGTGGAGAATAAGAAAAGTGATGTACACAGTCAAGACAAGAAGAAAGATGAGTGGCTAAAATATTAAACAAAAACGAGACAACTTGTTCCTGAAGACTGCGATAGCCTGCGTATTATCGTGAACTTTGGTAACGCATGGAGTAAAAAAGCCAAGAAGATACATACCTCCAAAAAGATTGACATGCAGAAAACCGGATGAGGTCCATCGGAACAACCAGACTTGGACGAATAAACGTTGAAAATGTTGGACTGCATTCCCTTTGAATTTTCCCAAATACACTCTGTTTATGACGATGATTCCCAAGACAATCCCAAAAGAATTCCTTGAAATTTCCCATTCTCGAATCTGGTTTTAATTTGCTTGGAATCAAATACACGAGCGCCATGCACACAACCGTACCATCTAGAAGCTATATTCAAGAATTCAGCTTTGATTGCAGACTACCTGGCACTGAGACTATACCATCCCTTTCTGTTGACAAAGCACCGAGCATGGGACCCTCCTGGGTTAGATATTGGAATGTGTTCCGTCAACGCAAGTCGAGAAAGCCATCTTTGATGCTGTTTATTTCATCCACATCAGTAGGTATTTTCTGAAAGATTTCTTTTTTCTGCAAACTGCATGTGTATGCTGAATACGATTGGTCTTGACCCTTAGAAAAGTGCAGAGTGAGTTGTTATCTTCAGAACGTCGACACTAAAGCATGAAATCCCAAACTCCTCGGGATTCGATTTATTTTCGAATATCGGGATGGCTTCGAACCTAACCGAATCAGCGAACAAAATTCGAAACCGTTCGCCGGGCCCTACGTTTTCTTCTGATGATTTACTGAGTGCAGTAGTTTTCTTGTAATCAAACGAACCCTCATGCCACCAGTTTAATTCTGTATGAAATTCGATGCTGGTATGGTCCGGAACCTGCGTAGACCTTAAATAGTCCATCACCTATGTTTAAACTCACTCACTCGTCTGGAATATTTCAGTTCGCTCCCCCGACAAATTAATATATTCCAGACGAATGAATCCAACACATACGGTTAAAACTAGAAGTCCTGTCATGAATCGCGCACAAATAGTGCATCGATCTGTGCATTAATCTGCGCGTTATAAGAAATGTTTCAGCCAATGGACAGAGGTCCATTGGAAGATACATTGCTTGTGATTTCTATGCGTTACCACAAGAATTTGCCGTGCATGGAATGTCATTCGATATGGACATTGCGCGCAATTCCTACGCGCAATTAAGCCTATATAAGCGCACAGTTCTTGACAGAACTTCTAGTTTTACCTGTACATTGAGCTCGTTCCAATGAGGGGTCACATGATATGGTTTTGTTGAAAAATTTTGAAAAAATTTATTTTATCAACTATTCAATTTGCATATTGCGCGGGCGGATGTGGGCGATTCGTTAGGTAAAGGGTTAAAGTGTTTGGTATTATAATGGCAGTGGTTTGTATTGTAGATAGTTTAGTAAATGTACTGGTTGGTATCGTATCAGTTGGCGTTACCGTTGTAGTAGTTGGCGTGTTGTAGTTGCAGTGTTTGGTTGTGGAGTTCGTTAAGTGATTGTACTGGTTGGTGTTGTAGCTGTCTGTGTAATAGCTGAAGTGGTTGGTGCTGTAGGAGTTGGTATTGTAGGTTGACGATTTAGTCATTGTATATGTTGGTGTCGTCGTTTTAGTTGTGGTAGTTGTAATGGTTGATATTGTATTTTTGATGTATTGTTTGGTGTAAGAGCTGTGGTGTTTGATAATGAGGATGTAATGGCTGGTGTGGTAGTGTTAGTGTAGTAGCAGATGTTCTGAATTTGTCATGTCCGTGCGCAGCTCAGCTTCGAACTTTCGATGGTCAGTGTATTGTTTGGAAGAAGTTGTTGTTAGATAGCATATTCGCAGAGGAGGATTGAAACGTTTGTGAACGTTTCATACTTCAGCCTATTGTCCCATCCGAGAAGTTTGGATTATTTTCCCTCGATACACAAGGTACGAAAGTACTTTTTTTATAAATATCCTTGAAATGTGGCTGCCACGAATTGTTTAGGTTTAGTTCAAAAGTGAACAATCCATTTAGTCACCCGGGTAAAGCAACAAGTCTGCATCCGTCGCTCATAAAACAGTTCACTTAAAGTACAGTTTTGTGGTGGGCGTGTATTGATAGGACATCATTTGTTTCCAGGCTAGAAACATTTACTGCTGATTTCCCCAATATGATTAACAATGGGCGGCAGAGACGTCGGTAAGATGACCGATTGTGTGTGTGTGTGTGTGTGGGGTGGGGGGGGGGGGGGTGACTTGGTGAGTCCCGAAAGTAGATGCCTTATGGTTCTATGTGCAGCTTAAAATTGATAAAACATTATCAGACCCTTACAACTGAATGCATGAAATTTTTATTTTTGCGCCTGTTTGCTGGCTAAGGGGAGATGTATAGTTGTTATGTTCAGGAAGAGGGCAGGAAAGTGGGAGTTAGCATTTGGTCTCGGTCACTGATTTCTGAACAGACGCATTGCTGGGACAATCAGAGGTTACATAGAGAAAAGAGTCCCAACGACCGCCGTATTAGAGGAAGGGCGGAAGTTGTTTTTAACCCTTTACCTAACGAATCGCCGGCATCCGCCCGCGTAATATGTAAATTGAACAGTTGAAAAAAAATAATTTTTCAAAATATTTCAACAAAACCCTATCATGTGACCCCTCATTGGAACGAGCTCTTTGAGCTCGTTCCAATGAGGGGTCACATGTTATGATTTTGTTGACATTTTTTGAAAAAATTAAAAAAAAATTATTTAAAATAATAAATGTTGATATCGTCTGCGTTGGGTAAAGGGTTAATAAACAATGATCAACAAAAAATGTTCTCAAAGCATATCAGTTTTCTAACACCTCACAATCCACTATCGTATTTAAAAGAATATACTTTACTGTCTGCAAAAAAAGAAAGAAATGAATATGTTCCAATAAGACTAAAATCCTCGTCCTCTGACTGGACTAGTTTTATCTTTGTTACGGCTCCGGTTGTTTATGATATCATCCGACATCACCACTTGAAATATTTGAAAAGAGTATGACGGGGCCTATTTAATGATTATTTGTTTTGTTAACCCAGTCCAGTCTAGTCTCGCCTGGAGCTCATGACGTGCCGCTATCATAGCAGTGGTCACTCGGTGAGTTCACCCTCACTAGGAGAGTTATGTTGATGGGACGACAATTTCTCAAGTACTGAACTATTAGATTACTTAAGGGGAATGTTTACTCACGTATTTGCTGCTCGCTCGGCTGATACTTGGCTGTTGCTTTTAGAGCCGTTCTATGGACTGGCTTCAGAATGGGATCTGTGAATGAAAATGCTGACTTACAACAAAACAGTTTTTATTTATTTACAACCCTCTGTACAATGTATCTAATGACGAAATTAACTAATAATAATAACAATAATAATAAATTACAACCAATTTGCTTAAGACTATACTGTTCCAATGTGAGAGTTAGAGAAGAGGGTAATCTGGCATCAGTTACAGTTACTGATGCCGTTCGCCATACGCAGCTGTTAACCGAGGGGTGGATATCTGATAACCCAGCGCTTCCTTATCCCAGTCATGGTATCTGATACTGTTGGACTTCTATGATAGGGGTCCCGAGTTCGATCCCCGTCCGGGACGACCCGCGTTGTGTCCTTGGGCAAGGCACTTTATCCGGTTGCCTACGTGGGGACACGATGACGCCGTGTACTAAGGCATACTGTACGTCGATGGTGCACATGTCTTCAACAGCTGTAACCCTGCTTGAGCGGAGCTTAAACAGAGTTAGAATGTTGAGGAGCTGACAGTTGCTCGTCAATGCTCGGATGGTTCTCTCTGGGTACTCCGGCTTCCTCCACCCGTAACACTGTCACGGTCACGATTAGCCATTGTGCATAAGTATATGGCATTAAACAACAATAACTAAATAAATAAATGTGATCTGCTAGTCTACCCTAGCTATCCATCGGGACCTGCCTAAAGTGCCTTGCCCCTTCCTGAATGTGGGATGTATTAATTGTTCGTGACAACCCGACTAATGATAACATACTGCAAATTATTAAAATACACTTAGCTTGATTGCTATCCTGTGCGACCACTCTAAGCCATACTTCCACAGCACGAAGTAGCTCACAGCGTGGCTTATCCCTGAAAACACCACATCAATTGTTTTGTGGTTATCCGGCTGTAGGTAGGATTGGGCCGGTTTGGGCCCGGGAGGCTCGGACATAGTGGAGGCCCCTTCATCCCACCTTGTGAGTTTTCATTTTCCACTTATCGAGTTTTGTGTCTTAGTTGTCTGATGTCTGAAGTAGCTCAGGTGCTGTCTTTATTATTTTCTTGACGAGCATGAACTCAAAGGACTGGGACCAATGTGAGAGAAACCAGGCCTCCCTGAGAGGTAATACCGCTGTCTGTTTGAGATTCGTGCCCTGTTTGCTGATCTGGTGTGGCGTCATTTGTTGTTGTATTTCTCGGACGTTTTCCATTATAATATCTAGTTCGTGGTTAGGACTTCTGATAGTGGGCTATTTCTTAGTCTGGTGATGGTCTTTTGTTGAAGGTCGGCGTATCCTGGTATTGTTGGCAGCTGTCTTGGGGTTGTTGATCTGTAGTATGTCTGTTATTCTGGTTCGATGTTGTCGATTTGTGGTATATTTGTTATCGTTCTTCTATATTGTTGGCTGGAGGCAACTTAGAGTGAACCCTCCGACTGACGTGGACCAATATGAGAATGTTTAGCTTCCCTGAAAGGTACTACCACTGTCAAATTGTCGAGTTCATCCTAGGAGGGACTTGGTTTTTCTGTTTTCTAGCAGCTGTGTTCTTGTGGATAACCTCACAAATAGTGGTTTGTCTCTTAGTCTGGAGATGGTCTTTAGTTAAAGGTCAGCGTAGCGTGCCATGATGGTTGGGATATTTGAGATTCCATGGTGGTAATTTGTCGCTGTGTCCCTAGGAAGCGTGAGGGCTGTTCTGATTGCATAGTTCCTTGTGCGTTGTATCTCTAGAAGTGTCGATTCGCAGGCGTTTTTTTAGGATAATTGTCCCATATTCTAGTATTGGGCGTATGTAGGATATGTAGAGTTGCAGAAATCTCGCCGTGTTGGTTCCCCAGTTTGTTCCTCGAAGTCCCTTGATCAGGTCGATTCTTTTCCGTGCTTCGTTCCAGGTTATTTTGCCGTAGCTACGCGGGGAGAGCTTTTGGTCTAAGTTGATGCCAAATAGGTTGACCTCGTTACATTTTTCGGCGTCTTTTCCAAATAGGGTGGTTTTGATATTTGGTTCTGTTCTTTTGTTGTGGAAGAGGATTAATTGCGTCTTTGTTGTGTTTAGTTTTATTCTCCGTTTTGCGCACCATCTTTCAATGTCATCTAGGGTATTTTGCAGTCTTTTTGGATTAGGTAATTCTTTTGTTTGATGCCCAGAGTCCTAGGTCGTCAGCGAAATGGAATGTTGTACGTTGTTGCTGGGGTGGACAGGAACGTCGCTTGCATCGATTATGAACAATAGTGGGCTGAGGACCGATCCTTGCGGGGTACCCGCCTCCAATTCCACCGGCCAAGAATGTGTCGCTGTATATTTTCACTTTCAGGGTTCTGTTGTCGAGGAAGGATGATATTATTCTGGTATTATTCTGATGATCTTGTGTGGGAGATGCGTATTGCTGAGTTTGTATTTGAATCCATCATACCAGATTGAATCAAAGGTCTTTTCGACGACTAGAAGTACATCTGCGGTAATTTCTTTGCTTGCCCTAGTCTGATGTCTTTGGCTAGTAGTATGGCATGTCCGATTCATTCTTTGCCCTTTCTGTACGATCTTAGCCATCTATTGAAGACGCTTGTAGTCTCTATGTGATTTATTATTCTGTTGTCCAGTGTCTTTTCGAATAGCTTGCAGATACAGGAGAGTAGGCTGATTGGTCTGTGATTTGTTGGAATTGTTCATCTTTGTTGTCATTTTTCCGACTGCACTTTTCCAGGTCTATGGGAAGTATCCTAGTTGCAGGCATCTGTTGAAGATTGTTGCTAATTTGTCGAAGAGTTTAGTTGGTGCTTGTTTCAGTATTATGTATGTGATACCATCGACACCTGGCGCTGAGTTATTCTTACAAATTTTTAATTGGTGTTTGATTTCATTTGCTGTGAAGTCTTGAACTAGGTCGTGGCTGTCGGTGTCTTCGTTGGTGTCTTCCTTTAGTGGCTTTGGGACGGTCCCGTTGTCTTCCATATACGTTTCCACCGTGGACTTTAATGAGTCGTCAAATATAGGTCCGACGTGAGTGTTGTGGATTCTTTGGAGATTGTCGGTAAATAATTGTGCTTTTTCTGAGTCACTTTCGATTAGAGATCCATCGGGCTTAAGTAGAGGTTTCTAAGGTTTGATAAGATCGTCGGTGGTGCTGGCTGTTAGTATTTTGAATATGTTTCAGAATGCTTTGTCGTTTTTCTGCTCCCCTTGTTTTCTGGTGATATTGTGCCAAGCTTTTTCTCTTTCTTGTTTGCTAGCTTCTTTAACTTGTTTATTCGGCATGTTGTTTAGTTTGATCAGCTGTAGTGTCTTGGAAGATACTCTTTGTGCATTTTCCTTAGATTTCTTGCGGTTGCCTGGATACATTCAAAGCTGAGAGGGCGGTTACATAGAGTCTTTTCATGTGCCAATGTATGTCTTCTAAGGTTTGGATTTTATCGTCGTCGATTTGGCCTGATAGTAGTTTTCTGAATGTGTTCCAGTCTGTTTTGTGAAGATGTCTTCTTCAGGTTGTTGGGTGTGTTTCGGGTGATCAATTTCCTGTCCAGATGAGGATTGGGAGATGATCACTGCTGAGGTCTTCACCTACATAGCAATCTGTGATTTTGTTCGCAAGTGTCGGCGTTGCAAGAGCGAGGTCGTGAATGTCCCAGTTCTTTGCTCTGTCGCTGCAGTGAGTTGGCTCTGTTTCGTTGTTGAGGACAGTTTAGTTCAGTTCGTTGGTGGCATTGAGGAATGTTTGTCTGTTATTGTTTGTTTTACGGCAACCAAAGGATTCTTGAGCCGCATTGAAGTCCCCCATGAATAGGCAGTGTCCAGATTTGTCTGTGAAGTAACTAAAGCTGTTTTCGTTCAGTAGTTTGTTCGGAGGGTTGTAGGTGGCAACAAGAGCAGTTTTCATTTCTCCCATTGTTATATCGATGGCTATGGTCTCGTTGTCAAGTTGGCTTGTGTCGATAATTCTGTGTTTGATGTTCTTTCGGATCAACATTGCTACACCTCCTCTGTTCGCGTTCCTGTCGCACCTGGCTGTTATGTAGTTTACGAAGTGGATTTTTTTCTGCGCATTCAGCTTGGTTTCATTGATGCATATAATGTCCGGATTTATGTCGCTAATGTATTCCTGTAGTTGTTGTTATTTTGTCTTCAATCCGTTGATATTGACGTGGATAATGTGAGTAGTGATATCACGATCTCCAACATGCAGATTAGGCACTTGATGTTGACCAATATGAGACCTGATCTTCATTTATTGTTTACTGACTAAATACCATGTTCTGCAATACATCTCTGTGCACTGTTGTTTTGTAGATCTGGCTGATATTTTCCGACACCTCTTTGTAAACGTGTTTTTTTTTATTTCTCTTAGGTCTTTTTCTTTGCATGTTAGGATTTTTGTTAGCATTCTTGTCAAGGTGAGGCCCAATTTAATGCAGTCTTCGGGATTTGCACTTTTTTAAACTGCGCTGGCGTTGGACAGTTTTGTTGAGATTTTCTTCTCCCGGTGCGGTGCACCCCTTGAAGGTGGCGCTGTGATTCCCATTACAGTTAGCGAATGTCTTGGCAGCTGCTGTGAAATCTTTGTGGCTGTGTTCTTCAAAAAAGGATTTGTATCTTGTTTTTTTTTTCGCTGCTACAAAACTTCGCGATGTGCCCAAATCTATGACAGTTGTAGCATTGTGCAATGTGAGGCTCGGGTCTGTAGTCTTCTGCCTTAAAGCGTTTGCTGGATAGTCCAAGTTTAATGCCATCTGGGAATTATTTTTTTTAATGCGGCGGTGGGAAAGCTTCAATTGATTTTCCAGGTTGCTTGATTTGTTCTGCCGCTCTTCATCTTATGTGCTTTGACTCCTTGCCCGTTTTCGTCTTCTGTTTCTTTTTCTGTAATCGCCGGGTTGACTCAGCAAATTACGATATATTTCTGATCTGAGGATGAACCTTTTCTGTGCAGAAGTGCCCGAAAGGCTGTATCGCTGTCTATAAATCCTTTGATGTTTCTGGGTCCTCCCTTCAGTGAGAAGTCTCTTGTTCTTTCATTCCGAGGGAGGGTATACCATCAGTGTTCCGGCTCTTGTGACACTTGTGTTGAAGAAATAATCTGAATACCCTTATCTAATCATTGCCGTCTTCAACTTTATAGGGTTGTTAAGATATGACGCAGGGTATCTTTCTGTTACTAAATAAATGTGAGATTTTCTTGTGTTCTGTGTTCTTATGCTCTGGGGTTTATTCGTTTTGTGTTGTTCTGTTCCACGTGCCCTCTTTTTTCTTCACCTTGTTCGTCACCTCTTAGCGGGCTGCTGCTCTCCCGTTTTCTCGCTATTCCTCCAACCCTGGCTATCTTCACCATCTTCTATAGCGATTTCACTGTATTCCGTAGTTCCGCTGTCATACTCTATGTCACTCGACAGTCTCGATACTACTGCGTTCATAGAACGTATTAGGGTTGCTGCTGCTGTCGATTTTGACGTCGTAGTTTCCGATGAGCTCCGATGAACGTTAGCATGGACTTTGCGTGTGATTGTCGCCTCATCCATTGGGGAGGATGGGTTATGATCCGGTTCTGCTTCTTCAGGCTCTTCTGTTTTCCCTTGTTGTTGTCATTCTTCCGATTCTTGCTTTGACCGCTTTGGCTGCTTCGGCTGTTCAAACCCAACCCTGCTACCTGATGGGTCAAATTGCTAATATCGCGCCGTAACTCCTTGTTTTCATCCCTCTCCTCTTCCAAACTGGTCAACAACCGATCAAGTGTTTCTCTAAGCTGCTTGTTCACTTCTTTAAGTTTTCTAAGTTCTGTAATTGCTTTAAACTCTTCTTCTTTGAAGTCAACTGAATTTGTGCCCTGGGAAGGACCAGTGCTTGCTGCAGCAAGAGCAAAATCAGCGAAGTCAGAGTCAAAAGTGCTTTCCATGTTGTGTCTGTGTGTGATTGATTAAAGTAAAGGTTTTTTTTTCTATTTCGTCAGGTGAACTCGACGAAGCAAGTGATGAAGTGAAATGATCCAGATCAACTTCTGTCCGTGGGGTTTATAGGATTCCCATCACCTTGCATGTCCCGAGGCTACCAGCTTATCACTTGTCAGTCGAGGAACTTACATCAATCTCCCCTTTTCTGTTAAGAACTAATTATCACTTTATCTCTAGGTCTCTATTTCCCGAGGGCGCGGTGGCTCAGTAGCTAGAGGTGCAAGCTGAAAGCCGAGAGGTCCTCGATTCGAATCCCACCTGCGGCCACCGCGTTGTGTCCTTGGGCAAGACACTTCGCCCCATTGTACACGTGAGGGCACGATGGCGTAGTGTACTAAGGTGTACTGCACGTCGATGGTGTACTTGTCTTCAACCAATGCTAACCCTGCTGGTGTGGGGTTAGTATGTTGTGGAGTCTGACAGTTGCTCGCCGTTGCTCGGGGGTTCTTTCCGAGTAGTCCGGCTTTCTCCACCCGTAAAACTGTCCGACATAAGGTAACCCTGGCAGTCGAAAGTGTCGTTAAACCCCAATAAATAAATAAATAAATAAATAAATAAATAAATAAAGATTTATTTCCCAGTTGTTTATGGTTGATATAATTGAATGGACATTATTTATGTATAATGGAGGCAACGTACTTCCATTCGCCTCTTATGTAATTAAAGGATGACTATGAGCTTTGTCTTAAACTTCAAAATTAGATAATTAGATTATTTTTCACTCTTATTTGGACTAAAGGTAATGGACTCCACCTGCCCCCTAGAGCTGATTGCGTTACTTATAATTGTATTTGTTAAGTTATAGAGGATCTTAAAGTACATCCTGTGATAAGAGTATAGTAATTGAAGGCAATTCAAGGTACATAACTGCCTATAAAATCGTCTATTTCGAGGCCAGTGATCATTCTATGAATGTATACTCACAACCATAACCAACGTATACAAAAGTCGAAGTTACTTCATCTCAGTCCAAAACATGAACTTGTTCATGATTTGAACTGAGGAGGAGTAACCTCGACCTTTTTTCTAAGTTATTGATATTTTTCTGTCCAGGTCGTGGGGGTACACGAGAAGTTTATTTACTGAATTTGTTATCCTTAACCCTTTACCCAACGAATCGCCCGCATCCGCCTGCGTAATATGCATATTCAGCAGCTGAAAAAATATTATTTTTCGAAAAATATCAACAAAACCATATCATGTGACCCCTCTTGGGAAAGAGCTCGTCAAGCTCGTTCCAAAGAGGGGTCCCATGATATGGTTTTGTTGAAATTTTTTGAAAAAAATCAAAAAATGATATTTAAAATAATAAATTTTGAAATCGTCTGCGTTGGGTAAAGGGTTAAAGTTGCCTTTTTCATTGAAGTTGCCTTGTTCATTTCACGTTGTGGGTTTAGGATAGGGTCTTATTGGAGCATATACGTTGTTGAGAAAAATTAACGGGAACATGGTTTGAGGTTGACGGCTCGGAGCGTAGGTTCAACATAAACTCCAAGAAGCAAACCTCAGACCATCTTACCGTCAATTCATCACAATAACTTTTAATTTTGGTGATGTGCCCATTCTCGCGGAAATACAAAATTAACATTTACAACGTATTTTAGTTATCATTGATGAAAAATGTGTCGCGATTGGAAAGTGGAAGCAGTGTTAGTAGTTTTTGTGCCAGGAAAACACTGTGGCGTTTGAAGAAGTGGAAGCTGTCACGCGGTGGCTACAAAATCACACTTCATCGAATGGGAAGGGTTATCGCATTGATTGTCTTCGGGCTATCTTAGGTGGGGAACAGCGATTTGAGTGGTGGTGTTTTTGGTGATGTTTTTCATTCAATATAAACTCCCAGGACCAACATTAATCTGTAAGGAATTGTATGCTGTTATTGTGCGTTTGTTTGCTCACTTTTCGTGGTGTTTTTTTTGCACAGACTATCGTTGATATGATATAATGTTCCCTTCCTACGAATGATATGCACATTTTCCTTATGTTTCTCCATTTATAAATATTCCATTCAGTAAGTATTCAATTCAGCTTGAAAGCAGCAATATATTAACACAATTAGTAGAACTGTGCGATGTAATTATAAAACTACGACTACATGTATGGCGAATCCTAATCCATTAAGCAGAAAACACACAAGGCCCCACAAAGTTGATCTTCTGTTTGCCAGGCCATTGTTTGGTAAAATTGTATGTGGGCAGGCGGCTTTTTATTTTATTTTTTATTTTTGTAATTATTTCTTTGACTTCAGAAGTTCGTGATCTTGGTTCTTTTTATGTTTTAGGCCTCATAACCTACAGAATAGCATGGGTGGTGGTGTATTTCGTCCGTTGAGTGCAAGAAGGCTTTGCAATACTAAAGCATTGGATAGCCTTGTTGGACTCAAGGGACACATTTATCAATTTTATTAACAAAGAGTAAAATATCAGTCATAAACCATTTAATTTTTATTTATCTTTTAAGTTTGCATTGGTTATAAAAAGAGAGCATGCGGCAGCCAAAAAAAAAAACACGCAGAAGGGCCTGAGAAATGGATTTTTAACTTTTTATAGGCATAATTATGTATAATCGTATTGATAAAGTCATCAAAGATTCGATCAAATCAAGTCTCGATTGAGAAATATGTCTTGCGTATAATGTAGATTCAAATAAAATGGATGTTTGTATTGTTTTTACAGCGAAACGGTAAGTTTGCTTTTCCGACCAACTAATATTATTACAATAGATTGAACATAAAAGTAGCCAGTGTACTCTTTTAGGGGTAGGCTGGTTCCATGCCATAACGGCGTCAGATTCGTTTCAAGAATCTGAGTGGTGGCATGGGAGCTTGCGTCCATATTGCTGTTGTCTCACTCCGTATCATAAGCCGTGATTGATGTTTGTCAGATAAGCAATAGCGGAGAAAAATGTTTGCTTTCCATTTAGTTTTCTTCTTTGCCTCAATATGCAAAAGTATTTACCGCTGAGTGGCAAGTACAGGTCTATCAAGGGAAACAAGTTTGCCATAAACTTTGAGAAAGACAAGTTTTAAGTTATCCCACTTTGATCAATATTTGTATGAAATGATGCATGAAATTTAAGAATTTGAGTGATGGCATGGGAGCTTGCGTCCATATTCCTGTTGTCTCACTCCGTATCATAAGCCGTGATTGAATTTTTGTCAGACAAGCAATCACAGAGAAAAATGTTTGCTTTTCATTTGTTTTTCTTCTTTGCCTCAATATGCAAAAGTATTTATCGCTGAGTGGCAAGTACAGGTCTATCAAGGGAAACAAGTTTGCCATAAACTTTGAGAAAGACAAGTTTTAAGTTATCCCACTTCGATCAATATTTGCTTTAAATAATGCATGAAATGTTCCATATATTTCGAGATATCTGATGTAAGGTACCCATTCTATTGTGCACTGGTGTAAAATACCCACCAGTCTATTGCGAACTCAAATGCTGCTTGAAAAGGCATTTCACGTTAAATTTCTCCTTAAAAATAGTAGAACCCACTACTCATCACTGGGCAGTGGATACCACTGCTTATTTCCTCAAAGTTGAATCGGGAGTGGAGGGTGCAGGTGTGAATGGCGACGCAGTGAAGATAAAAATCGACAGTCATTTTATTGCGGATCGCGACTGGGTCGAATCCGATCGAAATTATCTTTCCGCTTTTCTTCCCACAGCTCTTTGGAATTTCCCCGTCGAAAAATACATGACAGTACACCGAACGTGAACTACTATTTTCGTCTATTTATCGTGATTCGGTGTTGATTTCGCAATATTTTATTTAGGAAGTCTCGGACCACTTGTGCACAAGTGTATCGCTACGTCATCGCGATATAATCGAGAAAAATGCCGATAGAATCACCGATCCAATGTCGAGTTGTGACAGCACAAACGTTGGTTTAATCATTATCAACTTATCGTCCGGAAACCAATTGTTTACAATTTACTATGCGAAGGGTCACTGTGACCTTGACCTTTGACCTAGTGATTCCGAAATAAATAGGGGTCTTTCTTGCACCAATGCCAACCTACCTGTGAAGTATCATGAACGTATGTGGAACCATTGTCAAATTATCATCTGGAAACCAATTGTTTACGATTTGTTTTGTTCAAGGTCACTGTGACCTTGGCCTTTGACCTAGTGAGTCCAAAATATATAGGTGTCTTCCACTCACCCAGGTCAACGTACCTATGAAGTTTCATGAATGTGGGTCAAACCGTTATCAAGTTATCGCCCGGAAACCAATTGTTTACGATTTACTATGTTGAAGGTCACTGTGACTTTGATCTTTCACCTAGCAAGTTCAAAATAAATAAGGTTCTTCCTCTCACTGATGCCAACCTACCTATGAAGTTTCAAAAACATGGGTCGAAACCTTATCAAGTTATCATCCGGAAACTAATTGTTTACGATTTACTATGGTGAAGGTCACTGTGACCTTGACCTTTCACATAGCGAGTCCGAGATAAACACTGTTCTTCCTCTCACTGATGCTAATCTGGCTATGAAGTTTCATGAACATGGGTCGAACCATTATCAAGTTATCATCCGGAAACCAATTGTTTTGATTTACTGTGTTCAGGGTCAGTGTGACCTTGAACTTTGATCTAGTGAGTTCAAAATAAATAGGATTCTTCTTCTTACGACTGCTAATCTACATATGAAGTTTCATAAATGTGGGTTGAACTGTAGTCAAGTTATCATCCGGAAACCAATTGTTTACAATTTACTGTGTTCAAGGTCACTGTGACCTTGACCTTTGACCAAGCAAGTCCTAAATTAATAGGGTTCTTCCTCTCACCGATACCAACCTACCTATGAAGTTTCATGAACATGGGTTTAACTAATGTCAAGTTATCATCCGGAAACCAATTGTTTACGCCCGCCCGAAACCCGAAGCCCGCCCGTCCGCCGCCCGCCCGCCCGCCCAACCGACCGAAGTCCGCCCTCCCGCACTTCTGCTCACGCCCGTAACCAGAACGCCCGCCCGCCCGCCCGCCCGCCCGCCCGCCATTCATCAAACTATAAGTCGAGTTTGACTTCGTCACAACTCGACTAAAAATGTAACTTCAATAACCACTGTACTGCAGGGCTGTGTGAATGGTTCAGAATTATATATGTATAATTATGTTCCAATAAGAGTAAAATCATGGCCCGTTGATTGGAAGATAAGTTGCTTTTTTTTCTTTCTGTGTTTGTGATTCCAGTGGTATATATTACCGTCGGAAGACACCACGTGAAATCTTGAAAAACAAGATAACAATGGGAGGATATTTAATGTGCAAACTTCCTATAAAGTCGTATTTTTCGCAGTAGGCGATCACTCTACGAATGTATGCACACAACCCACTTATAGGTTCATGATTTGAACTGAGATGGAGTAGCCTCACCCATTATCTATGTCATTAATGTTTTGTTGTCCAGTGACGTCGTGGGGTACACAAGAGGTTTATTTACTTAGTTTGTTGTTATAAAAGTTGCCTTGTTCATTCAAGATGCCTTGTTCATTTATCGTTTCAGGTTTTGGACTGTGGTTAGGGTCTTATTGGAACATATACGTTATTGTGATGAACTGACGGTAACATGAACTGTGGTTTGCGGCTCGGAGCGTATCTTCAACCGAGACGCTTCGGTTCTCGGTTGAACATAAGCTCCGATCCACAAACACCAGACCACGATACCGTCAGTTCATCACAATAACTTATAATGTTGACACCAACAAAAATGGGTTTGCGGTTGCTTTTCTAACAAGACACCTTGAGTTGAACTTTGTATGAGAAATATATAAAAAAAACAATACTTGGAACACTACTGGAGTGATGAGGAGCAAGAAGACCTGCGAAGGTTTAAGATTGGATTCGATTTCGAATCTTATGTTGATATTCGGATCGATTCGAAATCGGCTGTCCGATTCGTTTCCTCTCGAATCTTTTTCATATGAATATAGCTTGGTATCAGTCAGCTTCATCGCCTGAAGAAACGTATTGTTCGGATGGAAATCGTACATAATTTATGTTGAAATAAAAGACTAAATGTAACTTCAGCTACATTAATATAAAAAACATCTGCACTCGTGCCATCAGCCATGCTAATTTCAATATTACTAGTCCCTATGACTATTAAAGCAAATTTAAAGTTTCCAAGCAATGTCGACGATGAACTACAATCCTTACAGAGTAATATTCCAACAACATCATCAAGGCACGCTGTATCAGTCATACCTTGATAATGTGCTTGGATTATTTTATCAGTCGGGACTTGAGCCATTAAAGTCGACACAAATCAGGTTTTTGCACCTCAAACTCCATCGGTCATCCACAAAATGCCACTGATTCGATTCGAAGTTCGATTCGATTTTGGATAATAAAATTGATTAGATTCAGGGTGCGATTCGAATCGAAGATGCGCTATTCGCAGGGCCCTAACGAAGACAGCTGCGCGTCACCCTGGCTATCCTCGAATACAACTGTGAGAAAAAAAAAACAGCGTGGGAATGCGTTGGAAACATCGACCAAATGTTATTTTCTTTTTGCTCAACATCTGTACCAGTTAAGACTGTCTATTAAACTGAACTTTGTTTCTTACAGGATTGAAATAGGGGTTGATCATACTGAACTGTTTAGGCAGTGTTGGAATTTTGCTTGGGGAGCACTGGCGAAGCGAGACCAGTTCTCGTTTGAACACCGAAGTTAAGCAACGTCGAGCCCGGTTAATCCCTGGATGGGTGACCATTCGGCGATTGATTCGGGTGCTTCCTGTTATAGTGGTTGGTGTGCGATCAGGGAGGTTTGAATGTGTGATTCTGCGACATTGCATCGCATGCCAGCTGTGAACTTTGGGAATGTTCACCAGTACTACACAATCCCCACCGTACCTAGGTGTAAAATAAGGACCTGTTGAGGTGCTTGCTTTGTGTGCCAGTCTGTGGAGCACCGGCTGTATGCTCCGTTGAGTTGAGCTGAGGATGTCATAGAATGAACAAAGGTTGTGAACACCTGTGATACGGGGTAATAATGTAAGTCAGAGAGTACTGCGGTGGAATTTAGCCGTTAACATTGCATTATTCTTTACACTCACTTTTGCAGAGAAGTCAATTCATACAACATTATACTGCCGAGCTGGAAGCAGACATGTAAGCAAATGTAATTAGCTATTTTTTTTCTAATAGCAAAATCGTGGCCATGTTTTTGTATATGCGTGCGTGCGTGCGTGCGTGCGTGCGTGCGTGCGTGCGTGCGTGCGTGCGTGCGTGCGTGCGTGCGTGCGTGCGTGCGTGCGTGCGTGCGCGCGTGCGTGTGTTTGTGTGTGTGTGTGTTTAGGGTTAAAAATTCGCACTGGCACAGATATTTTCTACTGAAAGTTTCTTTCTTGTAATAGCTGAAATATTCTTCTCATTTACTGAACCTTGATGGGTTTCAAACATGATAAAAAGTACACAAAATTGATTTACACGAAGCTAAGTGATGAAATTAGGAACTGGTTAAACTGACTGGCATTTGTACATTTTATTCATTGATGGGCTCTAGTTTAGTCCTTACAAGGATGTTACGCAAGTTTTTTAGAGGGTTTGAAGGAAATTGATCCAAAAAGCTTTTCGTTTTTTTTCCCCCAAAATTCATCCATTTCTTCTAATGTGTCTTTAATTGGTGGTTGTTCAATGGGATGGAATTCGAAATCGTCCAAAGGATGGCCTGGAAAGTCAAAATGCTGTGCTTCCCGGGCATCAGCTTTATGATTTATATCCTGTTTGTGTCGAGAAGCACGCATTTGGAAAGGATTTGGATTTTGACCAGCGTACTGCTTCCGTCAGATTTTACAAGTGATAAGGTAAATAATATTTGGTGAATCACAATGGAAGGAGTTACGGGTCTGATAATGATTTTTCGTTTGTTCGGAGGAAAATTCCTCTTTCTGATCAGGCATAAAAGTATGCAATCTATAACGAGGCTTCTTGCACTTGAATACCGCGCCACGACAATTCTGCAACGGTACACTGTGTTCAATTTTCAATAGTTCGAAATCAGTGATTTCTGCTGGATTTTCGAGCTTTTTCAGAGTTTGAGATTTCAGGCTACGCAAAAAGCGCAGTGAATACCCCTTCGATCTGAGGGTGCCAGATAGAGTAGAACAAGCCTCGTTGAAATTTGCCTTATCACTTGAATTGCGGTGGACACGAATGAGCGGTGATTTGATGATACCTTTAAATGTATGTTGAGAATAAAATGATTTTGTGTGCAACAATTGATGTGAATCAGTTGGTTTAAAATATACTTTATAATCTAAATGACCGGATGCCTGGAATTGCTTGTCTTTATACACGGTCACAAAGAGAAAATCAACAGGATTTTCACTGATAGTAGCTTTTAGTTTAATGTTTTGATCAGGATTGTTCAAAATTTCTAAACATTTATCAAAATCTTCTTTTGAATGTTCCCAAATAATAAAAATGTCATCTAAATATCTGAGATATAAGAGAGGATGCTTTGCACATTTGCTTAAGGCATTTCCCTCCCATTCCGCTACATAAATGCTTGCAAAGTTAGGATTGAATATTTTGCCTATAGGACAACCCATTATTTGTAAAAAATATTCTTCATTGAATTGAAAGTCATTACCTTTTAAACTCAGCTCTAAAAGATCCAAAATTTGTTCATCCGGGCGTTTTGCATCCGAGTATTTTTCAAATGCATTTTTAACAGATTTAACACCTTTATCAATATCAATGTTCGTTTACATGCCGCCGATATCCAAAGTAGCCAGGATTGCATTGTTCAATATTTTCAATTTAGAATTTTTGGACAGGAAATCCTGTGTATTTTTGAGATAGCTAGAATGCCTATTTGCTATAGGTTTCAGATGATAATCGATTAATTCCGAGATCGCATATGATTCCGAATTACAATCTGAGACAATTGGCCTCCCAGGTAAAGTTAAATTATCCGCCCCGAAGAACGGTCGGTCCTTGGGGGTCTTTAGTAGGATGTAAAATGGTCTTGTTTGAGCACTCAATTTAGCTGTTAACTATTTCAATTGTTCTTTAGTTGTGTGACCTTCGTCGAGGAGAAATTTTAAGATCTTTTTGAATTTTTCGACATTACTTGGCCAAATAAGTGAATCTATTTTCTTATAGTGTTTAGTATTGCTGAGTTTTCTTGTGGCTTTCTTTATATAATTATCCCGAGATAGAGCGACTACCGACCCACCTTTGTTAGCTGGTTTAATAACTAATTTCTTATTTCGAACGTTCGAGAGAGCTCTCCGTTCACCAACTGTTAAATTGTCTTTATCGGAGAGTATGTTCATGCTGAACACTTTTTGGAGGATTTGTTTGTTAGCTTCAATAATTTCGGGATCTACTTCACTATCTGGAGGTGACCAATCAGATGATTCTGTAAAAGGAAGTCTCCGACCGTGGGAGTTTCTAAAGCTAATTTCATTTGCCTAAGAAAATTATGACGTACGAACAGGATCATAAATCAGTGAATTACACATGATGCTAAAATAATTAAGCATGATGCTACAATAATATAGCATGATGCTTAATTAATTAAGCATGATGCTTAATTATTTAGGCATCATGCTTATTCATTTATGCAGCATTCAGGAAATCATACCAAACAATAGAGCATCATGCTTAATAATTAGAGTATCATGCTTAATAAATAGTATGGCCCTCCAGTACGCGGACCTGATTTCAGCATCATGCTATAGTATTTATGGAGCATTCATGAAATCATACCAAATAATACTGCATGATGCTTAAATAATTAGGCATCATGCTCAATTAAAGTGCATGATCCTCTCGTAATTCAGCATCATGATAACTTAATTTAGCACCATGCTATATTGATTATTCAGCATTCGTTAAATCCCGCAAAACAATATAGCATGATGCTAAATTAATTCAGCGTCATTCTTAAATAATTAAGCATCATGATAAATTAATTCAGCATCATGCTAAAATACTTAAGTATCACGCTATATTAAAATGCATCATTCTCTCGAAATTTCGCATCAAGCATAATTAATGTGGACTCATGCTATATTATGTTTGCAGCATTCATGAAACCGTGCAATATGATATAGCATGATGCTAAATTAATTCAGCATCATGCTAAAATAATTAAGCATCATGCTAAAATAATTAAGCATCATGCTAAATTAAAATGTATGATCCTCTCGTAATTCAAAATCATTCTTAATTAATTCGGCATCATGCTGTATTATTCATGCAGCATTCATGAAATTGTGCAATATAATATAGCATGATGCTAAATTAATTCAGCATCATTCTCAAATAATTAAGCATCACGCTGAATTAATTCAGCATCATGCTAAAATACTTAAGCACCATGCTAAATTAAAATGCATGATCCTCTCGTAATTCAGCATCGAACTTAATTAATTTGGAATCATGCTATATTATGTATGCAGCATTCATGAAATCGTGCAGTATAATATAGCATGATGTTAAATTAATTCAGCACCATGCTAAAATAATTAAGCATCATGCTGAATTAAAATGCATGAGCCTCTCGTAATTCAACACCATTCTTAATTAATTCGGCACTATTCTGTATTATTGATGCAGCATTCGTAAAATGGTGCAAAATGATATAGCATGATGCAAAGTTAATTCAGCACCTTGCTCAAATAATTAAGCATGGGTTTGAATTAATTCAGCATCATGCTAAAATAATATAACATGATGCTAAATTAATTCAGCATCATGCTAAAAACCTGTCAATCATCACATTCCGCTAACCAATCTGGTCGGCTCGGAACAATTGACATAGCATGGCCGAGAAACGAGAAAATGCTGATGCAAACATCAAGCCGCAGAGTTAGAACCTTGCAGAAGAAACCTTTCGTATGCACATCACGAATCATTTCACTGGATTCTCTTTTAATGATACATAATAAATTATAAATTAAAAATTAAACACTGAAAATATGAGCGGTGCTTGTTTATGTTTTACTGTTGAAATATGACTCGTTAATTATAGTCTGGGGATGTGTGCTCTAAAGTGAGCATGAAAGGTAAGAATGGTTTGATAAACTTGACATTGCACTTGATATAGCCACTGAGACTGAAAGCAGCTTTAGAAACCAATAAATAAAAACTTCTGCCCCATGCATCTTGATCCGCAAGTGTGGTGTGCGTGCTGCACATATAGAATGCTAAGAAATGTACAGTGATATATGTACACCCAGGGCTATGGGTATATAGTATGAGTATGTGATGGAATTTCGATGGAGGAAGGTGAGTTTTCTTGAAAGTTTCCCCCGCGAAACCGTTGATGTTGCTATTGATGTCGTGACGTCATGATGGACACACGCGAAGTCATAGAAACGTTGAGAGCTAGTGTTGTCCGCTGTAGAATCTGACATAACGTTTCTCGAGACTGGGGGATGTCGAGTTTCTCGAACTGGCCTGATATGATAGTAGCAGTATATTACCCTGCAGATCCCCTATTAGCCCTTGGTACTGCTAATCGACCGAATGCTTTGTGCTATCTCATGGCCGGTATATGTAGTACGTAATGTTAGTCCAGACAGTATTATGGGGCGGATGGGTGTAATGCATGATCGTCTGGTGCGGAATTACGAGGTAGTCATTGGTCGTTTAGAACGGTAGTATAGAATGGGCGTTAAAAAACCCATGTAGGTCCCCTTTCAGTCCTTGGTACTATTAATCGACCAAATGCTTCGTATTTTTTCTGTAACTGGTATAGGTAACACGTAACACTAGTCTATAATGTGTGTGTGTGTGTGGGGGGGGGGGGGGGGGGGGGGGTAATGCATGTTTGTCTAGTGTAGTAGTATAGTATGTGTGGTATGTACCCCGGCTGGTTCAATGTCAGCCCTTGGTACCACTCTCCATCTAGGGCGGTGTGCTGGCCCACATATTGTATAGGTAGTACGTCAAACTAGGTCAAGCAGTATTTTGAAATGCGATTGGTGGTAATGCAGGCTTGTCTGGTGTGGGAGTATATGCTGCAGGATATGTACCCTGTTGGTCTACTGTTATCACATTATACCACTATCCGCCTAAGGCGTTATATTATCATATAGCTGGTATAAGTAGTACGTAATGCTTGGTCAAGCGGCATTGTGGGGAGGGGGTAATGCATGGTTACCTAGTGTGGTAGTGTAGGATGTAAGGTATGTCCTCCCGCTGGTTCAGTGGTGGTCCATAGTACTATAGATGCACCTAAGCGTTATACTGTCCTTAGTACGTATGAATAGTACGTAATGTTACGTCACGTAGTGTTATGCTTGGTTGTCTGGTAGGGTAGTATAGGAGAAACTCTGTGCATCCCATGGGTCTACTATTAGCGATCAGCAATGACTTGTCAGTAACTGCTCGATCGCTTATTATGAGAAATTGAAATAGGTATGGAAAGGTTGTTTGAGCAAGCAGTAGCGGAATGATAGTGGTATGAACTGCGACCCGTAGCGGCAGCAGTGTAATGATAGGCACTATGAGCTGTAATAGTATCATAACTTAGTAATGGTTGAAACATAGGGCAGAATAGTAGTACGCGATAGTAATAGTACGAGACAGTAATGATCCACAACTATGAGGGTGATAGAAGAGTATAGTATTGGGTGACTACTATAGTGTTGAATCAAAGGACAGATGGTGGTAACTATAGACAAATAGTGACCTTGAAGCTACGAATGTCTCGCGGTGGCTAAGAAGGGTGGGCCAAGCGGGTTCTAGGAGTCATAATTATCTCAGATATCCTACAAAAGATATCCTATAAAGGTTATCTTCAAATGGTTATAAAGGTGTCCTCAAAAGATATCCTCAAATAATACATTACCATGTCAAAAGTATCCTTATATACCCGTGCTCTACAAGTCGGCAGTAGTTTTAGCAAAACCGCAATTATCTCGCAGTTTTATGAGCGGTCATACACGATATCATAGACGCGGGGTACGTTTCTGAATCGAACTAAAAACGATAAACGCGGTTTTTAGATGGGGAAACGCAAATGCACGATAGGCCTTCAGGTATCTAAATACTTTCAAGTTGAAGCTTTTGAGAAATCTTTTTTTTAATTGTTTTGTAGGCCAGCTCCGTTGTTTGTGGAATTCACTTTCGAAGTTCGACCACAGCTTCGAGGTCTCTACACGCTACCGCTCCAGATCTCATCAACATTTAATAGAAATGGTCTAAAACTTTTAAAACACTCCTTTAAAAGCGTTATTATTAACCTGAAACATGTGATGAGAATGTTCAGCTAGTATTCTCAAATAATTTGTAATTTCACTTTAAATCGGAAATAAAAATACCGCGACAGACATGCAGGGGTTTGACTTCTGTGAAGGTGATAACCTACAACGTTTATTGAAGGAAAACAATGCTTCATTCCTTTTACTGGAAGTAATAAATAGAGGATATCTCGTGTTTTTGAGTGGATACCGAAAATTATCTCATGAGTGCCCGATACGAATGGAATTTTTCGCGAGCGCTTGTACGAGCGAAAATAGCCATTTGTCTCGGTCACAAGTGCGATACTTTTCGGTATCCACTCAAATGCACTAGATTTTCTTTTTATTATACGCTTTTTATAAGGATCTGATAATTCCACTCGTTTCAACCATGAACTGATGCGTGAAAGTAAACTGCGCATTGAATCATTGATACACGGAAGTGATTTGATCGATACTCGAACAGATAGAGTCTTGCGGTCTGATTCAGTTGGCGGGTTTCTAGTCCAAACATGGCCTGAAAGTCCGTAATATAAATTTTTGGTTCGGTACGTCCTTTGAAAGGATGTACCAAAGCAAAAACTTATATTGCGAACTTTAAGGCCATGTTTGGACGAGTTAGTTTCATGCATTAATTCAAGGTGAGTACGTGTTGAATTATTGCTGGAAATGATCGTTATCCACTCAAACATACTTGATTTTCTTTTCATTATAAGTTTCTAGGAAAAAAAATATCATTTCCAGTCATAATTTGGTTCGTATTCACCTTGAAGTGATGCTTTGAAAGCCGTCATTTTGATTGGTAGTGTGAAAGTGAAAATTTCTATATCTTCACAGTGGGGGATACGATTTCTATCTTTCCGCAATTTCTTCAATAATCTATCGTTTAGGTTCCGCTCCACAGTTTCGCACTATTGCACAGGGGTGAAATTCTAAACAAAGGGCGTATGTTGAAACTAAGGCCATGTAAAATAGAGATATATTTTTAGTATCAGATATATGATAACATTAGGCTTTTTGTTGGACAAGAGAATTTGAAGTTTGGGTCCCAAAGTTGGAGTCTGATACATAGGGGTAAATTACCAGATGAATTATGGGAAACAGTGGCTTCGAAAAATTGGCTATTTTTTTAAATGTAATTTTTACACGGGTTTGTTACCAGACAGGTAACTAAAAAATGAGACGGAAACATATAATTTTTTTTTTGCATTTTAGAAACAACTGATGCTCTGCTCCAGGGGTGGGTAGGTGGGGTTGGTGGGAAAATTCTGCTTTTGAGGCTGCTAGGTGGCTGAAAATGACTGGTTTCGGTATTTTTTCGGGCAATTTTTCAGGTTGAAGTCTTGCCTTTGACAATAAATAATTCCACCCACATTCAGATTGTTTATTTCTACTTAGTCAGATAGTGTTATATGTTTTTTGTGGTTTTGGGAAATGTAATACATGTAATGGGTTAGATAACTAAGTTACAGGATATTTGCATTTGAAGAGAGTGTATGGCATGTCACATTTGGAAATGCCTGGAAAACTGTGGAGCGGAACCTTAAAGAGCATTCTGCCGACGGTGTCAATTCTTGAACCAGGAAGTTCCTTAATTGTGTTTGAGTTATAAATACACCATTTTTCAAAAAACATTTCATTATTTCTGGTTTGTGTGCTATTGTTTGTAGTAGTTAACATTCATCAAGTGATATCTCTGCACAACTGGAAGGAAATAAGTGGAAATTTTGAGAAATTTATTGATGTAGCCTAATTTCGCACTTGTTTTGAATTTTCGTCAAGATTTCAAAAACATTAAGGTAGAGCACTGCCTTTCCTAAACACCGAGCCTTGTATTTATGACAAATTTGTGCAGTTATGGACAGCCTGGTTGTTACTGTTGACCAGAGATTTGCAGTTATGCTGTCTACTTTTTCATTTTGGTCATTGGTGTCATGTCTGTGTGTCATCCGTCCGTCAAGCTGTTCACGCTTTCATATCTAGAGAGCAACACCCCCCCCCCCCCCCACCCAAAGCTATGGTTATTAGTGCTTATTGTTTTACATTTTGATTGTATTTAACAGTGCTATTGGCAGGACATGGGTAGTGAGTGTGGCTGGTGGTAATAACAAAAATACTTTCAGAAGTGGCTCAGAGAAATGGGGAGGGGGTGGGGGGTGTTGAGGTAGTGTGGTGTGGTTGTGAAAATCGGGTAAAATGGCTGAAAAAGCTATGCGGCAATCAGAAAGGCCATGCTGTATCTTTTTACTGGTTGAAAATAGAGACTTGTGGTTTTTGTTCATTCAACTCAGGATAGACTCCAGATTATTTTGCCTGAGTGAAATCCAGGGGGAGATCACTCTTGTTTTCTCTTTAAGGTTCCGCTCCACAGTTTCGCACTATTGCACAGGGGTGAAATTCTAAACAAAGGGCGTATGTTGAAACTAAGGCCATGTAAAATAGAGATATATTTTTAGTATCAGATATATGATAACATTAGGCTTTTTGTTGGACAAGAGAATTTGAAGTTTGGGTCCCAAAGTTGGAGTCTGATACATAGGGGTAAATTACCAGATGAATTATGGGAAACAGTGGCTTCGAAAAATTGGCTATTTTTTTAAATGTAATTTTTACACGGGTTTGTTACCAGACAGGTAACTAAAAAATGAGACGGAAACATATAATTTTTTTTTTGCATTTTAGAAACAACTGATGCTCTGTTCCAGGGGTGGGTAGGTGGGGTTGGTGGGAAAATTCTGCTTTTGAGGCTGCTAGGTGGCTGAAAATGACTGGTTTCGGTATTTTTTCGGGCAATTTTTCAGGTTGAAGTCTTGCCTTTGACAATAAATAATTCCACCCACATTCAGATTGTTTATTTCTACTTAGTCAGATAGTGTTATATGTTTTTTGTGGTTTTGGGAAATGTAATACATGTAATGGGTTAGATAACTAAGTTACAGGATATTTGCATTTGAAGAGAGTGTATGGCATGTCACATTTGGAAATGCCTGGAAAACTGTGGAGCGGAACCTTAGCGTATAATAAAATATTATTTTCTGTTTTGTCATCGACCGCGCTATTCACTGTTGCAAATGACTTTCCTTCGCAAGTGAAAGGAACTTCTTTGATCCCAAAGTTTTAGCCAACCAAAATTTGTTGGTCCCAATTCAAAATTTTTAGTGCAATTGGACACATTGGCACCTGATGGCGTAAACACTGTACGTGCGTTAACATCGCGAAAACCGGTAACATCATTTTTGTGCAAGCCACTTGTAAACGTTAAAAGACGATCAGTAGCTTACGATTTAATATCCGTTGGACAAATCGTCCCTTGAGTTCCAATGTGTTCTTTGTACCTACTGGCACATAGAAAACATTGGAACTCAGGGGACGAAATATTCAAGTGTGCTGACAACTTACACATTTGTTTTCATGTGAAAAGCCATGAGTTGTGAAATATGATTTGCACCATGGTGATACTGCCTCAGTGTCAAACCGACTTGTTACTCACAAACAATTTGCATAGAAAACACATCCTTCTTCCTATTATTCACAATATCGAGTTCAATGTAGACTGAGCTTGTGTGCTTGGGATAATTACGTTGTTAGTCTTGTATTGGATCGTCCTCTCCAATAAGTCATATGATACGTTTGGTTTTGGTGAGAAAATCGATATAAAGTTAGAAATATTGAAATATCAAGAAAAATTGGCACACATTTTGGCGTGAGAGAGATAAATATGTTATCTCCTAATCAAGTTCTCATCTGTCGTTGCTATTCTCGGTATGCAATTTCTCTTTGATACCATGCTACCTATGTTACTACCTATGAATTGCCCGTATGTTGAATTCTAGCTTTTAGCCCCACTACAGATATAAAGCTTCTACTGCGGTTTAAACGTTTTCAATGGGAATTCCATTACAAAAGTTTACACCTATCGCAGGAACTATATCCAACTTGACCTTTGACATGACCAGATTTGCCGACTTCGATGAATTCACACATGCGATGTTTCATTAAAAATCCAGAACTAATTGTGAATTTCTCGCGATATAATCCTAGATCAAATTCGGAACTTTTGTGGATACTGGCGTGAGTATGTTTCTTTTTTCATAAGGCAACATCCTCCTTCTAATATATCTTACTCGTTCCTTGTTGATAGTGAACGTGGCAGCAAATCGAAAAATATCGTATTTGTATAAGCGCATGTAAATGCGGAGTACTATTGGAATATACTCCTAGATTATAATTTATACCCCGATTAAAAAATGTACCGGGATTAATTTTGTCATGTGAATTGCCCTTTAGATATCAATTCAATCTTGCTAGTAATCATATACTTTCTTATGGGACTTGGTTTTCTTCTTGGAGTTATGCCACAAACGCAGGCAGTCTATAATTCAAATGGAGGTCTGGTGCTGAATGGCGATGTCGGGTTCCCATGACAACCAATTTTGAGTGCGGTACGTGCTAACTAAATAGGTTGGGGGGCCCATGCTTCACGACTACTACGTGCACTTGTTCCCCAAAAAAACTGTCCCGATTTTTTAAATTTGTATCGCCATTGACAAATATTCCAACTATATCATCAAGACCTGAGTCATGGTAGACCGCACAATCTGGGATTACACTGCTCAACCGGTCTTCTTGGCGACGTTCCTATCTGCTTCAAAATCAGTTTTCTGTTCGTCTCATTTTTTGAATCTAGTTTAAACAATATTTCATTCAGGAAATGTGCCATCTATTACAGAAATGAACACCAGAAAACGTAACAGTGCAAAGCACAACAGCTCACAACATATATGTTACAAATTAAACAAATTGCTGAATAATGGAGGAATTTGACAGAAAGCCTGCAGCTCATTTAAGTCATCTCCCTGTGTTATATATAAATTTACTCAAAAGGGTGGTAAAAAACATTTGTTGGACTCCTATATTGCTATCTAAGGCCAGGGCAGGGTTCGTAGTCGATCACCAGGTTGATTTAATTTTGATGTTAGTGTTCTGCCCCGACCTATACCAAGCCATTGCGTCGCACCCCTACATACACCGTAAGGGGGGGGGGGGGGGGATAGAGCTCCTAAGAAAGTAGATATGTGAGGAAATGACTGAGGAATCATTCACATATCACCTAATAACATCGTAACCAACACACGCAGGCAACTGCAAGTGCAAAGACGCGAGTCCCGGGTTCCGAGAAAAACAGAGGAGACAACCATTGGCAATTCTCATCATAGACGATGGAGCATAGGGAGTCAAGACCGCCAGGCAACGACATGTGGCATTGTTTAACCTTTGCATATAAATAAAAGAGGAGAAGAGAAGAAGATGGGTTTGGAAATAAAAGAAAATACACGGGAAGCCAGATTGAAAACATGATGTGTTGCCTTCACATTCAAGAAATGCATAAGTAAGCAATATATGAACTTTTAACAAGGATTAAGACTGATGCAATATTGCTACAACCTCCGGTGTGCTGAGCCTGAATAAAATGCCGAAGGTGACAAAGTTGTAAGGAAAAACATGTGTAACTTCATCCATCTGGACGTTTTTGTTAATTATACATAGTAAGCTGATCCGTTGCAATCATTGGAAACACCCACTCGATAAAATAAAATCACTCACTACTTCAAAACCAAGATAGTTCTGATAATTCTAGAATTCCGAGCCAAAAAGAAGAGCCGATACATCTGTAGTAAATTGGCGTAGGTTGAGAGTAATGTAACTAACATTTGAGAAGATTGGACAATGTAAGAAAATATACACTCGTGTCTAGCTCCCCCCCCCCCCCCTCCCCCACATCCACACAGTCTGACAGGAAAGGGTAGGTGAAAGATGATTATCGTATAAATGAGCATTAAAGCCACTACAACGCAGTAGCAACCTGCAATGGTATATTTGATCTCTGCGAGATTTCGCCCTACTGTAAAACTCAGGTGGTCGTTGATTTCCAACATTTAGGAAAGTCTTGAAATTGATCAGGGATGAGTTCACGTGGAAGGCATCTCTGCAGGACAATCGTTACAAATTGTTCAAGGTCGACGTTTGTTGGGGAAGGTATGTATATTTCATGACGTCAGAGCTGAAGAACACTGTTACGTCACACTGGCCACGACAAGCGGCTTACAACATCCGCATTGGTCCACCCAAGCGTCTTTAATTTAATTCCGTTTAGTCTAAGCTGTGTGTTGCTATTCAGGGTTAAAGTTAATAAAACTGAATTGTTCCTGATTGCATAAAAGGTCCCTCAGACGTTCAATAAACGGCTTTGGGTATTTTCTCTCTCCATACACTGTCTTTATTCATTCGTGCAGACGTCATTAACAAAATCAAAGATTATCTCTTATTGGACAATATATACTTTACAAAAACGAAGTACGGTACGACAAGTACGCCAGTCGGTTGACGGTAATTGATTTAATGGAATAAGTCATTTGGATGCTTCGTTTCCTTCAGCGCTAAAGCGTTATAGACAACTTTTGAGTCTGAGATTATCGATTAGCGGTGGTTCTAATCACTTTGGCATCAATGGCATAGATGACGGGAATTGGAGGATGGAGATATCCTCTGTTATATATTTGTAGTGGGGAATAGTCTGTTGAATCACCCATAATCCCTCCAGTTTATGATAGCGAATTCTTGAAGAATGTAAACATCTATCATGTCAATTCATCCCTTAATATTTTTAACCCTTTACCCAACGCAGACGATATCAAAATTTATTATTTTAAAAATAATTTTTTTTAAATTTTTCAAAAGATGTCAACAAAACCATATCATGTGCCCCCTCGTTGGAACGGGTTCGACGAGCTCGTTCCAACGAGGGGTCACATGATATGGTTTTGTTGAAATATTTTTAAAAATTTAATTTTTTCAACTGCACAATTTGCATATTACGCGGGCGGATGCGGGCGATTCGTTAGGTAAAGGGTTAATTACATTTTGATATTGAGCCTACGTATATTATATACGGTGCTACCAGCGGCGTATTCGGGGCGGGGGTGGACTTGCCCTCACCTACACACATTCCCTAAAAAATGTCAACCTCTTATGAATTCATGCCCGATATCCTGAAAACTGTTTCGTTCCCGCACCCTGATGTTTCTAGAGATTTTCTGGTATAGTTATTCCTTCGTTTTCTGGCAACCTGAACCTCCAACAATTACGCAGGTTTCTCCAAAAGGCAGTCAAAGTTAATTATATTCACACCGGGGAAGACTTTGAAATTCACCTATAGAGGGCACACACTCTTAACCCTTTACCCAACGTAACGACCAAAACCGGTCAGCGCCATTTACAAAAAAACTGCCTTTAAATTTTCATTATTTTGCAATTTTTTTGCCTCAAAAACATAGCTTATGAACCTCATGGGAAGGGGCTCGTTAAGCTCGTTCCAATGAGGGTCATAAGCTATGTTTTGGACGCCAAAAAATAAAAAAAATAACAGTTTTTTAATAATTGTGTATGCAAGTGTCGTCTGATGTTCATGTTAGGTAAAGGATTAACACATCAATGGGTGAAATCACGTTGGGAATGGGATTTTTCTCTGTTGCCGCTGAAAATCATTTTGCCCCCCCCCCCCCCCCCCCCCCACACACACACACTTCATTTAACCTGGCTACGCCTATGAGTGCTATGTTAGGGGTGTTATTCTTGTTTTTCTTTACACCGCTGTGCAACCGGAAAACTGATATACCTTAGACCGAGCCGTATGGCATTTCTAGTTTTGAAGCAGGGCAACTTTCCGAACACCCTGGACAAGATAATGATAACCCATTTTCTTCAGCACGTCCCTGAGATGTCCACAATGTGTTTTAGGGATAGTGGATCATCAAACTTCATCATACAAAACACGAGCATGCAGTGAAGGAAACATATGGATATTTTGAGGTGAATCGACCTGGGTAGTGTAAAGGGTTCCTGCATTGTTAAAACCTAATAAATAAATAAATAAATAAATAAATAAATAAATAAATAAATAAATAAATAAATAAATAAATACTTTACATTACATTACATGCATTGCGCTACCACTTTTTCTGCTACATAATATCATTTTTGATGAATATTATTTTCAAGGTATTTTTCATCAGTCTAGTCATGGTAGGTGTAAAGCAGCCATGACTGGATTTGATGAAAGGTTCATCTAAATTTTCTACTCAAGAAATCATTGGTGAACAAGTCCATTCAATTAACAGAGGAAAAAAAAATGTTTAAATGCTCCCAAATTATACTTATTTTAGAGGCAAGAGAAATTTTGTCCTGGGCAAGAAAATCCGCCAGCAGCGTGCAAGGAGTCAAATCAACTTGGAAACATTTGGCGGGTCGAGGCAAAATCGAGCCTACCATGAATCTTTGGACCGCATTCTTGCAAAACCCGCCCACACACTAGGCAGTGTACTCTATCTTAACCTACGTGCTGGTGATAACCGAATCGCTTGCTTGTAACATTTCAATTATATTCCATTTTTAATGTTACTATATTATTCTTAAAACCAGATAAACGGTACCAAATATTATCTCATGGCACATGTAGCCACGACCAAACTACGTTCACTTCGACACTTGATTTACATACAAAAATAACTCCCTGTCTCCACTCAAGTGCTGTATTCAAAGGCGGCTCGTCTGTGTTGGTGAAGTCAATCAAACAGCAAAGTATTCAGGAAATAGAATGAGGACCAAAGTATTTTCGACTGCGGGACCATCTAGAGCTCTTATTCGTTCGGAGAAATGATGATAGAAGAAGACGTCAAGGTGAAACACTTGGTAAGATTATTAGTTACACAGTTTGTTGGTGGCCTAATATGGTATATATGGTGTCAGTTAATTTCATATTGGACTTCGCTCTCGTCCAATATGAAATTAACTGACACCATATATACCATATTAGGCCACCAACAAACTGTGTAACGAATATATCTTACCGACTGCTGCATCGATGCACAGAACTAATGACAACAGCGATCAAATTTAAATGAAAGAATTCTCACAATGTGTTCACGTGTCTTTGCCTTGTTACAATTTATGGGAGAGTACCTACAGGCACTCGCCTATAAATTTTAACAAGGCAAATTCATACACACCAAACAGTTTCATTTCGAAGGTAACATGACACACATCCACAGAATATGAAGCCTTTTAAGTTGCCTAACCTGCACTTCAGACCAAATATGGGCTTCCAACAATCAATCTTTCAACTTGAAGCGTTTATCGGTTGCCGCCATTTTGAATAATCAATGAGCAAAGGGGAGATTACCCATAGCTGTCAACGTATATTGATGTTGACAGGCAGTATATGGTTTTATATGCAGTCTACATGTGACGTCTTTGAACCAATGAAATTCCAAGATACTTGTAGGAGGTAAGATATTTGACAATATGTCGTCAATTGGACCATTTCCGAATCCGCGGGACTCTAATCAAATCGTCACGACGATTTTGAATCGAAACCAATTTCGAAGCACTGCAGAACCCTAAATGATTTGCTGATAAACTATCAGGTTTATTTATCCGTGAGAAATGGAATGTTTATTGTAATGTCGAATGAAAATAAACAGTTCAGCAGGACAGAAGGGAAAGCCAGTAAAACACGATCATGCAAAACAGTCAGAAATCTACCGGTGCTTTAATCTGCAACATGTTCCCCGGCTTTTTTAAAATAATGGGAGCAGTATTGATGATTACAATACAATCTATTATTATGCCTCAAAGTTAGATTGTCCATTCAGAACGCTGGAATACCATCTAAGGGTGCCGCCGTGTCAGGTAACTCACCTGATATTATTTGTTCTCGGGTGAGTCGCCACCATCACTATTTTGATGCATTTCTACTCGCTTCGAATTTTCAAAATTTGAACTAAAACAAAATAAGAGAATTTAATTACCAAAAATATTTTCAAGGCACCGTATTTATTTATTTAAAACATTAAATAATAAAAAAAAGTGGACCGAAAATATTATTTCTGGTCCCCAAAGTTCTTTGTTTTTACGATTCAATCGATTTTTTATGCTGAAGCGATCATTTTCTTTACAGTTTACTCAAGAGATTAAAGGTGATTTTTTGAACGTTTAAAAGTACTTTGTTAACCCTTTTCAGGTGGTAATGGCGGTATATGTAAGTTAGGGTATTTCAGTTTTGCTTATAGGGATACGTTTTATTTTGTTAACAAATATCGCACTTCGAACAGCAACGGTGGTTTACTGCCACCGTGGATTGGTACCGGTGCCAGTTACTGCTGTTGATTCTGCGCAGTGCTATCAATGGCGGTTTCTAAAAACTAAAAAACTAAACGTTCGGTCTTTATTTGTTTCTCGAGAAAATGTATTAACCCCTTGATTTACATGGACTTTCGACATAATAAATATGTTACAGGGCGTGTAGCTGGCTGATACTACAAGTTACATGGCGCGTAGCTGGCTGATACATTTCCATACACGGCAATGACAGTTCATATCAGGTGAGAGCCTCACCTGATATGAGTGGTGAGTAGTGTCGTATTGCGGATTTTGTGGTGAGTAGTGTCGTATTGCAGATTTTTTCCAAGTTAACCCTTTACCCAACGAATCGCCCGCATCCGCCCGCGTAATATGCATATTCAGCAGCTGAAAAAATATTATTTTTCAAAAAAATTTCAACAAAACCATATCATGTGACCCCTCTGTGGAACGAGCTCATCGAGCTCGTTCCATAGAGGGGTCACATGATATGGTTTTGTTGAAAGTTTTTGAAAAAAAAATAAAAAATGATATTTAAAATAATAAATTTTGGAATCGTCTGCGTTGGGTAAAAGGGTTAAGGAAGGAGCCTGAAGTTTGATTCGCCATCTGTTCTTGACACATAGAAAAAACGATCCGAAACCTATCTTGTTTCCCTGAAGCCGAATCTAAAAAGTCACAACCTCCCAGCTCGATTATCTCCGGTGAACAATTACGAAGTCCTTGTGAATGCAGACAGGTGCGGCCGAATTGTATTGCAGAGGTACATCATCATTTCGTTCGATTACAATCACATAAAAAACCAACATTCAACCTAATTCCGATTGCCAATGCGTGCACATGGTGATGCTGTGTAAATACAGAGAACGACACACGCGTGCGAATTGGTTAATCGATGTAGCACGAGTGCCAGAGCGGAGGAATAAAACGAGAGGCCTTCACACCTTCACGTCTATAAAAGACAATTATTAGGACATTCAGCAATTCATTTGACAACTATCAACAAAAAAAAAGCTTCATCGCCAAACAAATTTGTGAAGAGAACCCGTGTTACTGTTTCGTCCCCTGAGTTCCAATGTGTTCTATGTGTCCGAACAGGGGACGATTTTCAGATATTGCTGGCGATTCGAATTGTAATTGCGTTGCACGATTTGTAGAAACTTCCAGGGAAATATCGCGCCTATTTAAAATAGTCAGTCAACATTTCATATGTGCGGAACAGATTTTCATTTGTTGCACCCTTTAGTTGCTGTAGATGAGGATTACATAGAACAGGCGTGCAATAACGAGTACTGCACGTCGATGGTGTACTCGCCTTCAACCACTGCTAACTCCGCTTTTAGCGTGTTAGTAAGCTGCAGAGTCTGACAATTGCTCACCGTTTTTAGGTGGTTCTCTCTGTATAATCCGGCTTCCTCCATCTGCAAAACTATTCGACACGATGCGACCCTGGTTGTTTAAAGGGTGTGTCGTGTCGTTAAACCCCAATAAAATAAACACACAAAGCCTTTCCACATGATACATATAAATTGTACAAAAGAGAAAATTCGCTGTCGATTAGCAAACAAATAATGACAAGCAAATAGTTTAGGAGGATCAGTGCAAATCTAATCCAAAAGCCCTACAAATATAAAATGGATTCGCCCAGTTGCTTTAACCAATAAATATGCTATGCGCCAATCCTATTCAGGGACTCAGTGTTGAAATAGTTAAGATCAGCAATATTAGCTTCGAAAATATTAAATGCTTACTACTTCTAATTTGTCATCCTTAATCGTAATAAATATTTGCATGTTGCGAAATAAACGAATATATTTATTTTTTATACCAATCACCTGTATTAAATCGGGATTACATATCGTCTCTGTAGTGACGGCTTATAAACTCAATGGGATTGATAATAAAGTTCGAACAAACGTGCAGCTTCTCACTATTATGTTTACATTCCAGGACCTGTCTGCCGTTCACAAAACACAACTGAGAGACGGCATTTGTATACATGTTTCTTGAATAACTTAATATTGCCATTTTTGTAAATTTTATGTCTTACGATTCCTAGTAGGGCGAGCTCATTCTCAAATGTTATGTTCTAAATTACTACCTCCACCCCCAGCCCCCAAAAAGAAAAAAAGAATGAACAAAGTAAACTTGATCAGGTTTATTTTCAGTAGAGCTGGCCTCTGGCCGTTACGTTCTGTAGTTGGTTGACGGTCGTGACTATTCTTACTTTTTCCATTGCCCCTAGATATGTTGTGTACATGAAGCAATACCTTGATGGCGCTGGAATCTTAATATGCAGTGGAAAAATTAAAACTCCCCATACATCACATAATATCCCCATCAGAAAAGACAGACTGTGTGGTCTTTTTCCACACCCAACGTAGCAAAATGTAGGCAAAGCATCAATAAATGACAAGAGAATTGATATTTCGAGACACAAATGCAAAACGATTGTAATAGGTCATGTTCAAGTTTTGAACGCCCATGGGTAAGACCAAGAGCCAATACCATAAAACGTTTGAAAATTCGTATTTTCTAGATTTGTATTTTCTACTTATTAATATAACTGGCTAAAATGAATCATTAGCATTTTAAACGATATGGTAATTTGCCAACTGGCAAATTGCCATATCTTTGCAAATGGTAATGATTCACTTCAACCCATTTAATTTCATAACTAGAAAATACAATTCTAGAAAATACAGTTGTAAACGTCTTATAGTATTGGCCCCTGCTGGCACTCTCATAGCTGATCACTCAATCAGTCGTACACACGTTTTCGTTGTTAGAGGTAATGTAACTTCTCACTGGCTTTTGTTTCTGAGGCGACGGAATACGGGCGGGCGATTTTGTCCCACAAATATATTATGCGGTTAAAAGGAGAACCATGGGGCTCAGAGATAGGTGTTTATCTACATTCACGCCAGAAGGTCCAACAGTGAGTTGAATATTGTGAGAGTATGCAAATCAGTTAATGCACCCTGGACTTATACAAATTATTACAACGGTTGGCCAAGCCATTCCACCTTCAGATGGTTTGGTTTCTTTTTTTCTACTTCAACCATGGTAGCTTTGGGACAAATCGGATAAAACGAAGGTTGAAGTAGACAAAAATATACAGAAACACGACCAGACAATGCCATGCATACTAGATTGAATGACTGAGGGGCAACTGGGCAATGGCAATTTCTGATTATTTTCTGTGTTGTTAAAGGCATGATACGAAAGGAGGTGTCGGTCGTATCGTAGGTATGGCATATTTACGGGTCCACCACTAGCAGCCCTCAACCTTGTCAGTCTCTAACATGTACAGTTTTAAACACCTTTAATGCTCCCGTTGAGACTTGCGAATGTATGAGATGGCATTTATTTGGATCCATTTAACACAACTTCGCCAACCGGGCCGAATCATGGTAGATCGTGCGCGCCCCTTCACAGTACTACCACCCTCCCCAGGCTTCCATTAGCTTCCGCTGTATCAGCACATTATACCACAAGGAAAGAAAGTATGCAATTCGATAATATATAATATAGTATCTGAAAACGTAACTAAATACATCAAACGTTTGTCAATGAATTTAAACCTTTATCCCACATAACGTCAATTGGACATTTTTTCATGGACGTTTAATATCAGCCAGTTTGTTGCACTGTTACTCTTGACAATTTGGAATTGCATTCTCTAATAGACGCTATATCGAACTCGAACATTTCAATCAGTTTTCTTTCAGTCGACGAACAATTCGCCTGAGTTGTCGTTCAGCTGACGGTAGGACGTCAATGTCGCAAATATTAAATGTTTTCCTATTTACATGGAAATGTATATTTGAGAGCTCGTAAAAATAAAAAAAAAAAGTTGTCTTTGGATTTTTTACTTAATGTTTTTTTTGGCGTTTTTATGTCATTTCCAAATTTATATTTTTCAAAGTATGCCATTCCTTTTGATTCGGAGGACCCGGGAAATACAAAATTTATCACCGTCATATTACAGACATGTCAGTTGATATTTTTTACTGCCACTGACCAAATATATTTGACGCTACAATGATAGGGGCGAACGGGTTTTCAAACCATCAACAATTATATTTTCTTGGATAAAGGTGAAATGAGGTGACATTTCTGTTTATTTTAGATTCAGTCATACTTTAGTATGCATTACTCTAATTACAAAGCTAAAAAAAATGAAAATTGGACTTCAAACGCCCGCGATATAACGTTAGAACAATGGAGCCTATTATCTCACCCTTTAGACTACTTTGGACAGTTTTTGTTAAAAGCGCTACGGTATTTGTAAATGACACAGGTAAGAAACTTCATACTTTGTTTTTTGCTTATTTGATATTGTGCAATTTAATTTTATTACACGCCTGTTCTATGCAATCCCTGTCTACAGCAACACTAATTCGCGTGGAAAATGCAAATCTGTTCCGCACATATGTGCGGAACGTAAATCGTTGGAAGACTATTTTTAAATGGAAGCGAAATCTCACTGGAAGTTTTTACAAATCGTGCACCACAATTACAATTTGAAACCCTAGCAATAGCTAAAAAGGGTCCCCTGATTCCGAATGTATTCTGTGTGCCAGTAGGCACATAGAACAAATTGGAACTCAGGGGACGAAATAGTAACACGGGTTCCCCTCGCAAACTTGGTTGGCGATAAAGTGTGTTCTTTTTGTTGATAGTTGTCAAATGAATTGCTGAATGTCCTTCAAATAATTTTTTTATAGACGTGAAGGCGTGTAATAAACACAGAACGACACGCGTGTGTGAATTGGTTAATCGATATGGAACTTGTGCATCGCGGACGGACAAAACTACAGGCCTGTGACCTCTAGTCCCATCTTCCGCGCTGGCACTCGTGCCATATCAATTAACCCATTCACACACGCGCGTCGTTCTGTGTACATTTTCCATTTCAAATTTACGCACCGAATGACCAGCGATACCAATTTTACATCTTTTGTACATCTTTTATTTTCAATCTCCTTTTCAGCCTCGCCCTTTCGAAATTTTGGAATATTATCTCCACAGAAAGTCATATCTAAAATGTGTTGCATTCCTTGAAAATGTCCAACCGTTTTAGCCCAATTCTGAGTTGACAAAATGGTGGAGGTGGGGTGACACATGATCAAAAATTTAAAAGTTTCGGATTTTCAATGAATGTTATTATGTTGTACGGGTCAAAAATAGGAGATATCTGTGTTTAAGTTTTTCGTATTGTTGTTTAACGTCACTTCAAAGATTAGACTATTTATGTCAAATTTCATTAATGACGAGTGACGACGTATGCTTTATTGAGCGTCTTAGTACGTTAAAAAAATGGAAGACACCTCTCCCCCGGAGTTGGGCCTTCGGCGTGTTCGTGCTTAGTTTAATGACTTCTGGAAATGTTGGAATGACTTATAGCGATCGTCAGCCCGTGTTTTTGTGTGTTTTGTTTGTGTTTTTTAATATGATCCGATTTTACAGATACTTATCCTTCACCTACAGCCATGAAATTTCACACACCTACAGTACGTGGCGAGTGGATTGTAACCAAATCTCCAATGGAGTGAAGTTATCACGCAAAGTATTACTTTCAAATTCTGTACATATTGACGAAAAACACAAGTAATGTTTCAGCCAACGCCGGGTTTCACCCGGAGGGCCATTGGCTGAAACTTTGTTTATGCTTGTTATGCTTTGCAACGAACTTGCAATTATTGCTTGAACGGATCCTCCACTCTACGGGTGATTAGTCACATACACTCTCTAAAGTAATGTATTCACGCCAAACTGCAAGTATCAAAATCGTTTTAACATTTACAAGTTCGCACCTTTATCCAAAACAACATCAGTTTTTACGTTACGTTTTTTTCTTAGCCTGAATATCAAAGCCCCCCCCCCCCCCCCCTATATCAGGTCTCACACTTTCAGCCTTTGCATATCCAACAAAAAACATATCTAAAAATTTTGTTCCGATCTGAAAAGTCCCAATGGTTATGTCCGATCTGAAGCGTGACATTTTTAACGTCTTCCTCATAAAAATAAATGACGTTGGATTCTTATACAATTGTAGTGTGTTGTAAATCACAAAACATTAGGAAATAGCTGTTGTTTAGTCTTTTCGATTTATTTCAACTTTTGACAGTTTTACGTCAATTGACGTTTTACAACTTTTTAGCTTTTAAAACCTCAACACGCCAAACGGCGACACGGATAACTGCCCTATTACCGTAGCTACAGCTATCAAACATCGTAACCTTATTCACGCTTGGGAGATCTAAAATATTTCCAAACTTTAGCCTTTATACAATAAAACGTCGTTAAATTTAACGTTTTTTAACCAACTTTTAATATCAAAACCTGTGTCAATTCTACCTCTTTCAAATTTTCCATATATCATCTCCAACGAAAGCCATATCTAAAATTCGGTACCGTCCTGGTGAATATTTATTTATTACGAGCCTGTTCTATGAAATCCCCATCTACAGCAACACTAATCCGTGCGGAAAATTAAAAGCTGTTCCGCACATATGTGCGGAACGGAAATCTTTGACGGACTACTTTTAAATAGAACCAAAATTTCATTGGAATTTTCTACAAATCATGCAACGCAATTACAATTTGAATCGCTAGCGATAGCTGAAAATCGTCCCCTGAGTTTCAATGTATTCTACCTGCCAGAAGGCACAAAAACACATTGGAACTCAGGCGACGAAATATTAACCCTTTACCTAACGTAACGGCCAAAACCGGCCAGCGCTATTCTCAAAAATGGCCAATTAATTTTCATTATTTCTTTTCATTTTTTGTCTCAAAAACATAGGTTAGGACCCCTCGTTGGAACGAGCTCGTCGAGCTCGTTCCAACGAGGGGTCCTAACCTATGTTTTTGAGACAAAAAATGAAAAAAAAATAGTTATTCAAGAATTATTTTTGCAAGTGTCGTCTGCTTTTCAGGTTAGGTAAAGGGTTAACATGGGTTCCCCCCCCCCCCCCTTCTTCTCCCTTGGCGACCAAATGTGTTCAATTTGTTGATAGTTGTCAAATGAATTGCTGATTGTCCTTCTAATATTTTTTTTATAGGCGTGAAGGTGTGTAATAAATACAGAATATAGATATGGCACTTGTGCCATCGCGGAATGATAAAACTCGAGGCCTGTGGCCTCTCGTTCTATCCTTCCACGCCGGCACTCGTGCCATATCGATTAACCCACTTACACACGCGTGGCGTTCCTTGTATGGCCGAGTGTAGGATGAGGTTATTGACGTCAACGTCATTAAATTAAATCAAATTACCTCGCATTCTCGTGAATTTTTAGTATGTTGCACAGCTCAGAAAATAAGGAGATAACTGTTGTTTTTTTAGTTTTTCGATTTATTGCCATTTTGACGTCTTTACGGCAATCAAAGTTTTAGGACTTGTTAGCTTTTGTAACCCAAAAGGCCAAAACGGCGACATGCATAACTTCCTTCTCCCTATATCTGCAGCTATTAAATTTCGTGATCTTATTCACGCTTGGGAGGCCTAGTGCTCGCCGCTTCAATATTTTCAAATTTCAACTTTTATCCAACTCAACGTCAGGTTTAATGTGTTTTTTCTTATTCCTTTAATATCAAGGGCAGTACCAAACCTACCTCTTTCAAATTATGGACATATCATCTCCAATAAAAACTTTATCTGAAAATATGGTACCGACCTCGGGAAGTCGCAAGGATTAAAGGTTACGGCCGAACTTATGGTGGCGTTATTGACGTAAACGTCATTAAAAGAAATGAAGTCGGACAGCCATGAAATTTTGGTATGTCGTAGAGCTCTGAGAGTTAAAATTACAAAAATAGTTATTTTTTTTAGTTTTTCGATTTATAACCATTTTTGGCATTCGCTTTTTGCGTCAATTGAAATTTGAACACTTTTTAGCTTGTATTACCGAAACGCGAATAACTCCCTCAATACAATATCTTCAGCCATGACATTTCGTGACCTTGTTCAGGCTTGGGAGGTCTTATTTGCGCCGTTTTAATATTTTCAAATTTCAATCGTTGTCCAAAACAATGCGAGTGTTCAGGTTTTTTTTCTTACTATTTTTAAGTCATCCAACGAAGTGGGAATTACTTACCTAAGATGATCGTAAACCTGTTTTTGGTTTCATAAGACCTGGTTTTTAAGGTACTTATCCTTCATCTACAACCATGAAAGTTGGTACAACCATTGAATCTGATTGTAGATTTCAAAATATTTTTAACATTTTGTTTTTCACCTATCTCCAAAACAACGTCAGTGTCAACATTTTATTTGTATTACTCTTTGAATATTAACGCCTGTATCAAGACCTCCACCCCCCCCCCCCCCCCCCCCCACACACACACACACTTTCAAACTTTGTATATCTCACCTCCATCAAAAAGCATATCTATTTTTGTTCGATTGGGAAATTCCCAAATGTTTATGGCCGAATTGAAGGGTGGTGTTTTTGAAGTCCACGTCATAAAACAATTAAATTACTTCGGATTCACATGGAACGTTAGTATGTTTTAGAGGACAAAAGTTAGGAGGTAGCTGGGTGTTTGTTTTGTTTTGTTTTGTTGTTTTTTTCTGTTTTGTTTTGTTTCTTCGATTTATCCCCATTTTGTAGCTTTCTGCCTCATTTAGAGGTTTTGCACTTTTTAGCTTTTAATACCTCAAAACGCAGCAAGGGCGACAAGGGTAACTTCATCATTAATGTACCTACAGTTACGAAATGTCGCGACCTTGTTCATACTGGGGAGATCTAATGCATGGCGTTTTAATATTTTCGTATTGTAACCTTCAAACAAAACAACGTCTGTTTTAACGGGGTATTTTTCTCTCACACTTTTAATATCAATTCCTGTATCGAAATTCCTTCTTTTAGATTTTGGATATATCATCTCCAACAAAAAAACTATCCTAACATTCGGTACTGACCTGGGGAATTTCCAATAGTTAGGGCCGAATATAAGGTGGTGTTATTTACGTTAACGTCATTAAAAATTAAATGACGCGAATTTCATGTAATTTTAATATGTTCTAGAGCTCAAAAAATTAGGAGACCATTCCTAGATTTTTACTTCAATTGAATTTTTAGCATTTTTTATATTTTCTAACCCCAAAGACCAAAATGGCGAGCCGCATAATTCCCTCCTCAAAATAAGTATAGCTATATAACTACGAGAACTTCTTTACTCTTGCGAGATATACTGCATACCTTTTTAATGTTTTCTAATTTCAACATTCTTCCAAAACCTCAGTTTTAACGTTTTTTTTCTTACTCCTTCAACATCAACATCAGCATATATATATCATCTCCAACACAGGTAAATCTAAAAATCGGGTACCGACCTGGGGCATTCCCAATAGTTATGGCCGAGTTTAGGGTGACGTTATTGACTAGGAGATATCTGTTTCTTATAAAGGCGCTTTCACATGAGGGAAATTTATACCACATATATTTTATATACGGAGTATATATTTTGTACGGGGCACAATTCTAAAAATTGCCCTGCGTTCACATGTATTATTAGATTCTGGCGCAATTTTCTGGTATCGGGGTCATTTCTCATTCATCATGAATCGAGTAAATCATTTCAGGAGGCGGCCCTTATCGTATGTGTTAACTATCGGTGCAGTAGTGAGCACAATGAGAACCAGTACGCATTGGCAGCTACCACGGTCGAACGAATGGAACGCTAGCATAGTAATACGGACATTTAACGACCAACAATGGATGGAAGGTTACGTCCCTTTATTCCAAAGACCCAATACTCCGAAGGTCCGATATTCCGAAGCTCCAATACTCGGAAGGTCCAATATTCCGAAGATCCATTACTCCGAAGGTCCGTAACTCCGAAAGTGTTCTAAGGTAACGGCCATTATTTACCGCATGTAGTTGCGTTAAAATATTTTTACAGCAGCGTAGAAGCGCCAGGTGCAATTTAGTTAGTAATGCGTGCTAACGAAATAATAATTCGTAATTACGAGATACTAATGCATAATAACGATGTAATTAATGCTTAATAACGAGATGCTAATGTGTAATACCGAGATACTTAATGCGTAATAACGAGATGCTAATGCGTAATAACGAGATACTTAACGCGTAATAACGAGACAAGTATCACGTCATTACTACCATCCACACAATTGCACACACTAAGTCCTTCTCATCTTACTTATGAAACGGCTCCCATTCTGACCCAAGTCAGTCACGGACCACCCTCACTACCCGGCTATTCATAATTCAAAAGATGGGGTAAGGTTTCGCCTCATTCCTATGGAAACCTCCCCGTGGGTCTTCTGGTCCGTTTCCACCCATCTGGCACCTTCTCCACCATGGACCTCAGCCCTCCGAACGCAACCCATTCATGGACCTCTTGTTGCCTCCAGACCTAGTGGACCCCATTGAACTCTGTCTGCGCCCCCGGCCAATTTACACGAGTCTCTTCAGTTTTAGGTGTCCTTAGCTTCCACCACATTTACGCACCCCACAACGTCGTTCTGGTCGGGTGTGCCCCCACTGGTTCTCGGTGGTCCCCGCTACCTTTGCTTTAACATCTTTGGGTTATAGACCCCTCTGCGGATTCTCCCGATTATCTCCTTTGCACCTTCATGGTAGGACAGCCTTGCCCAGCCACTAACGCAGGTTCGTTGTTCATCCGTTCCTTAAAGAACCCAGCACATATTTAATCTGACAATTACCACGGGTCACAACTGGCTCCCCATCCTTGACCATCCACAGGATCTCCTCAAGGATGTGTCCTCCCTTTGAGTTCTCCTCCACTTTCTACGGTAACCTCTCAACCTATTCCAACGCACATGATGGCCCATTTGTTTGTTTGCCTCTGGTAACCTGAAGCCTCCCCCGGGAGTTTCCAGCGTTGACCACCTCCTGTCCGGGTGTGTCCTCGCCCCAGGAACATTCCCCACCACCAGGTAGTAGATACGAACCTCCATGCACATTGCTTCTATATCCCCGCCGAAGAAGGGGGTATCCAACCTGACGTTCGCAAGGTGGAAACGCCTAACCGCCCCATCTATCTATACATGAACGGTCACAGCCTGTCACACATCCATCTAGGCCGCGCCTTACCACCACACTGCAGCACTCGTGTCGTCCTTGGCATGGGATCTTCTTCCTAGCCACATACCCTGGGTACGCCGACATGTCATTCTTTTCCCGTCGTGTAGGAAATTCCTGGCACATGTCACTAGTAATGCCGATGGACTCTCTGCTTTCCAGCTTCAGCTGTACCTCCTTCGATAATACGGCCGCAATTAGCCTTAATCTTCGAAGTATCGGACCTTCGGAGTATCAGACCTTCGCAGTATCGGATTTTCGGAGTATTGGATCTTCGTAGTATTGGACCTTCGGAGTATTGGGTCTTCTGAATAAAGGGACGACACCGGATGGAAAATTTCCGGATGAGGAAGTCGTCCTTCGTGAAGTTATGCCAGAGATTCAAGCCATTCATCGAGCCATCCGAAAACTGCGTCCGTGAACTGATTCCGACCGAGAAGCAAATTGCGAGCGATAGTTACAGCTTTAAGGGGCAAATCGACGGATGTCAATTTGTACCCCGTATAAACGAATTTACTCCACCTCTTGAGGTGGAGTATTTTCTCTAAAAATATACGGGATATATCTGGATGTACCTGGTATATTTCCGTTCACATGGCGAACAAAATGTACCGGGTACAAATAATTGTACCCAGAATCAGTTTATACGGGGTATATTTGGTCTCATGTAAAGGGGGATTATTAGTCTTTCAATTTATCCCAGGTTTTTTTGCGTTTTCAAGTCAATTGAAGTTTTAGCACTTTTGTCCTTTTGAAACCTAAAATGCCCAAACCGTGATATGCATAACTCCTCATCACAAAAGGTGTAGCTATGAAACTTCTCGATCTTATTTACGTTTTGGACTTCTAGTGCATGCCATTTTAATATTTTCTAATTTGAACCTTTACCAAAAACAACGTCAGTTTTAACGTTTTGTTTTTGATTGCACTTTTTGTATGAACGCCTGTATCAAACATCTCTCTTTCAAATTTTGGATTTATCCTTTCCAACTAAAACCACATCTAGAAGTCGGTATAGACCAGGGGAATTCCCATTAATTATAGCCTAAATTAGGTTACGTTGCTGACATCAACATCATTAAAAATTAAATGTCGACGGACTCTCACGAAACATTAGTATGATATAGAATTACAAAGGAGCTGATAGCTGTTTTAAGTTTTTCGCTTCATCCCCACTTTTTGACGTTTTTATGTCAATTGAAACGTTTTATTCTTTATACCTAAATGGCCAAAGTGGCGACAGGCATAACTCCCTCGTTAGAATGGGCAATGAAACTTCGTGACCTTCTTTACGCTTGGAAGGTTAGTGCATGCCGTTTTAATGTTTTCCAATTCCAGCCTTTATCCAACACAACGCCAGTTTTAACGCCTTTTCTTACTCCTCTAATGTCAACACCTGCATCGAACCAACCCCTTCCAAATTTTGGATATATCATCTCCAAAAAATAAAACATATCTAAAATGAAAGAGTCAGTGACACTGTAGCTCAACTTGACAAACTTGAACTTGGTAAATTATGTGAAATGGCAAACTTGAAGATCATTGGTTCCATTGTTATTTGGCGAAACTTCAACATAACAGCATTGTGTGTGCACAGCGTCAGAGCAATCCATGCATTTTTAAATGTAAACTGTAAGGCTGGCTAAACGAAGAATGCTGATACACAAATGCAGTAAGTTTAAACTCTCATTGTAAAGGGTATCTTTTTTCACAGAAATGAATGATAATCAATAGCCCTTATCTGGACTAGAGGTCACGCCTAATGAGCACACTAAGTTCAAAACAATCCTATGATAAATGTGCCATGTATGCCATGTCAAAAGAAGAATATTGATGCACAAATGAAGTAAATTCTCAGGCAGAGACAATTTTTGATGAAAATGAAAGGAAAATCGACAGCACCTATCTTGGCCATCCTGAATAATCATACCGAGTTTGTTTCAAAACAACACGATAATGAATGCGCTCTCTGAGGCGTGCCAACAGAAGACATTAATGAACAAAGTTTGAAGGTCATTGCTTGTGGCAATGTTTTTTTTCTTTTTTTCTGGAAAATCATAAATATGCCGTGTAGAGAATGCAAAAATGGTAAGTTGCTGCACAAATGCACTAAGTTCAAAGTCTATCACTAACGACAATATTGTTTTATGGAAATGAAAGAAAACGAATTCATTGATGCATAACTGCACTAAGTTAATCGAAGGTTTATGCCAACGGCAACAGTTTTTTATGGAAATTACAGAAAATCAATAGCGCCCATCTAGAGGTCACTCCAAACACGCATACCAAGTTTCAAAGCGATCCGATAATAAATGTGCCTTGTGGGGCAATGCCAATAGAATATATAGAAGCCACACTGAACTGCTTTCAAAGGCCGTTGCCAGCTGAAAAATTTGTTGGCGAAAATGTAAGAAAATCGATAGCAAACAAGCATACCAGGTTTCAAAGCAATCCGATCATAAATGTGCCATGTAGGGTGTACCATAGGGAAATATTGAAACCTGACTAAACTAAGTTCAAAAGCTGTTGCCAGCAGCAACATTCTTTGACGGAAATGAAAGAAAATCGATAGCTCCCATCCAGAGGTCACCCCGAATAGGCATGCCAAGTTTTAAAGCGATTCAATCACGAATGCGACCTGTGTGGGGTGCCAAATGAAATTGTGGACGTACGGACATACGTACTCACGCCCACGGACGAAAAGTGGAAGCAATAGCTCAGCTTGACTTCGTCAAGTTGAGCTAAAATCGGTACCGAACAGAGTAAATCCCAATATATATGGAAGAATTTATGGTGGCGTTATTGACGTCAACGTCAATAACAATTAAATTATATCGGATTCTCATGAATATTTAATATGCTGTAGTGCTAAAGCAATTAGGAAATAGCTGGGTTTTTTTAATTTTGAGTTATCTTCATCTTTGACGTTTTTACATCAACTGAAGTTTAGCACTCTTTACCCGTTATAACTTAAAAGGCCAAAACGGTGACACTCATAACCTCCTCGTTACAGTATGCATAGCTTTGAAACTTTGTCATCTTGTTTATGCTTGGGAGATCTAGGCCATGCCATTTTAATAATTTCATATTTCGACATTTATCCAAAACGACGTTAGTTTTAACATTTATTCTTACTCTTTTAAGTCACCCAACTAAGATGGAATGACAAGGATCGTAAACCTTTATTTGACTTTTTTGTTTCATAAGACTTGGTTTTAGTTTAGGGTACTTATCCGTCACCTTCGACCATGAAATTTGGCACCCCTATTTACATCTAATTACAGATTTCAATATCGTTTTAACATTTTCAAATCTCTACCTTTCTCCAAAACAAAGTTAGTTTTATTGTATTTTCTTACTCTTTGAATATGAACGCCGGTATCCAGCCTCCCGTTTCAAACTTTGCATATCTCACCTCCATCAAAAAAACATATTTAAACATTTTGTGAGATCTAGTTCAGGTCGCTTTATTTTCAATTTTTAACCTTTATCAAAAACAACGTTAGTGTTAGCGTTTTTCCTACTCTTTTAATACCAACGTCTTTGTCAACCCTTCCTCTTTCAAATGTTGCATATTCATCTCCAACAAAAGCATATCTAAAATTTTGGTACAGACCTCGGGAATTCCCAACAGTTATGCCCGCATATAGGGTGACATCATTGATGCCAACTCATTAAATATTATATGACATCGGATTGTCATGAAATTTTAGTGTGTTGTTGAACACAAAAAATAGGAGATAGCTGTATTTAGTTTTTCGATTCATTCCCGTTGTTGACGTTTTTACGTCAATTGAAGTTTTAGCACTTTTTACCTTTTATAACCCAAAAGGCCAAAAACACCGTCATGCAATATATGCATACAATATATGCAGCTGTGGGACTTCCTGATCAACAAAATTGGAGATGGTTGTTTTTTAGTTTTTCAATTTATTGCCATTTTTTGACGTTTTAACGTCATTCAAACTTTTGATCATTCTTTACATATTTATTAAAAACGCCAACCTTTTAAGTGTTAAAAAAATTTCAGGCGGTCAAAATGCTACGACCATGTTTGGCAGATTTCCTACAAATAACAATGAAAATTTACAGAAGTTGCTCCCACAAGTTTGATCAAAAATTAATCTCAACGGATGAGGCTGCTCTTCGGGTGTAAGATATGCTTGGCTTTCAGGCGACACGGAACAGCGTGGATCACATTATGTAGTGGATTATTAAGTTAAAAGGCAGCACACACCTTCTCATAGTTTGGCCCTTTCGGTTTTGGACGTGTTTCGTTTTGGTGACTTCTGGAAATTGGCATGCGATTTCAAAACAGTCCAGTTGTAATTAGTTTTTTATTACACATCCATTAACCCTTTGGACACTGGCGGTATCTTCCGTGCCAGTTCAATAGCAGTAATTAGAAGAGTCCATATTCATTATTTGGGGTAGATCAATCGATATTTTCAACGTACAGCCTCTATTTAATGACGTTGTGGCGTATCATGTTCCTGGCCGGAAAGTGACCACTCGGGCTCAAAGGGTTAAACTTTAAATCCTTGTATTTAATGGAATCGCCTCTGTGGCATAAATGCTTCTGTATTCAACTGGTGATGTTCAAGCCGTAACTTTTTCCCAGCACCGTTTATACTAGTTCCTTTCCCGTCAAGTCATTAGTTACATTTCGAAAAGTGTCCAAATTTCCTTATACAATTATCGATCGTCTGTCGCGTAGAGGGGAAATGAAAATGCCCAAAGCAAAATAAAGTCGGTTCATAAAAACAATTAGTTAACTAAAATGAGATAATATTAAAAAAAACAATCATTTCCAACCACAAGTCCCGTGACCATCTCGTCTGCGGATCCTCATATATCTAAATTGGTCAATTTTATTTCGGTAAATCTTCGGACATCCTGACATGCTTCGAACTTCTTTTAAAACAGTTTGTTTCAGCTGTTTTGCAAATCCTCCCAAATTTGTACTTTTTATTTTTACTATCAGTAATAGCAACCAAATGGTTAGGAGTGAATGGAGACCAGCCGAGGAGAAACAACGATACGAATTTCAACAAACATGCCCGGTAGAAAAGATAACGAATGTAATTTGGACTGGTTCCCAAAAGGTTGTTTTGATTTTTTATCGACCCATTTGATCAGTAGTTAGTATAGCGCCAAGCAAAACAAACGGACTCTTCACTTTTGGGTTTAAACATCGGGATTAAAATTTGTTTAACTGGATTTTAATGCATGGATGTGCAATAAACACAAAACGCGATTGGAGGAAAAAACGTTTCAACAAGTTGGAAAGAACGATTCACTCGTTTGAATGACTCGTTGAAATGGCCCACGGCTCTCGCGAAATACGACTACGTCATTCCAACTCGCTAGGTAAAACACCCACTGATTCACACACACATCGCGTTCTCTCTATGTATTTGTTGCACATCGAACTCCGTGATACTAATTATTTTACGACAAATCGCGGGATAGGCGAATCGCATTTTTTTTGTGTAAATATCTTAAGGTTCACAAATGTGGACGTACGAAAAAGGAGTAATTTGACTTTGGTCAATAGTATTATATTTAAATGATATTCTTCAAATATTGAAATAGGATCGTGTTTCTTGCAATAACTGTTGATTCCCAATAAAATAAAGATGGCAAGCTGACGTATTGTTTGTATTGCTTCAAGGCGTTTTAAGATAGTTACAGGTGGGATGTTCGGCGAGTATTGCGAACATCTCGATAAAATGTTTAAGTCCCATTTTTTTATCAAGTATCGATTTCAACACAGTTTTCTATTGTCAGATAATCCATGGTGTAGCTCAAGCACAAATGTCGACTGCAGTGAGACCAATGTGCAAAAACAAAACGTTCTTAATAAATATGTACAGAGTGATCAATCTCTGAAGTGACATAAAACGTCAAAAAGGCAATAAATCGAAAAAATTACAAGGCAACTATGTTCTAACTTTTTTTTAACTCGAAAACATATTGAAATTTTATGTAAATCTAACATCATTTTATTTTTATTGCCCCAATATCCCCATAAATTCTGTCGTTTGGTTGGTCAGAATGCCTTGGACAAACAGCAATGGAAAAGGGTGCACCCAACATGCAAGGTATATGAGAACGTAGAACATCCGGGGTATAAGCGCACGAAAAACATCGGGGGCATATGGTTTAAATGAAAGACTTTCACTTTTGCTCGCCTCGATATAAAAATCGAACGAAAATACCTGAAAATAGTCACAAATATTATCAGATGTCCGACAATTCGATCATATTTTGCTGTTATATATTCAACAGTCGCATAATTAAATCAAACAACTCGAGAAAAATGAAATAAGAGCAAACCTAATAACACAATAGCGGATATGTTTTCGCGTTTCCAAGGGTAAGGGGTGTAAGTCTAGATTACTGCTATTGAACTGGCATGGAAGATATGTCTTTTGTGTTTGTAAAAACAAAACAATTATTCACGCGTTTGGTCCAACTGATTGCAGAGCGTCCGAAACGCGTCCACAAATTTGTTTCCACTATGTTTAAACTGTGTTTCAAACGGGTGTAAGTCTATCTGGTGTCTTTTGTGTTTGTAAAAACAAAACAATTATTCACGCGTTTGGTCCAACTGATTGCAGAGCGTTCGAAACGCGTCCACAAATTTGTTTCCTCTATGTTTCTATTGTGTTTCAAACGGAATAAAAACGTAATCTCCACCAACATGTATGGGATATGGAGATTTAATACCTGGATGTCTCATTTAAACACCTGCGTCTCGGTGTTCAAAACCCTACATCCAGGTACTAAATCTCCATATCCCATGCATGTTGGCGGAGATAACTTATATTAACGTCAATGACAATGATTTCCCCACAAATTCGACCAAAACCATCGCATTCCCCAGGTCGGTACCGAATTTCAAGATCTGTTTTTTTTTTTGGAGATGATATATACAAAATTTGAATGTGGCAGGTTTGAATACAGGTATTGGTATTTAAAAAGAAAGAAAATATGTTAAAACGTTGTTTTTGATAAAGGTTGAGATTTGAAAATATTAAAATGGCGTGCACTAGATCTCCAAAGCGCCCTTGAACAAGGCCACGACGATTCATAGCTGTAGACATTGCAACGAGGGAGTTTTGCGTGCCACAGTTTTAGCCTTACAGGCTATAAAAGATAAAAGGTGCTAAACTTTCAAGTGATGTACAATGGTCAAAAAGGAGGATAAAATCGAAATCTGAAATTATTTTGATTTTTATTAATTATTTTCTCTCGATAACATATCATAATTTCATATGAATCCGATGTTATTCAATTGTTATTGTTTCTGATGTCAGTAACGTCACACTAAATTCGACAATAACTTTTGGGAACTACTTAAGATAATACCGACTTTTTAGATATGGTGTTTGTTGAAGATGATATATCCAAAATTTCAAAGAGTATGGTTTCACACAAGAGTTGATATTAAAGAAGTAAGAAAAAACTTTAAAACTAACGTTGTTTTGGATAAAGGTTGAAATTTGAAAATATTAAAAGGGTGTATGCTGGCCCTCCCAAGCGTGGAGAAGATCAGGAAGTTTCAGAGCTGTAGATATAGTAACTAGGGAGTTACGAGTGTCGCCGTTTTTAACATTTCTCTAAGAAAGGCTAAAAAGTGCTAAAACTTCAATTGACTAGATTGGGTTAAATAGAAAAATTAACAAACAGCTATCTACTAAATTTCTTAGCTCTACAACATATAAAAAGTTCATAAGAATCCGATTTCATTTTAATGGCTGTAGGCGTGCTACAAGGCTAATGTTATATTTTGTATTTGTTGACGTTATTGACATTGCTATTTATTTATTTATTTATTTATTTATTTATTTATTGGGGTTTAGAGTCACATACTTATGCACAATGGCTAATTGTGACCGTAACAGTTTTACGGGTGGAGGAAGCCGGAGTACACGGAGAGAACCACCGAGCATCGACGAGCAACTGTCAGCTCCTGAACATTCTAACTCTGTTTAAGCTCCGATCACGCAGGGTTACAGCGGTTGAAGACATGTGCACCACCAACGTGCAGTACGCCCGAGTACACGGCGTCATTGTGCCCCCATATAGGCGGCCGGGATAAAGTGCCTTGCCCAAGGACACAACGCGGGTCATACCGAGCGGGGATCGAACTCGGGACCTCTAGCATAGAAGTCCAACAGACTACCACTGAACCACCGGGCTCATTATTGATATTGTAACTTCTAAAGTTTTGCGTCGATCTACAATACACCTGGCGACGCATCAGTGTTGTCACTGCTTTGCTGACTTAAGGAATTTGTTCTCGATGAGTGCTATGGTAATAGCGGTATGCGTGGTACACTAAAAGGTGAATTTGTGCCTATTTCTGAGTTTTACAACAATATCAAAGAAACTTGGCACTGATCGACAACATCTACTGCCTCGCCTATATGAGGCGTTTGGTGCCTGTAAGTGCTATGGTAGTGACTGTAGGCGAGCAACGTGTGTTTTGGGTGCAAAAAACGTTTTTTTAACGTTAAAACGTCGAAACGACGTTAAACATTTTTTTTTTAAATGCTGTTTTTTGTTTATTTTTAAAGCATCACAACATACTAAAAATTCATGGAAATCGGACGAACAATTTTCGGTGCTGACGTCTCTCCGTCACCGCAATGACAGCCACAGGCCAATACTTTGACTGCTAAAAACGATTGCATTTTTAGATATTATTTTTTGGCGCGTATATATCCAAAATTTGCAGAAAGATAATTCAATAGCATGGCCAATATTAAATATTCATGTAAATAACGTGAATATGGCGATATTTGGAGGATAGGTTGTAATTTTAACAACTGTACTGAATAGATACACCATCAACGTTATAGGCAATTCTGTTCCTTCACGAATAATAAATTTCCGTACGGGTGGAACCCTCGCTACCCGCGGCAGATGCAATGGTAATATACTAACCACAAGCCACGATAATTTATATGATCTTTCTGTACATTGAACTGGCCATTTTTCTTCGTTTTATTTATTTTCTATGTATTTCAACACTCTTATTAGCGCAGTTCGACCAATGGGAAGTCTGATAGGACAAACGCAAGACGGAGGGATGACAGATGATTCCATCGCAAGTAAAAGTAAGAATAACAGGTAATTTTAATCCCAACGACTTAACACGAATTGACAATCGCGGAAGATGGCGACGGGCACCTTACTTGTCGGAGAAACTCCCAGGATTCAAGCATTTGTCTCTCTATAAATGAAAATCGCCGAGGCGTACAGGACAAGTGTTGTCTAACTTTAGTTCCCCGGTATTGCCATCGTCATTAAAACGGGAACTAGGAAGGAAAACATGACTATGATCGACCAATGAGCGTCCCCATTTTACTTTTTTACGTCTGAATAGTTATAAAATATTTATTTCGGATATTAGGATTCCTGGACGAAATGCTTTCGTGGGAAGCTAGATTTGACTAAAAGATAAAACAGTAAATGATGATAAAATAATCGATTGCATGTATGGCCAGATTTAATGACCTTAACAAATGACTGAAATCTACCATAACCCATATATTAATGACTGAAAATAGATTACATTAACCGATATATATATAAATGTATAAATAAATAAAGTTCGTCAGCTCAGATATCTAAGTACCCTTAACCCTTTACCCAGCGTAGCGACCAAAAGCGCTAATCTAAAAAATTGCTAATTAATTTTCATTATTTTTTCATTTTTGTCTCAAAAACATAGGTTATGACCCCTCTTTGGAACGAGCTCGTTCCAACGAGGGGTCATAACCAATGTTTTTGAGACAACAAATGAAACAAATTAGTTATTCAATAATTTTTTTTTGCTAGTGTCGTCTGCTTTCCATGATAGTTAAAGGGTTAACCAGTGGGAATCAATCATACAGGGTAAATCCATAATGTATAATCCCAAAAACATAGGTAACGCTTGTGGTAAATTATCCATAACTACTTCAGCTCCTATATCTGAAGTAGACATATCATGTTGTAACCTCAGAGTAGCTGACAAAAAATTGCTTCGGCTCGTATATCTGAAGCCATCAGTTGTCATCTTCTTGGCAAAGGTGGAACAAACACAAACGCCACAAGCAGCCTAGTGGGCTGCTAGCGGCACCCGACCGCAAGGGCATTAAACACCTGAGGTGACGAAGGCATTGGGCGACTATCGGCCAATCAGTCAGATCTTTGCATCGGAAAATACTGCTGATGCCCGGTAAAACTGTGGGACTTATAAAATCGACGATCATGTCCGAAAAGAGGGATCCAGACACAGTCAAAATGAGACCTGGCAACCGGAGCCCCATATAGGGAGGTGAAATATGACACAAACTGGTCTGTGGATGAGCAGATAAATATTACCTCACAGCAGAAACCGTCAGAGAAGGGTGAACAGGATGGATGATTGTAAGGTGGAATTCCAGCTGGATGAATGTGGCACAAAACGTCAAATTATGCAGCGCGAGTCGAGATGGCTGGCGACAAAAGGGGCAGTAAACTCACCAACCCGGAGAGGAGCAAGAAAAGCCAGGAGGAATATCGATCGAAAAAAGAAGGAATTAATATCTAGATAAACCATCATCGCTCAGGATTCGAAAGAAATGCACCAGAATAGGGAACGTAACCGGAAGGCGAAGATCACTGGAAGATTTCCACCAACCCTGAAGGACGTTTTGAGCAAAAAAAAAAAAAACAAAAAAAAAAAAAACAAAAAAAAAAAAAAAAGGATCGGGCTGTGTCAGAGCAAGTATGTAGATTATGCAAATAGCTGAGAGCCGAAAGATACGTGCAGGCAATCCTACAACTATACTGATATACACAAAGCCAAGAGATAAACAGAACAATGGAATTAAAAGGTAAAACCGTTAAAGGTGGAACAAGAAAAATATACGTACCCCAAACAAAAGATGGGGAAAGGCTTCACGGTATGGGGATAAGTGATAACCGTAGATGGGGACAGGGCAGATTGTAGAAGATAACAACGTCACCCTATGAAGTTCGCCGGTCTCAGGTGGGATGGTATGACAGTGGAGTGTGAATTGGCCTTTGGATAAAACTCTTTGAACTCTGTGATCTGTTAACAAGAAAGAAAATCAGCAGCTCGGTTAAGCCGTCCTGGAATATCCGAAACCCGAAACAGAATATTAAGTCGAAGGCAATCGACAACAAGAGTTCGAACAAGGGTCATAATCAAAGGATTTCGAGATATCTGATGGTTGAGAACGGGAATCAGAGCGGAATGGTCCGTGGCAAACAGAATACCATTTTTTGCCATGAGAGACGCCCACAGGCAACGTTAAGGACAATAGGGTACAGTTCCAAAATCGAAATTGGAAGTTTGGCAAAAACATGAAGGCCAAAGCCCATGTGCCCAATTGGAACCGAAAATGGCCTCAAACCCCTTGGAAGAAGCAGCGTCAGTTAAAGGAGATATCACTGGACTCGAACACAAGCGGTCTTGTAAAAACAATGTTTTTCCATTGAAATCAGTGAAAAAAGTTAGCCATGCGTGGATATCCCTAGGGGCCGCCATAGTGAGACGGACACGATGAAAGGGCAGGTGACATTACGCGTCAGGAAAATCAGCCGTCGAAGAAATGTCCGTAAGGTGCAACAACAAAGGATGCAAAGGTGAGAAAGGAATTAACACGCTGCAATTCACACAAAGTGAATTGTCGCTTCCGACTCAGAACAGAAAGCTGCATGTGAGCAGTCGCCAGCTTGTGAAGAGGGAGCCGCGTTCCCATGAGATCGGCGTCCAATGTATTTCCCAAAAAGTCTACACAGTGTTGAGGCGGGACAGTTTTCTCTTCAGCTAACGATACACCAATTTCACGACAAATGGCAGGGAAGTGCGAGAGGGCACACTGACACAGTTGGAATGACAAATATACAGGGATAAAATCATGCACAGAAGACTGACCTTACACAATCACCTGAAGGGCAGACCTGAATCGCCCAGACAACTGACACGATGATTAACTGCTCATGGAAAGACAGCGATCGAAATAAAATTGATCCCCCCAACTAAAACCTTATAACCAGAAATAGCTAGGGTGACTGGGCAGCAATTAAAAGGCATGACGGATGTCCACCTTATCTACGAAACAGTGCCTACCCGAAATTTTGATAGCCTGAACTGCATCCTGAATGGAGGCATTTTCGACCCTGGAACACTCTTCTGAGATACCATCATTTACGGAACTGCCAGACGGAAACAATATGTGATGAATCATTCGAAATTTATCAGCCACTTTCTTCGGCAAGGCACCCAACGGTGAGGTATACAAACGTGTATAGGGAGGTGACATAAACTGGTCATCCATGCGGCCGGCGAGAGTTCCTCGTGTAAATTATCACACACCACATCCGGGTGATCCAAAGCAGACGACAAATGTTTAGGAAATAAGGTAGAAACAGAACTGGCAAAACCAAGTCTGAACCCTTCCCGAACGCCTCGACGAAGGAAATCTGAGTGAGGATAATTGACACCATCCAAATAAAAATCCAAACGTTCCGGTCTAATGGGTGCAGGTGGTCGGTACAAGACTGCTGTTACCCGGAGTTGAGTAGAGGAATTGGATGAGACTGCTGAGGAGACCCTGATGCCACAGGAGATGCCCGGGCGCTCAACTCCACAGAAGAAACACGGATGCGAGAACTGACAGGGCTTGTGACAGAAATTACCTCGATGGAATCATAAACACCGACCTTGGGGCACACGAAACGCAGGGAGGGATGCTGAAGACGGAACCACCCGAGCGGTAACCAAGTCCATTCATTCCCAGTAAACCATATTCCAGGGTAACTTTTTAGCGGCCCGCACAGCCCGAACTTGATCACAATAAGCAAACCAATTGCCTCCCCTTGATGCAATATTTAGTATGGTAGCCATGTATCGCATAAGTCGCGGAGTCTGAGTTTGATGGGACTTACCATATTCAGTCACAAAAGTTGAAAACAAAACATCTATCCAGTCGTTCAAGAAGAGAGCTAACCGCTTTTGTTTCGGTGCCAAACAAAGGGAGCGAGAATCTGACGTTGCCCCAATGACAGTGAGGAAATTCGCCTCAGACCGTTGCTTTTATAGCGACTCCTCAATATAAATTCGTCCTGAACAATGTTTTGCTTTAAGTTTGAGTGGGCGTTACCATGAACAGTGACAAAAGTTTAAAACAAAACAACTATCCAAGCGTTCAAGAAGAGAGGCAACCGCTTTTGTTCCGGTGCCGAACAAAGAGAATGAGAACCTAACGTTGTCTCAATGGCAGTGAGCAAATTCGCTGCAGACTGTTGCTTTTGCTTGTTGCGACTCCTCAACCTGAAAACGTTCGTCCAGCTCAATATTTTTTCTTAAGTTTGATGGGCAGAAAGCATACAAGAAGGTGCCCAGGGCGTGGAAACACGAGCAATCAAATAACGTACTGAGGATGTCATCAATCTCAATCAGACGAGACCCAACTGTTGACCCCGGCTGTTGAAGGTAATTCCCATGGCAACGGAGGGTATGGAATACATCAAATCACCGGTTGAGTTAGTGGTACATGTAACAGAAAACGTTGATACCGAAGCTGTAGAAACAGGTGGACCATGGGACAGTCGGTCGGTCAAAATATGTACCGTCTCAGATAAGCTGCGAACTGAGTCGTGTAATGTAGAGCACAAGGCACCATATTCCGTCGCTGCCGAGGAAGCAACCTGTTGAAGCTCCGTTGCTGGTAGTGATGAAGTGACCGTAATACTCGTAGAGGTACAAGAAGAAATTAAACGCTGTCTCTGGAACGAAATTTGTGAATGAACATATTCTGGCTTGGCAATGGTCTGCCTATACAGGCATGAACGTGTTGAGTCATTTGTAGGAAACTCTCGAGGCACATTACCGGGATTGGACCTGTCCAGAAAGAGGAATGACCAGCAGGGGAGTCGCCATCCCCGGTGTGGAACTCGCCCATTCGGAAAAAAGATGTTGTTAGCTGCCGTTCCATAAATGAGAGAACCAAGGGCCACATGAAGCCTTTATAGATTGCACTGTCCTGTTCTGGGAAAGGAATCCCAGAAGAAGATTTTTTTTGAGGATTTGCGAATAGGTGACGGCAGGTTATCTGGGGACACCCGAGGATATTTATTTATTTATTTAGATTTATCGATACTTGCAACAGCCAGTATGACCTCGTATGGGGCAGTTTTACGGGTGGTGGAGCCGGAGTACCCGGAGAGTACCACTGAGCAACTAACTGCCAGGCTCCCCAACACACTAACTCCACACATGCAGGGCTTACATTGGTTTAAGACAAATGCACCATCGACGTGCAGTACGCATAAGTACGCAACGCCACCGTGCTTCCACGTGGGCATGGGGGGGGGGGGGTGAATTGTCTTGCGCAAGGACATAACGAGGTTGTCGCAGGTGGGAACTCTCGGATTGCAGCCTGCACCTCTACCTATTGACCCACCGCGCCCCCGGAAACTCAAGAATATGCACTTGCCGACTTCCCAAAGGCCAATGGACGACTCTGCCTGTCGGTACAAGGTGACAATTCCTCTCCATAAACCAATTTACGCTTGGGACCCATGCTGAAAAGTGAAAAACAAGAATTAATTGAAGGAAAGAAAGAGTCCAAGCCGCCAGAAGTGTGATGGTGATAGGAGCGGCAATCGAACCTAAAAGGAAAGAAGAGATGTGCATACTGACCAAAAAGGGCATAACCAAATAGGAGTGATTCACATGTGACACAAAATGTCATAACGAAAACGGGGCGATAAACATAGGCCTCCATAAATATTGCAGTCGGACACCTGCACCTCAAAAACAAAATTTAACCATAATGGGGAGACGAGAGGCCGTCTTAAAATTGAGGAAAACTGACCACTCAAACGCAAATGCATGAGAGAAGACCTCCTACCCTTTCCGGGAAGGCTAGATGGAATAGACGAAACTGGAACAACGAAGACCTCCGACGGGGTATGAGGAGTAAAAGGGACGAAGACCCTCACTATTTGGCAACGAACACGACCCTCGACTGGGTATGACCAATGAAACGGAGCGAAGACCCTCGTTAATTGGAAAGACGATGACCCTCGACTGGGTACGGGCAATAAAGGGAGCAAAGACCCGTACTAATGGGAACGAGGACGGCACTTAACGGGGTGTGATAAAGCGAAGGTTTTGAGCATTGTTGTCCACAATTCGAAGACCTTCATTAATGTGAAAGACGACGACCCTTGACTGGATAAAATCAATAAAAGGAAATGACGATGTTCGTTTAACCAAGGAGCAGGGGAAAGATGACGACCCGCGAAACACGCAGAAACCCCACCCGGGTCATTCGGAGGCTCTACGAAAGCTGCAAGCAATAAATATATCAATAAATATAGCCGCCACGCCTACGTCGAAACTGCAGTCAAATTGGAGTCAACCAAACGAGCGACCATTGTATAGGAACAATTGCCAATAGATAACCTACACCCAAAAGTAACATCCAGACACTAAACAGACATTAAACCTCAGTATGTGCAAAGGAAACGCAGTGAATAATGATTCTTGTGAGAATGCATTTCCAAATTGGCAATGGGCAATGGCTAATGGGTAACGGCCAGTGTGGTGTCATGAAAACACTGATAAACCGGAAAGAAATTAACCCGCAACGCGCGGACCTTAAGGTAAACAATTAGATCACTTGAAAAGCATCATATATCGAAACGGAACAGGTTGAAAGTGAAAAGCTATGGTATTTCCGTGACGCGAGGCGTGAGTGAACCCAATCCAAGATGAATAGAAAATTCGCAACGATTCTGATGCATGGATCGCCTAGGCAAGTCATTCCTCACTACTAACTGACCAACCAACGCCACATTGATGTTCAGACACTGGTCCCTTCCGTACAGTCAGTAGCACAGAAACATGAGAAACTGTTGAGCTCTGAGCTATCATCGTGCTCCAACAAGACACTGAAGACAGAAACGATGACGCCTGTCGGGCACCCCATACTGAGCACAGCGGCCATGCGTCACCGCCATTGTGGCAGTCTTACTAATTGACACAAACGAGACGAAGACCCTCGACATAATACGTTAGGAACAAACATCCGGATCAAAGACAGCTAAAGCATGTGAACACGAGAAAGTAAACCGCCACTCGGGGTACAGGGCGGAACAGAAACCCCCACCCCATTAGGTTGTAAATGATCCTCGAAATGTATTTCCAAAAATGTTCTCAGGTAATCAAAGAGCAATAAAAAACATGTGTAACGGACGTGTTCATACCCAACGAGCCACATATGCAAGTATATTGAGACTAAACAACTATCACAACGTCTCCCCAGTTGTTAAATCCCTTTGCAACTTCTTTGGGTGTTAGAATTCTCCTCCACTTGGAGTTGCAAGAAATCGAACTCGGAAGAAAGGAGTCCTGACAATATATAATTTTGCCAGGTGCAATTCTGAGTTTTTTCCCAAATTAGGGTAATTGGACTACTTCTATCCGTCATGCGTTAGTCGCAAATCGGACATGAGCATCGCACACAACTCGGGCAGCGGGGGATGTGGTGTTTGTGATTCAGTAATGCTGGGGTTGCTTTATATTTGTCTATTGCGCTTAATGTAACTTGCGGGATATATTGCTATATGGCTATAACCTGACCGAAAGATATATATAATACCGTGTTTTGCCAACCGTTTATATCTAGGTGGCCCACTTCCCAGCACAGGCACCGAATGAAATTCTTTCTCGACAGGACTTTGGATTTCGGTTATTCCACGTGTATTATAATCAGTGCTCTTCCATATACTCCAGTACTCAGGGGAGTTGAAACATATGCTCTGGTTGATAGACATAATGATCCCCCAATATCGAGATAAAGATAAGAGTCGTTCGCGGATTCACTTGATCGGGTAATTACTCGATAGGTATATTGCTCGATTTCATTCGAGTCGTGCGAGCAATGCCTGTTATACTCGGTAGCTTATTTGCTTGATACGATTCGAGCCGTTAGAGGAAGAAGAATGTATATGGCAGCTTGGAGTAGTGGAAGCCAAGTATGATAGTGATTATTGTCGTGTAGTGATATGGGCACTGGAAGTCGTAGTATTCAGTAGAAACTGTGGGATACACTAGCACATCCAGGACACACAGTTGTAGCCAATAGTAGTGCACCATACCACTACCAGTGGTAGTAAAGAGTGGGAACTGATCATAGGACATACGCTAGTGACAATGGACATGCCAGCAGGCGTGGACAAGATGCTGTCAGAAAATGAATAGGCACCAGGAGCCTCACGTATCTTCAGAGAGATATCCTAGTTAAGTATCCACTGAAAGGCAACTTCAAAAGATATCCTCCTCTAGTACATCACCGTGTCAGGGGTATCCTCCAACACCCAAAATGAAGATAAGAGTGTTCAGTGCAGTACCTCATTCGAGTAATTACTCGATAGCTCATTTGCTCGATTAGATTCGAGTCGTTTGAGCAATATCTTTTCCACCCATTATTTATGTATTGGTGTTTGAGGACACATACCTCTGCACAATGGCGAATCATGACCATAACAAGGAGATAAAGTCATGGTCAGTCAATCATTTATGCCCCATATTGCTTATTTTAGAGGACTCGCGCTCCAAGCATTAGTGGATGGGTCCTATTTTACCAGTGAAACAGAGCTTGTTTACCACAGTAACGCTCCACCAATTACTCAATAGCTTATTTGCTGAATAAGAATAGAGCCATTTGAGCAATGCCCGTTCCATGCAGCTGCTCCATGGACTATTGGCCTTAGGAATCATACAGTAATTCGTTATACACGAGTACGATAATTCAGATTACGGAAAATGAAGCAGCCTTATTGTTAGAATGTAATGGTTTGGACCAGAGATACCTAAGTCTAGACTGATTGCTAGAATATTCAGAATAGAGGCCACATACGTAGAAAACGAGGAGTCTGAAGTTTGGAGGACAGCTTGTTTGTGGTGATTTTTTTTGTACTCAGTCGAGCGAACCTTTTAGATACATCTCGCCCCAATAGCACTAGGTGCTACTCGTATAAGTTTCCATGATTGTGGGGTGGCTTTGGGTTGTTGTTTAGACCATTTGGGTAATTGGATTCACTTCAGGTTAATCGCGCACACCCTACGAACACACTTCCGTCACATAACAACCATCTGCCATCATATAAACTATGACTGCGGACCCCAGTAAACAAAATGGACGACGGAAACACGTGTTACCCACTCAACATATGTACACCGACACCATGAATCACCAAATACCCTAACGTTACAACATGGCCGATCAATTGGACGACCCTGGCAACCCAACGAGATGTGACGGGGTCACGTGGCCATAACTTGACATACTGCAATTGATACTGCATTTGATTTTTCAGACTGAAGTTATTCCTTCAGTCATCTGGTTTGCATGAGTCAGATTTGATTTCTGCTTGTTTCCCCAACGGTGTTCACAAGGATGTCAAGTCATGATGGTAGATCGCTGCTGAGAATAGACCCTTTTTTATTGTTTAAAATAATACTTTGGTACCAAACTGCTGATAGTGGCATACCTCTCTACTGATTTTTCAATCTCGACAATCTGCTTGACTGGTACTGTTAACTATTTTGCTACCCCGGTTAAACAAAAGGTTCGCCGTATTAAAAAGTAAACTGGAGATTTATTGAGAAATTTGATTGCTGCTGAATTACAAAAATGAAAGTGCCAACGACACTGTAGCTCAACTTGTATAAGACATGTACATGTGTAGTATGTGACACAACAATGACAAACATCTAGGTAATGACCTGATAACAAAGGTACATATAAAGTATTGTAACGATCTGTACATAAATGCTGACCGTAGCCTGTAACAAATGTGTAGGTAAAGTATTGTAAAAGTGGGCGGCAGTTAGATGCTAAACTAGAAAATACATCTTTGAGTCCCAGAGTGGGTCTGTCTGAACCCAAAAATATTTGTTCTCATAGCACAGTGATAACAAAGGCACTCAAAAACACTCGTTCCTGTCACAAGGTGATAACAAAGGTACCCCAAGAAGTTTCGTGAAGATCAGTTAAATACAGGCTCTAGCCCGAGTCGTATTGACATGTGCACTTACTGTGTATAAGTAGCACTGAATAAATCAAAGTTCATCTAATTTGCATAATTTCTGCACGAGAAAAAAAAGCTGTATTTATTCAAATCAGAACTTTCATACAGAAGTTCTGTACAAAAAACTGATTGCACTAATTTTGGTACAAAAAGGTTGCTGGTGGCCATCTTGAATTCTAGACCGCACCCAAAAACACTCGTTCTCGGCCCACGGTGATAACAAAGGTACCCAAGAAGTTTTGTAAAGATCGGTTCATAATACGGCCTCTAGCCTGAGCCGTATAGAAGTTGTGATTGGACCTAATTTCGGTACAAAATGTCCACTGGCAGCCATCTTGAATTTTGGACTGCACCAGAAACACTCGTTCTCATCCCAAGGGGATAACAAAGGTACCCAAGAAGTTTCGTGAAGATCGGCTCATAAATACAGACTCTAGCCCGTGCCGTATTGACATGTACACTTACTGTATATAAGTAGCACTGAATAAATCAAAGTTAATCTAATTTGCATAATTTTTGTACTAGAAAAAAACCTGTATTATATGTGATGTAGTCCATGTTACTAAACATTCTACAGAAATTTATTCAAATCAGAACTTTCATACAAAAGTTCTGTACAAAAAACTGATTGCACCAATTTTGGTACACAATGGCCGCCGGCAGCCATCTTGAATTTCAGACTGCACCCAAAAACACTCGTTCTCGTCCCAAGATGACAACAATTGTGCCCAAGAAGTTTCGTAAAGATCGGTTCATAAATACGGCCTCTAGCCCGAGCCGTATTGGCATTTGCAGTTACAGTGCTGAAAGTAACATTAAATAGATCAAAGTTAGTCTAATTGGCATAATTTATGCACAAGAAAAAAACCCGTATTATGTGTGATGTATCCCATGATACTAAACATTCACACAGAAAATTCTTCAAATCAGTGCTTTCATATGGAAGTTCTGTGCAAAAATCTGATTGCACCTAATTTTGTACAAAATGGCCACCAGCGGCCATCTTGAATTTCAGACCGGACCTCAAAACACTCGTTCTCGTCCCACGGTGATAACAAAGGTACCCAAGAAGATTCGTAAAGATCGGTTCATAAATACGGCCTCTAGCCCGACCCGTATTGGCATTTGCACTTACAATGCTGAAAGTAACAGTAAATAAATCAAAGTTAGTCTAATTTGCATAATTTACGCACGAGAAAAACACCCGTATTATATGTGATGTATCCCATGGTACTAAACATTCATACAAAAAAGTTATTCATATGAAATATGGAAGTTCTGCGCAAAAATCTAATTGCACCTTATTTTGGTACAAAATGGTTGCCAGCGGTCATCTTAAATTTCGGACCGAACCCCAAAACACTCGTTCTCGTCTCACGGTAATCACAAAGGTACCCAAGAAGTTTCGTAAAGATCGGTTCATAAATACAGCCTCTAGCCCGAGCCGTGTGTACGGCGCGACGGACGGACAGACGGACGACGGGCCATCGCAATACCTCAAATTTGGTTTCGCCAAAGTTGAGCTAAAAAGAGTCGATCCTATGATCAAATGGGACAATGTTGCCAGAGTAGAAAATACAGTACTGAGATTACAGAAGTGGACAAACGCAGACAAAGAATTACGACCGCAGCACGATTGGGTTGCGAGCCTTTCGAAATTTTTTGTCCGCATTATTCGCTTCAACACTATATATACTCTCCAAAAAAAGAAAGTGTGCATGCTTAAAAATAACACTAAAAAAGATATATATCATTTTCATTCATGGAAATTTTATTCAATCACAGATGAATCAATTTGTGATCAACACGAGAAATTTCATTACGCTACGACGAATACTCTTGGTGCCATGGAGAGTCAAAGACACTAAGGGCCAAACACAAAAGTCACACACTCAATATCTGGTATGACCTCCGTCTGCATCGACTACTGCTGTGCATCTACGCCTCATGGAAGCGAACAAGTTAGTATGGAAGTGTTGTGGGATGTTGTTCCATATTCTGATAAGCTGTCTTTGGAGTTCCACAAGCGTTGACGGTGCATGGGGAAGCCGGCGTAGCTGACGTTTCATTGCGTCCCATACGTGCTCAATGGGTGAGATATCGGGCGAATTTGCGGGCCAGGGCAGAACTTGTTGTTGCTGCAGATATTGTTGAACAACACGAGCTGCGTGGGGTCGGGCGTTGTCCTGCTGTAGAATGACGCCGGGGCCGTGACGTAACGTCAAAATCGGACGAATTGCAGGTTTTCGAGGACGTAAGCCGTATTCTCTCAGCCGGTTGATTACTGTTTGAGGATGTATCCGTCTCAGGTTAGGGATGTTCCTGGCTGTCGGCGTTGTCGTCTGTTGCCGGTTCCGGAGATGGACGACACGGATATACCGATCTTGTGCAGGGGTGGTAACTCGGGGTTTCCCGGAGGGGGTCGGTCTTGAACGTCATCATGTTGTGCATGTCGATGGAATAGACTGTCTACAGTGCTACGGTGACAGTTCAAATGCTGGGCTACCTCTCTGTGTGTTCTGCCAGCTCTAATCATACTCAGGGCAAGGAGACGTTGATTCATTGTCAATGGCATGCTAATGTGGAGTCGTTTTAAGAGCAGCGCAAGTTTGAATGTGAACGATAGGAAGGCCTTACTTTAGTGTTTAAATACCCAAGGATTCACACTGGTGCATGAATTTTCAGACTCTCCACGAGCAAAACATGCCTTTTCACAAACGTGCAGCACGTCATTTAACGTTAATGCAATTTTAACGGGTAAAGCTGTTTTTGTGTTCAATATAACTTATTCATGAACAGGTTAACACTCTTTACACCTACGAAATTATTTTTTGGGAGTTTGATCAATTTCTGCAATGCACACTTTCTTTTTTGGGCGAGTGTATAATCCCCCATCCTTGTTTAATAATCGTACGCTCGAGAAGTAACAGTTACACTCTTCGGTAGAATCTCTTGGTCTGGCAGTACTTTATTTAAGAACTCACGACACGCTGCACCCTGGAGTAAATGTGTCGCAACCAGATACCGAACTGGTTGCGACACAGTTACTCCAGGGTGCCAGTGTGTCGTGGTATCAAAAGCCACTGCCGTTACGACTACCGTTTCTTTAATTGTATATCTACAGGACTTTAACAACACTTTCAGTCAGCAGTCAGAGTTATATCGTTTCGACCAGATTTACGGCTGGGTGGGGGCAGAGTACCCGGAAAGAACTACAAGCAGCTGCGTGCAACTTACGAACCCGACAGAAACAGAGTTACCAATGGTTGAAGGCAATGCACCCTCGACGTACAATGCCAGTATTACGTGCTTTGACGACCAATATCCTAAGCTGTTGGAGGTATGGCAAGGGCAACTGCAACTATGCGATTGTTAGACTTTGCATGAAATGGAACTTCTGTGTTGAAAGTTCAATGTTATATACTGTGAAAAAATAAGGCTTATGATATCAAAATTAAGGATCCATTTAAACACTGTGTAAGAAAAAAGGATACGTAGATGCCAATCCAACCAACCGGTATTGAAATAAAAGGAGGGGTGCCTGCGATTATTGAATGGACTTTTACGAGTCGAGATGGAAAATCAATTCAGAAGATTAAATATACAGATTCTGCGACTCATATATGTTGCCGACTACATGTTTCCACATATTGAATAACAATTGAAGTCATCAATAAAACAAGAGGCCCCAAGGGGCCCTAATCGCTCACCTGACAAAGAGGTTCAAATAAGTATACTGGGTCATGTTCAGTTATCCATAGTTCATCAACAACATAGAGGAATGAAGTGATGAAATTATTCATAACTCAGTGTCCAAGTCAGATGATTATTATCATAGGTGTTCCTGACTGCTCCTAATTCTATCAGTTGTAGGTAAGCACTGACAAACTTCCAAGGATTGTTGTGTCACTGTAACACCCCCCCCCCCCCTCCACCCTCACCCCACCGCCACCCCCGAGATGGTCTATACCAAATATGAAAGCATTCGGACTGGTGGATCTGAGGATGAAGCTTTTTAATGAAATTTCCCCATATTGCACGAAGTCAAAATTCGGGCTCCCTTACGGAGCCCAAATATTAACCCAGGCACTCGATTTCCACAAACCTGAATCTGACCATATCCCCCCCTCCCCCCCTCCCCTCACATGTACACATACAAAGAGATGTTGTAAAACAAATATGAAAGGATTCTGACAAGTGGATCTACCCAAATATTAATCTAGGTACCTGATTTGAAAAAAAAAAAACTTGAATCTGACCCACCTAGAGATGTTGTATACCAAATATGAAAGGATTCTGACTGGTGAATCTGAAGAAGATTTTTAAAGAAATTCCCTCATATTGCACTAGGTTAAAATTCGGGCTCCCATAGGGAGGAAAAGTATTAAAACATGAACTCGATTTGAATAAACTTGAATCTGACTTCCTTAGAGATGTAGTATACCAAATAGGAAAGGATTATGACTGGTGGACCTGAAGAAGAAGATTTTTAAAGACATTTCCCCATATTGTATTAAGTTAAAATTGGGCTCCAATAGAGAGTCCAAATATTAACCCAGGGATCCGATTTGAGAAAAAAACTGAATCTGACCCACTTAGAGATGTCGTATACCAAATATGAACACATTCTGACAGGACAATCTGAAGAGTTTTAAAGAAATTCCCTCATATTGCACTAGGTCAAAATTCGGGCGCCCATAGTGAGGCCAAATATAAACCCAGGGACTCGATTTGAACAACCTTGAACCTAACCCCACTAGAGAAACTGCATACCAAATATGAAAGGATTCTGACTAGTGGATCTGAAGAAGATTTTTAAAGAAATGTCCTCATATAGCACTAAGTTAAAATTGAGCTCAAATAGAGAGCCCAAATATTAACCAGGGGACCCGATTTGAACAGACTTGAATCTATCTGACCTACGTAGAGATGCTGTGTACCAAATATGAAAGGATTTTGACTAGTGGATCTGAAGAAGAAGATTTTTAAAGAAATGTCCTCATATTGCACTAGGTTAAAATTCGGGCTCCCATAGGGAGGAAAAGTATTAAAACATGAACTCGATTTGAATAAACTTGAATCCGACTTCCTTAGAGATGTAGTATACCAAATAGGAAAGGATTATGACTGGTGGATCTGAAGAAGAAGATTTTTAAAGACATTTCCCCATATTGTACTAAGTTAAAATTGGGCTGCAATAGAGAGCCCAAATATTAACCAGTGGAGCCGATTCGATGAAACGTGAAACTGACCTACACAGAGATGTTGTATCCCAAATCTGAAAGCATTCTGATGGTGGGTCTGAAGAAGAAGATTTTTAAATAAATTTCCTGATGTTGCACGAAGCTAAAATTTGGGCTCCGATAGAGAGCCCAAATATTAACCCAGAGACCCGACTAGAGCAAACCTGAATCTGACCCAACTAGAGAAGTTGTATACCAAATATGAACGCATTCTGACTGGATAATCTGAAGAAGATTTTTAAGGAAATTCTCACTCACATTGCACTAGGTTAAAATCGGGCTCCCATAGGGAGCAAAAATATTTACCCGCGGACTCGATTTGAACAAATTTGAATCTGACCCCTCTACAGATGTTTTATTCCAAACATCAAAATATTCTAATTGTTGGTTCAGGAGTAGACGATTTTTGTTTTTAATTTTGGAAAATAATTTATGTGTGCTATCAGATTAATGTCCCTTGTGGTGCCCCCTTAAGCGTGGCAACTTTGTTTGAACAAACTTGAATTGACATATGATAGGAAACATGCACATGAAATTTGGTTCAATTCGGCAAGGTGGGTTATGAGGAGAAGTCGATAATGTAAAGCTCACGCCGGACGGACGGACGGGCGGACGGACGGACGGACAGACGGACGGACGGACGGACGGACGGACGGACGGACGGACGGACGGACGGACGGACGGACGGACGGACGGACGGACGGACGGACGGACGGACGAAGGACGGACGACAGCAGACGAACGGCGGACAGAAAGGGATCACTTAAGCTCCCTCTGACTTTCATTCAGCTGAGCTAAATATATAATTCATACATGTTTATTTCCGTTCGGGGGGGGGGGGGGGGACTCTTAATGTTAGCAGTTTGTACTTTACATGTCTGCTTGTGGTGTATGAACAGCATGTGTGTGGCGTTTTGAACCCGATGAATGTCCCAACAATTTGCAGGAAATAAAATTAATTTCTATTTATCGTCCAGAGAACGCAGTGTTAGGTTCGGCTTCTGTTCACTTTACATCCATGTCCTTAGCCTTCGATGAAACCCCATCTGCTAGCTAAATGAACTGTTGCTCATAATACTGGTCTTATTTACCAAATATCGTGCGGTAATCGAGTGAAAACTAAATTGTGTACAATCTTAAATACGCTTTAATGAAGTAATGGAACACACTCAATATCAGACTCGTTACAACACATATTTTTTGCCACTTTGTTGGATACGATTCGTATCGAACAAATATATCTCACTTCTTTATACAGAACATTGATCACAAAAGCGGGCACACAATTTCGACCGCTTCGCGACACAGTCGCGGACCGGTCGAAATTCTCTGCCCGCTCTCCCCCACGCAACATTGTGGAATCTCAGCTCTCCAAAGGAATGCGAGAAATTTGATTCTTTGATGTTACTTTGGTTTGTTGTAATTGATGCGATCTTCATTTCGCAGTATTTTATTTAGAAAATCTTGACCGACTAGGGTAAGTGAGTCGCGATTAAATCGCGAGCTCATCGCTACAGAAACCTTTTTTATGCACAATATTGTATGTTCCTCTGTCACAAACCAGCGTCAATGAAATAGATTGTTAGTATTTACCCCCAACAACTTAGGGGATATTTTGTAGTCGGTCATCATTACCAACGACTTACATGTATATTATCACCAACATTGTTGCTATAAAGTGCCATAATCGCTTGAAAGTTTCGATGGGATTTCTCTCCACTCCTTCCGTTCCGAACAATTATGGGTTGTGTCGTTTGATTCTAGTTCTTTAGGGTTTTTGCAACAGAACGTACGCCGCAACACCTGGCGCAAACCCTTTCTAAAACGTGAACCTATTAATGCAAACAACACGAAATTCACACACTTGTTTGAGTATAAGCAATAGAAAACAATAGAAAATATTAACTGGTAGTAGGCTTTGTTCTTATCAGTACTTAATAAATCCGGCATGTTGATTGTGAAAGATAAGTAAACTGAAAATGGATAAGTTAGAAGAATGAGTGCGAATGATTCTAGAAGAAGCATCAGTGTTATTTGCAATGATTTGTTCGATCGATAATTTGCTGCTCCCTTTGTGGTAAATGACGTAACACGTTTACCTGTGATCGTACATGTAACATTTACCATGAGTTTTCTACTGTAAAACGTCGAATTTCTTTGAAATCGCTGAGATTTAAATATACTTTTGATTGTCACGCAGTTACTAATAATTATTGAGAACAATGCTACAGATAGAAAACCTATATGAATCCACGGCCAGACATTTTTCCAGAAGTAATCGTATGTGCTATTAACTTGTGGAACAATACACAACTGTTCGGTTCGATTTTGTGGCACAACATCTGAAACAAACAGGAAATGACTTTCCTTGATCATGACGATTAAACAAATAATAACGCTTATATACTTTGCTTTACGTGGGAGATTCCATGAAGATGATTTCAATGGAAATGATATAGCAAAAGCTCTATCGACCGTCATGGCAGACATCACCATTATCCCATAATCACAGTTTCCCCATCCATAGAACATGAAAAATTTACACATGAAATGTGCTCCCGATGTCCTCACAATAGATTCTGGAAAATTCACTGCCATCCAATGTGGAATTAAACAAATCAGTAACCCCATGCAGTCATTTATTGCACCAACAGTCATATATACGGAAGTAGAAATGTTCCGAAACTGATCAGTGCGCATGACCAGAACAACAAGTATGTTAAAGACTGTTCCCGTTGTAATTAAAATTGGTGGAAAAATTAAATTAATAGCATTCGCAACCTGAAATTCCACTAACGTATCAATAGATGAATTTCCTTCCATTTGCGCAATTTGTAAGTCTCTTCAACAAACCGTAAATAGCAATAAATATACATCCAAGTCCATGTAGTTCATATGGCTGGTCATTTCATCGAAATCCATTCTGAATCTGCACTCTGAAAAAATAAGGTTAACAATTAACTTTCACATAACAACAGAATATGGTATCTCGAGTAACCTTCAGCGTGCACGGAGACATATATACAGAACGACACACGCGTGTGAATGGGTTGATCGATATGACACGAGTGCCAGCGCGGAAGGATAAAACGAGAGGCCACAGGCCTCGAGTTTTATCCTTCCGCGATGACACAAGTACGATATCGATTAACCCATTCACACACGTGTGTCGTTCTGTGTTTATTACACACCTTCACGCCTATAAAAAAAACAATTATTAGAAGAGCACTCAGCAATTCATTTCACAACTATCAACAAAAACAACACATTTTATCGCCAACCAAATTTGCGAGTGGAACCCGTCTTACTGGAATTCAGGAGACGATTTTTAGTTATCGCTAGCGATTCAAACTGTAATTGCGGTGCACGATTTGTAGAAAATTTCAGTGAAATTTCGTTTCTTTATAAAAATAGTCCGTCAACGATTTCCGTTCTGCACATGTGTGCGGGAAAGATTTTCATTTTCCGCATGGTTTAGTATTGCCGTAGATAGGGATTTTGTAGAACAGGCGTGTAATAAAATACCGCGATGTCGAGTTCAAAACCGACATCCATACATTAAATCCCAATGTACAGTGGATATTGACACGAAATACAGATTTTTTCCCATCTTATTCATACATACATACAGAATAAGGTATCTCGAAAAAAATCTGTATTTCGAGATACCTTATTCTGTATGTATGTATGAATGTCCCAGTGAACTCATTTTTTACGCTCAAAAGTTAACATCGTCTCAAGGCTAGACTTAAACAATCTTCAGTCAGAGGCAAAGGTTATTTTTAGCACTTTTGTTGTGCGTGACAATCGGAAAACCACAGCTCGAGCCCTTATCACCTCCATGCTTCGTCTAGTTGTCTCGCCCATGCCATCCATTTAACTCTTGATCCGCTGGGTAATTTTAATATATTCACAGCAGCCATGACTATATTTGATGAAAACTTCATGAATATTTAACACTGGAAATCACAGGGGGAAAAGTCTTTACAACTTACTCATGAAAATTTGGTTAAATGTCCTCAAATTTAACTTTTATTAATAGCATGAGATTTCCTCCCGAATATCCACCAGCAGCATGCAAAGAGTTAAATGACGCGTTACATATTGATAAAAAAGGAATGAACTTGGAACACGGTTGCAGACGAGTTTGAGCTAAGGAATTTCGAACATAGAACCGCAGAGGAACCAATGACAGGAAACTTGTTAGTGAAGAATAGTAATAATTTAAGAGCACAGCCCAATCATCTTCAATCTGAAGAATGCATGACAACACGAAACTGTTCCAACTCCACCCGAAAACCATCTAAGTTATTTCTTTCGGTATATATATTGTGTTTACTTTATGATTTACGAGCTTGTGGTGGGTAGATTTCGGTAAGTCGATGTAAATATCACAATAAATTATGAAATATTTGTAAAGAATATCTTTCAGATATCTTAGATTTATTTATTTGCTATTTTATTTGGAAAATAGTAGTAGGTATTATGTCATGTAAATTAAGCTTTAGGAAGATTATTTATCTCGGAAAAAGTTCGGATCCCTATTCTTCAGTGTTATTTTGTTGAAGTCCAGCATTTTTGACGTTTCGCCAAATGTTTTCTACAATCCGGTCTCCAATTGACTTGTACTTAACGATAGTGCCAATGGGAGATTGGCTGAGGGAAGCGACATCGTTATTTGCTATTGGTTGCCATTGGTTTCAATATATGTGACGCGGCCAGGGACCAGTACTATAAAATTGTTACCATTGTAGTTACCACTGTCTTTCTAGAATTGAATTTTCTAGTTATGACTTTAAATGGGTTGAAATGAACCATTAGTATTTTCAAAGGTGAGGAAATTTGCCAGTTGGAAAATTGCCATATCTTTTAAAATGCTACTGATTCGTTTTAGTCGGATATATTAATAGATAGAAAATACAATTCAAGAAAATATAATTGGAAACGTTTTATAGTACTGGTTCCTTGTTAAATCACGTAGATTGTGGTCAGAGAAGACCCAGTTTCGCTCCACTTCCTAAGGCATTTTTCTTAGCCTATCTCTGTTTGGTATTCAGTGTGGTGAGTGGTATAAGTAGTGTATTTTTTATATCTTGACATTTTGTATTACACATCAATTAAACTCGAAACCCTTGTTTTCAACAGAATATAAATGTTTCTGTATTCAACTGGTGATGTTCAAGTCGGAATATATTTCCCAGCACCGTTTATACTAGTTCCTTTCCCATCGAGTCATCCGTTACGCTTCGAAACGTTTCCAAATATCTATCCCACTCACACCACGTGACATACTCATTTGCATAATTTATTAGGTCGCCGGAACTATTTCATCATCGTCTGCACAATTGTAATTAAACAAAATGGTTTCACGATTGCGTTTATTACCTCTGTATCTGTTCCTTGTTGATATGGACTCAATATTTAATTATTATTCAAATATTAAACTTGATTTGTTTCAACCCCATGTTTCTCTGCAGATTTCCTAATATCAATGCGTGAATTTATCAATCGATCAATAATCTCACAATGCCCTTTACATTAGAGTTTGACACGCGCAAATTCATTAACCCCTTAACGTACAGTGTTACAAATCATTTTTTTAGTATATATCTATGGTATATACTTAACTTTTGTACGATCTTTCCGATGAAATTGTTCGTTTTTCGAAAGGACTACGACTTCATAAATCGGGTATGTCAGCACGTGACCGCCAATTATCTATAATGACGTAATCCTCGTGTGTGGGGAGAAAAATCATCCTCGATGAGTCTGAAGGTGGAAATGGGGAAATCTCACTCTCGGGGCAAGATATTTGAACCAGACCCTCGGCATGCCCGGGTCTGGTTCAAATATCTTGCCTTCGGGTGAGATTTCCCCCATCCCAGCTCCAGACTCATCAGGGATCATAATAATCCCTCCGCCAAAATCGATTAATATTTTTAGAGAACTGTAGGCGTGCAATAAATACTGAACAGCATACGCGTTCGAATGCCATTTTTTTACCGCACTGGAGCGATTTGGGCGGAGGGATAATATTGAACTCGAAGCCTTCGGCTTCGAGTTCAATATTATTCCTCCGCCCAAATCAACCTCGTGAGATAAAAAAATGACAGTTCGAACGCGAATGCCGTTCTGTCTATATATCATTTGGCTAATTATTGTCTGATACTCACAGAAAACATGATTAGTTGAAATCGTTTGGCCGTTGTCGATTTGGAGACGTCCATCCGCCGTTTCCCCGTCTGTCTGTCCGGGCCAACTAAACCTGTTTAGGAGCTATTGTTTTTAGGAGGTTAGTTAAAATTAGGGTAGTATTAGGGTCAGGAGAGGGGTGGGGTTAGGGTTAGGGGTAGCCCCAGGGCAGGGCTAAAGGTTGGAAGGGGTTAGGACCCACTGGGGAGGGGGTTGGGGTCAGGGGTGGGGTTTTAGTTTGTATAGCCCCACAACCAAAAAATAGCCTCTAATCCTTTTGGTCTGGCTAGGGTGGGGTTAGGGTCAGGGGTGGGGTGGGGTTGGGTTAGGGTTAGGGGTAGCCCCAGAGTAGATCCTAAGGTTGGGGAGGGTTAGGTCCCAGGGGGTGGGGGTTAGGGTCAGGGGTGGGGTGGGGTGGGGTTTTAGGGTTTAGGGTCAGGGTAGGGTAGGGTTTGGGTTAGGGTGTGGTTTTTGAGTGGATGGGGTGGGGTTAGGGTTAAATATAAGTTCTAGGGTGGAGGGGGTGGGGTTCTGGCTAAAATAAGGTGATGGACACATAAAATGTTTTTTTCGTAGCCCTTAAACCCAAATAGTTGGAACGTCCGTCAGTGCTTCAGTTTTAGGTCTGTTAACCAATTGTTATAGTTCAGAAAACTTTTATATTTGTTCAGACTTCAGCCACTAAACCATAATGGAATAGATTAAGCAACTATTCTGGTCTATAATTTGAACATTTTCTGTAGTTCGTGATTGGTTCTGTTGTCACACGTCAAAATGAATCACGTACTATGTCTTGGGTGATAAATTGGTTGGCATTTTTTTTAAAACCCTATTCCTGTTTTGTGTTGCTTTTCCTTTTGTGTACTTCTTACTGTTCTCTAAACCATGATTCGAGAACCTACGAACTTGGGTTGGTTAACCAGCGGAGCTGAAGTAGATTAGTGTTTGATGATTTAGTCTGCCCTGTACCGCTCCAGTTACAATCGTTATTACACCCACTTTGAAGCCACAAATAATCTCTGAAATATTATGGCCCATTGATTCGCGATTGTTCGTTCAAATCGAATCAGACAGAAATTCGAAACGAATCGAAACTACTTCCCAATTGTTACGATACTACGATCGTTATAGTTGCGGTAGCTATCTCCCATGTGAATCCACCATCAATATGCGAACTAGAATATTACGCGCGATCTCTAACCTCAAGTAAACGTAGATGGACAGGTCACGTTTTTCTGAAGGGTTGAACAATGTATTCATATATAATTAAACCTTTTTTCTGTTCATGCATTTTCAGGCAAAATGATTGGCTAAAATATTTCTTTTTTTCGTTTTATAACACAATAGGCCCGCCCTAAACCACGCCCACAATGTCTGTCATTAAAAATACGCTGCACAGTGTGAAAGGAAAGGAACCCCTGCATGCTCATGTTGTTTCAACATAAAAAGTACTTAATACTCATCTCATCATATTAAAATGACTTTAAAAATAAAGTTTAATAAACAATGAAATCCTTATCAAGCTTTCTATTCCATGTTCAATTTGTTTGTATAATAGATGATGGTCTGCGTTCATCGTTTTACCAAAATCAAACACGTAAACAATGGCCATTCATAATTATCCACAAACGAAACTCACGCCAACAAAGCTTTCCAATTTCCAAATAGCCTGAATGAACTCTTTCTGAGACAAAGTTCAACCAACTTCATTTCATCTGGGTTTAAATCGAATTCCACATTTACAAACTGTGTTTTCAGTTTCTCGGGAAATGGTCAAAATCAGAATCAAATTTAATTCAGTGTTGCTTTGAATGACAGCACCTGCCCGTCAAGTGGAAAATGAGGTTGACGTTTTGTGTGGACGTGACCTATGACGTTCCTTTTAACTTACGCAGTTCATTGGTCAATTAAATTTTTAATGACACAAGAACATGTTTCCGTGAAATGTATCATTATTTCAAACATGAGTTTAGAAAGCTATGTCTTTTTATTCAGTTAACACTAGGAAGCATGATGCGACTTGATTTTTATTTTAACTCCGCAATGTAGAGAGTGTTTAAATTTATTGCCCCCCCCCCCCCCCCCCCAAGTTTAATTATAAAGAGTGATCGTTTGTTTCTGTCTGTTTACACAGTTTGTCCTTTGTTTTCTGGGGGGTTCGTAACTCAAGAAATAGACAGAAACAAACGATCATGCCTAATAACAACCTGTGATATCCCGTGTAAACAATTCGACATGGACCAGTGACTGGGTCCGATTTTATACCATGATTACCTATTCTACCATATATAAAAAAACCTATGACATAAATGTTAGCTTTACACACTAACCGTGGAGAACACGCCAGCAATGAGGTTTCAATAGTTAAAATTTACACCCACAGTGGAACTACATCCAAGATGACCTTTGGTGACCTAGCCTTGAATGCAAATTTGTCTATTCGCATCGCGAAGAGAGAAATGAAACCAGCAATTATTTATTACGTTTTTAAATAAGTTTACCTCATAAGATACCAACAATTAACAAACATACGTTGTCTCGTGTTAATAAAGCATCCATAACTATGTATGTTATTGTGTCATTAAAATGAAAAAGGACCCGTAATTTGTGCGTTTCGTTTTTTATTTCGTTTCGACGATAAAATTGCCTGCGGAAGTACCGCCCACCGGTGCTCATGAAAACAAAAACGGATTCTCACGTGAATATTGATTTATTTAACATTTAAATTCTTATTAATCTGACGATCATGGTATAAAGAAAATATACCCAAAGTAGCTTGGTGTACCAAGTGTTCACCACTCGTGGTGAAGTGGTGTTAACCGCGCTACAAAGACTCACATTTGGTACACCAAGCTACTTTGGGTATATTCTATATTTCAATGTACTTCCATTAATATTAGAATCGCATAGGACGGAGTCTACCCCATTGGTATTCAAATTGCTCGAAGCTGTCGCTTTTGATGTATCACAGCCGCATTGAGTTTTGAGATTTTCTGTTCACGACATTCTAGTGGTAATAAATCATCTCACGGCTGTGTCGTTTCTTACTTGTATCTTATGAACATACTCATTTATATCAGGTCTCTATTTTATTTTGTTTCATCATTATCTTACATTCTGATATAGGTAAGTCAACATAACTGAGAAACAGCACATGTACATAACTGTTGTTCACTCCATTTTCCTAGTCCCTTACCCGAGCACACACTGGAATGACAATGCATGGATCTCGACTTAGATCAGTGCTGAACAAAAACTAAACTGATATCACCAATATCGTTAAAACGGCTTCCTTATCAACGCGATTTGATTCAAAATTGACAAGGCATCACAAAGGTGATTATAGAAAAATGTACAGGTCGTCCCTTGGGTGGAGAAAGGCGCCATCTACAATGTTTTAGATGCAGCTCGTGCCTTGCTCCACCCAAGGGACGAAATATTGCGCAAACTAGACGTAACATGATCTTCGCTGAAATGACGTGTTTTATGAATTCCCACACAAAGTTGGTTTATCGAGTTATGCTGGATGCGATCAATCTCCTTCCCGACAAAACTGTAATGAGGGTTGTCATCGTCAGAACATTGACGATAAACAAATGCATGTCTCTTCGGGATTCCATTTTCGATGGCTTCGAGTCGAATCAGTCGAAAGATTCGAAACCGAAACGAACCCAAGTCTGAAAAGCAAACATTTTCTGTCTTTTGGTGATGACATTCAAAGCTGTTTTCTTTTTTAGCTGAAACGAACCGTAACCTGACAGCTGAGTCCTACCTAAAAAAACACCCACTGGTATGACCAGAGTTCTTCGCAGTCTGATAAATGTGCGCGAATTAATTCCGAAAGACTCTCGTCCCTTCCTCACAAGACCGCATTGCAAATTAGCTTCTGTCGCAATCTGAACAAAACCACCATTCAGTCACTTTTAACGAGGAAGAAAAGAAATAGTTCTGTATTTAAGACAAAATGACTAACAAAATAGTATTAGACAATCCATAAATTCCTAGTAATTACATACCACAAACAACACTGACATATCTCAATTGACGCGAACAGTGAATCCCACTGTTTTCACCATAATTAGCCTAATTTTATCTTTCAAAATAAACAAATCACGATGTAGGTGAAACATGATTTTTATGAAGATCAGAGGCGACTACCACAAGTTCAGCACAGCCTGCAGTGATTTGTTTAAGATTTTCATGTTGTATCATGGAAAAATGTACCTCAACACAAGCATGGTGTTCCGCTTCAGGTTGTTCGTGAACAGGAAAGTGAAATGTTTCCTTGAATATTTGTATGATACTAATTTCATATTTGTGTAGTACTTGGTAAGAGGACATTTAACCCCTTACCTAACATGAAAAGCTGACGACACTTGCAAACAAAATTATTGAATAACTAATCTTTTTCATTTTTTTGTCTCAAAAACATAGGTTATGACCCCTCTTTGGAACGAGCTCGACGAGCTCGTTCCAAAGAGGGGTGATAACCTATGTTTTTGAGACAAAAAATAAAAAAAATAATGAAAATTAATTGGCGATTTTTGTGAACAGCGCTGGTCGGTTTTGAACGTTACGTTGGGTAAAGGGTTAATATGATAAATCCGTATTGCCACCAATGTTCACGCTGTGGGGTGCTTATTGTAACAACTGCATTAAAAAGATCGCTTGGTGCCAACAATACAACATTTGACACCAAAATTTGACACCAAACATTCTGTCTTGGTAGGTCTCAAAGTCTTTGTGGTATATTATTTCAGTGTGTCGTTTGCGATAAAATCGCTCTCTGACGACGCAGCGGAGACAGACTACACGCCTGTAAAGTATCTATAAGAGATGTGATCATGTCTCTTTGTTATGTGTTGTGATTGTGCAATTAAACAAGACGGGCATCTGGAGGTAAGCTGGTGGTACATTTTAGAATACTACTAACAGTATAGCCGCCGGGGACTGGTCATTTACCACGGGTAGGCAATATTTCCACGGACGCAATAATATTAGACTCCAAACACTATTTATATTGTTTTTATTTATTGGTGTTTAAGGGCATATACTTTTGCACAGTGGCTAATCATGACCGTGACCGTTTTACGGGTGGAGGAAGCCGAAGTACCCGGAGAGAACCACCAAGCAACGACGAGCAGCTGCCAGTTCCGCTACATCGTAACTCCGCACTGCAGCACAGGCAGGGTTAGATTGGTTGAAGACATGCGCACCATCGACGTGCAGTACGCCTTAGTACACTACGTCATCATTCCCCCATGTGGACAATCGGGGTTAAGTGCCTTGCCTAAGGACACAACGCGGGAGTCCGAATTGATCGCCCAGATGGTCACCCATCCAATGATGAACCGGGCTCGTCGTTGCTTAACTTCGGTGATCTGACGAGAACCGGTTACCGCAACGCCACCGCGCCCCGACTCCAAACACTATTTATTTATTTATTTATTTATTTATTTATTTATTGGTGTTTGTAAGGTCACATATTTCGGCACAATGGCTAATCCTGACCATGACAGTTTTACGGGTGGAGGAAACCGGAGTACCCGGGGAGAACCACCGAGCAACGGCGAGCAACTGTCAGCTCCCCAACATACTAACTCCACACAAGCAAGGTTAGCATTGGTTGAAGACAAGTGCACCATCGACGTGCAGTACGTCTTAGTACACAACGCCACCGTGCCCCCACGTTGGCAATGGGGGTGAAGTGTCTTGCCCAAGAACACAACGCGGTTGCCGCAGGTGGCATTCGAACCGAGGACCTCTCGGCTTGCAACCTGCACCTCTACCTACTGAGACATGATCCAGTTATAGGGTAGCCCAGTCAAGCAGCATTTAATTCACATTGAAGCGATCAAGATATTAACACAATTAGTGGAACGGCGTGGCGGAATCATAAAACTACAGCTGTGGTGAGTTTTCATTCATAATGATAAAGTCATTAAAGTCACTAAAGATTCGGCCAAATCAAGTCTAGATTAACCCTTTACCCAAAGAATCGGCCGCATCCGCCCGCGTAATATGCAAATTCAGCAGCTGAAAAAATATTATTTTTCAAAAAATTTCAGCAAAGCCATATCATGTGACCCCTCTTTGGAACGAGCTCGACGAGCTCGTTCCAACGAGGGGTCACATGATATGGTTTTGTTGAAATTTTTTTGAAAAATTTCAAAAAATGGTATTTAATTTAATAATTTTTTATACCGTTTGCTTTGGTTGAAGGGTTAAGAAAGTGTTAAAACAATATGTTTATATTACCTTTTAGATTCAATAGTCTTGAATATTTTTGTTGGTCAATAAGCGAACAATAAGTTGTCTTTTCCGAGCAACAGAACTATTTCCGGACGATTTAATTTAAACATAGGCGATGGTCTATTTAAGTAGTAGACTGGCTTCAAGCCACAACGGCGTCGAAGTCTTCACATGATTAGCCTGCGGCTTGAAATCTTGAGGAATATGCCTGCCGACACTCGACGTCGCATCAGTTATAATACTTGCTCCTTCGAGTTGAATCGACTTTCACTTTTAGTCACAGTATTATTGTCCAAGGCTATTTCTGAGTATTCCAATATAGACCTGATAAATATTATGTACATGTTTTCCAATATTGTTTCATCTAGAGACCATTTAAGTTTTCCGTGTAAGCCTATCCGTTTTCAATATAAGAGTGCCATTATGAGTTTCCCCAGAACCGTGATCCTTAAAGCTACTCCACGGTGTTTGTGTTTTGTAACTTCCGTCACGTTCATATTTTATATTATGAAAGATTGATGGTTTGTAAGGTCACCTTTGCGCTTGTTTATTGGTTTAAGGGGTCGTCCAACCTAACTTTGGTCAATTTTTTGACATTTTTCCCAATGCCTCAGAAACAGATAAGAGAAGTAAGGAAAGGCAAATTATATATCAAAATAATGAGTAAAGTGCATAGAAAAGGTACATATATTTTTTTTCAGGAAAAAAAGTGAATTTTATGATTTTGAAGAAGATTAATTTGCAAATGGCATAAGTAACGAACCGGTAAAACCACAAACTAATCGGTAATTCGAAAGCCTTGTCCTCAATATAATGATAACATACAACAGACTCGGAGAAAGCATTTTTTGACACACACTCTGGTGGGTTTTGACGTTTGAATGTAATAACATCAACACAAATTTTTGATGTTCCGGATGTGGCCATGTTTCAACGATGTTTTTCCGGTCATGTGATTACGATGTGGTTCTTGCAGAAATACTCAATTTGGGCAATCGTAAGAATGCAAGGACGTGATCACGCCCTTTATTTGTTCGAGACAATGTATGAGCGTATTTGCAAACAGGTGACAGCAAGTACTTGAGCTGTTAATGTCATAACTGCAAAATATGGTTCGAAATTCCCTCTCGTGTTTACAGGCCGTCTGAACGTTTTTGTTGACAAAAAATCTGAATTATTGCGCACTAGAAAGACAACATGAACCACTTGTAAAAAAAATAACCGAGTGTATAAAATCGGGACGATACACATAAAATAAGGCAATATTCATAACAAAGTAAGCAGAATGCTTCAGAAATCACTTTTTCACGAAGTATATTCCAAGTGACCTGGAACTATATTGAGTGTGTTAATTTCCCCCTGTCGCTGCGAAGTTATTTACGTCCTAGTAACCATGGAATTTGAAGACGGGTATGTTTGATGTCTGCAAAGGACCGATTGAAGATGGGTTGAAAATGATGCATTCGTGCTTTTAAATAAGGTGCGCTTGGACGATGCTGAGAATTTAGTTTTTTCTTCCAACCAACCATAGTAATACAAGCGTCGATCAGTGTTTTTTTTATCGTTTTACACTGACAAATGTGACAAATCTCCTTCACCGGAAACCATCCCCCAATTTGCATATCACAATAAACATAACCGCTGTCACGGAGTGTCAGCGTGGCCGTGTGGTCAAAACCGAAACGAATTATCGAATGCACGGTCAATATTAGCTGCAATTGGCTTTTAAATAAATGAAATACACGAAATATTCGCAATTTCTTCATTATTCATGCCGAGTTACTTTTTAATCAAACCACATGCGTTCAGTTTCGTTTGTCGGCATCAAACTGATATTGTTTGTGGTAATTAAATAGTACGAGAAGGCGAAGGAAGCCAAATATTTTTACATCATCTATTATTTCATTCAAATTGATAATTTCTTTTATTTAACTGAAATTATGAACTGATAAGTTGGGTGTGTTGCGATTATTATGCCCCAGACCTGGAACTTAGTGGAAGTTGGAAAATCAAAGGTGCATCTAGGGCCGTGCAGTGGTGACCCCCTGTCCTCTTAATCTTAGTCTTACCCATTCATCATTGCATGTACCAACATTCCCCCTTGTATCTCAACCATTGCTACTCCAATTTGAAGGATAGTTGGTTTTGTGATCGAGCATCATGGAGAAACAATGCCTGTGTAGCTGCTGTAGCATGTGTTTCTTCCCACATTTTTTCAGAGTTGTGGTACTTTTTCACTCTTTTGAGTTAGAAAATTTTGTTTATAACTAGTTGATTTGTTACAATTTGTTGCAGAGTGCCTGCTAATACCCTCAATTGTATTGCTGCAGAATTTTCTTGTGAAGATTTTGTTCCTATTACTTATCAAGCAACAACCTAATGAATATTCTGTATAAAGCCACCAATCTGATGTTTGACACTTTTATTGGAGCTGTTTTGAAGGCTTATGGAACTCAAAATGTTGATTATGGCAGGACTTTTCTATTCACCCATGAATCGATAAATTAAGTGTTATAGTTGGAAGTAAGAAGCATGAAAGGTCCAGAACTAAAACTCTAAAAAGAATGTTTTGCAATGTAACATGATTTTTGCAGATACACTTATTTGGAGGTTTACCTGTCTGATAGTGTTTGGAACATGTGTGGCCAGGATCTTCAAAAAGAAAAAAAGAGTTAAACTTTGAGAAAAAAGGCATATGCCTTGAGTGCCGGAGGTAGAGTCATACAAGGAAGAGAGCCCCACCCCCAAAATTTTCTGTGTCAAATGGAGCTCACTTGCCATCTTTTGGGGATTGCTTTGTGTACTGCGTTCTTGAAAAAAATATGTGAGACCCTCTGGATGTGCCCTTCTGATCTCAATATGTCAGTAAGCCTCCTTGGGGAAAGTACATGCAATAATGGTTATGTAAGGTTGATTTGATGTGTTTTGAATAACAATGTACTTTTAAGTACATTAGATGGTTTATTGCAGTGACAGGTTACAGTTACCCTTATTTCTTCTCCAACAGATATCATGAGTGTATTGGTGTCCAAGAGTTAAACAAAGCTAATGTACTTATTGATAAACCAGACAAATTTAACAATTTAATCACTATCAAATTGATGCACGGGATAAAAGGGGTTACAGTGCAAGGGGTTTGTAAATATATTTATTCAACTACAATGTATGACTTTGCAGTGCATTCTACATAGGAGAATATCATATTTTCTTTCCAAACCATTACAGTAACACATACATCTTGATATTGGGAGACACTCTTTTGTCCTTCCATACTTCTTCTGCTGGACTCCTTCAAGTTGACCTTTGTTGAACTCCCCAAATCAAAACATAAACAAAAGAAAATGTCTGCCTTCAATCAGTGAGCACTCCACTTATAACATTTGGTCTCAATCTTCATTACTTTCATGAATTAGGAAAAGATTTCTTCGAGTATGTACTTAAATGTTTATAGAATACAGCTGTTATTTTATTTTGAGGTATTTTATTGTAAAAATTTTGTTCTCTTACTTATGCCATAGCAGACTTCCAGGTGGTGCTATTTACACATGGCAGCAGTTCCATGGCAAATTTCAGTTTCCACATGTTCTATGTTTCATTCCAAGCATTTTGGTATATAATTTATTGGGGTTATTCATTTTGCGCCTTTTTTAGACTTGAAAGAAAATTACATGAAATTTGACCTAAGTTAGGTTGGACGTCCCCTTAAATTGACGACCTATTGTCTAGCATATTGTTCTCATTTTGCAAGCGTCCTGCCTCGTATATCTGGAGTTATCGGTCGGAAACCAAAAAATGTTAATAGAAGGTCAAATTCTAAGTCGAAGAAGCGCCATAACTCGTATAAAAATAATTCGACGGAACCCATATTCGAACTTGGCCTGTATTATTTACACATACCAAATTTGGTTGAAATCAAATAATCGAAACTGGAGTTATCGGTCAGAAACCAATTGTTTACGGACAGACACACAAACAGAGAGACGGCGGACCGACCGACAGACACCCAGACAGACAGACCATTTACATAATTCGACGATCTTACAAACGGGCGTATAAAAATCACCATTCATTTTTTTATTATTTTTTTTTCTTTTTTGTCTCAGAAACACAGCTTATGACACCTCAGCGGAACGAGCTCGTTGAGCTCGTTCCAGTGAGGGCCATGAGCTATGTTTTCGACGAAATCAAACATCAAATAAATTAGTTATTCAAGAATTCTATTTGCATGTGTTGTCTATCTTTCACGTTAGTTAAAGGATTAACACACGTCTCTCTGATGTAAAATAAATAGAGGATATCTAATGTTTTGAGTGGATACCGAAAATTATCTCATGAGTGATCGAAACAGATGCCTAATTTTCGCGAGGGCTTGGGGGAGTGAAAATAACCATTTCTCTCGGTCACGAGTGAGATAGTTTTCGGTATCCATTCAAAAAACACTAGATTTTCTTTTCATTATATGTTTTTTTATAAGAATCTAATCATTCCTATCGATAATTCCACTCGTTTCAACCTCGAATTGATGGATGAAAGTAAACAGCTAATCGCTGCCTATAATAGCCCGGCCACCGTCGCGCATTGATCAGCATTGATCAGCGGAAGTGATTTGATCGATATTCCGATATTCGGAACAGGTAGCATCTTGCGATCCGATTCAGATGGCGGATTTCACGCATTAATTCGAGATGAATACGTGTTGAATTATTGCTGGATATGTATGTAATTAAAACACTAGAATTTCTTTTCATTATACGTTTTTAGAATAAATTGATCATTTCCAGTGATAATTTGGCTCGTATTCACCTTGAAGTGATGCTCTGAAAGCCGCCATTTTGATTGATACCGTGAAAGTGAAAATGTCTGTCTCTTCACAGTGGGGGATACGATTTCTATCTTTGTGCAGTTTGTTTAGATAATCTATCATTTAGCGTATAATAAAACCTAACATATTACTGTTAATTTGCCAAGAGAAGTGTTACGGTATGGTAAATATAATATGCGTTGAAAGTTCTGGAATTGTTTTGCATACACCCGAACTGGAAACGAGTCAGCAAGGCGATTGGGTTACTAAGACTTTCTTGAAGAATCACACCCCAAAATGCTTGGATGTACAGCTTAAAAGCGAGAAGGGTTATTGTTGATGACATTGGAACCATGTGTTTGAAGACAGACAATACATTAGCCCGCTGTCATGGAGAGGGGAGATAGCCGAAGATGTGTGCTTGTAGCTTCAGTGTACTCATTTACGACTCTTAGAATAGAATTCCTAGGGTTACATGCTTTGGAGGGTTTTGAATGAGTTTGGGCTTTCAAGGGTGTCTTGCTGAGTTGAGGTTGTGTAATCTAAGTTTGGATGATCATATACATCGCTCTTTGTTGGTAACATAAAGTAGCTATCACCCAAAGCAGAAATTGGACAGACACAGTCGATGAAATATCGGCTTTCTCCATATTACGTTAGGGTATGATTTTCATATTTTATGAGGAATTCTTGTCACTAATGATCGACTTGGGGTTTTTCTGCCATCCGTGTATTGTTAATGTGGGATTATTAAGGTAAATTCCTGTTTAAGTGAGACAACTTTCTTTGGAGTTTCAAATCCGCGCCGTCGTCTGGATTCGAATTATTCGATATGTCTCGATATGTCTCCCATGATAGAGCACTGTGTTGCAGTTTGGCTTTTCGATGTATCCACCATCGACATTTTATTGAGTTCATAATTCCATTATGCATCCATTATGCATCCACAGAGACTCGTTTGTCGGTATATTATTATTATTATTATCTCAAACTCATCTGCAGACCACATTTATTTTCTGAAGACACGCGCTGTCATGATGTCCCCCATGTGAAGATCAACTTTCAATGAGAACGTTTCTTCAGGTATGAAGGGAAGTAAAATATAGTCGCCATGGATGTCCATGCATGCGTTTACCAGGTAATAACAAATCACCAGCAGCACAATTTTAATTAATGAAGCACGGGGTACAACCCGGTGCTTCATTAATTAAATTGTTCATGATTTTCCTTATAATTAGTGTTTAGAATCTAAGAATATTGTGTCCGTGGAAATATTGTCCTCTCGTAAAGTGACCAGTCCATGGCAGCCGTACTTCCAGATTAAGTTACAGCACTGATCTCTATACAACTGGATCGTTGGAAAGTCAGCGAGATAAGTTACAACTTAATCTGCTCATCTCAAGATGGCGTGAAGCCAGACAACATGCTGCCTCCTCCTATTTATGACGCTTGATGACGTGAAAGCCGTTACGCAGTGAGTACAGTCACAACGTAACATCATTCGCAACATTAAAAGTCCAAAAGTAACACGATATCACCTTTCCAAACCCGGCACTTGCGTTTATCAATAATACAGTATGGCCGCTGTGGAATGGCCACTTTCCACGGGTTGCGCAAAATGTCCGCGCATGTAATAATATTAGCGTCCAAACGCAAATTGTAGGAATAATCATCAAAAATTAAATTAATGAAGCACCGGGTACTCTTCGGTGCTTCATTAATTGGAATTTTGCAGATGAAGATTGTTATTACCTAGTAAGCGCATGCGTGGACATCACTGCCTATGTGTGGATTATGACCAATCTACGGCGACTGTAGTGTAAAGAATGTGCAAATATTCAATTTGTATAGCTTCCAAAAATGGGCATATCACCAACATATTATTTTCCACAGTTAAAAAGCGCGATCGCCGATTGTGGAGCGTCGCCAAAAAAGGAAAATTTTCGAGCATTTTGTTTTCGTTTGGCATTATTTATTTGTAGTCACATTCGACCATCAAAAATGGCGATCGGTATGGCGCTCGTGATACGTCCTGAATTCATAAAGTGGCTCAAGAGGTAGAGATGCAGGCTGCATGCCGAGAGGTCCTCGGTTCGAATCCCACCTGCGACAACCGCGTTGTGTCCTTGGGCAAGACACTTAATCCCAATTGCCCACTTGGGGGCACGGTGGAGTTGCGAAGTAAGGCGTACTGCTCGTCGATGATGCACTTGTCTTCAACCAATGCTAGCCCTGTTTGTATGTAGTTAGTACGTTGGGGTGCCTGACAGTTGCTCGTCGTTGCTCGGTGGTTCTCTTCGGGTACTCAGGCTTCCTCCCCCGTAAAGCTGTCCGACGCGAGGTGATATTGGCTGTCGAAAGTGTCGTTAAACCCAGTAAATAAATAACTAAATAATTCATAATGTAGATTGTTGCCCAGTGAATTTATGTAGTAAGCCCATTAAAATATTTATCAGTATTCCCTCAAGTAATCAATAAAGACTTTACCAGTTGATAACCGTGAACTGGCATGGAATAAACCATCAGGGTCCAAAGAGTTAAATATAAATCTTGTTGAAGTAAACGCCTACATTGAAGTCTGGCCCAAAACATAGCCATGGATACTTTAGAAAATTCACATCAATTGGGAGGGGGTACTTTTTTCCACAAATCCTAAGCTGCACTGTGGACGTGCTTTAATCTTTATCTCCGTGCACGTTGTTAGTCGGACACTTTAGATATCTGAGAAATTGTATATTTATTATATATTCATAATTATTTTTTTCCGGACGTAGACTTTGCAAAGTTATCGCAGGTGTGTGATTTGAGAATTATGTTAATGAGCCGGGTAATAGGTAACTTTTTTTCTCTAAAACAAGCGCAAGCTGCACAAGCACCTTTCAAACAGTTCATCCGATTGAATCTAGAAATGCGAAAGACACTCATTTCCTTTGGTTCAGCGGAGAGAAATATAACTCAATTGAGACTTGATTTGGCAGATTCTTTGATGGAATAACTATTGTATGTATTTGTTTACTACACATTATGAAAGAAGACTGGTCACAGCTGTATATTAATATTTTTCCTCGTGGTTCCATTATTTGAATAAGTATCTTGAGTTTGCAAGGGAATTAAATACTTAATGATTGGAATATCTATAACTTGGACACGAAATAATATGTATATATCTTTGTGAGTAAAGAGACATCACATACCACCAACACAGTAACACTCTAACATCACGAACAGTTGGTAAACAAACTGCTCACAGCAGTGTCGAATTCTTCACATAGTTGGACTGATGGTCGGAGAGCTTGTGAGATTTTGTGGTAATACATGGAGCTAAAACTATAAAACGCTTAAGATTGTATTTTCTACCTATTAATATAACTGACTAAAATGAATAATTAACGTTTTAAAAGATGTGACAATTTGCCAACTGGTAAATTGCCATATCTTTGGAAATGCTAATGGTTCGTTCCAACCCATTTAAAGTTATAACTAGAAAATCCAATTCTAGAAAATCCAATTGTAAAAGTTTTATAGTATTGGCCCCTGGTATACCACGACATTCTTTCCAATGTCATTTGAGTTCATGTGAGGTGACTAGCGTTCGGACGTATTGGAAGTACAAACTGGTTTTCAGACAATATCAAATGTCAAAGCTAAGTGTATTGCACATGCTGAATAATGCATAAGGATAGAATTTGTGTCGAAACTCCAAGCAGTTGTCTCTTTTCGTAGAACGATAGATCACTACCGTAAGTTGTTCAGTTTGCAAAATTCTTTCAAAATATGCATCGCGTGATATTATTAGTTATCCTTGTTTTCCAGGGTGCATGGAATTTACACCGGTCTGGCGACTTGGTCCCTATACCGGTGTAGATTCCCATACACTCTGGAAAACACAAGCATGACGGATTTATTTCCAAGAATTTTGGTGTACTTTAACCTACATTGTGATCAAAAACTGACAGAAAATTTGTACTTTGCAAGTTTCTTAATAAAACCAGACAAATATGGATGTCATTGACATCCATATCTGTAATATTTTGTTGCACATAAAAGTTAAATTTCCTGTATTTTTTATTTTTGTTCTAACATAACCGAGCTGAATGAATAAAAATTAATAATTAAAACTGGGTACTTTTTTAGCCATATAGCCTGCTATTGTGTATTCTTGTTTTTACACAGTGGTTAACTACGGTGTAAACAAAGCCACTGTGGATTGCACGTTACATCGTACGTCTCAGCCAATCAAAACGCAGAATTTTGTTAATTTGGAGATAACATTTTTTGTGACTGTATTGACCATGTTGTAAATTACTCTGACGTAATTACTCGCGGAAGAATATTTAAAAATACAGCTAGAACCAATGCTAAATAAAGGAAAAATAAATAAATATAGTTCGAGTAAGAATATGCCAGCGATGACGTGCTACTTGTAAATAAACAACCCCGCATGTTTCTGCATAGCGAAGCCTCATTTATCATGACTTTTTCATCTTCGAGTACAATCAGTTTTCCATCAATACCGCAAATCCAAATATACATAAATATAGTTTGACAAATTAGGGAAGTTGTCCATCGCGTATTTTAAGGTGGACAACTGGCTGGAGTATGAATTATGACATGACAGTACTAAATATTTGAATATGGAAATGTGCTCTCGGAAATGATGTAATCTTCGAAACTAAGCAGCCTTGAGAAAAAATGTGGTTTTAAAAACATCTTTGAATGTTCCAGAGGAAAAAAAGAGGGGTTGTTTGGTGCATTTAACGCCCCAAAAATACAACTGACTGTTGCTGAGATATTTGAATGTTCAAATTGAAACGATGCGATCATATTTTTATTCACAGAGATGTTATAATGGTCGCCTGTGGAAATTATTTATTCGCGATCCATTCGAGATCCACTGATACCAGTTGGCCGTGATTTCGTGAATAAAATAAATCCGGACCACAGCAAGAAACAAAAACAGGTTTTGATTGGACAATGTTGCGGGAATGAAAGTGAACTGGGTGTGTGTTTTGTATTAAACATGGGGTGACTAGTATTTCACATTCCCCGCACTGATACAGTTGTATACTTGAAGCGCTTGTTCATTCTGATAGATCTGGTCAGGACCATTTAAAATGATCTTTACACTTAGTCGATATGATGACCAGTTCGTCGCCTTTCTGAATGTCTAAGGGGGAGGGGGAGCGTAATCGGTTTAACATTTTTATTCGTGGCTGATGGGGGTCTGAACCATTTATTATTAATTGTTATGCATTATTATCACCACCCGCTGGATGTTCGAGGCGACATTTAAATCATTTACACAACGAATACAGAATATTGGAACAGTTCTAATCCAATTCCTTTTTTCAATCTTTTTGTCGCAAAAATAGAGAATTTGACTGCTCACTGAAACGAGCTCGTCGGGATCATTAAAAAAAAACCTTTAGCTTCGTTGTTGATGCAAAGGAAACCCAAGTTCAAAACGTGTTTAAAAAATGATCTCTCTCGTCAACTCGTGTTTGGACAAAGGTTTGATATAATAAGTGCCGGTCTTACTTCTTGTATAAATATAACGTTGGAGCTGGCTCAAAACTATTTCAGACGAGGATGTGATGACAAGTTGTATTATTCTGAGGACATGGGAAACAGGCATTGATGAAACAATTTATCAACAATAAGCCCTATTTGTGGCACAATGACAAGATAGTTTTTGTAACTTGGGAGTCTTGTCACAGCTGACTGAACAAAATAAAATCACTGATTAAGGCTATACGAATTCTAAGACCGACGGGAACGGCTAATGGCAGCGGCTTCGCAGTTTAAAGACTGGAGGACAGAAACATTTTCCTGATCGTCCGAAGACCCCTTATGTTATATTGTCCCAATTCCAATCTGTGCACATGGGGCATTCGTTTCGAACAGGTGTAATAAATAACAGAGAATTAAGTCAAATTATCGAGATCGTTCTTATTGTCGGTTTTTCCTCATTTCAGACATCAATGTACAAAGAGTAAAACGTTGTGAGAGCCAGAGTTCGATTTTACGTATGCTGTGATATGCTAAACAACGCGCGTAAGTGTTCGTTCGTGTGTTTATCACTGGATAATCGAGACCATCAAAGGATTGTTCACGGTTGTGCTTGATATCGCTTGTCATGATTAACAAATAAATGTAACACTAAATAATTAATAAAACCACTGAACTACGTGGGCATTGCTTAACGCAAATATTAACGTGAATGGGAAATCTATATTGAACAGAGAGTGAAGTTTGTATCGTGTGTAATTTCCTATAAACCAATTAACATAAAAGTTAACCCCCGATAAACAGTAATAATAATAACACTTTGGCCGGCCGCTGATTTGTCGTGGTTCTAGGGTGAGAAGGCCTTGGTTACCCCTGTACTCCCAACTGCCTCCCCATTCCCACGTTTCTTTTCTCCTCCCAAAATTCGGAGACGAACTGCATGATAACATCTCTTGCCCCATCCTTCCCAATCTCTCCGATTAGCATATTTACCTTCTCCCTTGAGTCTCTCACTAACCACATGTCCTTCATTCTCCCATACCTCTTCCCCATTATGCTCCCAGTTAATCTTATTCTTTTAGATTGGTATTTTGGGTATTCGAGAAGAAAGTGTTCCAGGGTCTCAACCACGCCCAAATTACACATCTGCCACTTCTTTTCACTGCTGTTTCCCCCTCAGCACCAGAGACCGCGGCCTCAGCTTGAACAACAGTGACCACCCCCAAAGGTGCCATCAAGGTACTCTTCAAAACCAGGCTTCTCTTTGTCACGCAGGCCACCCAAAGACCTCTTTGATTTGACCTCCTGTCGCCACTTAAGGTTAACATTCCCCATGACCCTTTCTCTATCGACTTTTTTACCCTGATGTGCCCAAACGTCTAGGTCCGCGACCTTTAACCAGTAGTTCTCTATTAGCTCCTACTGAGGTATCTATGGGCGCAGTCGGTTTGTTGAAACCCCTTAATCCTTTAAAAACGAAGGCCGAATTACCGGTCCAGGATCGTGATACGCCATGAATTCAAAAAATGAATAGTTGCGGAGTGAATTTGTGTGGAAGACGAATCAAGATTTTCAACGTGCAGCCTTAAGGCTGCACGTTCAGGATATTGATTTGTCTTCCTTCAAGTAACGAAAACTGACTCTACCAGCGTATGGCTCTGAACTGGCATGGAAAATACCATTAGTTGTCTAAGGTTTAAACGCGCTAACGTTAGAGGAACAATGTGCTGACCTGCCATAGCGATGAATTAGAACCTAAATGAGTTAGAATTCTCTACCATGGTTCTGAATCAGAGTAACCGTATTTAAAGCTTGTTACGAGTTAAACATGAACAAAATTGTCTTTCTCCCTTTTTGTATTCCGAGACACTCCCTTTTTATATTCCGAGACACTCCCCTTCTGTCTTCAGAGACAAGGGCACCAGGAGGAATTTTGGTCCAGACACCGAGATATGACGTCACTTTTGATGTACTGTGCGATGTTCTGCTTTGAGGAGTTGATCACTGCCGGGAGTATCATTTATGTTGGTTGCCATTTTTGTTTGACTTTATTCGGTGTTCTGCATGGAGAAAGTTAGAACAGGTGAGTCAAGATTGAAAATAATCTCCATATCTGCATCTGATTATTTTCTGCGAGGACTGTCCAGTTTTAACTTTTCGATTGAGCCCACGGCCCGTGGTTCATGTCACTCGGTCTCCTTCCCGAACGATTTGACGACGCATCTTGGCATTTAGGGGACCATCGAGCGGAGACCTCTGTTTGGGTAACAATATGTACGAGTGGTTTTGGACAGGTAATTTGAAGTCCTTTGTTGACCAAGTTAGGAAGTACTCCTGATGGACTACGGTTGTAGAAACATTGACACTACTATTGGCCATCTCTTACCCTATCTCTTCTCTGCCGCCACCAATCACATTACTCCGCTTTATCCATTCAACCAATCTGATCGTTCCATTCAACTTTGTAGGTAACTCCTGACCAAGAACAATAGACACAACACTTTGAACGAGTGACCCCTCGAGCGACTCATCTGTAAATTTGGTGCAAGCCCGCCCCGTGACTTATTCGCTTTTCAGTGTCAAATTATGTTTTTTTCGCTTTTCGACGGCCGATGGATTCATGATTTCTACCCAAGTGCACTACTATTGGCTTCCACCACTACCTCTGCGTCATGGTCGGTTTCCATAGTTACATGTTTTTTTTTCTTTCGCTGACGCAACGTCTGGATTCTACCATTTACCTCCACACTATCTAGTCCCATCAATATTGTCACCACTGCTGACTTCTATGGGCACTATCTAGTTTTTACTATTAGTTTACGTCCTCTGTCTTCTACTACTTCTGCAGGTTTACACATTTACTAATACTGATGGCTTCTTCTCTAAAGTTGAAACTCCTAACCTCTACCAAGGCTATTATTTTTCTAACTGTGGCCACATCATCCATTTTTATAGTATGCGGCTGTGAAGATCATGAGAAAATATCCTAATAAAGGGTTCTTCATGACTCTAAACTGTCACATCATCGTCTAGTCAAAAAACAATTACTTTGAATATGAAATGCTGCCACCTATGTTGGTGTTGTTGAGTGTTCTACTTCCTTGCAGTAGACCATGCGAACCTATTCATATCCAGGAGATACATTGAAGGTCAATCCTCCGTTATCACAACAACCGGCTTTCGCGCCATTATTCCCTTCTTCTGATTTTTTAATTTTTATGAGAAAGAATAAATTGTTATACATGCGTTAGAATTTTACATATATATATATATAGAATTTGACGTACAATATACGACAATGATGGAAAATATAACGATATACCTTTTACATCCGGTTTCATTTTCAACACTGTTAGCAAAGCCGCGGTATCTAAAAAACACCGACACATCGGCAACGTACTATACATCGCAGACACACGAAGAGTGGAGCTAAAGAAGTAGATGACGGCAAATATAGCGTATTTCCCCGCCTCACCCTGGGATATCTGTGCCCATTCGAGCGCAGATTGGCCAGGGTGGGGGGCTGAGTCTAACAAACAGTTAAAACTAGAAGTCCTGTCACGAACTGTGCGCTTATCTAGGCTTAATTGCGCGTAGAAATTGCGCGCAATTGTCATCTCGAATGGCATCCAAAGCATGGCACGTTCTCCTGGTTACTCATAGCAGCCACAGGCAATGTTTCTGCCAATGGACCTCCGGGTTACCCGGGGGTCCATTGGCTGAAACATTGCTTGTGCATAGGCCAAAGGTACAGAATTTGATAGCCTTACTATGGTCATAACACGCTGATTAACGCGCAGATCGACATGGTATTTGTGCGCATTTCATAAGAAGACTTCTAATTCTAACCGTAAACTAATAATAATGATGTGTGTAATGTGTTATGGCTTGGTAATAAAGTTTCAGTACAACGACAGTTCGGCAACAGTGTTATTTGAAAGTTTGTTCCAAGTGCCAACACATGAAAACAAAATGATGTCAGAACGTCATGAGACTGCAATATTAATTTCGACATGAACTGCAGGATTTTGATGTTGACCTGTTGTGACCACAAGAGGTGGCTTTCAGTTAGGCATCGGGAACGGTGAGGTGAAACTCATACGTCGTTTAGCACAGAATGTCTCCCTTTTCTTTCACAGAGGAAACAAGATTAATAGCTTTAAACCATAAAACAACTGTTCATTACATCGCTACCACAAATAGTTCAATACCATACAGTCATAGTATACCAAACAAATCATACCATGTCTGTCTCTAACGAGGCTCGCACTATGGACGCAACGTTCTACGTCATCATGTTTAGAAGCGAGACATAAAAAACATCTAGTACGTTTACATTGATCGCTCTGGACAAATATTTCTGTTCGAAATCTGTTTAAAGTGTCTTTCTGAACAATTTCGACGAGTCTAATCCACCATAAACGTAACTAAACCTCTATACTAGGCAGACAATTTTGCGGAAATTTAACCTTTCAGCATTGCAAGATACTTTCTACAAAATTGATATCTACAGTTTTGGATATTATGATGTTACCTCACCGTTATAATTTATTTTTTCATTTACATTTTGGGTGCCGCTTTCAGTTTTGTAATACCCATTTTATCATACAATAAACAATACATTGCAATCTGGGTTGTCATATGATGTTTAGAAGGTGAGACCAACGGCCCATCGCACATTGTTTGATCTAGCTGATCAGGACGGCCACATTAATCGGCTTCTGTAATGTGGTACAGACAGTCGACGTGAACTGGTCGAAATCTACGCGTGGGCTGTGATGTCCACGCATTCGTCAACCAGGTAATAAAAACCATCGTCAGGATAAATTTAATTAATGAAGCACCGGGTTGTACCCGGTGCTTCATTAATTACATTTTTGAAGATTTTTCCTATGATTAGTATTTGGAATCTAATATTATTGCGTCCCTGGAAATATTGCCCAACCCATGGAAAGTGACCAGTCCACGAAGGCCATACTGAAAATGTGGGAGCAAAAAATTTCCAATACCGATAATATTCTTTCAGGCCATCTCGTTCGGCAATAGTCGACGTGCGCTGTCCTCTTTAGTAAAGTGCTTAAGTGATTTGCTCCAGTGGTTGCACTTTGGATGGCATGTTCGGACGCGCAAATGGCGCCTAAGTCGCCAATCGATGCGAATATCGAGCAGCTTGTACTGTAGTTCGCTAATTAGTTTAAACTGTGGCTGTTACTTTCTGCTGCTTGGAAGTTATTTACTGGTACTCCGGTTTCTTTGACCGATAAATATGAACAGCCCTGTTCAAAGTATTGATAAATAAATAAATAAATAAATAAATAAATAAATAAATAAATAAATAAAATAAATAAATAAATAAATAAATAAATAAATAAATAAATAAATAAATAAAAGAATAAATAAATTTAAAAAAAATAAAATAACGTGATGAGTTGCTCACTTTGGCGTATGTCCAAAAAATGATCTAAAATTCTGTAGTTTATGTAGGCTTAACGTAATGACGACAGTGAATGTTATAAAATATGATCGCATGTACTTACCGGACAGCATATCAACCAAACGTGCATGGTCAGTAGAAACATAACGTTTCTCAGGAACCACTTCGGGTCGCCGTGTGGTGAAACTGATATCGATTTCGTCCCTAGATAATTTAGATATTCACACTTTAGCCATATTTGCAGTATTTTTTTTAAAATAATATGCATCGCGATGCTGCCAGCTTTGGACGCATATGTGAAGGAATTGATTTGAAAAGACTATTACGATGCCTCGTTAAATCCTGCAATGACATTATTTATTTATGTAATATATCGATATGCTTTGACGATCAATAAAATGACCTATTACATGCCATTTATTTGTCTGCGTGCATTGCAATGAAACTCCTGCATTGACACTATGTCTGATAAATATGTTTAATAACATGAAGATGTTTTTGTTTTGTTTCATTCTACGCAAATGGGATAGTTAATGGAATGACTTTTATTTATTTCATCATTTATTTTCATCATTTCGGGACCTTCATCTTTTGTGAAGGTGTTGATGTGCAAGACCACGTAGAGAATATGTTGTAATCTTTTTAATGACAACATCTTACGGATACGTAATACTACGGCTGTTTACCTCGGAATCTCTCTTTCGTTAAGGTGACGACATTCTGAACAGTACCTCTCGGTTTGAAAGAATATATAAAACTCTTTCCATCGGCAATTCAATTCCAAAATTTCACGCGCGCATATATATATATATTTCCAACAGTATGTTTATGTACTAATTTGTTTATCTGAGTGGAGCTCTTGTTTCTAAGGCTATATCTCGATGAGTCTATATATGGCCTTTTAAACAGAGCGAGACTCCGAAGCAACTTGTTATACATGAACATCATTGCAACGGTAGACTTATCCAACAATTTTCACCTTTAGAGTCAATAACTTTTTTTAACCCTTTACCCAACGAATCGGCCACATCCGCCAGCGTAATATGCAAATTCAGCAGCTGAAAGAAATATTATGTTTCAAAAATTTCGACAAAATCATATCATGTGACCCCACTTTGGAACGAGCTCGTCGAGCTCGTTCCAATGAAAGGTCACATGATAATGGTTTGATTGAATTTTTTTTTAAATTTAAAAAAATGATACTTAAAATAATTCATTTGGATATCGTCTGCGTTGGGTAAAGGGTTAACGAATCATTTTACTTCATTTTCGGACTCATGGAATGCTGTTTGTTTTGGTCTCTTCACGTGATATGGTTTGGTTTAAATTTTTTGCAAAATTTTAAAAAATGATATTTAAAATAATACATTTTGAAATCGTCTGCGTTGGGTAAAGGGTTAACTAATCATTTCAATTTCAATTTTTATTTTCGGACTCATGAAATGCTGTTCGTATTGGTCTCTTCCGTTCCGATGAGACAATTGCGTTTGTTCAGTATTCCAAAGCGAGTGGGTATTTTTCTGTGTTGTTTCAACTTGATTACTTCCAGCGTTTCATATACAGAAATGATAAGAATTCGGTTAGACCTAGAAGAGAACGCAGTCGCAAAGGACTCTATTGTATCGTCAAATTGAACGAAAATGATTCATGAGACCGCCGGTAGTTTTGTCGACGTTTGATACTGGCAGTAAACCTAAAGAGAAAAGGTTCGTGGTCAAAAGTAGGATTTTAAAATTGTCAAGCAACAAAATCAATTTAATACTGAATTCTACGAAGCTAGTGTTCAAGTTAAATGAAATAGTAACGACGTCTATTCCGAAAGACCGACGCAGCCAACACACGGTGCAATCTCTTGTTTTTTGTTGCCATTTTTATTTTCAGCTATCCAAGAGTTCAACATCGAACGAAAAATTACAGCCCCCGATGGGCAAACCGGAGGACATCATTTTCAGTTTGTTAGATATACTGTTTCAGTGGCAATTGCGTGTTTCTCTCCATACGCACGTGTGTTACCAGTAGCGCTCAATGCGTTCTCTACAAAAGCAATGCTGAATTTTTAAGTTAATAATTATACCTTTGGGCAGTGTCTTTCCCTTCTAAATGTTGACACGCACACAGTCGCACGCAAAAACCTTTCGAAAGGTTATCATGTTTTTTAAATAGTAAAGTAAACGAACTATAACTAATTAAGCATGCATGTATATTTTGCAGTTGTAGGATATGTATTTGTATAGTCTTCCGCGGATAAACATTCGCAATACCTGCGTTTTGAGGTTGATGCATATTGGTTAAAAAATACTGGGATAAATCATATCACCAGGGGAAATTAACCACGTGGATCTTGTTTGATACACACCCAGCGAGCAAACGCATCCCTGGTTAAAGTTTCACTACTAATACGGTGTACTATAAAAACCGTTATTGGTTTAGTAATGTGTGAGACATTTGAAAAGCGTATGCTTGGAGTGAATAAAGGATAGATCAACACGCTATGTCTGCGATCCAAGAATGCACATTCGTAGTAAGAGGAAATATATGGCTCCAAAGGTGCAGGGCAGATGACCCCCCACCCCCGCCTCCATACAAACACACCCCACCCACCACATCGCAATAGGGTTGGCGAGCTCCCCCAAGAGTAGTTATAAAGTGGATGGAGGTGACAAGGCTGAAACGCTAATTGGTCGTAGAGAGGTTGTTTATGACGCTTCTACGCTGTAATTGAACCTGACAATTACACTGTCGGTCCAGTAATCAATGTAATGTCGCAGCTATATGACGGAATGAATAACACCTCTCCATCCTGCATCTTCTCTAATTACTCGTCCACACGCCTACACATAATAGGGACAGCGTTTACATCTCCCTATGTATTGTGGATGTTTGGCTTTAAATATAAAACAAGAAAACGTTTTGTAAAAGCACACGCGCGTGAGAAAAACCCATGAAACACTATTACTGTGTGTATACATCATGCAATCTCTTAGGATTAAATCAAAAACAAGACCATTCTGTGAACAAAGTATGATCTCTCTCACTAAAAGAAGGTGAATACCACATCTCAAAGCATTGTGATTGACGATTCACAAAAAGTTAGTTCAAAATAATTTCAAGTTTTTTGGACATGGTTTCAGGCTATGGGAGTGTACATCTTCCTTTGAAAACACTTGAAAGGCACCCCCCCCCCCCCCCCCGCAAAAAAAAAAAAAAAATCGGCTGTTTGGACGACATTCTAGCTGGGGCAAATTGCGGATGTGATTTTGAGAGGAACTGCCCCGACACAATCTTCAAGTATTGTTAGTGGGGGTTCTCGAAAATTAAATTCAAAGAATTCAAAGCTTATTGGACAAGGGGGAGCTGTGATACACTTTCGGGGTTAAGATCTCTATTCGAGAAGAAAATTGGAAACCTACCCCACCCCCTCCAGACAAAATAAACAAAGCAGAATGCTTAAATGCAGGTTATGAACATATCGAGTTTTAATGAGGCTGAGAAAAAAAAGACAGTAGCGAAATATACTTTAAAACCCCCAATATGCCGAGAAAAGAAAAACAGTTGCGAAATGCACTGTTGCAAAAACACTAAATCTGCCCAGTTGTATACTTGCATGACCCAAGCCCGGGGAAAAGATGTGGGGAGTTGATCAACTGAAAAAAACAGTAGCAAAATCACTGTAGAAAAAACACACTAGAAATCTGCCAAGTTTTATAATTGCCGGTCCCAAGCCCGGTTAACCTGTCACCCAACGCAGACGATATCAAAATTTATTATTTTAAATATGATTTTTTAAAATTTTTGAAAAAAATTCAACAAAACAATATCATGTGACCCCTCGTTAGAACGAGCTCGTCACATGATATGGTTTTGTTGAAATTGTGTGAAAAATAATATTTTTTCAACTGCTGAAATTGCATATTGCCGATTCGTTAGGTAAAGGGTTAAAGGATGAGGGGAGATGATAACTTAAATAAAGAAGAGTAGAACAATTCAAGTGTTTATTGCATCGTTACCACAAATAGTTCAATACATACCGTCGTAGTATACCAATCAATTCATACCATGACTGTCTCTAACAAGACACACGCTATGTGCACAAAATTCATCGTCATCATGTTTACACGTGAGGAAGAAAAACAAAAAGAAAATGTGGACAAATATTTTTGTTCGAAATCTGTTGAAAGTGTCTTTCTGAACAATTTCGACGAGTCTAATCCACCTTCAACGTAACTAAACCTCTGAACTAGACAGACAATTCTGTGGAAAATGAACCTTTCTGCATTGCAAGATACTTTCTACAAAATTGATATCTACAGTTTTGGATATTTTGTTATGTTACCCGACTGTTAAAATTTATTTTTTCATTTACATTTTGGGTGCCGCATTCAGTTTTGTAATAGACATTTTATCATATAATAAACAATACACTACAACGGGGAATCAATAATCAAGGTTGTCATATTATGTTTTGATGGTGAGACCAAAGGCCCATGGCACATTGTTTGATCAAGTTGATCTGATATGGCTGAATAGGACGGCCACATCTCAAAGCATTATGACTGACTATTCACGAGAAATTAGTTCAAAATACTTTCATGTTTTTTTGGACATGGTTTCCAGGCTATAGGGCTTAACATCTTCCTTCGAAGACACTTGAAAGGGCACCCCACCCTCACCCCCCCCCCCCCCCCCCCCCCGCCAAAAAAAAAAAAAAGATCGGCTTTTTGGACGAATCGTCTCTGTACGAAACTCCAGTTGGGACAAAATGCCGAGGTAATTTTGAGAGAAACTGCCCCGGCACCATCTCCAAGTATTGTTAGATCAAGTTGATCTGATATGGCTGAATAGGACGGCCACATTAATCGGCTTCTGTAATGAAGTACCGTCGCCGTGATCTGGTCGAAATCCATGCGTGGGCAGTGATGTCCACGCATGCGTTTACCAGGTAATAAAAACCAACGTCAGGAAAAAAATTAATTAATGAAGCACCGGGTTTATGATGATTATTCCTATAATTAGTATTTGAATTCTAATATTATTGTTTCCGTGGAAATATTGCCCACCTGTGGAAAGTGACCTGTCCACGGCGGCCGTATTGAAAATGCGAGAGCAGTGATTTCAAATTTTCAATACCACTAATTTCGTTTCAGACCATTTCGTTCCAAGCCAGAAAATAAGCCGACTGTCGTCTGCAAAATGAGGTCCCTAGTGGGTGAATTTAGTGATGCGACCCTGCATAGCAGGGTAGCATCACTAAATTTACCCTCTGTGAACCTCAATCTCATCAGGGTCTCAAAAGTAAACAAAAAGAGGTACCCAGATGATAACTTGGCCCACTGTATGGGATAGCATCATCAAATTCCCCCTCTGGGGACCTCGTTCTGCAAATGTCAGACTGCTTATTTTCAGGCCTGTATCGTTCGACAAAAGTCGACGTGCGCTGTCCTCAATAGTAAAGTGCTTAAGAGATTTGCTCTTTTGGTTGCACTTTTGATGGCATGTTCGGACGCGCCGATGGTGCAAAAGTCGCCAGTCGATGCGAATATAGAGTAGCTTGTACTGTAGTTCTTTAATTAGTTTAAACTGTGGCCGTTACTTTCTGCTGCTTGAGAGTTATTTTCTAATACTCCGGATTCTTTGACCGATAAATCTGAATAGCCCTGTTCAAGGTATCGATAAATAAATAAATAAATAAATAAATAACGTGTCGACTTGCTCATTTTGGCGTAAAGGGTACAACAAATGATCTAAAATTCTGTAGTTTATGAAGGCTTAATGTAATGACGTCAGTGAATGTTATAAAATATGAACACATGCACTCACCGGACATCATATCAACCAAACGCCGCATGTTAGTAGAAACATAACGTTTCTCAGGAACCACTTCGGGTAGCCGTGTGGTGAAACTGATATCGATTTCTTTCCTAGAGAATTTAGGTATTCACACTTTATCCATATTTGCAGTATTTTCTTTAAAAATAATATGCATCGCGATGCTGCCAGCTATGGATGCATATGTGGAGGAATTGATTTGGAAAGACTATCACGACGCTTTGTTAAAGCCTACGATGACATTATTCATTTATGTAATGTATCGATATGCGTTGGTGATCAATAAAATGACCTATCACATGTCATTTATTTGTCTGCATGCATTTCAATGAAACCCCTGCATTTACACGCTGTCTGTTAAACATGTTTAATATAACATAAATAGTTTTTTGTTTGTTTCATTCCACGCAAATGGGACAGTTAATGGAATGGCTTTTATTTATTTCACCATTTCGGGACCTTCAACCTTTGTTGAGGTGTTGATGTGCTAGATCACGTAGAAATATGTTTTAATCTTTTAATGCCAACAGCTTAAGGTGACGCAATACTGCGACTGTTTGTCAGAAAACGAGCTTTATCGCAGCTGGAAGAAATAGATTCACGCCGCGTATTCATCCAAAACTCAAGGAGTGTCACCTGAGTCCGTTCGTGAACGTATGTCTCATTGTGAAGAACCCGCCCGTTTCACTTTTGTTGGGGTGGTTCTTATCCTGAAGGAGTCAATGACTTTCCCCGAAAAGAATAGATCAACAGGGGTTCACTGAAAACAAGAATTTTAATAATATATATAAAAATAAATATGGTAATTTGTGACTTATATGAAATCCAAATGAATAAGAAAAACATAACGTCAATCACACCCCACCCATGGTTTTTGGGTCACTTACGAGCCCACATTTTCTGTTGTCGCTGGTGTTCCTTCCTTGCCGCTGATGTTTGAACTTTGAATCATTCAGTGCGTCGTACGGCCACTAACTTATTGTCACTTTACCGGACGCTTTTACTCAACATGTGACAGAATGCCACTCAGCGACTGCCGCCGCACGGCCACGAACATATTGTCACTTTACTATATCGCCTTCCCTCTAACAAGTGACGGGATGTCACTCTTCCACTTCCACCGCACGGCCACTAGCTTATTGTCACTTTACTGGACGCTTTTCACCCAAGTAGTCGCCACCAATGAGGTTAAACGCTCCACTCCATTTATCTCAGATTAATGTTCATACAGGCAAAGCCTGATCTGCCTACGTATGTCTTGCCTTCTACAACAGTTATGCTCCCTGAGCTCGCATTTACTATTTCTGTTCCTACACTCAGATATGGCCACCGAATTTTCCTATTCTAAATATGAGCTCTGTTGCCCCCCTACATTACAACGTCTCTATGCCTTCGCACCGATGCGACACCTCCTCTAACCTATAGCACGGGACACCCTCAGCTCCTATGATCCCCAGTCTTACACGCCTTCAGTCTGGAATGAAATTTTCGGGAAATCCCCCCATTTTTATTTCGATGGCCAGAACATTAATTATCAGTTTAATTGGTTCTCTGGAACCTGGCCGCTAAGATAGATCTTAATTTAACATTCGCTTTAAAGTTCCCTTGAAAGACTCGCTTTTCGGTATATCCTGACATTCGGTAACAGGCTAGAGGCGTAATATGGGTGTGTGTCCAGAACATGTGCGGTGCACCGTTTTTACAACAATTACCTATTAACTGGCCATAATTACACAGATAATGACTGCAGGAGAACACAGGTCTCTCTTACTTCTTTAATCAGTTACCAGATAGATTCTAAATGGGTTCACCAGACCCTCGATAATGGACATAAAATTCCACGCTTAATTAGCAGCGCATGAACTATTGCTGTCTGTTTAAGTGATAAATCGGTTTTCGAGGTCCGTCATATACCTATGTTTAAGCTTTATATTTAGCCCAGTCTGAAAGATTATCGAAAATATATACACTTTTAAACAAAAAATCGCAACTTTAAGCTATCACCTTGACACTGTTTGCCTCGGAAGCTTTCTCTCCTTAAGGTTATGACATTCTGAACCGTAAGTCTCGGTTGGAAAGGGTATATAAAACTCTTTGCGTCAGCATTTCAATTCCAAAATTCCACGTGCACATCTATATATATTTCCAATAGTATATTTATATATTAATTTTGTTATCTGAGAAGAGCTCTTCTTTCTGAGGCCATATCTCGATGAGTCGTTATATGGCTTTTTAAACAGAGGCGATACTCCGAAGCAACATTTTATACATAAACATGATAGCAATGATAGACTTATCATACAATTTTCACCTGTAGTGTCAATACCTTTCTAAACCCTTTACCCAACCAATCGGTCACATCCGCTCGCGTAATAACCAATTTCAGCAGCTGAAAAAATGCGGGGTCATATGATATGGTTTGGTGGAATTTTTTGTAAAATTTTAAAAAATGATATTTAAAATGGTACATTTTGAAATCGTCTGCGTTGGGTCAAGGGTTAACTAATCATTTTAATTTCAAGTTTCATTTTCGGACTCATGAAATGCTGTTCGTATTGGTCTCTTAAGTTCAGATGAGACAATTGCGTTTGTTCAGTATTCCAAAGCGACTGGGTGTTTTTCTGTGTCGTTTCAACTTGAATACTTCCAGCGTTTCATATACAGAAATAATATGAATTAGGTTAGACCTAGAAGAGAACGCAGTCGCAAATGACTCTATTGTATCGTAAAATTGAAAGACAATGATGATTCATGAGACCGCCGGTAGTTTTATCAACTTTCGATACTAGCAGTAAACCTAATGAGAAAAGATTCGTGGTCAAAAGCAGGATTTTAAAATTTTCAAGTAACAAATCAATTTAATACTGAATTCTACGAAGCCAGTGTTCAAGTTAAAAGAAATAATAACGATATTTATTCCGAAAGACTGACGCGGCCAACACACGGTGCAATCTCTTGGTTTTTGTTGCTATTTTTATTTTCAACTATCCAAGAATTCAATATCGAACGAAAAATGGCAGCCCCCGATGGGCAAACCGGAAGACATAATTTTCAGTTTGTTAGATATGCTGTTTCGTTGGCAGTTGCGTGTTTCTCTACATACTCACGTGTGCTACCTTTCGCGCTCACTGCGTTCTCTACAAAAGCAATGCTGACAGTTTGAGTTAATAATTATACTTTTGGGCATTGTCTTTCCCTTCTAAATATTAACACGCACACAGTCTCACGCAAAAACCTTTCGAAAGGTTGTCATGTTTTGTAAACAGTAAAGTAAAGACACTATAACTAATTAAGCATGCATGTATATTTTGCATTTGTAGGATATGTATTTTTATAGTCTTCCGCTGATAAACATTCGCAATACAAAACTACAAACACACCCCCACCCACCACCATGGCAATAGGGTCGGTGAGCTCCCCAAAGAGTAGTCATAAAGTGGAAGGAGATGACAAGTTGTAACGCGACTTGCTCGTAGAGAGGTTGTTTATGACGCCCCTGTGCTTTAATTGAACCTGACAATTACACTGTCGGTCCAGCAATCAACGCAATGTCGCAGTTATATGACGGAATGAATAACACCTCTCCATCCTGTATCTTCTCTAATTACTCGTCCACACTCCTACACATTATAGGGACAGCGTTTACATCTCCCTATGTATTGAGGATGTTTGCCTTTAAATATAAAACAAGAAAATGTTTTGTGCAAGCACACGCGCGTGAGAAATACCCACGAAACACTATTATTGTGTGCATATATCATGCAATCTCTTCGGATTAAAACAAAAATAAGAAACATTCTGTGAGCAAAGTTGGATCTCTCACTAAAAGAAGATTAATACCACATATCAAGGCATTGTGACCGACGATTCACGAAAAGTTAGTTCAACATAATTTCAAGTTTTTGGACAAGGTTTCAGGCTATAGGAGTGAACATCTTCCTTCGAAAACACTTGAAAGTGCACCCCACCCTCACCCCCCCCCCCCAAAAAAAAAAAAAAAAAAAAAAATCGTCTTTTTGGACGAAACTCCAGTTGGGGCAAATTGTGGAGGTGATTTTGAGAGGAACTACCCCAGCACCATCTCCAAGTATTGTTAGTGGAGGTTCTCGACAATTCAATTCAAAGAATTCAAAACTTATTGGACAAGGGAGAACGGTGTCTTCACTTTCGGGGTTAAGATCTCTATTTTAAAAAAAAGTGGAAATCTACCCCCTCCAGACCAAATAAACAAAGCAGAATGCTTAACTGTAGGTTACAAACATATCAAGGTTTACTGAGGCTGAGAAAAAAAAACAGTAGCGAAATGCACTGTAAAAGCCCAAAGATGCCGAGAAAAGAAAAACAGTTGCGAAATACACTGTTGCAAAAACGCTAAATCTGCCCAGTTTTATACTTGCTTGACCCAATCACGCGGAAAAGATGTGGGGAGTTGATCAACTTAAAAAAACAGTAGCAAAATTCACTGCTGAAAAAGGCCCTATAAATCTTCCAAGTTTTATGACTGCCGGTCCCAAGCCCGGTTGAAGGATGAGGGGAGATAAAAATTTAAATAAAGAAGAATAGCACAATTCTGTCAGGGACACCTGAGGCCCCGTAAGGCCTGGGCTGATGTGGGGTTATTTAGTCCCGCTGATGAAGTTGCGGGAAAATTAGACCAACGTGGAGGGTCGGAATCCAAGTGTCGCGAACTCGGCGCAGGGAGCTGAGTTAGACCGACGCCGTGATTCCTTCTCTGCCAAATTGGCCTGAAATAGGTTCGATTTCCGTTAGGTGTGATTCCTAATCACTTCAGGCTGTATAATGGAAAGAATGATTTAAAGTAACAACGATTCTTTTATTTACACATAAAAATAAATCCGTTTCAATATTTCAACAATCAACAATTCGATTCTTTTCACAGAAAATGGGTCGCTACGGTTAAATAATTCTAAACAATCATATAGTCATTCTATAGCCCTATACTGGCACTATAGTCTACACACTGGAAATGTTACTACCGTGAGCTCGCCATAAGAGCTTCACAAATCTGAAATGTTATTACTGTGAGCTCGCCATAAGAGCTTCACCCGCTAAGGCTCAAATGTCAACGTCTGCGCGTAACTGTACCTCTGGCTGTCGGAGGGTTCCGACCAGCAATGTTCGTCGTCTATAAAGCCACCGTACTTCTGATTTGGGTCAGATATTGTCTACTCATACCTATGTGCCTTCCTCCGTGAAAGTCCTATTGAAATATTCACCGTTCCTGGTTGAATTCACGATTCACAAATGCCCTTTTTGTGCTAGGGCGAAATTGTCACTCACACCGATCTCCAGTCGGTATTACGATGCTTCTACAGCAAAACAAACTACTCAGAACGCAATCAGTCTGACGCTTCAAAGGGTTAATACGCACAATACAATTGACCTACACTTCTGACTATTGCAGGATGATACCTGCTACTCGACAATCTAAACTTTAACGTTTCACCTGGGTGTTCCTTCTCAACGAAATTCGGCTCTTGTGGCCGCCTATCCACCTTAAGCTAAATCAATCATGGAATGCCCTCTCTGGCGATTCCAGCCGTTTCAGGGTCCTGTGATCGAAGGTACCCCTATGCCAGGAAACAGAGTCCGCCTGTCCTGGACTTCACCAACGTGTGTGTGACCCCAAGTGTGTGTCTAATGCTCTGCTCTTCCAGGTACATATACTTTTTACCCTAAACTGTCAGGTGGACCGACGCTCATCTGTCCACCTGTCAAAACGGTGGGAGATGACATATATCGAGACATAATCAATACAAGTCATCTCGCGCGTGACTTAACGGTGACTTCACTTGTCGAGAAAACCGATTCGTTCTTGCCATGATTGTTACCTAATGATCAGGTGACGATGCGATAGACATTTCTATCGTTTTAGAATCTCGTTTCTCAATTGACCGTGACGACATCTTGACACCAACCGATTACGTCTCGTATAAATTAACTGAGATTAGACCTTATCTAACATACCGTTTCTCCCCTGGGTCCCTGCGCTAAAGCTGGATATACACCACGTGTGTTTTTTCCAGCTTTACAGAGAAGTGAAATTCATGTAGGTTTTTCGCCTTGATGCGGAATATATTTTGAACTTACAATATCTTTAAGTATGAGGCCCCTTGCCACTATATTTAGGCTGGCTTTGCCCTGACAAATTCAAGTGTTTATTGCATCGTTACCACAAGCAGTTCAATACATATCGTCGTATTTATTTATTTATTTATTTATTTATTTATTTATTTATTTATTTATTGGTGTTTAAGGTCACATACTTAAGCACAATGGCCAATCGTGACCGCGACAGTTTTAAAGGTGGGAAAGCCGGAGTACTCAGAGAGAACCACCGAGCATCGACGAGAAACAGTCAGCTCCTCAACATTCTAAATCTGTTCAAGCTCCGCTCAAGCAGGGTTACAACGGTGGAAGGCATGTGCACCATCGATGTGCAGTACGCCTTAGTACACGGCGTCATCGTGCCCCCATGTAGCCAACCGGGATAAAGTGCCTTGCCCAAGGACACAACGCGGGTCTTCTAGCATAGAATTTCAACAGTCTACAACTGAGCCACTGCACTCCCACATACCGTCGTTGTATACTAATCAATTCATACCATGACTGTCTCTAACGAGACACACGCTATGTGCACAAAATTATCCGCCCTCATGTTTGCAAGTGAGAAATAAAAAAATTAAATGCGGACAAATATTTCTATTCGAAATCTGTTGAAAGTGTCTCTCTGAACAATATCAAGGAGTTTAGTCCACCATCAACGTAACTAAACCTCTGTACTTGACAGAACAATTTTGTGGAAATTAAACCTTTCTGCGTTGCAAGATACTTTTTTGTTAAATCTTACGATGACATTATTTATTTACATAATTTTTCGATTTGCATTGCTGATCAATAAAATGATCTATTACATGTCATTTATTTGTCTGCATGCATTTCAATGAAACTCCTGCATTGACACTCTGTTAAATATGTTTAATAACATAAAAAGTTTTTTTTTGTTTCATTCTACGCAAATGGGACAGTTAATGGAATGGATTTTATTTATTTCATCATTTATTTTCATTATTTCGGGACCTTCATCTTTTGTGAAAGTATTGATGTACTAGATCACGCAGAAATATGTTTTAATCTTTTAATGCCAACATCTTAAGGTTACGCAATACTGCGACTGTTCACTTCGGAATCATTCTCTCGTTTAGGTGATGACATTCTAAACCGTAACTCTCGGATGGAAAGGATATTTAAAACTATTTCCGTCAGCATTTTAATTCCAAAATTCCACGCTCGAATCTCTATATATATTTCTAGTATTATATTTATGTACTATTTTTTTTATCTGAGTAGAGCTCTTGTTTCTAAGGCCATATCTCGATGAGTCTATATATGGCCTTTTAACCCGTTACCTTACGTAACGGCTAAAACTGGCCAGCGCTATTTACAAAAATCGCCAATTAATTTTCAATATTTTTTTAATTTTTGTCTCAAAAACATAGGTTATAACCCCTCTTTGGAACGATCTCGGCGAGCTTGTTCCAAAGAGAGGTCATAACCTATGTTTTTGAGACAAAAAATGAAAAAAATTAGTTATTCAAGAATTTTGTTTGAAAGTGTCGTCTGCTTTTCATGTTAGGTCAAGGGTTAAACCGAGCAAGACTCCGAAGCAACTTTTTATACATAAACATAACAGTAATGATAGGCTTATCTTACAATTTTTACCTGTAGTGTCAATAACGTTATTAACCCTTTACCTAACACGAAAGGCAGACGACACTTGCAAATACAATTCTTGAATAACTAATTGTTTTTTTTTTCATTTTTGCATCAAAAACATAGCTTATGACCCCTCATCGGAACGATCTCGTTGATCTCGTTCTAATGAAGGGTTATAAGCTATGTTTTTTAAGACAAAAAGTGAAAAAAATAATGAAAATGGGATGGTGATTTTTGTGAATAGCGCTTGGTCGGTTTTGGCCTTTACGTTGGGTAAAGGAGAAACTAATCATTTTTATTTCAAGTTTCATTTTCGGATTCATAAAATGCTGTTCGTTTTGGTCTCTTCCGATCCAAGGAGAAATGTAATGGCTGCGTTTGGTCTATATTTCAAAACGACTGGATGTTGTAACTGTGTTGTTTCAACTTGTTTACTTCCAGAGTGTCATATACAGAAATATAAAAGAAATGCTGATTTTTTTTAAATTAATAATTACAGTATACTTTTGGGAAGTGTTTTTCCCTTCTAAATATTGAAACACAAACTGTCGCACGCAAAAACCTTTCGAAAGGTTATTGTGTTTTATAAATAGTAAAGTAAACAAACTGTAACTAATTAACCCTTTACCCAACGAATCGGCCGCATCCGCCCGCGTAATATGCAAATTCAGCAGTTGAAAAAATATTATTTTTCAAAAAATTTCAACAAAACCATATCATGTGACCCCTCGTTGGAACGAGCTCGCCGAGTTCGTTCCAACGAGGGATCACATATGGTTTTGTTGAATTTTTTTGAAAAATTGTAAATAAATGATATTTAAAATAATAAATTTTGATATCGTCTGCGTTGGGTAAAGGGTTACGCATGCATGTATATTGTGCCGTTGTAGAATACGAATTTGTATTATCTTCCGCGGATAAACATACGCAATACTTGTGTTTTGAGATTGATTCATATCTGTTCAAAAATACTAGGATAGATCATTTCACCAGGGGAAATTAAGCATGTAGCTGTTGTTTGATACACACCCCAACGAGCAAACGCATCCCGGGTTTAAAGCTTCACTACTAATACTAATATTATTGGTTTAGTAGTGTGCTAGAGATTTTAAAACCGTATGCTTGGTGTGATTAAATGATAGGTCATCACGCTATGTCTGCGATGCAAGAATGTACTTTCGAAATAAGAGGAAATATATGGCTGCAAAAGTGTGGTGGCGATCGCCCATGGCAATAGGATCGGTGAGCTCTCCAAACAGTCGTAAAGTGGAAGGAGATATCAAAGTTGTAACGCGAATTGGTCGTTGAGAGGTTGTTTATGACGCTCCTACACGCTTTAATTGAACCTGACAATTGCACTGTCGGTCCAGCAATCAATGCAATGCCGCAGTTATATGACGGAACGAATAACACTCTCCATCCCGTATCTTCTCTAATTACTCGCCACAACTCCTACACATAATAGGAACAGCGTTTACATCTCTATGTATTGTGAATGTTTGCCTTAAACAATAAAACAAGAAACGTTTTGTGAAAGCACAAACGCAAGACAATACCCATTAAACACTCTTATTTTGTACATATATCATGCAATCTCTTCGGATTAGAACACAGAAAATAAACATTCTGTGAACAAAGGTGACTCTCTCTCACTGAGAGAAGGTGACTACCACATCTCAAAGCATTGTAACTGACGATTCGGAAGAAATTAGTTCAAAATAATTTGAAATTTTTGGGGCATTGTTTCAGGCTATGGGGGTTAACAGCTTCCTTCGAAAACATTTGACAGACCACCCCACCATCATACCACCCCCCCCCCCCAAAAAAAAAAATACAGAAGAAGATCGGCTTTTAGGACAAATCGTCTCTGTTCGAAACTCGTGTTGGGAGAAAACGCCAAGGGTTTTTGAGAGGAACTGCCCCGGCACCATCTCCAAGTATTGTTAATGATGGTTCTTGAAAATTCTTTTCAAACTATTCCAAGCTTATTGGACAAGTGGGAGGGGTGTCTACACTTTGAGGGTTAAGATCTCTATACGAAAAAAAATTTCGAAAAATACCCCACCCCTTCCATACAAACAATGCAGAATGCTTAAATGCAGGCTGCAGCCATATCGAGTTTTACTAAGCTGAGAAAAAAAAAACAGTAGCGAAATGCACTGTAAAATCCCGAAGAGGCCGAGACAAAAAAAAACCCCAAAAACAAGAGCACCGCCTAGCGGGGCAACATACGCCCGTCAAAATTGTAACATGCACAAGTTTCTCTTGGGTAAAGTTTGAAATTTTTGTTGACTCGACTATGTCTGTCCCCTCCCCCTCCAATCATCGCCCATTCCCCTGCCCTGTCTGGGGTAAAGGGTAATTCACCTGTTTTCACAGTTTCATATTAAGCGATCTAACATCTTCACAAAATAAAAAAAAAATGGTAGCATCCATTTTATTCATAAGATAACTTCTAAAGGGCTGCAAGGCTGCTGTGGAAGATTCTCCTCGCTGTTTACAATGGTAGCGTCCATTCATTGACAGGTTAACTTCATTGATAACGATTGACGATAGGTAGCGCCAAGGAAAAGGGCATATTGAGGATCATAACAGCTATAAACGACGAGGATTCTCGTCGTTTAAAAATAAAATGGCGTTATCTGCTCCTGTCACATGCACAAAGACAATTAATGATCAACATGGGTGAAAAGTTTGAACAATAAAGCAAGTAAAATGTTGGAGTAGGCGAGTGTAATGTCTCAAGTACTAAAAGGGGCATAACTCTGGAAATACAATACAGAGTTACCTGCTCTTGTCATATGCACAACGGCAATTGATGATCACCGTGTGTGCAAAGTTTGAACAATGTAGCATGTAAAATGTTGAAGGTGTAGGCGACACAATACTGTAAATGTTTTATTTACTAAACAGGGGCATATCTCTGAAAATACAAAAGAGAGTTACTGCTCTTGTCACATGCACAAAGGCAATTGGTGATCAACATGTGTACATAGTTTGAACAATATAGCATGTAAAATGTTGAAGGAGAAGGCGACACAATACTGTAATGTTTTAAGTACTAACAAAACTCTGGAAATACATGACGGTGTCACCGACACTGTAGCTTAACTTGTCTGTGTGTCATGTTTGATGAAAAGGATAATGTTCAATGTTTATGAAAGGATTATGAAGTAAGACAAGAGTTGTGATAATTGGGAATATGTTAATTTCGGTTCTCTATAACCTATGTTTTCAATAAAAATAAAATGAGGTGTAGACTGTACTAAATAATTGAGGGGTTGGTTAATGTGGCCCCACAGTTAATGTATGTTGCCCTCACAGTTAATGTATATGAACAAAAGTTACTAATTTACAGTGGAATTATTCCAAAACGAGCCATCCTATCACGTTACAATGCAATCCCTTCATAAATACAGCCTGTAGACTGTGCTAAAGGTTTTTGGGCTATCATGGTTGATCAATCGCAACCAAATGGGGACATCCTCATCTGGACATTATACTGAATCATCCTACCAAGTTACAATGGAATCCCTTCATAAATATGACCCGTAGTCTGTGCTAAAGCTTTTCGGGTTTTGGGCGCTTGCAGCCGCCATGGTTGAATGATCGTGAACAAAAGGGGACGTTCTCATGTAGACATTATATGGAGTCAACCTACCAAGTTACAATGGAATCCCTCCATAAATACGACCTGTAGACTGTGCTTAGGTTTTGGGGGTTTTGAGCTCGGGCAGTCGTCACAGTTGACAGATCGCGACCAAATGGGGAAGTTCTCATCTATACATCATCCGGAGTCATCCTACCAAGTTACAATGAAATCCCTCCATATTAAGTATGACCTGTAGACTGTGCTGAAAGTTTTGGGGTTTCGGACATTATCTGTAGTTATCCTACCAAGTTACAATCAAATCCCTTCATAAATATGATCTGTAGTCTGTGCTAAATGTTTTCGGGCTTCGGGTCCCTGCAGCCATCACAGATGACCAATCGCGACCAAAGGGGGGCGTTCTCATCTAGATATTATATGGAGCCAACCGACCAAGTTACAATGAAATCCCTCCATAAATACGACCTGTAGACTGTGCTTAGGTTTTGGGGGGTTTGGGCTCGGGCAGTCGTCACAGTTGACAGATCGCGACCAAATGGGGAAGTTCTCATCTAGACATCATCCGGAGTCATCCTACCAAGTTACAATGAAATCCCTCCATATTAGATATGACCTGTAGACTGAGCTACAAGTTTTGGGGTTTCGGGCTTGGGCAGCCGTCACGATTGACAGATCATGACCAAAAGGAGACGTTCTCATCTAGATATTACACAGAGGCATCCTACCAAGTTACAATGAAATTCCTTCATAAACACGACCTGTAGACTGTGTTTATGGTTTTCGGGTTTTGGGCTCGGGCAGCCACCACGGTCGACCGATCGCGACTAAAAGGGGACATTTTCATTCAGACATGACCTCAAACGTGCATGTGAAATTTCGTGACGATCGGATAAGAACTACGGGGTGTAGCCTGTGCTAAAGGAAAATGTGAACAGACTCACAGACTCACAGACCTCCGCACGCGTGATGGCAATAGCTTATCTTGACATTATCAAGATAACCTAAAATGGAGGTACCTACTCCTGTCACATGCACAACGGCAATTGGTGATCAACATGTGTGCAACGTTTGAACAATATAACATGTAAAACATTGAAGAAGTAGGCGACACAATACTGTAATGTTTTAAGCACTAAAAGGGAGCATACCTCTGGAAATACAAAACAGAGTTACCTACACTTGTCAGATGCACAACGGCAATTACTGATCAACATGTGTGCAAAGTTTGAACAATGTAGAATGTAAACCGTTGGAGGAGTAGGCGACACAAAAATTGTTTACGGACAGATAGACATACAGACTGACAACGCCATAACATTATACGTCCGTCCAAAAATGACGGGCGTATAAAAAACAGTAGCGAAATGCAATGTTGAAAAAACTCTCAATCTGTCAAGTTTTGTACTTGCCAGTCCTAAGCCGGGTAAAAGATGCGGGGAGTTGATCAACTGGAAACAAAGTAACAAAATTCACTGTAGAATAAAAACCTTATAGGCCCCATGCCTGGGTAAAGGATGAAGGGAGTCGATGATTTACAAAAAGAACAGGAGTACAATTCACTATAGAAAAAAAATCTAAATCTGTCAAGTATTAATGTTGCCGATCGTCAACCCAGGTAAAAGGTGAGGATTGTTGATAAATTATAAGATGTTTATTTCAAGGCAAGCTCGAAATCTTCAAAATTTTCAGCTTGAAGCCGCGATAAAGGATGGGTGGAGTTTTTATTTTTGTTCACGCCAAGTAACAATAGGCAAATCCACTTAAATGGCTCATTTTCCGGGAAGAGTTTCCGCACAATCAGCGTCTCTATGCCTTGTAGAAAATGAGATATAGCATCTGCGATTTTCTCTCAGACTTTAACCCTTTACCTAACGTAACGGCCAAAACCGGCCAGCGCTATTCCCAAAAATCGCCAATTAATTTTCATTATTTTTTTCATTTTTTGTCTCAAAAACATAGGTTATGACCCCTCGTTGGAACGAGCTCGTCGAGCTCGTTCCAACGAGGGGTCATAACCTATGATTTTGAGACAAAAATGAAAAAAATTAGTTATTCAAGAATTTTTTTTTGCAAGTGTCGTCTGCTTTTCATGTTAGGTAAAGGGTTAAACATAAAATAAAAGGGGTTAAAATCATCAAGATATTACCACCATGCTTAGAATAAATTTTATATTGTATATAGCGTAAACTTTCGCATTTTGTTTTTTGTTGTTGTTGATGTTTTCAAGATTAATAATTTATTTGCGGGTCTCTTTTCCCTGCTTGCGAAAATTGAGAGCACAAATCGGAAGTCTCGCTATACATACATTAAAAGTGGACTTTTAGGGTTTAGAATTAAAATTTCGATATCAAAGTTCGGACATATCATATATATATTGAATATATTCCAACTCGCGAGATAGCGGTTATTTGATGTTTTAGGACCAGTAGTTTACTTGCGATCTCTTTGTCCTTAGTTGCGGAAAAGTGAGACCGCCAGTTGGATATCGTGCTATACATTAAAAGTGAAATTTTAGGGGTTAAAGTTAAAATGACGGTACCAAACGTCGGCTGTATATTTGGTAGACCAAATATAATAGATAGTGTTCATTTGAGGACATTCACTCAGGTACTTTGCGTGCGGTCTCTTGCTGTCTCATTTTCTACCTGAGGTCTCATCTTAGTGTGATACTTTCTGGTCGGATTGTTTTCGTGTCATTGTTGCAAAAGCACTTCAACAGACGGCATACAAAACATATATATGTATGACGGATTGCTTTGCTTGTATAGTGTAAAAACAATGCACAAAAATGAAAATAAATCAAAACCAAATATCGGAGAATTACAAAAATTCCTTTCAGAGCTTTGCATACGTTCACTTTCTCCAGTCAATTGACTTTTCCTTCTTCACCATGAAATGTGTCAAATATCGTTCCAAATATTACGCGCGCATGCGCGCTAAATAATACATTTCCTATCAACGCCAAACAATGTGCTTGTGAGGAATATTTCTTTGGTTCGGACTGGGTCTCATTTGCCTTCGTGTATGTATTTGGGTGGTTGCGGGAGTCTACGTTTTTTTAGTATAAATGTGGAGGTGTGGACGCGTGTGTAGGAATGCAAGGCGGTGTATGAATATACCCATTTCTGTTCAAATTTCAGAACATGTTAGAAATCACAACCAGAAACTTGCAATGTAAACAGGCAATTACATTTTTTTTTTTGTACAAACCTCTTCATAATTGTAGTCCGTCCAGCTCAGTTCAAACATTAAGGGTGGTGTTCTTTCAATAATGTTTAGCATTTCTTTGCCATACTGTAAATAAAAGCACACGCGTGCAAGCACACTACGATGCTACCAGGTGCCCAGGAACGTCGCTGTTAAACAAACGAACCAGCATGCAAAGTACCAACCTCAATATTTGAACTGGCTCCGGTCCTGACCAGAGATAAGCTGATCCACCCAAGCAGGTAGCCCACAACAATTTCCACAAAGGTGTTTGTGTATGTGAGATGTCAAAAGTAAAATTTCGATATTATTGCTGGGGATTTCCGGATCTACGCAACGTTCAGAAAATGCGGGGGGGGGGGGGGGGGGGTGCCAGGGTCGTCAGGTCTTGCACGAGTCCACAGGAAGTATGATACCAGGCTAGAATTTCGATTCACTTCTTACACGGGACCTTAGCACAGGTAATGCCCGTCATATTTCACACTCGGCCTTGTAGTGACATGCTGCGGTACTGCGCCAGACGTGAATCAAAATTATGAATGCTAAATTGTTTGTTGGTGGTTAACGTCACATATTTATGCACCATGGCTAATCGTGACACAACATGGAGATGAAGTCAAGTTTAGTCAATCGTTGATCAACATGTTGCCCATTTTAGAGGACTTTCACCCCAAGCATTGGTGACTGGGTCCTATTTTACTAGTAAAGCGGAACTGGTTTACCACAGTAAACAAGTGCTGCTTACTTCCCGGGGTTCCCACGGGGAATGAATGCTAAATACCAAACCAAAAAAAGGTACAAAAGGCAGGGTTCCTGCAGCTAACTAGTAAGTGGATTCCAGGCTTTTCAAGGCCATTTCCATGCCATATTTAATGTTTTTCAAGGCTTCATAAAAGTAAAATTGAAGGATTCTCAAGGTTATCGACTACAATTCAAGAGTACAGTACCAGTGGATATAAGTTGTAGGATAATCACGGGAACATTTTGATGGTTTTAATATTCTGAAAGATTGTTCTCAAGGATTTTCCAGGCCACTTTTGGAGTTAGGTAAAATTCAAGGACTTTCCAGGCCTTAAAAATTGATTTTCAAATTCAAGGCTTTTCAGGGTTTTTAAAGGCCTACAGGAACCCTGTGAATCACCAGCCCCAAATTGACTTTTCGTGAATTGTTTTTCCGTTAAAAAATGTTCCCTTTTAACCGGTCGGAAACCGACCAGGATGAAAAATGAATTTATTTATTGGAGTTTAACGACACTTTCGACAGCCAGGGTCAACTCATTTCCGAAGGAGAAAAAAAATACATTAGGAAGTTTCAACAGCGGTTTTATGGTTTGGTCACAGTTATTATTTTTTTTCTAGCGCTACAAGTCATACTGTGTGGACATAACAAACATATACTACTTAAAGTTTGCTAAGCACCAAGTGTATCCAACTACCTGTTTTACGTTTTAGTTGAAATATTGTAATGAAAAGTGTACATATTTTTTATTTAATTAAATCTTTAATAATTTAAGTACAGAAATTAAGATTTTATTTGTGTTTGACATTATTGTTTAGCTTTTGAATGCGATAACCATGGAAAATGGATATTATTGGTAAAAGAGGACAATTTTCAATTTGCCAAAAAGTTGACGGAGAGAGCTGGTATGGGTTGAATATCGAGTATGAGACCCATTACTGTTAATTACAGATTGAAAAAGCCCTCTCATGCTCCCAGTCAGGTTTCTGGTGGTCCTTTGTGGGATGTTGTTCCATTCTTGGACCAACATGGCACCAAGCTCATGGACACTTCTTGATTGGACTGGACGGACTGAAATTGCAAGCTGCAACTCATTCCAGACATGTTCGATTGGATTGAGGTCAGGGGATCTTGCTGGCCAGTCCAGACGCTCAATCCTCACCCTCTGTCGGTACTCCCCGACAGCATGGGCAACATGGGGACGGGCATTATCGTCCATCAGAATGAATCTATCACCCACTGCACATGCATACAATCTGACATGGACATCCAGGATCTCATCAATATACCGCTGTGCAGTCAATGTACCACGCCCAAGGACACTGAGCTCTGTACGTCCACCCCTGCTGATGCCGCCCAGACCATGATTGACCCTCCACCATAGCGGTCATGCTCAGCATTGGTGGTTGCATGTAATCACACTCCTGATCTTCTCCATACCCTAGAACGCCTATATGTGTGGTCTAGCCAGTACCTTGACTCATCTGTAAAAAGGACTGGTCGCCAATCTTCTCTGGTCCATCCAACGTGGTCCATGGCCCATTCATATCGTGCCTGGCGGTGGTTCTGGGACAGCGGAATGCGAAAACATGGTCTTCTCCATCGGAGATCAGCTTCGTGCAACCTTGCCCGGATAGTCTGCGTTGAAACATTTACTCCGGGTGCATTCTGAAGGTCACTGCGAAGCTGGGTTGCTGTGGCAAAGCGGTTCTTACGGGCCTGAATGATCAAAACCCGGTCTTCAGCTGCAGATGTTGCCCTGTCTCTGCCATCACCATGCCGTCTTACTGGTGTGCCATACTGCGGAAATCTTGCCCAGGCTCTGGTGATCACCCTATGGTGCACACCAAGGGCTTCACCAACCCGACGACGGGTAGCCCCTTGCTCCACCACCCCTACAGCCCGCCACATTTCTGCTTCAGTCAGATGTCTTCTTACATTTGCATTTGCCATATTTAATCATTAAATCACAAGTGTTTGTGTTGAAATGAAGACTGAATACCCTACACATGTCATGTACATGTGGGCAGTACACGAAACCATCATGAAAATCAAGGGGTACATGCTTTCCATGACTGTCACGAAAAGTCTACCTGTCAAGAGAGCTAATGTAAAACTGGGACCATCTCAATACATTCCTCAATCATATCCACCTAAAATATCGCAAATATGTCACAAGCAAATTTCAAAATGATGTGTCAAATATTCGGTGCTTAGCAAACATTGAGTAGTATAGTACGTACTGCTGTACATGAAAATCAATGCAACAATATACGATGTTCGTCTGAAAAATGGACCTTCTTGTCTAAATGTGTGTTCCCATTGGTGTTTCAGATCATCTTCAGCATCTCTGGCAATGTCATGACTGCAATGAAGGCCAGTTCAGCCAATCGTTTACAGTTCAGTCGACATGGGCTGGTTATTTTTCGCACGTAGCCAGTGATGTCCACGCATGCTTTTACCACGTAATATAAATCATCATCAGTAAAATTTTAATTAAAGAAGCACCGGGTTGTACCTACTTCCCTTTCCGCGGTTCCCTCGGAAGAATAAACATTCAATTGTCAGCTAACTCTGAAATTATCGTTACAATTTGGTTAAAGTACTCGCAATCCATTTGACAGTGTCGACCTTTTTTGTTCCATCTTGAAAAAAAACCAGGGGGATTGATATTTCGTTTCGCTTTAATACATGAGGAAGCTGTTGGTCTGTCATGCAGAGGAGATCCATTAAATCGTCAACCTGCAATCATAGGTTGCAGGTTAAAGATATTAATTAGTCTATCTTAAAAGGTGAGTCATCCAAAGCAAGGCATCTTTCGCCCTGGATGACGCTCTGACACTCTGTTTGGACAACAGGAATTAATGAGTCAAATGCATTCGTTCTAAAAACGACTCTCCTTCACTATATATGAGCCCTCTTCTATTGACTTTCATGTGAAGAAACCTTAAGCAGCAGTAACAGTTAGTCATTACAATAAAAAGTATGGCAGACGTAACGACAATTGGATGTCAGTATTGCCACCAGGGGCGTAGCTAAGATTTCCTATTGGGAGCCACAATTGTTTTGGGGGGTGCTAGATCGATATATGCCACGGACATATCAGAAGGGCATATCCGTGGGTGGGTTCTGGGAGCTCTTCCGAATCCCCACAAATGGGAAGGTCACAACCACCCACCTCAGGCCTATGGTATTCCCCTCCAATTGGTGGGGGGTCGGGAGGCGGGCGAGAACATTTTTAAAATTCAATGTCCTGAGAGTTAATCTGGGTCCTTTTGATGCTTTAATTTTCTATTTTGAGAGGAGAGGGGGGCTATAATTTGTTAGCCCTCCTGGCGATGCCACTGAGTTCTACCGTAATTTTAACGGTAATTGTTTTCAATGATATATGCTGTCATTCTGTACAAAGACACAGGGTGGGTGTGTTGGTTTAACTGGTCGAAAATCTGTCGATTTCCGTACAAATGTACACCGACCACAAGTATTGTATTGTGGCGCATGCATTCACAGTGTCGAAAATATTAAGTATCGACAATACCGACAAATGCCTGTAACCCTGGCATGATACTTGCATTCTAAAATCAACTGAGATAAAAATCAACTCAAATCGACAGTTGATTTGGTTTGATTTTTAATTCAACTGATTACAGAATGTATACCCTCACTTGTAGTGATATTTCTAGTCTAAAGAATGCTTTGAATCCGCTACCATCCCCCTACAACTATGCAACATATAATTAACATAGGTGATCCTGTGAACAGAAATTAAACAGATGGACAGTAAAGGGTCTATTTCGAAACATTATTCCCAGATGTGCATCTTTCAATCAGACAAGAAATGTCGACAATAATGTGGACAAAATTGACAGCACAAATGTTTCGACCAACGTGCTACGAGCGTTCCTTGCGCATCTTGTGTTTTCCCCTCTTTCTCATGACTTGCAACCAAGACCTCTGGTATGTAATAGATATATCACTATTTTGTGTACTATATGGGTAAATAATTGTACAGCTGTGCAAGTGTCCAGAGATATTTTGGACGATGCGAAGCCGAGTCCAAATATTGGAGGACACCTGCACAACTGTACAATTATTTACCCAAAAAGTACACAAAATAGTGATATATGTGATTTAATCCACAGCCCCTCAATGTTAACAAAAGTAAAAAAAATTGTATTTTAGAAAGTTTAACACGAGTAAAACCACATTTTAAAACACTTTTTGCTTGCTCTACCCCCGAAAAACAAAATGGACATAACCCATTGTTTGCTTGCTAGAAAGTCTATTGAAGTGCAGGGACTATCAACATCCTCTCTGTTGTCTACTATGAATGAAATTTCAAATCTTAAGAGTAAATGAACAGTTACTATTTGTCTTTGTGAGAGAAAAAATGTCATTTACCTAAATCGAAGTGGGAAATAATTGAAATTGAAATGATCCTAATGATATGCTATAGGCAGTAGTCTGCAGAACCAGAGACAACTTTTCTCCTCCCGCCAATGCGGTGTATTGGAAATTATATTTCACATATTATTTTGTATTTTAAATCTCTGTTTTTATTGTACAACATTGTACTTGGATTCACCACTAATTAACTCATGTGTCACTATACAACTAGCTTCTAACTTCTCAGCAACAACTGATAAACCCACATGTACAAGAATGGCAACTCCTATCACATGCTTATGTGATGATGCTACTGATGGTTGGACTGTTAGTCATGGCGGGTAGTGTAAGATTGGACGAGAATCAGACAAAACCTGAATATGAACTTAGTCACATATTAAATGATAAAACTGGTACGTTGACTGAAGATAATAACTCTCTGCCGGTATACAACACTATAAATAGTAAGTATTTCACTCCCTGTGAGGTGCGTGCTGAGCTTAATGGTACTAATAGATCATTCTCGGCGTTTCATATCAACTGTCAAAGCCTACAAGCCCACTGGGACTCCCTACATCATCTACTTGTTGAAACGAATAGCCCCCAGAATTCATTCGATATCATCGGCCTCACAGAAGTATTTCAAATCCCTGACAATATATCTTATTGTCTAGAAGGTTACCACCAGATACAAAAAAATACAAGACCCCGTGACGACGATAGGCGTGGAGGTGTTGGGCTCTTCATTAAAGCTGATATAACATTTAGTGTTCGGCATGACCTTTCCATCTTCATACCACATGTTTTTGAGTCACTGTTTGTCGAACTGAAGTATACGAATTCAGCGAGAATAGTTGGTGTAATCTATAGACCCAATACTGCCCCTAAAGAAGACATGGACTTATTCATATCAAAAATGAACTACTTAACTGATGCACTAACCAAAGAAAGAAAATCATCATTAATCATGGGCGACCTTAATATTGACTTCTTAAAATCAGCTTCTCATTCCAAGACTGGTTTGTTTATAGAGCAGATGTTTAGTGAAGGATTTGTGCCTGTTATTACCAAACCCACGAGAGTAACACCTCAGTCCGCTACACTCATAGATCATATTTTCTCCAGTAATATCGCAATTCCTTTTACATCTGGAATAATCATAACAGACGTATCTGACCACTTTGGCATTTTTTATATCGAACCAACAAACTCCAAGCAGGATAGGATAAAACCGGCTTTGACTAGGAAAATAAATTCTACTACTATTGAATACTTTAAACTGTTGTTGTCCCAATGTGATTTTTCTGGAGTATTGGAATCAGATTGTCCCGACGAAAGCTACGAAATCTTCATCAATACTTACATGAATGCCTTCGAAACAGCATTTCCGCTGCAAAAACATAAGCCAAACAAACAATTTATTAAGCAAAAGCCCTGGATGACAAAAGGACTTCTTATCTCTGCCAATAATAAAAGCAAAATTTTCCACAAAAAAACTAAGATCTCCTACAGAACTGAATATCGAAAATTACAAAAAATACTGTAAGTTATTCAACAACATTAAAAAACAATGTAAAGCGATGTATTATGAAAAAACTCTTCTAGAAAATAAAAATAACATGCGGAAAACATGGGAAGTCTTAAATAAAGCACTAAATATAAACAAAAGCAAACGCAATTTGCCTTCACTATTCCATCATCGTGACAGGACAATATATGATTCAAATACGATTGCAAAGGAGTTTAATACTTTTTTGCCAGTATAGGAAGTCAAACCTCCAAGCTAATAACCAAGCCGCGTAAGTTATTTACTGAGTTCCTAAATGATCCACACCACGATACCCTATTCGTCACTCCAACGTCGTCCTTTGAAATCACAAGGATAGTAAATGCCATGAGGCCAAAGTTAAGTCAAGACTGTGAAAATCTTACGTCCACCATCCTTAAACACTCAATAAACTTGGTTGCGGAACCACTTGCACATATTATGAATTCTTCTTTCAGTAAGGGGAAAGTTCCGGATAGGATGAAAATTGCTAAAGTTATACCTGTCTTTAAATCGGGAGACGAGAAGGAGTTTACAAACTACAGGCCGATCAGCATTCTTCCCGTATTTTCCAAAATCCTTGAAAAACTCATGTCTGTAAGACTTGTAAAATTTCTAAATAAATATGATAGTCTTTACCAACACCAATACGGGTTCAGGAAAGGGCATAGTACTTTACATCCGACTATGCAACTGCTAAAATACATGGCTCCTGAGAAAAATAAAGACAGTAAAGATAGTACAATAGCCCTGTTTCTGGATCTCTCTAAAGCTTTCGATACCATAAGTCATGAAATATTAATTAAAAAACTGGACTACTATGGGATAAGAGGTCATGCAAACAACTGGTTTAAGAGCTATCTCCATAGTAGGACCCAATATGTCTCTCTTGGGGACAGTAAATCTTGTCCAGCTGAACTAACATGTGGAGTTCCTCAAGGTTCTATTCTCGGCCCTATACTCTTTCTCATATATATAAACGATATACATAAGTCAACAAAGCTAAACCTACAATCTTTTGCAGATGACACTTCGGTATACAAATCCGGTGCGGATATAAACCCTCTAGTCTTGGACTTTAATGAAGAACTTCAAAAAATATTTGATTGGTGTGCTGCTAACCACTTATTACTAAACGCTAAGAAAACTAAATACATTATACTTAATCCTTGTAACAGGGACAAGAACGTCACATCCCAACAAATACGGATAAACAATCAAGTTATTGATAGAGTTGGTTATTAGACTGAAAAAATATCTCAAATTCCTTGGTATAAATCTTGATGAACATCTTTCCTATAAGGCCCATATATCGCATATTTGCTCGAAAGTCGCTCTCGCAAACTACACCCTCAATAAGGTAAAGAAAGTTCTCCCACATAAAGTCATGAAAACTCTATATTTCGCACTTATACAAAGCCATTTGATTTATGGAATTCCATTATGGGGGGGGGGGGGGGGGGGAGGGGCTCAAAAGCCTGCAATCGTCTTTGTAAATTACAGAAGCGATCAATAAGAATTATAAACAACCAAAAATATAATGCCCATACTGACCCTTTATTTATCAAAGATAATATACTGAAGATTAAAGATTTATATAAATTACATGCCTCCCTGTTCTTGTTTGACTGGCACAATGGAAACCTGCCAGGATCATTTGATGTTTTTTTCTCAACCGTGCATAACGAAACCTTTATGAATACTCGACAAACGGGTCAGATTCGTACTCATAGAACGAGAACCAAAACGCTTGATGCCTTCCCAATCTTTGCATTCCCCAAATTATGAAACGAATTAGACAATGACCTTCGGAAACTTACCAACAGGAGAGAATTCAAAAGTAAGTTAACAGCTAAACTTATTTCTTCTTGCGAGAATAACATCTCCTGCTCAAATCCGTATTGTCCCGACTGTGCTGTCTAGCCCTATCTGTATTTTTAGGTGTAGCCTCAGCGATCCTGTCCAGTGTCTGTTATTTCCTAGTGGATAACTAGGATGTAATAAACAGTGGACGTTTGTTGTTAAACCGCCCTTTGAGAATTATCGTCCTCAACCTAACTTGGTCTGGAGCTCGTCCAAGGCAGCCTCATGACTTGGTCCCCTGTTAAACATATATACGATTATATCAGCCTTTGTGTTTGTGTTTGAATGGGGCCATTTCAGCGGCGCCTGGGTGTCCTTGAAGTACGACCATCACGTGCACACACTCAGATGTTATAACAGACGTCGGTACATTAGACACGGTGAAAAATTAATTTAAACAATAATGAGAAAGCACAATGTTGTACATGCCTTGTTTCTCCCCGCTTTTATCTTCTTTGATCTCTCATACTCTTCTATGTTTTTTTTTCTTTCTAGGGAAAGGCAGGAAGACAGCCAATCTGGCTATGCCTTTCCCTGCCAGTATACACCTTAAAAATTAATATTATCTCTTATTGTGTATATGCCTTATTATTGTAAATTGGATATTGTAGATTTGTACACATTTGTCAGTTCTGTATTTGCTTAATACTGGTGAATAAAATACAAAATAAATAATAAAAATATATATGACACGCATCAGGAGTTCAGATATTGTGAACAGATCTGTGGCTTCGAAGTGAACTCACATCATGACGTAATTTTTTCTCTCCCTAATATAATGTCTCAGCTCAAGGGTGGAACACTTATTTAATCCCTCATCGAAAGTGTGGCAGATAAATTTAATAATCGTTCATTTTTAAAGCATTTGAAAGAATAATTCTTTTTTTATCTGAAGAAGAGGTTCGCTTTCCCTCATGGGTGGCGGGTGGTGGTGCCTGATTGCCGTCTTAATATTTGAAAAAGGCGTTTCTGTGGGTTATCTATTTATTTACTGGTGTTCAAGGTAACTTTTCTGCAGCTATGGCTAATTGTGACCGCACAAAAGGTGTAAAGTCAAGTTTAGCCAATCGTTTTCACCCATGCTGCCCATTTGGACTTCTACCCCGGACACTGGTGACCAGGTCCTATTTTACCAGTAAAACTGAACTAGTTTACCACAGCAAACAAGCACTGCGTCACTTCCGAGGTTTCCCCAGGAGTCCTTTTTTAGGTTACCAGGGCTGTTGGTTATTAAAAGCAACAAAAAATTAAAAAGTACATTATAATTTGGACACGATGCACACTCAATTCAGTAGCTCTGTCGAGAAAAGCTTGTCGATAATTCATGTGTTAGAAAGTTTTTCACACCTCCTTTTACAGCATCTTTACGTTTGAATGGTTATGATTACAGTACCGTGACAATCGTACAAATATCTAGTTATTGGGGCTGTTTCAAAACCGTCCCAATATCCAGATATTGGTACTGTTTTACTGAGCTGTTCTCATCAAAACCGTACTTGGTGTGATTTTATAGGGCTTGTTTTCATGACAGAGAACAAAAGAAATATTAGATAGCTGTGGATTAAGTGAACATTTGTGTCTGTGAAGCAATTCAGTGGTCGGTTAGTAAACAACATAATACATAATTTTATCATATGACTCGTCCGTTTTGTTCACTTTAAAACATTTGATATTTTGTTTTCATATTAATCAGTGATAAATAAAGCCTTCTGTCAATTTCACAACTAGACAATTTGATTGGCTGAACAAAATACAACTGGGCCACATTTTCATAATTTGCATAATTAGAGTTGGGAGCTTTCATTGGTCAATTTCAAAACTGGACAATTTGCTTGGCTAAACAAAATACAACTGGGTCACATTTGCATAATTTCAGTAGGGAGAATTTACGTTAGCTGTCCGATTTAGGGTGGGTCATATTGTATTAATCTTTTACCTACAAGAAAAACGCCATTCCTTTTTTATATTTTCACGTTTTGCTTCCAAAACATAGGCTTTGACCCCTCATTGGAACGAGCTCGTTGACCTCGTTCCAACGAGGGGTCATGACCTATGTTTTGGAAGCAAAAATGAAAATTTGTTAGTTGTACGAGGATGTTTTTTCCAAGTGCCATCTGCAACTCAAGTTAGGTGATGGGTTAAAAAGTCCTACTACGTGGCTAATTTGTGTGTGTGTGTGCCAAATGATAAACAGAATATGAAATGAGTGTTTTTCTCATATAATACTTATGAAACTCGTCCGAATTTTCCATTTGGGCTCGCCAGAGGCTCGCCAAAACGGAAAACTCTTAGACTCGTTTCATAAATATTATATGAGAAAAACACTCATTCCATATCCTCTATCAACTTCATTTCCCTATTTATTGGTGTTTCAGATCATCTTCAGCATCTTTGGCAATATCACGACTGCAATGAAGGCCAGTTCAACCAATCGGTTTCAGTGCAGTCGACGTGGGCTGGTTATTTTCCACGCATGGGCAGTGATGTCCACGCATGCGTTTACCACGTAATAAAAATCATCATCAGCAACATCTTAATAAAAGAAGCACCAGGTTGAACCTGCTTCCCTTTCCGCGATTCCCTCGGAAGAATAAACATTCAATAGTTAGGGAAGATCAATATTGATTAAAATCAACATCCTTTTCCAACAATTGGTCTGATAGAGTTTCAAGTGTGTCATAAATTTTATTGAACGTCCTCGCAAACAATCGTACATAGAAGTTTTCCATATATGGCTAAAGTGAGCGTGGCAGTTAATTTCGCCAAATCATCAACTAGGGTAATATTCTGAGATTTATTAGGAACACGGCTTTTTATTATCACAATGCGATTCGCGAGCTGACCGTCTTTGGAACTTCTTAATTCACAAATTATTCCTTCAGTGGGTAGAAGAGGCGCCATCTGCAATGCTGAAGCATTTCGGAGGAAGCCTTGTTGAACTCGTGGGACGAAATACACTCGTACTCTGCAGAACGAGGGGTCATCGAAAGATAATCCGACGTCGACGTCGAAGTAATGTTCTGAACCAACCAAGTATGTTTCAATCGGTCGCGTCAGTTTGTTTTAATTGCTAACGATTATTGTCATAATCGTATTTATTACTTTCCAAAGTGTGATTTACTGGGATTTCCGGGTTTGACTGTAAACGATAACTTCACAAGAGATTTACGCAATCAACAATTGTGTCATGTATCCGTGCGCGCAAAGACGCTTTGTCGTGGGTGTAATGGGGACTACAATGTTTTTTTTTTTTATATTTTTTAACCCTTTACCTAACATGAAAAGCAGTCGACACTTGCAAAAAAAATTCTTGAATAGCAATTATTTTCATTTTGTGTCTCAAAAACATAGGTTATGACCCCCTAATTGGAACGAGCTCGATGAGCTCGTTCCAATGAGGGGTCATAACCTATGTTTTAGAGACAAAAAATAAAAAAAATAATGAAAATTAATTGGCGATTTTTGAGAATAGCGCTGGCCGTTACTTTAGGTAAAGGGCAAAGTAATATAATTATTGTTAATAATGAAAAGTTATAAACAGAGTAATCGGCTTGGCTGGACTGGTTATGTGAAATAATTCATTCGAGACGAGGGACTATATTGTATTCGCGAACTCGTGTTTGTACAACGTCCCTCACCTCTCCTGAATTATTTCTAGTAACCAGTCCAGTCAAGCGATTACTCTCTATGTATTTTATGACTTTGTAATGAAAGTCACATACTGCACCTGATGGATCGGTTTGTGCGCCCGACGGACCTGAGCGTATAGGAATTGTCTCGTTTTAAGAGTGTTTTGGTCAGGATAATAAAATCGGTTAATACCCAAAAGAATTGCATGGATTGCTACTCTGATGATCGCGTGACTTTTACATTATTACCAACCACATTATTCAGCAGACAGTGTAATTGCTAAGAAAGGTTATGGTTAGTCAGGATTACTTACAACATTAAACTGCGTTTTCTGCAAAAAGTATATTTTCCGAAAGAGACAAGAAGGCTTTGAATACTCGGTGGATAAGGAATATTCTTTGACTGACATCTGTGCCCACACTTCTTTCGATAACATCTCTTCTCCTATCCTCACTTAACTCTTTACCCAACGCAAACGATATAAAAATTTATTCAAATATCATTTAATTTTTTTTTTTAAATTTCAACAACACCATATCATGTGACCCCCTCATTGGTACGGGCTCGTCGCACTTGTTCCAAAGAGGGGTCACATGATAAGGTTTTGTTGAAATGTTTTGAAAAATAATACGCGGGTGGAGGTGGCCGATTCGTTGGGTAAAGGGTTAATACAGCTCAATATTTTATCTATATTTGGCAGTGGCGGTGTTGGTGCATTTCGAGGTATTAAACCTTCCAACAGAAAACTCATCGTGGCGTGCCACAAGCGTTTGTTGGTGTACAAATGTCGTTGGTTGACCAGAACCTGATGGCTCATTGGCCAAAGTATAGGACTGCAGATTGAAAGGTCGTTATCACCTCTGGAAAGAAGCCACGCCCCGGGGGAGGGGGGTACGGGGGCGTGGTATATCAAGGCGTGGAATATACTTGCCTTCTGCCGATGTTAACTCTGGCCATGTCAGGCTAGTAAGTCGGAGAGTCACACATGCACCCGCCATGCTCAGTGATTCCCCACGCCGTTCCGGCTTCCCCACTCTTAAGAGCGTCGACACGATATGAACCTTTCCCGTTGGAAGTGTCGTTAAACCTAAATGAACAAACTCATAGAGTTCCTTTTTGTCGCTGTTTATTCCCCAACGAGTGTAGTCTGATTGTACATATGGTGTCAACTGTTTTCCGAGCAGGAGTTTCCATAGGGCGCACCCAAGTTCCAATTAGAAGAGTATTCACACGGGTGGCATGTATAAACGAAAATTCTGTCTTTGGTTCAAGACAGAACACAAGGCTCACCGCCCATGCTAATTTTTTAGTTTGCCCACCAAAAACAAAGCTTTTGACCTCTTTTGGAACGATCTCGACAAAGAGCTCTGTTCAGATATGGCCATCACGCTACTTAACTGGTTAACTGACTAGTGAAAATTATTTTTCAGATAGCTGGACCATCTTGGTAATAAAGACAATCTAGCAGAATATAAACTTTCTCAAAATATCACTGGTGGAAGTGTTACCTCCACGACGGCCCCTTCTGTATCAACATCACTACCTTTGGCAATTGCCACACAAACGCGACTCGTCATAAGAATTTAACTGTAAGGTGAGTGACACCTGAACGACCCGTCAAATATTCCAGTTCTTCTGGTTCTGTGTCTAAGTCAATAGTAGGAATATATATTGCAGCTGTCCCAGACATGGCAAGTTGGCCACACTGCGACGGCAGTCGACAATTTGTCTCACGAAAAAGCTCAATGTCAACAACACTCAACGGGGATCAAGTAAACCGAGAGTATGGTCATTATAGAACAACGATGGTTGAGCCAAGTTAACCAATCAATTTACGCCAATAACTGATCTCTATACTACTGGACTGTTAAAAAGCCAGTGAAATACGCCGTCACTCAAACTGCCCCCTTCCCATAAGATGGTGTCAAGTCAATCAAGGCGGAAACTCTTCCAAATCCATGACGTTTGATGACGTGAAAGATGTTACCGCACAGCGTAGCAGCTTTCACTTCATCAAACGTCATGGCATATACATTCCCGAAAACTAAATACACTGTATCAACCATCCAATGTTGGTTAGAGTTGAATCGGTTAACCGATTAATCGATTAACCAATAATCAACGTCTTGATCCATCAAAAACGTAACTGATCTACTAAACCGTTACTTTTGAACTATTGTATTATCTGGGTTAACAAAGGTACAAACTTGCTCCAAAAGAGGCAAACATTGTCACACCGACTCACATCAATTATATGAGACAGAGTAAAGCATGGAAGTTACGTTGTGACATACGTTTTCACTTGTATGATCGTTATACTGTATCAGTAGGTGGAACTGGTCATTCTTCAGTTAACCTTTACCCAATGCGGGTAGCAGACGACACTTGCAAAATATATTCTTGAATTACTAAAAAATTCAATTTTTGTCTCAAAAACATAGCTTATTATCACTCATGGGAACGAGCTCATAGAGCTCGTTCCCGTGAGGGAGCATAAGCTATATTTTTGAGACAAAAATTGAAAACATAATAAAATTTGAATGGAAATTTTTGTATGTAGAGCTGGCCGAATTTGTCATTTACGTTGGGTAAAGGGTTACTGCTATAAATCATCAACAGTACGGCAACTATTCAGCTACTTATAAGGGCAAGAGATTAATCGGTTAATCAAGGTTTATCCATGTAATTAATCGATCAAGAAAACCCTTTAACCGTTTCAGCTCTAATCTCGGTACTCGTTTTTTTTTTAGTCTGTAGTAACTGAACTATGGTGTAAATATACAATTTGTTTTGCCAGAAAAATGTATACACCATTAACATATTTATTTTTAGCAAACATCAAAGTATATTCGTAAAAAAAAACAATCAGAGATTGACTTGAAAATCTTCGAGAGTGTTGTCTTTGTTGACCATTTATAACAACCACCCACTCACCACTCTCCAAGATGGCAGCGGTGGAGACACTTTCCTTTAATTACTAATGAGCGCTCCTCAAATCCAGTAGAATAGAGTTCAGTGGAATCGAACCAGCAAAGAGAAAAAAAAAAAAAAACTTCCTGCTATTACCATTCTTCGGTAACACCATTAAAGTGGACGCAGTCTTCCGATTGACCAAGCACGACCCTCCATTTTATTTGGGTTGGTAATGGGGGACACAATTAGAACAATCTTTTATTTCCCAAATCCTAGGAATCGAACATCTTATATTCGTTAAAACAAGAGCGAATGATTATTGTGTTATCTTATAAAATCCTTAAATATGTTTGTGGCGCATCAATATGCTCTGAGAAGATGAGAACCTCAACTCAGCAGGAAGGTTTTCATTTTTCCGATGCAGTTTCGATTCGGCTTCAGGAAAAGCCCTGGGCTTTGGTTCAGTTTTTTTTCTATGTGTGGAGTATATATAGTGAATAACTCTTCAGGCTTCCCATCAGTTTGAGCGACACGATCCGACACAAAAAGTTATGTTTGTAAGTATATCTATTGGGTTCTGCCTAACATTCCTTTTGATCATTGAGTCAGACAAATACATAAATTAAGGTAATGACTAACGAATGAATACAGTTCATCTAATCTTGCTATATTCTCATTGTGTCACATTTCCTCCCTTACTGACTCGTCCGGCGGAGTACCTGGAGAGAACCACCGAGCATCGACAAGCAACTGTCAGCTCCTCAACATTCTAACTCTGTTCAAGCTCCGTTCAAGCAGGATTACAGCGATTGGAGACATGTGCACCATTGGCGTGCAATACGCCTCGGAACATGGCGTCATCGTGCCCCCATGTAGGCAACCGGGATAAAGTGCCTTGCCCAAGGACACAACGCGGGTCGTCTCAGACGGGGATCGGACTCGGAACCTCTAGCATAGAGAAGTCCAACAGTCTACAACTGAGCCACCACCACTGTGAAGTAAATATTTTTCTCACTATTTTTTTTAGTGAATGCCCTAAAATTTAATAGAATAATTTACCGAAGACAATATTTTCTTCTTGCGAGGTTAATTAAAACACTCGCCTGGAATAAAGCCACGACACTGTGTTGTGTCAATACAATAATAGGAGTTGAGTAACTCAGTTGAAGTAACATAAGATAAACTGTAATACGAGGGCATTATGGTTACCAACACAACAATGAAAGAATTAAAATGAGAAAAAAAGAAAACCTTGAGGGGATTTTTAAGGAAAGAAATAAATCATGTCCTTGGAAGAAGTGGAAGCCACGCAAACCATTTTTAACTTAAAGTATGTTCGTGTGTTTCAAGTTTTGTTTCTGTGGGATTTGTTTGTTTTTTTTTGTTGGAACAGTCGCGTAATCCTGTTAACCCTTTACATAATATGAAAAGCAGACGGCATTTGCAAATAAAATTATTGAATGACTAATGTTTTTCATTTTTTTTGTCTCAAAAACATAGGTTATTATCCCTCATTGGAACGAGCTCGACCAGCTCGTTCCAAAGAGGGCTCATAACCTATGTTTTTGAGACAAAAAATGAAAAAAAAATAATGAAAATTAATTGGCAATTTTTTTGTGAATAGCGCTGGCCGGTTTTGGCCGTTACCTTGGGTAAAGGATTAACTCAGATTTGTAAAATAACAGACTTTCGGTGGTCCGTTTATTTTCTTACATGATACTGTTATCTTTTGACGAAACATTTCATTGGCTCAAAGAAAAGCATTCCATTCCTCACGTGAATCAATGCATTATCAACATGAATACCAAACTGATGCGTAACGAACAACTAGATGCCAAATGCGTCGCGTGGTTTTCTAACATATTTTTGAATGCCTGTATTTCATTGTGTAACGTTGAATATACACAACCGCATATAGAAAATATGCATAACTGACTTAAATGTCAGGTGGTGAAACAACTCTCTCATTGCTATTGCCCTGAACTTGCGCAAAGAAAAATGTCCAGTAGTCGCACCATTTATTGGACACCACCGCAGTTCTTGGTGACTTATCGTGAGGGATTATTATGATCCCCGATGAGTCTGGAGGCGGGATGGGGAAATCTCACCCGAGGGGCAAGATATTTGAACCAGACCCGAGGCTTGACTCGGGTCTGGTTCAAATGTCTTGCCCCTCCGGTGAGATTTCCCCATTCCCACCTTCAGACTCATCGAGGATGATTTTTCTCCCCACACACGAGGATTACGTCATTATAGATAATTAGCGGTCACGTGCTGACATACCCAATTTATCAAGTCGTAGTCCTATCGAAAAATGAACAATTTCATCGGAAAGATCGTTCAAAAGTTAGGTACATACCATAGGTATATACTAAAAATTGATTTGTACCACTGTCCGTTAAAGGGTTAATGAATTTGCGCGTGTCAAACTCTAATGTAAAGGGCATTGTGAGATTACTGATCGATCGACAAATTCGCGCAGTGATATTATTAAATCTGCAGAGAAACATGGGGTTGAAACAAATCAACATTGTTGATTTTGAATGGCACGTAGATTACATGCGGGAAATCGTGAAGGCATTTTGTTTATTTACAATTGTGCAGACGATGATGAAATAGTTCCGGCGACCTAATAAAATATGCAAATGAGTATGTCACGTGGGGTGAGTGGGATAGACATATCCCACACTGCTGTCTCACCCGGGACACGCGTATGTTTCACGTATAGTTGGGGGAGAAAACCAGAACCCCCCTCCCAAAAAATAATAATAATAACGCATTGAAATAATTATGCAAACGTTGTCTGGCGTATTTTATATTAGAACACGTTTGCGTTATATTTGGCAGCAAAATTAATGATGCAACAATATTTAGAAAGGATAGCGGGTAAAATAATTAATTTGCAATATTTGTCACATGTCAGACATTAATTGGGATTTAGTTTCATATAACATATTAATTTACCACACTGAAGGAAACACCAACTCCGTTCTGTAAAATATTGCTCATTTAACCAATTGTGAAACACCTGCGCTGAAATAGAGTACTTCCTTCCCATGGGAGTCCAGCAAACATGAGCACTGCGATGAATTGAGACGATACAGGAGGTAGATGATAGACACAGCAAAATTTGAATGATTTTGAATGAAATTGGGCTGATCACTCACATCTTCCGCGATTATCCACTCCATGTTCATTCCTTTTTCTGAAAACCCGAAATCCACCAGAAAATAAACTCAACTAGGTGTATGTTACGGGAAGGGGTCGGGGCGCAGTGCCTAAAATGGACAGTTCCTATCTTGAAGATGTTACAAAAGCTGTTGTTACACCATGCTAAAACTAATAGAATTTTGCAGATTTCTTCTTGTTTCTGTCACCTTGTTATCTGTAATATTGTTTAATCATTTGATTAATTAGAATAATGCATGACACTTGCAAATAATTTTTTTTATAACTATTTGTTTTATTTTTTATTATAATTTCTCGCTTCAAGACCATAGCTTGTGAAACCCCATTGGAACGATCCCAACGAGAGGCCTACAAATCTCCAAAACGTACTGGACAGTGACGAAAATTCGAAAGTTGCTGAAAGTATATCTGTGTGGGGAGGTGGGGTGGGCGGGGGAGGGAGGCACCAATTAATTATAATTAAGTGTTATAATTAAGTAACGAAGTAATAAAATGAGAAATCACGCCATAACAGCGAGGAGTACGATAACGGTGAAACGAACGATCATGCCCGTGAATTGAGTCGCCCACGTAAACATATGGTACAACAAATATATAGTGAAGAAAAAACAACTTAAATTGCAGTTGAGTCCCCCTCCCCGCCTGAAATAATGAGACATTTGTGTTTGCAAGGACACCTCAAATACTGGCCAGAACGTCATTTGAGTCCATGTCACTGTCTCAAATATGTGATGGCGCCCTCTTCCTAACTTGGATTGCCACTGTAAAAGTATTAAAATGCAAAATATTCAGAATATACTTCGAATGTTTTTAAAACAAGGGAAAATGGAAGAACCGAGCTAGGTTGGACGTCGATGGTGATATGTTCACATCAATAGAAATAGTTACTTCAATTTAAAAAATTAGACTGGTTTCTCCTCCGCTAACATCCATTTGTTGTATTCCTTCAACAGCAATTTTATTTGTAACCCTTTTGGACGCTGGTGGTATATTCCATTCCAGTTTGGGGCCATCAAATTGAAGAGTGTATACTCGTTACTTAGAGGAATACTAATCATTATTTTCAACGTGCAGCCTTTGGGCTGCACGTTGAAAATCTTGATTGGTCTACCACACAAATTCGCTGAGTAACAATCTTCTTTATCACGAAACTGGACTGGAAAAGCAACCTCTCGTGTTCAAATGGTTAAACAAGATGCAAATGCATTACCAGGAAGGTTTATTTAATGGACACTATATAATATGGCTAACAAGCGATCATTAGTGGTAGAACTTTACGGGTTCTATTTCCATGTATTTTTTGATAATCTTGTTCCGAACATAGCGGAAAAAACTGGCTGCATTATTCACAGAAAGTGTCGTTCAAGTTATATTATTGTTTTCTCCTTTCTGTATCAAAACCTAGCTGTTGATTCTCATTGGGAGAAGTTCTTTGAGATACTTCCAGTAAAGATAGGGATTATAAGTTATGGTTTTAGACAACAAAAATATCATGTTTTGTTATCCAGAATGTTATATGGTCTCTCATTAGAGTTGGGTAAATGGTTAAACGTTACCAACTGCTCAGACAACGATACATATATTACGTTTGCTTGTATAGATTGAGTTTCCAACTGCTTCCTTTGTGCGTTTTCGTTTCTGAAGTGAGTCGGAGAAACTCAAATATAAACCTCGAGATACACTGAACGGGAAAGGTCATATTTTGTACACTCACGAAAAGGTGAATAAATTAATAAAATATACACTTCAGCGTACTTCCTTTTACACATTTATTTGTTTGTTTTTTCGTTTCCGTATAGGTTTTTTGTCTCAAACACAATGTCAATACATCGCTGGAAAGTAGCCTTGATGGGCTTACCAATTGCTGTCACAAGGAAAACCGTATGAGTACACTAGAAGCTGAGTTACTTTCCTTTGACCACGAACAAACAAGTGATGGACCACCTACATGACTAACATTTTGTGAGCTGCTTATCGTTTGATCGCAACAAAAAATTGCATTTTGTTTTAGATGATACTGAATTGCCATCTAAACAAAATGTACGTTTTGAGGACAGTTAATCAGAAATAGCTGGAGACGCCACTTGCATCTTTTTAAATTGTAAGATTTCCATTTTCTTTTGCCTAAAAGACAAATTATGACCAGGCGAGCGTGTTCCAATGAGGGCTTATACGCTGTGTTTAAGACCCAAACATTTGGAAAAAAATTATTAGCCCTGACCAGACGCTGCATACTTCCTTCTAGTGTGTCCATGATACTTTATTACGAAAGGCATAATTTACTCGCGATTTAAGATTGTTTCGTTATCTAAACAGGAAATATCACGACCCTATTTGTCTTTTCTATTCCTCGTGTACTGTGGAAAAGTATTATGTTACAATGATAGCACGGTTGTTAAAACACAGTTGCGGAGATTTTCCATTCAGATATTGAGACGATTCTGATGAAACATCAACAATAAAACCAATAGCAACGAAGTTGATGAACCCCATGCTTATGTTTGATCTTCGGGTCCACTGTCTTGAACTTTAGTTATATAATCGGAACCTTAGGTCTTGTACGTCGTATGTTTTTCATACAATCGTAGTCCTTGGCAAGGCAATTATCCCGATTGCCCAGTGGGGCACGGCGACGCTGTGTACTAAGGCGTACTGCTCGTCGATGGTACACTTGTCTTCAATCAATGCTAACCCTGCTTGTATGAAGTTAGTACGTTGGGGAGTCTGACAATTCTTCGCCGCTGATCGGGTACTCCACATCCTCCATCCGACCGGATGTGACCCTAGCTATCGCAAGTGCCGTTAATGGCAGTTGCTATCCGAATGTTTCGGTACTGTGCCCGATACGAAGATTCTGAACTCAGTAAACGCCACATGGTACCAATGGGAAGTGAACAGAATAGTGTATCAATTTTCTGCACACCCCTCCCATAATACCCCACCCTATCTACCACACATATACTGTGGTAAACCTTACGAAAACGTAATCGGAGGTAACCAAAATTCAGCTCATGCTACTACTCGTAATGCCACATTCGGTCTATATATCACGACAATTGTACGAAGACACAATGGATAAATGCAGAGAGAGAGAGAGAGAGAGAGAGAGAGAGAGAGAGAGAGAGAGAGAGAGAGAGAGGGAGAGAGAGAGAGAGAGAGAGAGAGAGAGAGAGAGAGAGAGAACGTTTATTATTGATCACTGGCGCGCAAGGCCAGGTTTGTTTTATCTATGGCTATATCTTGACCACAACACCAGTACAAAGAAAGTCCGGTAAGTTTAGTTTGACTCTGGGCGTTGGACATTCTTTTGACGTTCATATTTAATCGGTTTGGCGTTGGGCGTTGGATATGCGTTTGACATTCGCCTGAAGTTAGCTTGACGTTCGGCCTTTGACATTCGCATATAGCCAACCAATTACACGACGTGAAACCGACTACAAACAAATGGGAAAAGGATGTCAAAGGCAGAAAGTGAAACTGTCTACAGGCGAATGTCACACAAGTGTCCAACACCCAACAGCAAACTAAGTTCAGGCGAATGTCAATCGAATGTCCGTCGTCAAGCTAACCTAAAAAACGTGTGCAAAGTCAAGTTTAGCCAGTCGTTTACACCCACATGCATGCTTTCAACCACAGGGACTGTTTACCGCAACCAGGTTCACCAGAGAAACACAATTTGTTTACAACGGTAAAACCATTTTTCAACCGCAATTCCCATGGGGAAGTAGTAATTAGACGACAATAAACTCCACTTCTCCGTCTATGTGGGAGTACTAAAACGAATTCAGCTCTTGAGCAATGGCCGTGTGGAAACCTAATTCTAGTATGTGAACAGGTTTTTTTCCCTATGTTCCATTGCCGATTATGAGAGATAAATGCAGTACGGGCGCCGTGGACTGGTCACTTTCCACGGGTGGGCAATATGTCCACGGACGCAATAATATTAGATTCCAAAATAATAATTATAGGAATAATCATCCAAATTTAATTAATGATGCTTCATTAAATAAAAGTTATTAACTCGATGCTTCATTAAATAAAAGTTTTCTGATGATGATTTTTATTACCTGGTAAACGCATGCGTGGACATCACTCTCAGGCCGCCAGCCAAATTTGTTGCGGTCTACAGTCGGTCTCGCCCACAAGATGTCCATCGCTTATTTTTAAAGTTATTAGCGTGGAATACTACAGCTGGTAGGTAAAGCGAACTTCAGTCTGACGCTCCTATTGGCTGGAACCAATCCAGCCCTCCTGCCTTCTATAGATTATTTTTCGATTCGATCGGACAAAATATTTCAGTTTGCACTTCCAATCAACTGAAATATTTAATCTGAATTGAAAATAAAAGTGCCAGAAACATCCGTTTTCTTGGCATCACTGCAATGTTTATCAATCAAAATTTGATTTGACCGAATTTTTGATGATATTATCATTACTATTATATACGTTTGTTTATTAAATAGTATGAATTAAGACTCTCGCAGCCGTGGGTTTATGATTACGTGGCGCAGTGCCATTAATTCTGTAAATAACTTGTTGGTTTCAATGTGAATTAAATACTCATTGTTGGAATATCTATAACTGGAGCGTAAAATAATAGCTGTATATATTTGAGAGTAAAATGAGAGTACACTGCATTAACGGTAGTCGGCGGCCATACTCCAGGAGGAGTGGATAAGCACCCCACAACAACGTAGAATTCCTTGCAGAATTTGATTCGTGGATTAAGAGTTTACATAACCTTGTGTGGAGGTCTTTCTTCACATAACTCGTGAGATATGATGCTACAACGCCCGCGATGTGATTCTACATGCCGACCAAACAAGCCGTGGAAAACCACCCGATACCTTAACTAGTACACCCCGTGGACACTTGAGGAGCCAACGAGCAAAGTTGATATTGAGGGTCGAATTGCAGACAATCCGAATCCAGTCGAGACAAAAGATCATTTTCGGTTCAGAGTTGAAACTGTTAACCGATTAATCGATTAACCAATGATCAACGTTTTGATCGATCAAAAAAGTAATTGATCGACTAAACCGTTACTTTTGAACTACTGTATTATCTGGGTTAACAAAGGAACAAACTTGCTCCAAAACAGGCAAACATTGTCATACCGACTCACATCAATTATATGAGACAGAGTAAAACATGGAAGTTACGTGATGACATACTTGTTCACTTGAATGATCATTATACTGTATCAGTAGGTGGAACTGGCCATTCTCAAGTTAACCTTACCCAATGCTGGCAGCAGACGACACTTGCAAAATAGATTCTTGAATTATTAAAAATTTCAATTTTTGTCTCAAAAACATAGCTTATGATCCCTCATTGGAACGAGCTCAACGAGCTCGTTCCAATGAGGGATCATAAGCTATATTTTTGAGACAAAAATTGAAAACACAATCAATTTGAATGGAGATTTTTGTATGTAGAGCTGGCCGATTTTGTCCTTAACGTTCGGTAAAAGGGTTAATGCTATAAATCATCAACGGTACGTCAGTTATTCAGCTACCTCTAAAAGCAAGTGATTAATCGGTTAACCAAGGTTTATCCGTGTGATTAATCGATCAAGAGAACCGTTTAACCGTTTCAGCTCTATTTCCGTTCACAGTTTTCTGCAATGTGATGTGATGACAAAGCGTCGTTTTTCACGATCAGATTGTGAGCCACTTACTCAGGTGGGTATAAAGTTCCTCAATATAATGCTGCAAATAGAACCGCACGAAGACAAGCCAACAGACATAACATCTCAGTCAGCTTCAACTATCACGAATTTCTTTCTCACGAGGTGAAATTATTCAGTGTTACGCGAAGAAGGGTCGCGACCCAATCAAAATTCTTGGTCCGCTTTTTTGATCAAGGTACTGCATTCCCGAGAATATTAATATTATATTTTGAAAATACGTTTTCATATAATGAGGGTTATGCTTTTTATAGCAGAGCTACATGATAGAATAGTCAACAAACAGTAGTTCTGAAATTATTTTTAAATTGTATTAAAAATAGCTTATTGTATTTGTTCAGGTGATACATGTTGTCGTGCACAAAGTCTAGTTTTTTAAAATGTGTCTACCGATTAATTATGTTCAGGTGGTCATTCATGGGGAACTTTGAATCCTTACTGCCCTTATACTAACACATTTTTTCGGATCGAATCTCGAATCGAATCGTGAATCTGATATCGATATCGAATCGAACCCCGAATCGAATCTTAAAAGACAAATTATTTCATATTGCACCAAATGGAAGTTACGAAACACTATGATGAACCTTACACGACTGGGTGAATAGCTTAATCATCAATAACTAAATATTCTCTATAGCACCGTAGGTGAAACATCTAGGCCTATTTTCCATAGTTTTAGTTTTTGGAAGCTTAACTAGTTACTATTCACTTTCATAAGAATAGTATCAAGTTAAGCCTTCAAAACCTAAAACTATGGATAATGTTCTGGGCAAAATTCGCTACTTACCTAACAATTAAACATTGTCAATTACTCAATTAAATAGGAATTGAGCCTACATAAATGAATTTTCTAATGACAATTTTATCCCATTTTTGTTGGAAATGCAACAAATTGAAGTTAGTGCGAGTGATTCGAATAAATCAAACCTTAAGACTGATTCGGGATCGATCTCGATGCAGACGTATGGTATCGATGTCGAATCGAATTTCGAATATTCGCAAGGCTCTACCTTATACTGTACAACTTAACATTGTTTATTCCAAGTTGTCCTCTCTTCATTTAAAACCCCTTGAATCCGAGCGGCCGCTTTTCCGGCCAGAACGCGATACGTCATAACGTCATTAAAAAGATGGCTGTTCAGTAAATGTGTAGGGTAGATCAATCAATCGAAGGTTGCACGCTGAAAATATTGATTGGTCTGCCCAAAATAATGAATATGGACTATTCTAATTGCTGCCATTGAGCCGGAATGGAAGATACTATCAGAGTTCAAAGGGTTAAACTTCCAAAGCTGTTAGTAAAAAAAACTATACTGGCAATCCAGCTGTCGATACTTCTGCCGAAACATATTACTGGGAAAATACCACATTTTCTTACGTTGGCCATAATGTTCGATCTCAACAAAAAGAACCCATAAAACTGAGGAACTGGTATTTCCTTTCACTTCACAACACGAGAAGTATTGGTTTGTCATTAGAATAGACCAATAAATATCTTTAACCTGCAACCATATGGCCGCTGTTTAATGATATTAATGGGTCTTCCTTAAAAGAGGAGTCGTTTAAAACGAAGCGTCTTTAGCCATGGACGACGGTATTTAGCAAACCAGTAATTACTGAGTTGAATGCGTTTGTACTAAAACGACTTTGCACAACTGTGTATGAGCACGCCTCTGTTCGTTTCATATAAAATTTGAGCAGTAATAGTCATTACCTTAACATTTACGGTAGAAGTGAAGGAAATTGGATACAAGCATTTCTACAGTAATTTTAATAGTAATTTTTAACAATGTATTGGTGAGGTTTACAGTACGTGTAGAGTGTATTATCATTAAATCACACGCAGAGTGGAGATTGCACCCGGGCAATAATTGCAGATTCGTTGTAAAACATAACCATCACAAGCAAAGTTTCAGCCAAAGGTCCTCCGGGTTAAACCCGGAGGTCCATTGGATGAAACATTGCTTGTGTTTTTGTCCATATGCACAGAATTTGAAAGTGATACTTTGAGTGATAGCTCCACTCCGCGGGTGATTTAGTTCTAATCCACTCTCCACGTATTGTTTGTGTACGCCATAACTTAGAGGGTTAATATTTTTGCTCCTTTGTGTGGAATGTGCGTTGGGATTTGCATTAATATAATTACTTGAAAGGCACGCACATATTCGCACAAGCTGGTCATTAGAGTGTCAACACAATATAGAGACATAAATATGAAGAATGTTTTGATAATTCCAAAGAGGACCACTACAATTTATAGGAGTGTATTTTCTTAACAAGAGCCAGTGACATACCTTTACTTGGTGACAAGTATCTGTGTTCTGGTCAGGAAAATCCGTCGGCAGCATGCCGAAAGTTAAATAAGATTTGTGAAACACGATAGTTTTACAAATTTTGAAAATCAGAAACAATGCACGTTTATTGCACAGAAACAATCACCTCACTGGTATTGGCATACTTAATTTCGATAGATTACACGTGATCACTGCAGACGCGGAAAAAAACATATTTACTTTACACTTGATAGGTGAATGTTCAATACACTTCCATATCTCAAATAACTGTTGACACTTCACTGCACGTATTTCTTGACTGCGACAGACTCACAAAAGGAACCACCACTGTTAACCAATGAAACCTTTTGCAACCGTTTATTTTATTCCACGCATGTTCTATGTAATCTCCATCTACAGCAATACTAAACCATGCGGAAGATGAAAATCTGTTCCGCACGTGTGTGCGGAACGGAAATCGATGACGGACGGTTTTTAAATAGAAGCGAAATTTCACGTGAATTTACTACAAATCGTGCAAGGCAATTACAATTTGAATCCTTAGCGGTAGCTGAAAATCGTCCCGTGCCAGTGAGCACAGAGAACACGTTGGAACTCAGAGTACGAAACAGTAACACAGGTTCCCCTCGAAAATGTGGTTGGCGATAAAATGTGTTCGTTTTGTTGATAGCTGTCAAATGAATTGCTGAGTGTCTTTCTAATGATGTTTTTTTATAGACGTGAAGGCGTGTAATGAACACAGGACGACACGGGTGTGTAAATGGATGAATCGATATGCCACTTGTGCTATCGCGAAAGGATAAAACTCGAGGCCTGCGGCCTCTCGTTCTATCCTTCCGGACTGGCACTCGTACCATAACGATTCACCAATTTACAGACCCGTGTCGTTCTGTGTATTTATTCAGCCAGTTGTGACAAGGGTTTCCAATCTACCAAAATGGTTTGCTGGCTGAACAACAAGGAAAATCTGCATTTTTATGGACCACACATTCTTTCCAAACCCAGAATGATAAAAGACATGTCGCAGGAATATAACCTGAAATTTGGCTGAATCTTGCGCGTCGTGTTACGCTGGCGGTTAGATAATAATAATGGGACTATCTGTCAGGTAATTTCGAACGCATCGCTACAGTGCCGCGATCTTGACGTAATTCTCGATCCCCTCTCCTTCCGCAACACCGTTGAATCTCACGTATTGAAATATCAATACAAGAATATTAAATTCCAGAGGCTTTATTATTTGAATTGATCTTGATTCCGCAAAATGTTGTTCAGTAAATTTCATCCCACTGGTGTGGTGTTTCTTGACCGAATGAGGGGGTCATATGATATAGTTTTGTTGAAATTTGTTGAAAAATTTGGAAAAATAATATTTTAAATAATAAATTTTGATATCGTCTGCGTTGGGTGAAGGGTTAAGGTAGAACACAACGGACGACTAGAACCAACGATATCGGTCTTTACACGCCAGATGATCATGTGTATTGTGTGTACTTATACTGTATTCCTGCTTTAGTCTTGATTATTAAGTTTCAGTAAGAGAACAAAATACAGAACAAAATGCGAATTGAAAATGTTCATATTCACTGGATGCGTCATGTTTTAGATATTTCAATGTGTGTGCATACGACTGGTGAGGGAAGAATAAAACACAATGAGCTTGTAGTATGGGTAAAGGCATCGACGGCCGAAGTTGGCGAGAGATATGTGGAAAAAAGTCCAAGAAAGGTCGTTCAATCTTGCCCACAGTTTCTACCCAAGTTATATTCTGTTTTCAAAACCACGACTAAACTTTAATTAAGCGAATGAAGCTGATATTTTAAAGAAATATATCACATATGACCACTTTAAATTCTTGCTTGACATTGTTTTGTGCCGACGCCTTTCATTGACGCTATAACGTCACTCAGTTGCATATCGTCCAATCAGATGTGTTCTCACGCGACATATGTGCATCGAAGCCGTATTCCATGCTGTACCAAGTACATTTCTCAATGTTTGTATACCGTATCGACTAACTGTGAGTACAACGACAATCGTGGTTGAAAAGGTACTTACGCCCGTAATTAACCATTTACCTGATAAGAAAGGCAGACGACACTTGCAAACAAAATTCCTGAATAAGTATTTCTGTCATGTTTAGTGTCAAAAACAGAGCTCATAACCCCTCGTTACAACGAGCTAAACGACCTCCCATTGGAACGAGCTCGTTCCAATGGTTGCTCATAAGGAAAATTTTTGAGAGAACAAATAATGAAAATTAAGTTGATTTTTTGAGAATAGCCCTGAGCGTTTTTTTCCGAAATGTTGGGTAAAGGGTTAACTATTTCCCTGGAAACATTTGGAAATTCATTTATTGCGGTATAGTGTCCAATTCTGCATCTATATCACTATATCACGACCACAGTACACATATAATGTTAAGTTTAGCTAATCATTTAATTAATCGCATTATGGTCGAAAGGTCCGGGTTCAATTATACTTGTCCCTACATCCCGATAAATTCTGTCTTTTGATTGGTCAGAATGCTTTGGACAAAAAACAAAACGGGTGCGCCCAACATCCAAGCTATATAAGAGCGTGCAACATCCAGGGTATAAGCGCACGCGAAACCTCGGGGGTATATGGTTTCAATGAACGCTTTTCGCTGCCGCTCGCCTCATTATAAAACTCGAACCAAAAAATCCGAAAATAGTCACAAATATCATCAGATTTCCGACAATGCAATCATAAAACTAAAATAAGAGCAAATAATTCGTCCCCTGGGTATCAATGTGTTCTATGTGCCAGTAGGCAAATAGAACACATTGGAACTCAGGGGATGATATGTCAACAAAATACAGTTTACTCGTTTCCTTGACGACCCAAGGGATGTAGCTCTAACTGTTGTCTTCTGCGATTATAAAAACAAAATTGTTATCGCGAATTTGGTCCAAATTATTGTGGAGCTGAGTAATGTGTCCACAAATTTATTTCCGCTAAGTTGTATTGTGTTTCAAACGGGACAAAAACTTTATCTCCGCCAACATAATAATAATAATAAATATAATTTAGAGCCATGACTCCACGCAATGTGCTCTCAGGCTTTACAAAATTAAAATAAATAAAGTCAGCTCTGTGTTAATCATAAATTTAGAAGGACATTTTATGTATAGGTTTTACCGAATAAGTGCGTCTTAAGGTTAGTTTTGAAGGACTGATATGTTTGTGGTGATTTCAAGTGATCAGGCAGATTGTTACAGAGAAAAGGTCCGGCAACGAAGAAGGCCCGATTTCCAGTAGTTACAAGGTTACTGGTCTTGTGACAAAGATTATTTGTGGAGGAGGATCTCAGAGATCGTGTAGGAACGTATCGTTGAAGTAGTTTGCTGAGATATGTAGGGGCCAATCCATTTAGACATTTATAGACAGTTACAATGATTTTAAAATCAATGCGTTTTTCAGTGGGTAGCCAATGAAGGTGGTACAGTAAAGGTGTTATATGGCACGATTTCCTCCTTTTAAGAGTCATTCTGGCAGCACAGTTTTGGACAAGCTGCAGCTTATGTAGAAGGGACCGTTTGCAACCGTACGTTAAGGAATTGCAGTAGTCCAGGTGGCTGGTGACAAACGCATGGACTAACTGTTTGGCGACATCCTCGTCAACCACGGCGCGCACCCTGCTGATGTTTCGTAAGTGATAATATGATGTCTGACACACCTGTGTGACATGATAGTCCGCAGACAGTGTCGCATCCATGACAAATCCGCGGTTACGCACCATGGTGGACGGAGAGATCAGATTGCCATCAAAATTTGGATAAATACGGGACAGCTTCGAAAGCTGGCCGCGTAATCCAATGGAGATAACTTCGGTTTTGTCGGGATTGAACTTAAGAAAGTTTAACGTCATCCACGAATTAATGTCATCTACATAATGTTCTAACGAGTGAACTGCATACACCTCTTGGTGGGCTCTAATATGAATGTAGAGTTGTGTGTCGTCTGCATAAAATGAAAATCAAGTCCGCGCTTACGAATTATGTCGCCCAGTGACAGGACATATATAACATACAACAGAGGCCCAAGGACGGACCCCTGTGGTACATAAAACTCTAATGGAACCTCAGTGGAATAGGTACATTTACATTTACTCTGAGTGTCCGATCAGAAAGATACGATTTAAACCACTCATGTGCCGTTCCACTGATGCCTATTCTAGTTCTAAGGATGTATAAATTTTATAGTAAATTTCCTTTCTTATTATACCTACCGAAATTGTTTACTACAGGCTTGCACTACAGTGGAAGAACCTAACTCGGATAAAATACTCTCTATTTTAATCTTTCCCAAGATTGGGGAAAGAAAAGTGGTGTACAAACACCACGAAAAAATAAGCCAAAACTGGGTCGAGCGCCATCGGCGCACACCCAGTATGGGGCGCTCTTCCATAGTACAAATCCACGACTACCGTAAAACAGTGCGCAATGCGTCAATTCGTCATTCTTTTGATTCCGAACAACACAGGAGTTATGTGATCAGCGGGGAGGAAGGATTCTTACCCGAATAAGAAGACGGGAGGGCCCCTCCATGTAAACAATTTCGGTAGGTATAATAAGAAAGGAAATTTACTATAAAATTTATACTTCTTATCAACCTACCTAAATTGTTTACTACAGGCTGAATAGACAAAAGGATGGAGGGAATCACATAACCAACTCACACATAACTCAACAGCACTGGGACCGTGGACAGAGGAAGAGATCCCTAGGCCTATCAAACCATAGCATCACAAACATTAGTAAAAGACAATGAAAGATGAGGCGTATGGTGAAGTGCGACGCACAGACAGAACGGGCAGTAACAGCACAGAGCTGGAACTGACCCTGAAAAAAGCTGAATGGCTGGGATAGACAACAGCCTGAGCCCGAAGAAAGAGGGCCCCAAGGACCAAGGTCCTCTATCGGCTCCTGCAACTGTCGCAGATAAAAGGAGAATGTAGCATTTCTCCAGTAGGCTGCCAGTATAACATCCGTCATCCGACAACATGACGGAGTTATTACAAGAGGAAGGCATGCACGCAACTCGTGGCAGAAAAAAACAATTGGTAATACAATCACCAGTAGCTAGACGAGCGGAAGCTGCACGAATAGCAAGACAAATCCATCAAGAAATGGAGAGATCTGGCATGTGAGAAAACGCATATTCATCCAGAATAAAGGCGCGAATGCCCCCCACCCCCAAGCAGAGCAGCGCCCAAGAAAGTGACCATCTTGGAGTAAAGTGCAAAGTCCGGGAGACGACTTACATATAAGCTTAAAGCTTTCTGTCGAATCCCTCCTTTAAACAGTAACACGTTTCCCTGTCTTTAGTTGTTTCATTATAATACTGTATCTATGTTGTTCATATTTTTTTTGTTACTCAACAATTGTTGTATGCATTTATCAATTATTGAATAAATATTGTTTAAACTAAAGTCCGAGGCCTTTTCAAGGAAAAGAGCTGAACAAGCTTGGAGAGGCAAGGATGAGTGTCGAAACAATGCGGTATCACATATGAAAAAATGTCTCCAAAGCATGGACTTGTACCCATTGCTGGAGACCCCCAGAAACAAAACATATACCAGAAACTCCGCAAGCGGTGTGATCGAAGGAGTGACAGAAGCAGCAGAGTGATCGCACACCATCGACAGAAGAACCTTGCACTTAAACACAGAGGCTAAACCAGTGGAGTGAGTGCCTCCTTGAAGAAGAAAAGCAACTCCACTGCGTGTCTCGAAAAACCACTACGGAGGAGACGGGACCCGATAAAAGACATGTGCGAAGGCACAATGAAGTCGGGTCAACGGGAAACCTCCTCGGGCGACTTTGGCAAAGAAAGTCGCGAGGTAGAGGGAGACATGCCGGAACCGCCGCTAACGGAGAGCGGAGCAGATTGATCCACACCCACCGAGGCGACGGGTGTGATCGAAAGGATTCGACGACTGCAGGTTCATAGCTGGGCGAGAACCTGAGGCGGAATCGGAACCGGTCGGAAGGCGTAGCCGACAAGACCATCCCAAAGGAGGGCCAGAGCGTCCACGGCGAAAGACAGAGCATCTGGACACGGGGACACGAAAGTGTCCACCGGATGGTTCCAACGAGTCGCAAGAGATCGATGGAACCCGCCATGTGGAGCATCCACCTGGTGGAAATGACCCTGCCCCGACGGGACAGGGAGTCGGCTAGGACGTTCAGACGACCGGGAATGTGACGAACAGCCACCCAGGCGTGGACATCCTGAGCGAGCAGTAGAAGATCCCGAGCCAATACGTACATTGGAACAGAATGCGTGCCGCCCTGGTTTCGAATGTAAGCAACCGTTGAATGGTCGGACAACAAAAGGACCTGGCGATTCGACAGGTGAGGGATCCACTGCCTGAAACTCAGAAGAAGAGCTAGAAGCTCCTTCTGGTTGATGTGTAGAGCTGCATGATCCTGGTCCCATACCCCGTGAATGGAAAGACCTAGAGGATCCAACGTTGCACCCCATCCGAGATCGCTGGCATCTGCCGTCAGAACGCGATCGGACGTGGGTAAGTCCAACGGAACACCCCGCGAAAGCCACTGGACATCCGCCCAGAGGAGAAGGTGAGGATAAAGATAATCTGGAAACTGAAGCACCAGATCCAGAAAATCTACATTCGGCCTCCAACGACTGAGCAGAAAGTGTTGGAGAGGTCTGACACGCAGCCGACCTATAGGAATGAGATCCGTCACCGAACAGCAGAGACCGATTAGCCGGAGAATACTCCGAGCCGTCGCGGATGTGGACTGGGATAGAGTCAGAGAAAAGCTGAGGGAATCACAGCCTTGGCCTGGGGAACCGCCACCAAACTGAATTGGGTGCGGAAAGCCATCCCCAGATGATAAAACGACTGAGAAGGGACCAGGTCCGACTTCTCCTCGTTGACTCTGAGACCTAGCGACGTGAGCAAGCTCAACAGAGCGGCGACATCCGACTCCAGTAAGGCAGCATTGGAATGCCCTGGAGGATATCGTCCAGGTATGCCGAAGTAGTCACCCTGGACTGTGTGCGATGGAAAGCTATCATATGCGACATCAGTCTGGTGAAGGCCCAAGGAGCCAGGATGAGGCCGAAAGGCATGGCCTTGAGCTGGTAAACTCGCCCCAGAAAAGCGAACCTGAGATACTTTCGTAACGCTCAATGAATCGGAACGTGAAAGTAAGCGTCTCGCAGGTCGATGCTGGAAGCGAAATCTCCCTGGTGAATTGAACGGAGGACCGACCTGAAAGTCTCCATGCTGAACTTGGGAGCAATGATGGACTGTTCAGGAAACTCAGATCGATAGTCGATAACCGATCGGAGTCGGTCGTCCCTCTTCGGCATCAAGAACAGGCGGGAATAGAAACCCACTGGCCTAATGTTCTTGATGACCTCAATCGCCCCCTTTGTCAGGAGATTGTCTATCTCCGTGGACAAAAGTTCCCGACGTAAAACGTCTGAAGGAACCGTGGTTGGAAAAGGCACCCTGGACAGAGTGGGGTGCCTTCGGAAGGATATTCGCAGCCCGGACCGAACAACATCTAACACCCAAGGAGTGGATGTGATGGTGGCCCAACGGTCTGCGAACTCTGCTATCCTTCCTCCAACCTGGGACGAGTCGAGGTGAGGACTTTAATTTCGAACCCCGACGAGGCTCGCGAGAGGAGAAACTCTTACCCCTTGAGTAAGAAGTAGAAGCGGTGGCAGAAGGATCAGCCCCTTTGCTTCGCAGAGGAAGCAGAGGGTACTTGTTAGGCTTGGGACGGTCTCTGCCTACCCTAGAAGGCTGATCAAGCTGCAGAAACAGCAGCTGATCTTTGGAATGACGTAGGACGTCATCCCGGACCGTCAACACAGAACCATGGAAAAGGTGCGGCCTGCCAAAGAAGCAGATCGAAGAGTAGCGCACTGCTCCTCAGGAAGGGATCGGCCTGTGTCCAGCACAGAGTCCCTTCGAACTAATTCCAGATTAGCCATGTTACAGGCATGCGTGTGAGTAAAATGCATGAGAGCATTGGACAGCACATGCAAAGGAGCCTGTACCTCGTCAAACTTATCTGGAGGCAGATAAGCAGCTAAAGCTGAGACGACGTGATCGGAGAGAGAAAGCATACCAAGCATCTCTCTCGATAAGCCCAATGTGGACTCCAGAGTCGTCATCGGAATGACGGTAGACTTGGACTTGGAAAGCCCGAGGGAATTGGAGTCCTGATCCAAAACCGTCAAAGTCTGGAAGACCGACGGATTGGCGGAATCGTAGGAACGATAACGCGCCGGAGGCAAAAAGGTGTCAACCCTGGTGAAGAACGGAGCCTTCATAGTCTTGGAACTTAGCTTAGAGTCCAAGGCTGACAATGCTTCAACCAATTGTACCGACTGGCACAGTCGAAGACGCCCAGAAGCAGGTTGCTCCATAGGCTGTTGGCACGGTACCGATGATCGCGGCCTGGAAGACACTGTCGACTGGTGAGATGGTTTGAGATCCGGAAGGAACCCAAACACGAAATCAAGAGCTGCCACCAAGTCCGAAGACTGCTGGCTCTCGACATCAAGCATGTCTGACTCTTCCCCTGAGTCGGAAGACACATAGCCCGTCGTGGGCAAACCAGCCGACGCCTCCCATGGTGTCAGAACACCAGGGGGATCAGAAAGCGGCCTGTTTCTAATCCCGGGAGGCGGCGCCATAGGGGGCGCCCGGAAACCACTCGCTGCTTCGCTGGAAGCAACGGGAAGGCTCTATGATAGAACCTGAGTGAGTAAGGAGAGGGCCTCCCTAAGCTCACTGCACGTACTGGCCGATTCGACAGGGGAACGAACCGGCAAAGTGGCTTCACCTCTGACCCTCTTAACCAGCGAAGGGTCACGATCCTCCAAAACACCCGACGTGGGACGACAGGCAGCAGCCGAAAACGTCTGAAGGCAGACGTGTATAGGGGTGCGACACACCCCGAGGATCAACATAGCGGGAACTCATGAGAGTCACCGCGGACCTCTGCGGGGCAGAAGGTCCAGGCTGCACAAAAGACGTTGGTCCCCCAAAACTGGTCATGTGGCCAGAATGAGTGGAATGAAACGCCACGGAGTTCATAGTGTCCCACTAAGAACATCCGAATCCAATGACAACTGTGGTGCTCGACGGCGCAGAGACCACAGTAGAGGGGTCCGGCCGGCAGCCACTTCCAATTTCGCTGAGCTGAAGTCAGGGAAGGCTGAGGCCGATACCCCCACGTCTACACTCCCAGACACCGCAGCAGACCACTGCAGGTAAAAAACTACTGTGCTCAACGGCAGAGTGGACACAGTAGGGGGTTCAGTCGGCAGCCACTTCCGATACCCCACAACCACACTACAGACATCCCTGCAGACCCTTGCAGGGATAAGCCGAGGCCGGCTAAAAACGGTGCCCAATGACGTTGTAGACGGAAGAGCAGTAGCAGCAGATACGACGGGAGCTGTTGGAATTGGCGGAAAAGCGGAGAGAGCCACGTAGCTCGGCCTCCAAAGGAGGAGTCACAACACTAGTGACAGCCTCAGATGTCAACTGGAGAGGGCACATAGTCCCGGAACCAGGCATCTCTTCACCAGAAATCCAACAGCTCCCGCAGTATCCATCACGGTAAAAAAGGCTGCACATTCCCCACGGAAGGGGAATAACTCTCACCAGACGGTCGAGTCGGGAAGCCCCGAAACGACCGCGTTCCCCACTCCCGCCGGTGCGGGAGGAGCTTTACACCCCCCACGGAGAGGGAGCAATTCTCACCAGACGTGGTCGAGTCTGGCGGCCCGAAACGACAGCGTTCCCCACCCCCGCGGGAGCGGGAGGAGCTGCACATCCCCCAGAGGGAGTATAACGAACACCAGGCGTGGTCGAGTCGGGGGCCCCGAAACGACAGTGCCCCCCCCCGCGGGTGCGGGAGGAGCTGCACATCCCCCACACCAGACGTGGTTGAGTCGGGAGGCTCCCAATACGACAGCGTTCCACACCACCCGCGGGTGCGGACGAAACGGACACGAGAACGCACCAAGCCGAGGGCAAAAAGGAATTGCCCTAAAGGAACCGAACTGGAAATAACAGAGGTGAGAGCAGTAGAAGAAAAAGGTGAACTCAACAGAAACAGAAAGTAGAAGAACACCCTCAACTACGAGAGAAGGTGGCAGAAAAAAACCGGTGGGTACACGACAGAACCCAGACGGCCGACAGGGACGAGAAAAAGAATCAGAAATTCAGCACTCAACAGAGTGAAGAAATCCTGTCCAGACAGTCCCTGATTGACACCTAACTCCAATAACAATTAAATTTTTATCAACCGAAAAATTCATTGTCGAATCTCGAAGACACGAAGTCGAAAACAAAACATTCGTGAAAACGGAATAGTAAATAATATACAATGAGAATGTGGTTGAAAATATTAACGAGAATATATTAAACACAGTCCTGTTATTATACGATCTTCAGATCCATAATTCCAGTCACAGGAAAACCATTATCAACGAGTTGAATTATCACTGTGTCATAATGCATATGGCGGAGACACATCTTACACGTGTCTCGGATAAAAAAAGAATGACCAATTGACGCATTGCGCACTGTTTTAATGTAGTCGTGGATTTGTACTATGGAAGAGCGTCCCATACTGGGTGTGCACCGATGACGCCCGACCCAGTTTTGGCTTATTTTTTCGTGGTGTTTTTACACCACTTTTCATTCCCAAATCTTGGGAAAGATTAAAATAGAGAGTATTTTATCCGAGTTAGGTTCTTCCACTGTAGTGCAAGCCTGTAGTGAACAATTGAGGCAGGTTGATAAGAAATTAAGAAGTACTGCGTGGTCAATGGTGTCAAACGCAGCACTTAAATCCAGTAGAACAAGACAGGAAACCTCCTTATGGTCCATAGACAACAAGATGTCATTCTGGACACGCAGTAGTGCTGTTTCCATACTACTAAGTGGCGCATAGGCAGATTGGAATTCTTCTGACAACGAACATTGTAACAGATGTTCACGTAGCTGTTTCGACACTGCACGTTCTAATAGATTGGAAACAAAACTTAAGTTGGACACTGGGCGGTAGTGTTTCAGAATTTCGGGGTTGCGGCTCTGTGTTTAAAAACCGACATCCAGGTATTAAATCTCCATATACCATACATGTTGGCGGAGATAACTTATAATGTACCAGTAAACACAACTTGTTTACTCCAGTTAATAAACACTGTTCCACGTCTCACAGATTCCGAGGTAGAGATCGCAAATGCCTGAAGCAGTACTATTTTTTCAACGTCAGTGAAACATTATTAGGACGAGGTTAACGCATTAAAATGGCTATGTGTGTGTGCTGTATTTGATTGCAAGATGAACGGTTAAGCCAATTTAGCCACAATTAAGACCCAGTCGCCAACATAATTGGGATTAACTCTCCGAACAGTGATGTCGAAATTTTTACCGCATTGCAACTAGAGATTTGAGCAATCCAATTTTGTTTTGACAAATGCCATGGAGCTCGTAAGACCAGATGGAATTGGTCAAATTCCCAACTGCATTATGGGGAAAAATGCCGCTAGAAATTTCGACATCTGTGTGTAGAGGGCTAAAGACTCAAACGAGACTGTTATCGAACCAAGGACCACGAATCAGAAGTGGCTTCGGGGTATTCGTATTCTTTTGGGCGGCAAGGTAAAAAAAAACAACAAACAATAGAAAAGTGGATTATGAAGAATTCCCAATTCCTGGTGAGTGTGACAGAACGTATTAAAAGCATGTGGGTCTGGGGAGAGGTGGGTGTTGCTTTACTCTATTTTCAGGTCTCGATAAGAGCTAAGGGTAGTGTTAAAAATGTGTCAGGAGGGGATGGGGGGGGGGGGGGGGTCAACGACCTGTATACTATGCCATCAAAATAGCTGCAGCATACGTATGTGTGTATCGCGTCATATATTTTAACGTTCCAATAAGACTAAAATTCTCGCCCTTTTTTCTTGTTCTCGGCTCCAGTACAATATGTTACTGTCGGACGTCACCACGCGAAATAATTGAAATGAGGTTGCTCGTTTCTCAAATGTTCCCTCAACGGAGTGACTTGGAAATCGCTTCATTTTTGTAGGTTTCCCACACGTGAAGCAGAATGAAGTAAGTGCGGTTTAAATTAAAAACCGGTTTACGATTTGAACTAAGATTGAGTGATCGCGACCGTCATCGTATTCACTGATGATTTGTCCAGTGATGTCGTGGGGTACACGAGTGGTTTATTTACCAACTTTGTGTCGTTGAAACTTACCTAATTCATTTCAAGGTGTGGATTTTGGGCTATCTGTTGGGTTTTGGAAGATATACGTTATTGTGATGAATTGACGGTAAGATGGTCTGACGTTTGCGCATCAAAGTGTATGTTCGACCTCGACGCTTCAGACCCTCTTACCGTCAGTTAATCACAATAACTTATAATCTTATATCAACACATTTACAAATACACACTAGAAACTCTATTGGTGTCAATGTTACGGCCTGAACATGATTGGGTCTACTCGTTTTCTATCACCATCCTTCAACACGAAGGCTAGCCTTCGAGATGGGAGATACTCGAAGTAGAAGAGAAACCCGAATTGAATGAAGGTGTAGATTAAAGAAATATATATATATTTATATTCATATTCGTTTAAATAAAGCTCTAAAGCTCGAACAGCGCAGGAAAAAACAAATGTTTGCCTTGTACCTACCTTTCGGTCTGACGAAGACCTTCTTCAGGGTGCAGACACAACAAGACAAAATACATACAGACGACGAAAGAAATGAAATGTGGCGATAAAAGTTCTCGTAAGCCAAGTGTAACAGAACCCTAAATGAAAAGAAACCGAGCTAAAAGTAGAAAGCAAAAGGTAAAAAAATACTGTAAGACAAATAATGAAAAGTATTCTAGAAAATCCTAACTCCCGGTAAAACACAACTTTAATATTCCCTTCTGAAACTGAAAGGAACTGGAATTTTAGAAATGTCAAGATACTTCCCTGTATCCTCTTTATAAATATACATGTATATAACTAGATTTCAGACCGAAAGCTAGGTGATTTTTTTTTGCTTTCCTGTGCTGTTTGGCTTTGTTTAGACGAAAATATTTACTTTTTATATATATATATATATATATCAGAATAACACCGTGCAACATTTCAGTTCTAAAACCTTATAATAAAACTTACCTCATAATTTCTTCTATCAACTATCATACCATACGTGCGGGAAAGCTGGTATATGTTTTTATTGCACATCAAAGTGCCTTTTCAAAAGTAGGTTATCACTGATTTTTCGGATAGTTTCTAGAGCAATGTAATAAACCAGTCTAAACAGACAGATTGGACATAAATAAATCAAGAGGAATTCGATGTCATGCCCTTGCAATAAATAAGCAGTTTTATTCAATTACGCATTGTCTCTGCTGTGGTGTGGTATTTTGTTATATTGGTGTTTCATTCACTTCCTGGTTTCCTTGCAAGATTTGTCGCCTACGAAATATGTTTTCTTACGTTTCAAATATCCGGCCTTAAACAAAATATCAGCACAACATCACACATGCCCAGACGGTCAAGATCGACTCGAACTGGTAGCGTGTACATTATGCAAAATAAATTATTCTTTGATCCGTGGTTAGCAGAAGCCAACTGTTAATCTTTTAATTAATCGAACATCAACATTATCCATGAAAATAGGTGAACATGTGATTATTTTTATCCCGCAGATAGATAGACGGGCAAAGATAATCAACGTCACTGAGAACGCATAGTAACACGGCATGGCGCTGTCTCGCTGCCCGCGAACTCAATAGAGTCAAAGGTCTCCATAAACCAATATCCAGAGCTTCAAGGAGATACCGCTCAGATTCGTCCGGGGTATTCCTTGATAATATAAAAAGTAGTAGCAAGATATGGAAAACCAGTGTTGATCGGAAGGTTCAAACTCCAGCCCGCTGGCTGTTATTGGCTGTGGACGTGTTAATGAGTTATGGGACTAGCGGGTCCAACATGTAGTTTAGAACAGGCGAGAAGTTATTAGGCTAAGTGGCACGGGAGGGCTTCGAGAGCCATAAGCGAAGTATAACGTATAACGTGAAGTAAAGTTAGTTGGAGGGAGCTATCGAGAGCTCGAATATTTACTTAACTGGATGGGGTTAATGAGAGCTCGAACAGTTGACTCAATTGGAGCTATCGAGAGCTCTAACATTTTACTTAAATGGAGGGGGCCATCGAGAGCTCGAACATTTGACTTAAGCTATGAGCTCGGAGAGAGCTTAGTGGAAGCCAGTCAAACCGCATGCAATAAAATCATTGGTCTAAACGGAGAGTGGTTTAGGCGGTGCAAAACTGTAAAGTGGAGTGACAATATATCATCATACGTGTCAAGTGAGATAGATTGGGTTGGTTGAAAGGGTTGACGGACAAATTGAGCGTACTTGAAGGTGGAAGCGACTATAAATAAGCTATACGTTATGTGTGCAATTGCATGGGAAGTGAGAGGACCAGCAGGAGTTGAGGAACAACAAGAGACAACCAGGCGACAGCATTGAACGCGGGGCAGAGCGGAAAGATTTGGCACTTTCGGGCTGGAGAAAATTCATCTGTGATTTGTTTTGTGTTGTGTATATATTTTCGTGGATTTGTTCTTGATGCGTACATGTGAGTACATGATAGTGTTTTATTTTCATTAAATTATATTCAGATGATACTCGTCGGTTATATGTTTAAATATCTCAATGACACCTTAAGATGACGAATCTGTCCCAACACAACCACAACACCTCGAGATGGAGAGAAGTTTGTTCACCCAAAAGCCTGGCTGTCCTCTCTGAGTACGACCGAGCTCCAGAGTAATCAAAAATCTCACACATCTACTCCATCGTGTTGTGACACAGACGATGGAGTTAGTTGGAGCAACAAGGTGAATTACAAATCTCCCCTATACTTTGATCGGAAGTCAGCGTTGCGGTTCGGACAGCCATGCAAATACCTCCACCGTCGACAATAATATTTCCAAGATGCATTCCAGCCCGTAAACAGAAAGGGTTTTGTAACTGTCCAAGAGGGGCGCATTTCCAACTTTTAATCTTGACCTTTAACCTACGAATAAATTCCTACAGATTTGAGGGGTGGTTCCTTCGGTGCATTTTAGCAGCTCACAAGTAGGTCTATATTGTCACTGCTAAATCGTATTGTGTGAACTTAGCAGAAAGAATAAACTCCGAATCTGCGTACACAGACAATGATACAGTACTAATTAGACGGTACTATACAGACGAACTTGTGATGGATGAAAGGTCTGTTTTTTTCCCTCAAAATTTAGGTTTACTTTTAGAAAACAAATAAACCAATCAGCATGAAAAGAGACTCCACAAAACAAAATAAAACTGAAAACACATATTGTAAATTAGACGAGCTTTACCAGCAATATTTACATAAATCGTCATTTATTATTTTTTTTCATTTGTTGTCTCAGTAAAATAGCTTTTAACACCTCTCTGGAACAAGCTCATTGACGAGGGATCATGATCTATGTTTTCGAGAAGACAAATTCATTTTTTAGTTATTAGTTTTGCAGGTGTCGTCTCATATTTGGGTTAGTTAAATATATAATTAAATATAACACATAACTGGTTGACAGAAAAAAGAAATAAATATGAAAATTATTGCAGTTGATGTGAAAATTATTAATCGAAGAGCGGAATGTATATATGTGTTTTGGTGTGCGTACGAAAATTATTTTTAGTCAGACTATCAACCTCCTAAAAATAGAGTGTGGGATATGTTCATGGCAGTGTGTGCCCATGGCGAGATGAGCCTCCTAGAAGTGTTTCACTTCCGTAAATTCACTTTCGAGTAAACTATTGAAAAACCTGCTATCCTGGAGACCAATTGCCCACATTTCGAACTTCGGATCACATAATGCATATTCAACAGCGCGAAACGCATACTTTCAATTTTGTCGACTGAATCTTCAGCAACAGTGAAGTTTTATTGATCCCCGAGTCTGGTAGGAGTGATAGTGTTAAAACTGTATCAAGAGATAACAGTGAGATAAAATCCACTTCCGACTCCCGCGTAGATTCATGCACTCGCAGGTTTTTGTTTACTATACTTGTTTTGGTTGTGTCACCATTCTGAAAGGAAATGACGCTCTTGTGATTCGTTAACTTTTGTATCTAATTAAGTTAATCATAATGTCAATGACGAAAATTGAGGATATCGCGTATATATCTCTTATGTGAAAGATATAGTTTAGTCAGCTCTGTAAATGGATGGCCTGTCAACCACACAGGTAGTATACCATCCATGGTACGACCCAAGTTAACAAGTATCGTTTAGGGGAAATCGTGTGACGTCTTACAATGCGAAGTAGTTATTGTCAACGGATTTTGCACTGCTGACGTGGGGCAAAGGTGATGTGCAACACACGTACATACCTGGTTTTAGGCTGACATGAATATCTTCTTCCATAGTGGATGACAGAGTCTACCATTCATGTTGATTTATTGAAGCTCGTGTGGTTGTCATGAACATGGAATAGGCTCTGGTGAAAAAAGAGATTTTCTAGGGGCGTATTTAATTTTACATGATAATACCCTTAAAATAGTTGTAACGAGCAATACCATTTCATTTATGTTCAGTCTAGACGTCGCTCGTTTGTGTTATTAACCAAACGGGTATCCAGAATTGCACCACCATGCGGGATGTAACCACGAGAATGCAGATGCTTTTTTCAAGATTCTCCCCCGGTTTGTTCGATACAATATATTATTATACGCTAAACGATAGATTATCGAAGAAACTGCGGAAAGACAGAAATCATATCCCCCACTGTTGAGATATAGAAATTTTCACTTTCACGGTATCAATCAAAATGGCGGCTTTCAAAGCATCACTTCAAGGTGAATACGAGTCACATTATCACCGGAAAATGATCAATTTGTTCTAAAAACGTATAATGAAAAGTAAATCTAGTATTTTTGAGTGGATACCGATCACTTCCAGCAAAAATTCAACGCGTATTCACCTTGAATTGATGCATGAAACCCGCTGGTCAAAACATGGCCTGAAAGTCCGTAATATAAGTTTTTGGTTTGGTACGTCCTTTCAAAGGACGTACCAAACCAAAAACGTATATTACGGACTTCAAGGCCATGTTTGGACGAGAAACCGCCAGCTGAATCAGATTGAAAGATGCTCTCTGTTTCGAGTATCAATCAAATCACTTCCGCGTTTCAATGATTGAATGCGCGTTTACTTTCATGCATCAATTCAAGGTTGAAACGAGAGGAATTATCAGATTCTTATAAAAAGCGTACAAGAAATAGAAAATCTAGCGTTTTTGAGTGGATACCAAAAATTATCTCCTTATGACCGAGACTTTATTTATTTATTGCACAGCATGTCATTGGCACCGGCGCAAGGTCTATTCTTCCCCGTGGACCACTATCTTGGCATAGTCAACTCCAAGGGAATTCCCAGTTTCAAAACAACATCTTTTACATCTGAATGATTCTTTCTGATAATTACATGAACGTTTTCTTAATATGCGTTTTTTTTGTAATATTGGGAACAGATTTGGTTTTTGACTTTAACTTTTAAATTGGGAGCGCGGTGGCTCAGTGGAAGGCTGTTGGACATCTATGCTGGAGGTCCCTAGTTCGATCCCCGTCCAGGACGACCCACGTTGTGTCCTTGGGCAGGGCACTTTATCCCGGTTGCCTACATGGGGACACGATGACGCCGTGTACTAATGCGTAATGCACGTCCATAGTGCACATGTCTTCAACCGCTGTAACCCTGCTTGAGCGGAGCTTGAACAGAGTTAGAATGACGAGGAGCTGACAGTTGCTCGTCGATGCTCGGTGGTTCTCTCCGGGTACTCCGGTTTCCTCCGTCCGTAAAACTGTAACAGTCACGATTAGCCACTGTGCTTAAGCATGTGACCTGGAACACCAATAAATAATAATAACTTTTAAATTTGAAAGAGAAAATGAAACTTTAGATAATATCACAATTGTTAATTGACTATCAAGGAATTCCCTTCGTTTTTATCTTTCTGAAATCACAACAGCAATTAAGTGGTGTTAACTTCAAGCTCTTCCAGTATCCATTGTTAATGTATATGACTATCATTCCGAGGGAAAAAAAAAACTAATAATAAACCCTCATAAAAGAAAATAATTATGTTACGTGAAGCGAACACATATCCGTTTTAGTTTAAAATCATGTGTCTATTATCGGCACAATTTTTTGCGGCAAAAAATATCTAGAACGGTACGGAATCGATAAACTAGGAGATTGATCGAAGGAAACAAAATGTGATAATATAAGGCACTTGAAACTCTTCAAGGAAGGGTTTAGAGGGGACATAACACGTGTTTTTATATTTGAAGTATAGTACAGCCGTTGTGGACTGCTCGTAATCCACGCGTGGGGAGTGATGTCCACGCATGCGTTTACCGGGTAATAAAAAATCATACTCAGCAAAATGTTAATTAATGAAGCCCCGGGCGGTACCCGGGGCTTCATTATTTACATTTTGATGATTGTTCGTATATTTAGTGTTTGGAATCTAAAATTATTGCGTCCGTGAAAATACTGCCTACCAATAGAAAATGTACAATCCACGGCGGCCGTACTGTCAATATGGGTGTAAGACTAAGTTTTGCATGGAACGCAGAGAGATTATAAGACGAGTTGAACCAAGATCACACTAACTAGATACTAATCCTCCCAGAGAGAGCCATCGATGAACTTTCTTTGACTTGGATATCGATGGGCTATTAGTATTACTATACTACTCCAAGTTTGCTAAACACCAATTATATCCAACTACCTGTTTTACGATTTTGTTGAAATATTGTAATGAAAAGTGTATATATTTTTTATTTAATTATATCTTTAATGATTTAAGTACAGAAATTAAGATTTTATTTGTGATTGATATTATTTTTTTGTTTTTGAATACGATGACCATGGAAAATGGATATATTGGTAAATGAAGAAATTTTTCAATTTGCCAAAAAGTTGACAGAGCAAACTGGAATGGTTGAATATCGAGTATAAGACCCGTTATTGTTAATTACAGTTTGACAACGCCTTCTCATGCTCCCAATCAGGTTCCTGGTGGTCCTTTGTGGGATGTTGTTCCATTCTTGGACCAGCAAGGTACCAAGCTCCTGGACACTCCTTGGCTGGACTGGATGGGCTGAAATTGCAAGCTGCAACTCATTCCAGACATGTTGGACTGAGGTCAGGGTACCTTACTGGCCAGTCCATACGCTCAATCCCTTCCCTCTGTCGGTACTCCCCGACAGCATGGGCAACAAGAGGTTTTCATTATCGTCCATCAGAATGAATCTATCACCCACTGCACCTGCATACAATCTGACGTGGACATCCAGGATCTCATCAAAAAAAAAAAAAACGCTGTGCAGTCAATGTACCACGCTCAAGGATACAGAGCCCTGTACGTCCATCCCTGCCGATGCCGCCCAAACCATGATTGACCCCCCACCATAGTTTTCATGCTCAGCAATGTTGGCTGCATGGAATCGCTCTCGTGGTCTTCTCCATACCCAAGAACGCCTATCTGTGTGGTCTAGGCAGTCCCTGGACTCATCTGCAAAAAGGACAGGTCGCCAATCTTCTCTGGTCCATCCAACGTGGCCCATGGCCCATTCATATCGTGCCTGGTGGTGGTTCTGGGACAGCGGAATGCGAATACATGGTCTTCCCGATCAGAGACCACCTTCGTGCAACCTTGCCCGGATAGTCTGCGTCGAAACATTTACTCCGGATGCATTCTGAAGGTCACCGCGAAGCTGGGTTGCTGCGGCAAATCGGTTCCTACGGACCTGAATGATCAAAAACCGGTCTTCAGCTGCAGTTGTTGCCCTCTCTCTGCCACCACCATGCCGTCTTATTGGTGTGACATACGGCTGAAATCTTGTCGTCCAGGCTCTGGTGATCACCGTATGGCGCATACCAAGGTCTTCACCAACCTGACGATGGATAGCCCCTTGCTCTACCTCCCTTCCACCCGCACATTTCTGCTTCAGACAAATGTCTTCTTAAATTTGCATTTTCCATATTCAATCATTAAATCACATGGGTTTGTGTTGAAATGAAGATTGAATACCCTACACATGTCATGTACATGTAGACAGTGAACGAAAACATCATGAAAAGCAAGGGGTACATGCTTTCTATGACTGTCAAGAAGTCTGTCTGTCAAGAGAGCTAATGTAAACACTAGGGACCATCTCATTACATTCCTCAATCATATCCACCAAAAATATCGCAAATATGTCACAAGCAAATTTCACAATGATGTGTCAAATATTTGGTGCTTAGCAAACTTTGTGCAGTATATTTTCATAACCATTTGCGTTACTTCTCGACCATATGCAGCCC